>CM059568.1:9112315-10312315 GCA_030386875.1 Morinoia aosen | reverse complement strand
CACCCATCGACTTCAAATTACTCTCAAATGAAAGAGTGAAACATTTCCAGTAGTACGGTGTCCTACACACGACCACGGCCTCAACGGTTTTCGAGAAAATAGAGAAATTCTGCGTTGAGCCTATCCGACTCGCGCGCCCTCAAAAAACTTAAGTTTACCGACTCGTAACTTTCGAACGAATGCACCCATCGACTTCAAATTACTCTCAAATGAAAGAGTGAAACATTTCCAGTAGTACGGTGTCCTACACACGACCACGGCCTCAACGGTTTTCGGGAAAATAGAGAAATTCTGCGTTGAGCCTATCCGACTCGCGCGCCCTCAAAAAACTTAAAGTTTACCGACTCGTAACTTTCGAACGGATGCACCCATCGACTTCAAATTACTCTCAAATGAAAGAGTGAAACATTTCCAGTAGTACGGTGTCCTACACACGACCACGGCCTCAACGGTTTTTGAGAAAATAGAGAAATTCTGCGTTGAGCCTATCCGACTCGCGCGCCCTCAAAAAACTTAAGTTTACCGACTCGTAACTTTCGAACGAATGCACCCATCGACTTCAAATTACTCTCAAATGAAAGAGTGAAACATTTCCAGTAGTACGGTGTCCTACACACGACCACGGCCTCAACGGTTTTCGGGAAAATAGAGAAATTCTGCGTTGAGCCTATCCGACTCGCGCGCCCTCAAAATTGAAAACAAATAAAATTAACCTCAGAGTCATATCATTTTCTATATCAATGTTTCCCGAGAATAAAAGCTTACGTTTTTTCTGTTCTATCGAGCTATATTTTGATCGCTATTCAAGCCTTTTTAATGGATATTTAATTTGTCCTGTGCTTATGCACTATCGTTAAACCCTAGAAAACCTATAACATAATTTCGACTTCTTTCTCAAGAATTTGTTGAACCCTGAACGCATTGTTTGTTTCTCCTCGCGGTTACTGTGTCGATATAAGTTGTGTAACCTTGTTTTTTCTTTTGTTTTCATTTTATTTAAAAGCTAAACCAATCAAATGATCTTTCACACAATTGGTTGGGTTTTTATATTTTCCAAAATTAGATTGAATGACTATTACGAGAAAATATTTATGATAAAGTAATTTATGGCAGTGCATAACAAATCATTATTGACTGCCTGTTTTTTTCATATGTCTTTGAATCAGGTGATTTAGGCGTTTATGCATATACATCCGCTACGATTTTTGTGTTTCGTTTTCCGTACAGGCTAATACGTTTCTTTTATTTACGTCATTCTTAACGTAACTGTTTCGCTACCTCCACGCCTTATTTGAGGATGTATGCTCAGGTATTTTTGGGGTACTTTTTCCAACATTTATTTCACTTCAACAGCCGTTTACGATGCGTCTAGTTCAATATTTACGGGTTTTTTGCATTTGTTATTACAAATTAATAGCTTTACGTAAGAAAATTTGGCCATTGTATTGTTTTTTAAAGAGTTAAATTGATGGATGAATGAAATAAAAAATTTCTGAATGTTTCAAGAATACATTCTTAGGAGGGAGAACCATGATTTGAACCGCAAATTTTTATGAACCGCAAATTTTTACAGGCTCACTCGCCGTATGTATAAAACTGCCGAATTAATTTTTATGTTTTGAATAAATTTAGTTCAAATTCTACTCTAAGCACTTTAATGTACTATTCAATCTTTCTCACAGCCCAATGTATAGATCCATCGTATCAGCATTTTGGAGATACAGATTTTTCAGTTTAACGTTTTCATTGGTATGGGTAAGTTTCGTTGAAGTTTTTAACTTTTAAGAAACAACGGATGGGTTACAGATTTCAGTTTTCGCATATGAAACTGTACAACTTATATTGGAAAGAAACAATTCTGTTCTTTACTTCATATTCAAAGTGAGACTCTTAATCTGACTCAAAACAAATGTTTGTGAGTGGACGGCGTCTAGCTGTCCACTTTGCTGACACTACAAATGTCTGCTGACCAAGCCCCGAAATGTTTTTGAGACTCAGAGGCCTGCGCTCGTTTTTTTTTTGAGATCCCTCCTGCATTTGCGCTTTGGATTAGGATGTCTTGTTGCTCCATGCATACTGCGTTAGTTTTATGACTAGCGTTTTGGTGTCAGGTTGTCCTTTCCATTAGTGACAGCAGATCATCATCTAAAATTTGACTCATCAAAGATCAAAACTTGTGGGTATTCAGTAAATAGAAAAGTGTTCCTTGACATTTTGTGAATTATTTCTTTTCTAAAAATGGAGAGTGTTATCGAGCTCATGAAATCGTTTCCGAGCAAGAGCATTAACAGCAAACAAAAACTTTATAGAATTCTGTCTAGAAAGTTAGGAACTCATAGACATGAAAGATCAAGAAATCGTTTCAGAAAACTCGAATTGTCAAGTCCAGCGTTCAACTTCCAAGTGGCCAGAATAGTTCAGGTAAATTTATAAACTTGAATTAGTTTGTGCGAGTGTGACTCCGATTACATTTATGCTATTTTAATTCTTCTCGTGGGCTTTCGGACCGCCATAGCCGTGTGGCTTTCGGACCCGCCTCCGTGCGGGCAAACCCGGGTTCGAGTCCCGGCGGCGCTGGTGGCGATTTTCTCTGTTGGGTATAGGGGTACATAGGGGAAAGTCCTATCTTTAGTTCTCTAAGTGATTAATCATATTAAGCAGCAAGATTTTGAATTATTTTCTCGCTAATATCTTTGAATATATATGTTATGTCCCGGGAATTTCCGGGAAAGTAGGAATTCCCGGACAGGGAAATTTCAGCCAAAAATCATCCCGGATCTCGGGATCCCTGGATGCAAACCCTAGTGGTATCCTACTTTGACTTTTAAAGTTTTTTAAGTCCCTGTAACTCGAAAGCTAAGTAGTTTTTGTCATTTTATCCTTCGCAAAAACCGATTTTTTTTTCTTCATAGACTTATGGTTGAAATTTGTCCGTACAAAAAAACACCCTTTATAGTGTAGATTATTCTTATACAGTAAAATACAAAGTTCCTGCGCATAATTTTTCTTTCGTTATTACAATATTCAAGTTAGTATTGAAGAAATTCAATTGGTTGGTCTGTCTTTTTTGGTTGGTCTGTCTCCATTTCACGCCCTTGATAGGATAGTTAATGACCGTACCTGTGATACGAGTTTGACCAGTGCACAAGCACATTAATGTTTTAATCGCGTGTACTATTAGGATGGATATATTTGTTTGGCATCCACATCTGCAAGATTTCTATGTTGACAATATCGAATCCCTTCATTTATGACGGGATTACCCAGGTGTCTTCTGAGTAGGCAAAGTAGGCAGCGCCTACCCTGCGAAGCATAGATAAGAATCAAATAAGTATGCACCAATTCAACGAAATTACAATAGTTGATTCAATTACTATGCTCCAAATCGCAAAATTATGATATACATGGAGATGAGGTAGGCAAAATTTGCACACTGCCTTTCTTACCTGCATCTCCACTATGCAGGGTAACAAGAAAAGAAAAAAGAAAAGAAAAACCGTACATTTCCAAAAAGGTTGGCATATGAGATACATGACAAACATATTGTATTTTAAAAATTTCTTAATACAAGACGGCATTAGACAAACGTACTATACGAGGAGTACTAATAGACAGACTATACGTAGTCTTGTAATAGACAAACCATACGAGGTGTACTAATAGACAAACTATGCGAGGCGCACAAATAGGTAAACCTTACTAGGCGTACTAATTAATAGACACGCCAGACGTGGCTTGCAAAATAGATTAACCCTGCCATGGGCTATTTAATTCAAAAATATCATTTCACGGATATTTTATGTCCCAAGAGATGGATGACAACTTATATATTTTTAATTTAAAATACTACTAGAGAATTCTTCGGAATTCCTAAATGATTTTTTGAACCAAAAGTAAGAAAAGACAAAAAACGCTATACCGAAGCTGCTCGAAACACACCGTTGTAAATGACTATCAAGTATTGAGAAAAAGTTAGTCACAAAGTAATTTCTAAAGAACATCACGCAACACAACACGCACATCTAGAGAAGAGACGCGTAAACAAACTTACACACAAAATGAAAATCATGGCTTGTTCAGCATACGTACAGAGAGCTGATAATTTTTCACGATTTTTCACGAGCGCTATTTAATTTGTCTGCCCATATTCTTCATTTGTTCTATTCAGAAACGCGTAAACAGACTTACACGCAAAAATGAAACTCTTGGCTTGTTCAGCATACGGACATAGGGATAATTTTTTCACGAGCGCTTTATTTCATTTGTTTGTTGATACTCTTAATTTTTTCTATTCACAGAAATGCCCTTCGGGGTCGTGGTAGATCTATTTATGAATCCTCAAGCAAGCGCAATCAATTCATTTATTTCTGAAATTTGGTTCAGTGTTAACTGATCGCAGAGCTTTAGGTAAAATGTAATGTGTCTTGAGGTTTTGCTGTTACGCTAAAAATAGAAATAGAAACATATATATGCATATGTGTGTGTATATATAAATCAGCGAACGTGTACATGTGCACACAGATACATAGACATTCATATTTGCGTGCGCACACATGCAAACACATGCACACACGTACACACACACATTCATATATATATATATACACGTATTGAAAATGAATAAAAGAAAAATAAAAATATTAATAAACATAAAAAACAATCTTGCTCTTGCTACATGTAAATTGACAGTAAAGCTTTGTGTAATCGTAAGAAAAAACCCGAGGAAAAATAAGAAATATGATAAAAGACTTCGAAAAACGGATAAATGAAATGCTTTCTAATTTCCTCATAGAAATTTCCAAGAAAACTCAGGTTAGAGTCAAGGAACAACACAACAGCAAAGAAAACATCTCGGGGTTCACATCTTATCGGTATTCTCTTCAGCATTATACGGACATGTGTACATGGGATAAAATGGAGTAACATTGTGGCCGGATATCACATCTGAGTGGCGAATATTTACAAAGTTTGCAACGTATACGTAGATTAAACAATACTTAACAGTGATAATTTCAATTACGGAACTTTAGAGTTTTTTGATTTGAAAGTTCAGTGCTAGTGTGCGCTGAAACAAATGCTTAATTACCCCTTCCCCTAGCTCAGCAGAAATCGATTGAAACATTTTCGAGAATGATTTTGAAATAGTGAGACAACGTTGGCCATAATTTAATTCATTAAAAACATAGCACAACCCTCACATCTATAAACCTGTTTATTGTTGTACACACAAAACGTATTTCAGAGTCTATTTGTCATACGGATGTTAAATATGAATACAGAAAGGAGAAAAAAGAAATAAAGATGACGAAATACTCCTAATTATGGAAAAACGACCTTCAGTTCGCTGCATTGAACTGAATGCTGTGGTGCTCATTATAGCCGACAGAAATAAGTAAGATGAATATTATAGAATGGCTTAGCAATAGTTAATTGAAAAAATTTCTAACTTTCTAACGCAAATTTCATGAAAATTAAAATTGCAGGTAAATGGGAAATTCACACCAAAATGCTGCAGGTCCTATGACAGAGATGCGAAATGACGTGACACATTTACTCTAAATTGTTTTACAGTTTTAGAGTTTTTGATTTGCTGGGGAGCTTGTTCCACAAAAAGCTCCAGAAACTGAGAGAGCTTTTTGTCCCGCGTTAGATGAACGGAAACTGACCAAGACATAATACCTCCGATTTATTTTTTTGTTTGGGAGAATAGATGGAAAATTTTTTACCACATCTGCATTACTCTGAGAGAGGTACAGAGAGGAGAACACTTGTCGAGCTTTTTGGATCATTAATCTGTTCGGTATTCGGATCCAGTCGAGTTTTCTTAAAAGAGGGGTGGCATAATCGTATTCATTGAAATTTCCTTTACATACCACTTTGGCTGCAAAGTTTACGCATTTTTGCAACTTTTCTTGACGGTATTGAGGTAAGTCTCCCCAGACTAGACTGCAGTAGTCCAGACGCGATAAAACTAAAAACTGAATCACAAATAACCTAGATTTTTCGTCAAGTGTGTTCTTAATGCGATGAAAGAACATTAAGGTTCCGTTAATTTTGTTGCACTTTGTTTCTACGTGTGAATTGAAAGTCATATTTTTGTCAAACCAAACACCAAGTTTTTTTACCTTATCTACTGGTTCAATTTTATCTTCTCAAAATGTCCGACGCGTCCGACCGACCGACCGACGGACGGACGCGGCTCTTATTATGGTATAGGTAGATTAACTATAATGAAAAATAAACGCTCTAAGCACAAGATTTTAACGATAATATTTTCTATTGGTAAAAGCGTTTTGGAATAAGATAACCTAATATCGAAATACATACGACTGAAGGAAGTAACTAATGACTTCTGCAAATTAAATGTCAGTTTTTACACATATAGTAATCTCAAGATGCGATAATTAAGTGTCCTTATACTCACTTATGTTCTTTTTTCTTTTACTTTCAAGCTTAAAGGCGACAAAAGCAAAGGACCTCCCACCGGAGGAGTTCGTCTCAATGAATATTTCCACGCATCAGCATCTACGGGGAAGTGCGCTAATGTGGGTTCTAATCTGTTCCCATTCTGAGTTCTAATCTGTTCATCTGTTGAAGGAATGGTTTCTTCTTTGTGTTGAGCGAAAAGTATATGAGACAAAAATTAATACAGAAATCCGACTCACATGTGCTGAATTCATTGTATCCACTTTTCAGATACCTACTTGTAATCTTTCATTTTGCTGTCGCTCGGCTAACATCGTCAGTGGTCTTAGCTCCTCACCTCTCATTTGCTGCCTCAACATTTGCTCTTTCTAATATATTTCTTAATAAGATATTCGACCATTGAATGTTGATTTCATTAGTATTCTCATTTTTACCTTTATTTTTTGTGTCAGTTCAGTTGTGTCAGTGTCTATACTTATTACCTAATACTATCATTGATATCTAGTCAGTATGGGTTCGTATACATACAAAATGTCTCAATAAAATGTACGTACACTTCAAATGATAAGAAAACTTTATTTACATACATAGAGTGAAATGAATGGGCTTCGAATACAGAAGACAAATGTAATTGAAGAATCATGTTCCCGAATATTTAAATTGATGACCGTTTTTGCCAAGACAACGCTGATAACGCGCACCAAAGGATTTGCAAACGACGCGAAAAATGGAGAAAAGGATGAATCATCGGAAAAAGATGAATCATCGCCGGATTCTCAAAAAAGATCAGAGACCAATTACGAAGTGAAATATGAAGATGAAAACTTAGAAGAAGACGCATTAAATGAATCTACGGAGAAAGAATTTCTTATTGAAACCATTTTTTTTCAAAATCGAAGAGATTTAGCTTGCCTCCTGATCAAATGGCTCATGTAGAACGTTCGTACCGTTAGCAAACATTTGGTAATGCGTTCATAAACACAATATCTTTTGTGTCACACTTCCCGTGTAAGATATGGGAATAATAAGCTGCAAATCATAAAAAGCGTTCCTGTGTTGCAGTTTCAATTGTAAAGTAGGGACAGGAATAATATTTAAGAAAGGAATAATATCAAGACTGATTTGTTTCTTTGACGTTCATACCTCACCGATTGAAATTCGTTCCATGTGGTAGGTATTGAAGACTCCGGCTCAGATACGCCCATAAAACACTTCTGTAGAATAATTTTGCAAATGTTTAAAAAATTTTAAATACTTAAATATTTTTTAAATATTTAGAAATGGTGTAACTTCTGAGATAATTCCTTATGTTTTAAATTCTAAGATTATACCTAATGTTTGAAATTTTTAGATAAGATGAAATGTTTTAAATTCTTCGAATAAAGGCTTCTTTATAGCCCAAATTATAGCCTCACTATAGCGGCAGACTGATTTTTGGCAGTTTTCCATTATAGTGGGGTTGTAATGAAAGGCATAAACATCAGAAAGCCTCGAAGACGGGAGCACTAAATGAGACCAATGGAGCTACTCAAGCCTTGGCATATAGGATTCACCTACAGAAGAAAAAATGTGTCGTGGTCGCCGTCTTCGCTGTACGCTATCTCGAGAAAGCTGAGAAGGTAAGGTAGGAGCTAAAATAAATGTAAAGGATGTATTCAGTTTATGTGTAAAGAGTCCAGACCTTCAAACGATCATGTGCATGTCGAATTCATCCTAATTATGTTGTAATTTTCACAATATCTTCCCCCAATGACAGAGTCAAGTTGACAGTATTAGGCATCAAACTTATTCAGAAATTAACATGACTGCAAGTACAGAAAAAATGAGACTTACAGATACTAATATTAGCCCGTTTGAGAGTTATTTGAAGTCGATGGGTGCATCCGTTCGAAAGTTACGAGGTGGTCAACTTAAGTTTTTTGAGGGCGCGCGAGTCGGATAGGCTCAACGCAGAATTTCTCTATTTTCTTGAAAACCGTTGAGGCCGTGGTCGTGTGTAGGACCCCGTACTACTGGAAATGTTTCACTCTTTCATTTGAGAGTAATTTGAAGTCGATGGGTGCATTCGTTCGAAAGTTACGAGTCGGTAAACTTAAGTTTTTTGAGGGCGCGCGAGTCGGATAGGCTCAACGCAGAATTTCTCTATTTTCTCGAAAACCGTTGAGGCCGTGGTCGTGTGTAGGACACCGTACTACTGGAAATGTTTCACTCTTTCATTTGAGAGCAATTTGAAGTCGATGGGTGCATCCGTTCGAAAGTTACGAGTCGGTAAACTCAAGTTTTTTGAGGGCGCGCGAGTCGGATAGGCTCAACGCAGAATTTCTCTATTTTCTCGAAAACCGTTGAGGCCGTGGTCGTGTGTAGGACACCGTACTACTGGAAATGTTTCACTCTTTCATTTGAGAGTAATTTGAAGTCGATGGGTGCATCCGTTTGAAAGTTACGAGTCGGTAAACTTAAGTTTTTTGAGGGCGCGCGAGTCGGATAGGCTCAACGCAGAATTTCTCTATTTTCTCGAAAACCGTTGAGGCCGTGGTCGTGTGTAGGACACCGTACTACTGGAAATGTTTCACTCTTTCATTTGAGAGTAATTTGAAGTCGATGGGTGCATCCGTTCCAAAGTTACGAGTCGGTAAACTTAAGTTTTTTGAGGGCGCGCGAGTCGGATAGGCTCAACGCAGAATTTCTCTATTTTCTCGAAAACCGTTGAGGCCGTGGTCGTGTGTAGGACACTGTACTACTGGAAATGTTTCACTCTTTCATTTGAGAGTAATTTGAAGTCGATGGGTGCATCCGTTCCAAAGTTACGAGTCGGTAAACTTAAGTGTAAAGTCGCACGAGGTGAACTCAAGAAATCTCCAGAAATTCTGTACCTAACGGCTATATGAAGTCCCTGTGCTGCCGCCTGCCGGTCTTCTTTACCCTGTTTTTAGGGAGAAAGAGTGCGTTCGAGTTTCCGTTCGCGCGACTGGTCGCAATTTGGCACGCCGGTGGAATTACGGCTCATTCAGGAGGAGAGTGATGCAGCGCAGTAAAGGAAGAGGTTGATCTCAGTAGAGGGTATCTGAAGCTCGTTTAAGTGGGAGAGGAGGTGAGACGCGCTTCCCCTCAGAACGACCAAACTTGCTTCGAAGTACATTGCACGCGTGCGTTTAATCTTGTTTCAATGAACATTCTGGAACATTTGATATTAACAAAATCTGTTCAAGCCGATCCAACTCAGTGTATGTTGCGTGCCAATCCAAACAATGGTTTATCCCTCTAGAAACCAAAGTTTCCGCGACCTATTTTCTCTACGACAATAATTGAATAAGCGGAATAACTGGGAGGAAATGTTGGTTGGGTGTGTACCTCTGTTTGTACGCGACATTTTAAGGCCGTGTACAATTTCCCATTATAAAATAAGGGCTACTCTCAGCTATCTTATCCAATATAAATTTCAGTGCCGAGTTTTTGCGAAAATTCTCTGAATACTAATTGACGTATCTATCGAGAAAACAGTAAACTATTATCTTTCCATGCATGAAATGCCCTAAATCTCTCTTGATATAACAAAATGAGAAATATTTTCTGGTGAGCCTACTGTCAGGAACGAGTTCACAGAAATTACGTTTCACTCAGTCAATGAAAACATTTTTCCTCCACCGCGTGTGTGCTGCAAAGCAATGAGTCCAGCAGCCACAGGTCGGCGAGGTGAAGTAGGACGAACCACCGTGAAGGTATGGAAAGTGATCTCATGAAGGGCTCAGATAATATGAGAGAAAGAAGAATGAATGTGTGGTAGGAAGTTCATCATTGTCAATAATGACTCATAACGCGGGTCAAAGTTGAACTAAGAAGGCGAATAATATTAGAGGGAATTGTATAGCGAGTTCTTATTTTACGGCAGTACCCAATGTAGTTGGAATAGAAAAATACAATAAAAATTGAAAGTAAGGTGACTGCAATTTAAAAAAACATTGTATAAGACAAAGAGACTGGACCACGTTTACGTAAAATGATTTTTCATCAATTCATGCCCAGTGTTCGAAAGCGAAATCCCCAAATAAGGAGATCATGACGTCAATGGAAATAAAATACATAAATTCTTCAGTTTATATCCAGCTCAGGTGATGTAAGATAACGAAGCTCGCGTTGCCTGAAATACTGCATGCTACAGAACTCAGCACACGGTGACCCCGGGCCCTGAACTATTGCGTAGAAAGACCGGATTACAAAATGAAGTCCACCCTTAGTGCATCAAATTTCTCGTTTGATAATTAGCAGCATCTGGACAAGTACTTAATGCCCCATGTTAGAATAATTGGATATTTACCTCAGGATACTGATAAATTGATTCCTTTACAGGAAAACCCCGATTAACATAGTTCCAAATAACACAGAATTCGTTCATCATAGATTCGAATTAGATGGAGTTCGATTAACAGATTCGAATGACATAAAATGCGATTGACATAGTGTAGAATAACATGGAATACTTCGAACAATTCCAAATCATATAGAATTTTATGAACATAGCTTCGAGTGACACAAAATCATACAGAAATAGTTCCAAGTAACATAGAATTCCATTAACATAGTTTTGAAATGTATGACACTTGTTATTGTGCACACATGTGTGTACTAGACTGGCAACTAGCATTTCACCAGAGATAATGGTCTTTTTTCTGTTCACTCTCAACTTGTAACATTACCTAACTCGTTATCTCTTTATTACTGTAAAGCATTCATGTAAAAACTATACATTTGTTGTGCGATCATCCATTTATATTTAAATAAAATGCTTATTAACTAATGACCGTTATGTTAAAATTGTTGAACCAGAAATACAGAACTTACAATCTTCCTGGTCCTCATGCTTATGTGCACATATATATGTATATTCTATTTCTATTTCTATTTCTATTTTTTTGCGTAAAAATAAAACTTCAAGGCCCATTACATTTCACTTAATGCTATGCGACCAGCGAACACTGAATTATTTTTCAGAAATTACTCGATAGTCCAGCAAATAAATTTATTGCACTTGCTAAATGATTAACAAATAAATCTATCACTACTCCAGAGGGCATTTCTGGTAAAAGAAAAACTAAAAATATAAAGAGATAAATGAAATAGAGCGCAATTTAAGCATATGACTCGTGAAAAAAAATATCGTTCTGTCGATACTTCGAACAAGTTACGAATTCATTTTGCGTGCATGTTTGTTTACGCATTTCCTGATGTGGGTGTCGTGTTGCGCGATGTTCTTTATGAATTACTTTTTGACTAAACTTTTCTCACTACTTGATAATCATTTACGACGGTGTATCATTCTGTTTCAGCAAAGCGTTTTTTGGTCTTTTCTAAATTTTTTTCTAATAATAATTAAGGAATTCCGAAGAATTCTGCATTAGTATTTAAATTATTTATAAGTTGTTAGCCAGCTCTTGATATATAGAATATCCAAGAGATGATCTTTTGATTATTTCTCTCAATAACATAATTGACCCCAGACACGCCAATTAGCCCCTGGCATGGTTAGCCTATTAGCACGCCTCGTATAGTTAGTTTGTTAGCACGAGTCGTATAGTTTGTCTATTAGCACGCCTCGTATAGTTTGTCTATAAGTACGCTTCGTATAGTTTGTCTATAAGTACGCCTCGTATAGTTTGTCTATAAGTACGCCTCGTATAGTTTGTTTGTAAGTACGCCTCGTATAGTTTGTCTATAAGTACGCCTCGTATAGTTTGTCTATAAGTACGCCTCGTATAGTTTGTTTGTAAGTACGCCTCGTATAGTTTGTCTATAAGTACGCCTCGTATAGTTTGTTTGTAAGTACGCCTCGTATAGTTTGTCTATAAGTACGATTCGTATAGTTTGTTTGTAAGTACGCCTCGTATAGTTTGTCTATAAGTACGCCTCGTATAGTTTGTCTATAAGTACGCCTCGTATAGTTTGTCTCTAAGTACGCCTCGTATAGTTTGTTTGTAAGTACGCCTCGTATAGTTTGTCTATAAGTACGCCTCGTATAGTTTGTCTATAAGTACGCCTCGTATAGTTTGTCTATAAGTACGCCTCGTATGGTTTGTCTATTAATACGCCTCGTATAGTTTACCTATAAGCACGCCTCTTATGGTTTTTCTATTAATACGCCTCGTATGGTTTGTCTATTAGTACGCCTCGTATGGTTTGTCTATAAGTACGCATCGTATGGTTTGTCTATAAGTACGCCTCGTATGGCTTGTCTATAAGTACGCCTCGTATGGTTTGTATATTAATTAAGGACATTTTATAGTAGAAACTTTTAAAACCCAATATGTTTTAATGCATCTCCTGCATCAAATTTTTTTCTTTCATAGAAATTTGAAAACATCAAAAATACCAACACGGATCATTGATGTTGGCTGTTGGAAACCTCCGATGCAACATATTCATTCTTAACTATAAGTTGACACCAGCATATTTCTCAACCTACATCTCCTCATAATTGAAACAATCGTTGCGACAAAAAATTCAGGCAGCACACGAGCGCGCCCCAATCCTGATAGCAGCCACCCAGGGCCCCCAGTACGCAGGTCTCACGCCAGCATACCGACCTGACGCCCGTGTTCCTTCCAGGCCTCGCCCAGATACCTGAGGGTCACTGCGCTGGACGTCCAACTCGGCCTCTTCGACTTTCTCGGCGCCAAGTTGAAGTTCAACGATCATCATAATTACGGGTGAGGTTTGCAGTACCTTCTGGGGGTTAATTAATGTTAATAGCGGTGGAGGAGAGAAATATCAAAACATTTACGGTACAATCTGCGAGTCGCAGTTCAGTGACAGTTGTGAACAATTATCTCTGTCGTGAGCGCAGCACATTGCAATATGTGTCCTCTACCCACCGAACACAATAAGCAAGCGTAGCAGCATATGCCAGCTAATATCATGGAACAAATACTTTCAAACTTCAGAGTACTAGGCAGTATTTTTGCGACCTATACTCCCATTTTCGTGCTATTGATTTAAAGTCACAATTGATATGGTTGTTGCCACCAGAGGCAGTGGGTTTGATTTCATGCGCCTCTCAATATCATAGGTAATGTTAGCTGATGAACTTCGCTTCGAATCTCGGGCTACCATTTGTTTCCAAATGCAAAATCAAAGTAGAGACTGACTCTTACTTTTTAAAGCAAGTGGATTTAAAAGCGAAGAAACACTCACCAAAAAGTACTCAGCTATAGGTGGAGCACTAAACTTACAAAAAACAGTGCGGATAACATTTGCGAACGTGGCGAGCAGCCTCGAAAATGCAATTGGTGATCAAATCCAAACTAACTACGACAGTAATAAAACTACTCCCTTCGGAAATCAGCCACGATATGTTACTATTCAGGAAGAGCAGCCTAAAGGAATCCATTATACAATTGCTACATGAGTTTTCTCAGCCAGTTGTTCGTAGAGACCGCAACTGTACTTGCAACATGTGGCCAATATCTACGCAACTTTGGTTTAAGTTGGTGATTTTACTACAAGGGAATTAAAGAATGACTTCTTGAGCTATCCAAAATAGAATGCTGGCAGTATCTAGTGGACGATATTGCGTGTCTGGCCGTGTTAACTTACGCCTCATTTCATGGCAACCTTCCCATGTCCGTGTTGGAGTTTTGCGTGCCCTTTTTGATGTATGGAAATGGCGAAATAAAGTTTGCTCCAACATATCATTGACTTCATTTGGATTGCAGCTAATCGGGTTTTAGAAATTCATTATTTTTCAAATGAGTGTGTGAAATTATCGGTTTACTGTAATAATTTGGAATTAAAAACAAGAACCGGCGTCGTGATTAACAAATTTACTGGCAAGCTGTTCAGAATATATTGATTCCGTGTTGGAAAAACGAACAAGAACATATCTTATATGATAAACTGTACAGGGAAATGATTTAAGAAATTAAAATTAAAAAAATATCAGCTAAATAAAAAATA
The DNA here is from genome assembly GCA_030386875.1 of Morinoia aosen. Lineage (NCBI taxonomy): Eukaryota > Metazoa > Arthropoda > Malacostraca > Amphipoda > Talitridae > Morinoia > Morinoia aosen. The sequence goes on along the minus strand of CM059568.1, from coordinate 10,297,942 downwards.
CCGTCCACAAAACCCTCAAAATATCGGATCGAACGCATACACAGCCATAAATACACTCTCTCTAACGCACCTATACACGCGCTCAGAACAGCATCCTGAGGGTCGCTCAGAACAGCATCCTGAGGGTCGCTCAGAACAGCATCCTGAGGGTCGCTCAGAACAGCATCCTGAGAGTCGCTCAGAACAGCATATATCGAAAGTACGGTAGAATGAATGACCTGGTACTGTGGAATTATGATTTTATATGAGGATTGTTTGTGAACATCCGAGAGGTTTTTGAAATGCAAAGGTGCTGTTCACTATTTGTCTATATGCCGTCAATTGATAAAGGCCTGCGATCAGCATTTGGCAACCGTTGAAGTACTTAATTTTAAAAAATTCTAAAACAGTATATATTTTTCAGATATTACTAGCCCTTCAGTTGTTGTGTACCCTACTTTTTTGCTGACTCTCTCGCTAGACATCACTGTAGAGGTGCGTCCCACCTATCTAAGTCATTTCATCGTAATGACAGGATGTGTGCAACACTTTTATTGTCGTCGTGACCTTTTCTTGCCACTTTCTTAAACTTTGTTAATAAAGTCTGATAGGCCTTTTCAATGACCTCATTATATTAATTATGATACAACGTTATTTAATTTATATTTAATCTGCCACCACTCTCATGTGAAAGATCATTCTAAACGGTCATTTTAGGTAAATCTTAACGAGAGCTTTTTCGCATAAAATATCGGTAAATAATATGAGTCAGTATCAATGATAGCGTTCAACCAACCTCATAACATCATCGGTTATATTATGTATTCATCCATACGGGAAGTTGGGAACTGAACCAAATCAATACTGTATTGCCTAAAAGATAGCGACAGAATCACTGCAATGCAACAGAGAATTGTCTAATACATCAAAATGAATCTAAGGAAATTCTACATCGATAATGCTGCACATGATAATGAGGACCGTCAATCAATCCTACGCATGAATCAAATAATGGAATGGCGTTTAAGTGGAACACGCGTACAATGAATACTTAGCTCGCCCGTGGACTCCAGATTGGTGATTCGAAAGGGTTAATACGTCACTTAATCCCTTGACTTTATCAATAAAGCCCTCGCTTGCCCGAAGAGCAGGCGAGGCAAGCTTACGACCATCTGCCGCGGCTTTGTATTGAATGCACGGGCCTGCCACTCTGCAGGAGCGGGCTGCCCTCTCGGACTTAGGACGCATTTGTCTCGAATCGGAACAAACATGTTTCGTACGTCAATATTTATCGTTAATTAACTGATGGTAAAAGGCACGTGCTGGATTGCACAATTATTCTACACAGAATGACTAAGATCCTCGGTATTTAGGTTGCAAAGACAGGGCAATGTATGCGTGGAAGAGAAGGGGTGTCTGGCAGGACGGCTATGCAGGGCCGCTCAGCGACGCAGGGATGCCGACGTAGAGAGGGCGAGGGTGTGAGGGCAAGCGAAGCTTCAAGCGGTACCCGTTGACGTTGTAACGGTCGGTTGCAATGAGTTGGGTGAGGATCGTAGAATTACGCATATGCTGTGCTTACACTGAAAGAAATTTTTGCTCCACCTGTGTCTCAAACAGATATTCAAAATATTTCGATATACATTAGAGTATTTTCTTTGACCACATATTAAAGTGGTCGAGAGAGTTCAATTACATATTCACGTTTCAAAGGGCTCAATTTTTTTGCAGAAATCCGAATTGTGTTTAGACTTTGGGAATGGAATCAAATTTGTCTCCAAAACGCCAATACCTTCACTAACTTTTCTTCTAATTCTGAGACGTTGTCTGCATATTAGTGTTCTGAGTGGCCAGTCTGAGAAAGTGAAATATTTGTGTAAAATAAAATTGCTCTACCTTAAGTGTGGCATGGTTGACACACTGAAGTGTGTCGTATAAGCCCATTACACACAAAAGTGTGTCATAATACATAGAGTGATAATGTATATTGTTGACTAACTTTTGTCTCGGTTTTGTGACAGAATTTTCTCAGTTATCCACGAAAACATATTTCTCAGACGATGACAGCTCTTTTCGAGGCATTATAATGGAAGTCGTTGGCCAGGCGCACTTTTCCCTCTAGCGTTTTATTCGTGTATATGACAAAGGTATGTTTTGGCAACAAAACACAGTGACCCTTAAAGAAAGATTGTACTTCAAACTGAATTTTGGAATAATTTTTTGACGTAGAATCTATCTTCGTAACAAATCGTTTTCACTCTGAAACGTCCTGTAAATGAATTTCAAGTTTTACCCTTTGTTATCAAGTGTTGAATGTTCACTAATGATATTGACCGCAGAACGTGGACCATAACATCCAACCAAGGAATCATATACGTTAGCAAGTAAACCGTACAGGTTTCTATGCTATTATACGTACATGAATAATCTATATTTGTATAATTTATATTTTATCCACTACGCAGCTTCCGTAAGCATAATGCCTCTGTGGTGGTGCCGACTTCGCACGTGACATTGGAGTTCCACTCCTTCATTTTCACCTGGGGAAAGTTCAACCTGCGAGTTGAAGTCCTCACCTCAGACTGTCACCAGGTGGGTGACACGAAGTAAATAAAACTTGACAACGTATTCATTCAGAATAAAAAGAATGAGTTAATTAAGAATATTTTTTCGGTTAAAGGATTATTGCATTTAAAATTGTTAAGCTGTTTAACAACAGGAACGTGGTTTTCCGCTGGAGTTCAGTATTTTCGATATCATAACTCAAACGCTCATTTTGCATATTTTTTTATATGACTCATATTGTTTTTTCGATTATAAAATCAATATCGAAGTCGAAAACACTGCAATCTTGATAAACAAAATAAGCTATGTTTCAACAGAGTAAACCCACTCTGAACCATATGTAACCTCCCATGAACCATAATTGGCTGAAAGGAGGTTAAAAAAATAAAATTTTCACCAATCATGAATTGCATTCGAAATATCAGGACAGTTTTGAGATTGGAACTGATGTTTTTTACTTTCTAATGATGAAATTATTTATAATCGAGCTTCAAACCACATGAGAGACAGCTCTCGCCTGCAGCTCCAAGCCCTGAGGCATGCAGCATAACAAACTACTTCAGTTTTTGGAGTTAGTCATCCCGCAGTTAGGGCACTAAACTAACGTTTCAACTTTAAAGAAAATAATTTGTGTGGAGAAGTTTTTGTTTTGCTGAACATTGTGCATCATTTCTTGCTCTGTTTCAATATTTTAGTGTTTCACGTGGAATATATTTTCTTATATGGCCAGACTTATTCCTCCAACTTCTGATATTCTTTGGTAATTGAGTTACTGCTCAATTAATTATCAGAAAATTGGGAATCGTTCAACGTTGTGTTTTATTCGCTTCATATTTCCTAATGAGATGTGATCATGCGCAAAAAGAAGCGCTAACTTTTAGAAGATTCCAAAATTTAAAAAATGGTTCTTCGATCGCCGTGGAATCACAAGTTTGCCTACGTTAATGTCAGAGTCCAACTTATTAATATATGATACATTTTTTGCGTGAACCCATTTCTCATCGTATCACGCACTTTCTCAGCACTTATTTTTTCATGAAAACATGAAATGAAATTTTCAAACAATAATTTGCGTCATGGACCTAGCCCTAAGTTTTCTCTGAATTTGCTAATGACTAATGATATTTTTTTACACTATCATAAAATTTTATTTACGTTCTTTTTAGGTAATAGAAGTTGAGGGAGGCCTAGTGAGTGAACTGATCTTGCCGTCTACATACTCGGCTGACACCGTCTGCGAGTGGTGGCTGGTGGTGAGTGTTGTGCCATGTGCGAGTGGTGGCTGGTGGTGAGTGTTGTGCCATCAGCGAGTGGTGGCAGGTGGTGAGTGTTGTGCCATCAGCGAGTGGTGGAAGGTGGTGAGTGTTGTGCCATGTGCGAGTGGTGGCTGGTGGTGAGTGTTGTGCCATCAGCGAGTGGTGGCTGGTGGTGAGTGTTGTGCCATGTGCGAGTGGTGGCTGGTGGTGAGTGTTGTGCCATGTGCGAGTGGTGGCAGGTGGTGAGTGTTGTGCCATCAGCGAGTGGTGGCAGGTGGTGAGTGTTGTGCCATGTGCGAGTGGTGGCTGGTGGTGAGTGTTGTGCCATCTGCGAGTGGCGGCTGGTGGTGAGTGTTGTGCCATCTGCGAGTGGTGGTAGGTGGTGAGTGTTGTGCCATGTGCGAGTGGTGGCTGGTGGTGAGTGTTGTGCCATCAGCGAGTGGTGGCTGGTGGTGAGTGTTGTGCCATGTGCGAGTGGTGGCTGGTGGTGAGTGTTGTGCCATGTGCGAGTGGTGGCTGGTGGTGAGTGTTGTGCCATGTGCGAGTGGTGGCTGGTGGTGAGTGTTGTGCCATCTGCGAGTGGTGGCTAGTGGTGAGTGTTGTGCCATCTGCGAGGGGTGGCAGGTGGTGAGTGTTGCGCCATGTGCGAGTGGTGGCAGGTGGTGAGTGTTGTGCCATGTGCAAGTGGTGGCAGGTGGTGAGTGTTGTGCCATCTGCGAGTGGCGGCTGGTGGTGAGTGTTGTGCCATCTGCGAGTGGTGGTAGGTGGTGAGTGTTGTGCCATGTGCGAGTGGTGGCAGGAGGTGAGTGTTGTGCCATGTGCGAGTGGTGGCTGGTGGTGAGTGTTGTGCCATGTGCGAGTGGTGGCTGGTTGCGAGTTTTGTGCCATGTGCGAGTGGTGGCTGGTGGTGAGTGTTGTGCCATGTGCGAGTGGTGGCTGGTGGGGAGTGTTGTGCCATGTGCGAGTGGTGGCTGGTGGTGAGTGTTGTGCCATGTGCGAGTGGTGGCTGGTGGTGAGTGTTGTGCTATGTGCTAGTGGCGGCTGGTGGTGAGTGTTGTGCTATGTGCTAGTGGCGGCTGGTGGTGAGTGTTGTGCCATTTGCGAGTGGTGGCAGGTAGTTTGTGATGCAACAATACCTCCTAAATGTTCTCCCATTGATAGTCGATGAGTCGAGGATGATTAAATTTAACAAGCAGAAAAGCCTAAATATCAGTCTAGAATTACAATTCAGCAGTGCGATCATCAGCTGTTTTCAGTATTTAAGTTTTACTTAGATTTCAAATAAAACGATTTTCCGTTGAAACTGAAAACTTCATGTAGAAACTAGCTCATTCATTAGAACATCGAGCTGCAACCCTACACAATAAATTCCCATCTTCATGTGCATAAAAGTTTGCAGGTACAACGAACGCTAGCAACCGCCATGCACCCATGACCTCCAATGGGACAGACCAGTTTGCGGTTTCAGTCTTCAATAACGAATACTTAATCCCGTGTTTATGATATCAAGTGTGCACGAAGCGACTCGAAATAGAACATGTACTCAGTTCTGAAAAGAACAAATATTTTTCACAACATCTTTCTATCCCTTTCAGAGTACTTTTCGTTGGTGCTAAATAACTAATATCTCGCTGCATTGTGTGAAATGTGCTTATATTCATCTATTAAGATACAGATGACATGTCTACATTGCACTTTATTCCCATAATTTGAACACTTTTCTTCCGTTTGAGTGGAAATGAAGGTCGCATAGAACAGTGTTGTATGAGTGAGGGAAGGTGAGAACACAGACCCTACGTTTTTGGTCAAGCATCAGCGCACAGCCAGGCAGCGTGAGCATGAGTGGCGTCGTGGTGCAAACACCTGACTGCTGTAGATCGAGGCTTTACCTCGCTAGTTGGTGCTAATTTTTTCGAAATTTCCTCTAGTTGACTGCCTGGCTTCTTAGTGAACAAGCTCTTAGTGTACAATTTCAGGGTTATTCTGTGTTTTTTCCTTGAAATAAAAATCACGACAAGATACGTCGAAAGTTGTCGTTCGGTCATCAGTTAATATTTGAGTTTTTTGAAACAAAAATATCACTCAAACAGTTAGGATTTTAGGCTTGACTTACCAACAAATGAACTGATTTAGGTGATATATGCTATTTCATAAACTCTACGCATAGGACGTACCCTTCAATGGGACGTACCCTTCAATGGGACGTACCCTTCAATAGGACGTACCTCTCAACGGGACGTACCCTTCAATGGGACGTACCCTTCAATAGGACGTACCCTTCAATGGGACGTACCCTTTAACGGGACGTACCCTTCAATGGGACGTACCCTTCAACGGGACGTACCCTTCAATGGGACGTACCCTTCAATGGGACGTACCCTTCAATGGGACGTACCCTTCAATAGGACGTACCTTTCAATGGGACTTACCCTTCAATGGGACGTACCCTTCAATAGGACGTACCCTTCAATGGGACGTACCCTTCAATGAGACGTACCCTTCAATGGGACGTACCCTTCAATGGGACGTACCCTTCAATGGGACGTACCCTTCAATGGGACGTACCCTTCAATAGGACGTACCCTTCAATGGGACGTACCCTTCAATGGGACGTACCCTTCAATGGGACGTACCCTTCAATGGGACGTACCCTTCAATGGGACGTACCCTTCAATGGGACGTACCCTTCAATAGGACGTACCCTTCAATGGGACGTACTCTTCAATGGGACGTACCCTTCCATGGGACGTACCCTTCAATGGGACGTACCCTTCAATGGGACGTACCCTTCAATGGGACGTACCCTTCAATAGGACGTACCCTTCAATGGGACGTACCCTTCAATAACGTAACCTTCAATGGGACGTACCCTTCAATGGGACGTACCCTTCAATAGGACGTACCCTTCAATGGGACGTACCCTTCAATAGGACGTACCCTTCAATGGGACGTACCCTTCAATAACGTAACCTTCATACAGAAAGTAACCACGTAACCACGTACTCACTCTCGCTTTTTCTTTTATTAACCGTTTCTATGTTGCTCTCATCCGAACTATGGCAGCATTGAATTTACCTAATATTGCACACATCAGTTTCAAGCATAAACTCCGCCCAAAATCCAAACAATCACTAAGCCCGACCATAAAATTTGTCACTTCGTCTACCACAGGCTGCGGAGGGCGAAAAGATAGTTCTGGAAATGGAGGACTTCTACATCGGCGCCGACGAGACGATGAACACCTGTACTCAGGACTACCTTCTGATTCAAATAGATGGAGACCGTCGTTACGAATACGAAAGTGAAAAACTATGTGGCAGGAACAGTCCAAAAATATTTTATTCGCGTAGGAATGCAATGAACGTCCTATTTAATGGCTTAAAGGGAGGATCGAATGATGTTCGAGTTATCTATCATCTTTTAGAAGTTAGTGCTCAGTGATGACGTTGCAGCTCAGTCTAGTGGGAGGAGTTGTAGCTCAGTCAAGTGGAGGGAGCTACAGCTCAATCTAATGGAGGGAGTTGGAGCCGAGTCAAGTGAGGAAAGTTGTTGTGCAGTCGAGGGTGATTGTGGCTACTGCCGAGTGTAAAAATTATTTCTTGTTTTTTTTGGAGATGAAACGTGTTTGGGCATCGAATATTCTTCAACCAAATTTTTTTTCACGTGGATTAGAATATAGATAAAACGTGTTAGAAATTTTAAACTCTCTCTCACAAATAATTTTTTTATCGAAGAGGACACATTTTATATGAGTTGTTATAATTGGCATCAGAGGATTTGAAATTGTTTTTTCATCTCTTTGTGTCTCCACTCCTAATTGATTGCACTCCTTCCTATCGTTCATTGAAATTCTTATTGTGCTACTTCAAAAATACACGCTAGAAATTTGATGCATTTTATTTTTCATTTCACTGAGAGTTCGGCGTCACAAATGAGAGGTACAATGCCAGTAATTGCCACTTATATTCGAATGCTAACGCCATCACTGTTAGTGTCCGCAATGATGCTGGTCGTCGTAACAGAGTTGACTCAGCACGCCATTTTTCGAGGATGTGAATCACTCATTTTGCAATCAAAGTGAGTAATATATTTGGTCAATGGCATCGCACGTTCAGTCTCAGTCACCTCGTCGTTCAGTTGTTTTGCTCTTCGCTTTGCCACTTTATCTCTCAGCGTTTTATGTAGGAATCGTGTGCGTCTCTAGAATTTATTTTTTATTAACGGAAAATGAGCCAGTTAATTTATGAATTTAAAATGGGAATACTAGGGTAATTCTGTACTTGTTTGATTTTCTCACTCATTGACTTTCCTTCTCTATCCGCGCAAATTTTAGTAGTAGGTCTTCCTCTTCCTCTTGAGCTCTCCGTGGCACAGTGGTTAAGGGATCAGCCTTGTATGTTGGAGTCGCGGATTCGTATCCCGGCGCTGGCGCTGCGATTTTCCCCGTTGGGTATAAGGGAAAGCTCAAGCACAATACCCCACTCGACCCAGGTGTCGGAAATGGGTACCGGCTTTACGGGGGAACCGTCATGGTGTCCTATATATAGGGTTAGTTATAAGACATTTGAAAAACCAATGCTTAAGATCATATGTATCAGGCTTGATTGGAAATAAAGCATCCCAAAGATGCCGCTGTTTGTTTATTTGTTTGTGTTTGTTCTTTTCTCTCATCCCGTTGAGTTTCACAAAGCGAGTAGTATGTAGATTAATGAGTTTAGTCGGGCTAATTATTTATTCACATCTTAGCTCTTTGTTCCTCAGCCTGTACTTTTTTTTCGTGCATGTCTTTCCTTACACTACTGTAGTTTTAGCGAAGAAGGGTAAAATTAGTTGTCAGATAGTCGAATTTGTTAAAAAAATTTATTAAGGCTCCGAGTATGATTTTCATGGCAGAGCTCAAGTTTAGGCGCATCTGGAGCCAAAATAGGAGAATTTATTCCCAACATTTCTTTAAGCTGCAAGAAAAAATCAAGCTTTTTGCCTCGGTTCCATGATTCCAACCAGGAAGCATTGATTTATTACCGAACTCAAAAATACCTGAAAGCTCATGCTTTTCCGGCTAGAAACAAATTTAGTTAACAAACGTTACATCCTCACCATTCACAACTGCTGAGGATTGAGTTACGATTACGTTTGTTTTTTCCTTCACTTGTGGAGCGCATCAGATCTCAGATAATGCATTCAAAAGACCACTGCAGCACAACCAGATGAGCGCTCAGTAACTCTTCTTGCTGCAATCTGGTGACCATTGCCCCTAGTTCTGTGCGGCGCGCTTCGGTGAAGTTTACGAAGTTTAGTGAAGGTGGGTGTAGGAACTTTGTTTTTGAGGGAAGTGGGTTAGCGAAGGCATTAAGCGTAATGATTGAGCGAAAATAGTGAGTGGAGTGTTTTGTGAGTGAAGCGAATAAGTGTTGTGGCTCAAATGACGGAAGTAAAGTACAAAATTTTCATGTTCATTGATTGGTAAAACAAAAAATGGAACCCCTAGTTGCTATGAAATATCCAAAAAAGTTATACGTTGCTTACCAGTCAAGTGCATGAGTTACATGGTAATACGCACCACGCTCAGGGTGTAAAACAAGTCGCGAGATTATTAGATTATTAGTTAGTTTTAAGCCTCCCTATCCGTCACAAGGGTGATCCAAAGTGAGGAAGGAGGAAGACACCAATTAGTATGGAATTAAGGGAACACGGAATCTACGCGGAAAGGGCATAGAAACAGTAAGTTGAGAAAGATTATGAAACAAGATCAAAGTCGAAAAAGAAAGTAGTGGGTGCTGAAAAAAGTACATCAGTGAACCGAGAAAAAATGATGGTCCTTAATATAACAAATCAGTTTATTTCAACAAAAAGAAGGTGCATTTATAACGCTTAGCTCAGGCCCTCACATTTTCCCCCTAAGGGTGCCAATTCCCATAGATACAATAGTTGTATACCCTTGAGGGGGAAACCAGTCACAATAGAGTAGCTCGTATCATTATGAGGTATTATAAACAAAAAACATTTGTATCATAATTAGATGTTTTAGATAACCTTCAGCGTAGCTGCATCTTCTTTTGACTCTTAATAAATGGCCTGCCTGAATAGGTCACAGGTGATCTAGTAGGTCCAGTAAAGTTGTTGATCTTTATTTCCGTTTTGGTTGCTAGAGTACCTTCGTCCAAGCTCTCTTTCAGTTCTAATGTAGAGTAGAATTGCACTCCCTGCTAGCAACAGTGAAACGGGAGTGAGTTCAATTGCGCTTGCGCATTCAAGTCTCTGAACACCAAGAAGAAGAAATTAACATTCTGCTATTGGTACTACCTATCACGGAACACCACGCGCTGTAATGAGATTAAAATTTATTACAAATGATAGCTCTCTACGATGTTTATTTCTAAACGTTTCTAAAGAAAGTTTCCCAGGAATGTATTCCTTTCATTATCATTGCAACGTTTTTTTCTTTGAGAAATTCATGAATATTAATAAAATTTTACATGAAAAATTTTTTGAACAAATATCATGACCCAACGGGTTTTCAGTGGTCTGGCATTTATATTACAATTTTGCTTGGGTTTCGTTCGTCCACGCATCCGTCAGGCCGAATACTTGTTTAACATCTGCCTATGATGCCTTTTACTGGAAGCAATAGCAGGATTCTTCAGGTGGTATATGGATTTTATTTCAATGGTCATAGTGTCCTTCACTAAAATTACGTCCGCAGAAATTAGGACTTGAAATATTTTACGGGAAATTGTCCTATTACATATCGACAGGAATCCCTTTTCCTGTGGTTTCATGTTTTCTTAACAGACTACTTTTTCTTTTGTAAAGTTGAACGTTGGTAAATACACCTTTAGCTGTCATTGGATAAAGTTTATCGGACGTTTTTTTCTTTTGAAATCAATTCATGAATGATCTATATCATGTTGAGGCATTTATTCAAATGAAAAAGCAATGACATGAGTTCATTTCCTACTAGCTAATGCACCATTCGAATGAATTCTTGTTTCCATCAGATTATACGATTAAAGCAACGGTTTTTGAATAGAGTTGTCACTCACAGTCTGCCTCTTCACAATTCGTTATGTACGAGTCGGATAACTCGAGTTGCACAACAAGCTCAAAATATTCCATAAAATAGATTTGTACTGACGGCTGATTTTGTGTTGACAGTTTCTGACTTCCACATTTACCCAGTCTAACTTTGTCGCCGCCTACATGCATATTTTTCGCCGCCCAAGTAATTAAATCGCTAGGCGGGGAAAACCAAGCTCGCTCTCGCGAAAAAGTTAGACTGGGGAGATTTACAAAGAGAATCCAGCTTTTCATTATCGGCTGCCAGGGAAACATATGCCGGAAAGACCACATCTACATCATTAGCATAAGAACAGAGCGTTCACCCCCTGCAGACATGACATGTTTACCATGGCCAACTGCAGCACACCAGGTGCACGCTGAAATGCACATGTTAACAGACAACACACGTGTGCCCGACAGCATTCAACATAACGTCACAAGGTTCATCTAACTAGTTTTATTTCAATGCGATACCGCTTGAAACTCACACAATAACGTTAGAACTCACGGACACATAGACTTATGAACGGAAAAAAAATTAAATGTATAATAGAATATATTTTGAGCAAAAAGATAAACACTTTGAATGAGCTTGAGTTAGTTGATATAAGTTTGGATTGGGTTAAATTAAGGAAACCCATATTTTTGTTAATTTAAATTTATCGCTTCATTTAAAATTAACGTTTGTGTTGAAGTAATGGGAAAGTTGAAGTTTAAAGTTGAAATCGAAATTAAGTCTTGGGTAGGTATTGATCAGGAAAGGTTGAGCGTGTTTCTATGGTATGGATGAAGAGCGAAATTTCAGGATTTTTTGGAGTAAATGCTTATGGATCTGGAGTTTATGAACGGAAGAGGCTGGAAAGATTAATATAAAAAAAAAAATTAAAGACATAGAAATTGCATGATAAATTACGCAATTAACGACACTAGATGACAAGCGTACAAAATTGTAAGAATTGTACGAATTTCGATGGTAATAATTCTTGGGCATAAAGTTCTTATTTTTTATACATGCCCGTACTCGATGTTTATTTGAAAAGATGAAGGATTCGAATAAGTGTATTTATTGAAAAATGTAAAAGTCTTCATTAAGTCCAGAAGAGTTTTTTGCTCTCTATTCATGTTAGATTTTTTGTTATTGAGTTAAATTAGATGCTCATCTTCAGACCTGAATCTTATTTCAGTCACAATCACATCTACTGATTCCATACAACATACTAATGCTCGATGAGAAACCTCAAGGTCTGTCTTCATCAACGGAAGAAGTATTGAGCGATCTCTTTGTGTTAGCTAGTACAGAGTACGCAATTGTACTATATTCACCATTGATCTGATAATCTTCCATTTGAGCTAATCGAAATGAGTTTATCCGACATTTTCCCGTTACCATTGTTATTTGAGTGCCGTTCCATAAATATTTTCGTAACTTGATTTTTTGGTTGCTCCCGGGATCATTATAATTCAGGTTGAGGTTGATTCGACAGACAGTTGCTCTAGTGAACAGGCACTCTAGCTCCGCCGGATCAAGCTAAGCCCAAAATTCTCAGGAGCCACAGCTAAGCCCCCCTCAGTCTTCAAAGGTTATTGAACAGCACAATATTGGTTGTGAATGCAAGAAAACATCCAATCGACTCATTTGAAATAGCGTTAAATGCTAATACTAAGTCTAACTAGTATCAAATCGCAAATATTCTGCATATGCTTACACGAATAAGATGAGGTTCAGACACGTTAACAGGAAGATAGACATGCTTATAAGTCTGTTTATAAGTCAAAACAGCAAAGAAGATGTCCGATTGTATCAACTGTGTATGAGTAATTTTTTTCTAAAAAATACCCAAAATATAAATTAGTTTCCAGAGGTGTTAGAAATTTTACACGCTGTATTCTAGGTGGAAGATATTCTTCAGTATCTTGATTTGAGTTGACTGCAGAGAGATTCATTTTGCGACTTTTTATTCAAACGAGTAATATTCCTGTAAACTAAGCGACCAATTTTCAAAACAAAAAAATTCATTGCAGTACATTTGCAAAATAATATAATTCAAGAGGCTGTGAAGGCAAAGCATCACACTTTGGATGAGTCAGGATTCGGTTCGATACCAGTCCCTCAACTACCGTATTGTCACCACAGTAAAAGCACCTCCTCTGGAATTCATAGGAAGCGGAACGGATTGGTAATAGGGGAGACCTTCTACCCGCCGTGTTTCTTTCACGCTCTCTTCTGAGGCAGAACAGTGTATAAGCCATCGTAAATCGAACGCTCTAATGAATATGAAATGAAATATCAATACTCAAATCAATTAATGTTTATTTTCGAACAAGATTTAGAAAATATTATTTTCATTTCTAGGTCTTGATTTTGGTGTAGAGAAGAGTTACCAGTCTCCGGCTGAAGATGGGCGAGTTGAGCAGGACGCTGCTGGTGCTGTGCTGCTGCGCTGCTCACTTCGTGCTGAGTTCCGCGTCCCCGCGGCCTCCGTCGCTGGTGAGCGATGCTGACCTTTTTCGTGCTGCTGTCGTGTTCTAGCAATCATGCCACGCAGACCATTCTTAGTATATTTCATTAAAAATAATTTTCTGTTTTTAAACCACGCTGCCACATTCAAAGTACGTACATTTAATATTTTTGAGGTAAATCTCAATATTTAGTAGCGGTAGTATAAGTTTCTACCCTATACCTGACCTAGTCTTCAGAGCTTATTAGTAGTATAGTAAACTTTTACTATACTACTAGTCATATTGGTATGAATAGTGTCATATACCAATACCAAGTCGTGTATGAGAGTAGTGTCATATTGGTATGAGGTAAATAAATTTTCCCTTTTACCTCATATGAAAAATGTTAACTAATAAAATCTGATACAATCCATCTTTATTAATCAATTTTTGATTACCTTTTATTACTAGAAATCCTTTGCATAAACGATCAACACATATAAGATATGAATTTCAACATTCTTAATCCACTCAAAAGATTTTAAACGAAAAAAAAATTTCCATATATTTTTCTGCTAAATGATGCATAGAAATATTATTATAAAAGCCATCACCTTGAGGAAGTCATTAATTTTAGTTTCAATTTTTGTTACTCCTCCTTCTCTATCGTGATGTAAACGTGAGATGGACAAGGATGACACGCGATGCCTAACGTTGCGTTCTCTCCTGAAAATTTCTTAGACATTGTCCCGATTTATCATTCTAAGAGGAATCGGGTAAAAATAAAAATAGAGGTTCTTGAAAATTTCAAGAACCATTTCCTTAATGCAATTTTTTAAGAATAAATTCTTCCATTTCCTTATTTTCCCTGTTTTTCTAATTATGGTTTTCAGCATTAATCCAGCGTTTCAGAAATAAGGTTGTATTTTTACTATTATGGTTTACAAACAATAATATCACCTTTGGCTATTATGAGAACATTATGTTGAATAGTATACTTGAAATATGTGTCTTAGACTGAAATGGAGACGTCTGCCCCTGGAGCTATCGAAGGCGACATATTGCCGGGCGACGACTTGGACAGCAAGAAAGCCACCCCAGACGAAAGCAGGTTGTGGCCGGCAGCTGATGACGGAACCATCACCATACCTTACACCTTTAGAGACAGTGAGTTAAGTAGTGTTGGTTTTTAAACACGTACAGCATTTAAAAAACGAAGTACATTTAAATCGGGCACGCAAAGCATGTATGTTTTTGTTCCTGATTAACATAATTCTTATTTTTGTGTTCTTTTCTTTGAAACAATCTCATTAGGCGCCATATTAGAAATTTTTCAAAAAACCTGTTTAATATGCCTAATGAAAAACAAAAGAAAAAAGTGAACATGAACTACTGAACGTGCCCATAGTGTCATGAAAATCGACTGTAGAGTGCGTTGTACAATGAGTAATGCTAAACTTGTTACGGTTTTGGGGAAACCTGCCATCATGTCGTTTTGGTCGTACTCAATATGTCGTCACGATACAGGGGTTGGACAAAATAATGGAAAACCTAGCATTTTGGAATCATGTTATAAACAATCACACTCTGACTTATTTTTATCATATTTCAATATTTTATTGTTTATAATTATTGTTTTTTGATATTTTATTTAAATTAACCGTTTGCACAGATGTCTAAAAGAAAATTTGGTTGTCCCATTATAAAAATGGTAGACCTCTCTGACTTTAAAAGATGTCAAATTGTTGGTGCTCTTAGGGCTGGGCTAGTGTTACAGAAACTGCCTGAATGTTTGACGTTCCAAGAGGGACTGTCCCATAAGTAATGACTGCCTTTGAAAGAGAAGGAAAAACATCCTCACCAAAGCACAGGTCTGGCCGAAAGTCAAAGTTGTCTGAGAGAGACCGTCGGACTCTAAATCGAATTGTTAGAGAGGGTGCAGGACCACGGCTCTTAAAATCACTGCAGACCTAAAGAACCCAGATTCCACAAAAACTTCGTCGGTAGCTGTAAAAATCTGGATTTTACGGAAGAGCTGCAATAAGAAAATCTCTGTTCTCAAAGAAAAATGTTTCGAAGTCTTTAGAGTGGTGTAGAAACTACCAGAATTGGTCCTTCGAGCAGTGGAAAATTTGATTTACTCTGACGAATAATCGTTTACCTTATTTCCTGTCGAGTGAACGTTTGGAGACAGACAAAAGAAGCTTTTAATCCAGACTGCCTTTTCCCAACCGTACCACATGACAGGAATTCTGTAATGATCTGGGGTGCTATTTCTTAGAAATCCGTCCGTCCAATGATTTCCCTTCATAGAAGAATTAACAGCCGAGACTATTTAGGAATTTCAAGTGGCCAAATTCTTCCAATTGTTCAAGCTCTGTTTACAGTGCTGGAACATATATGAGACTGCCAGTTAACAGCCAGTTTTGACCATGAGATTTCTGAGAAGTTCAAGAGTTAAGTATGCTAACATTCACTAAAAAAAACAAAATTACGTATGATGGAAGATTGTTATGAGATCTTAAGGTTAGTTTGGGGTTAGAAGCCTTTCTAAAAATACGACAAGATACCGATGAAAAAGAGAATAATCCGAACAAGGCGCTGCTGCCAATTGCAGGATTCAAATCTGACGAAACCACTCAAGATGATCGACCAATCTCTTTGAACATAAATTTGTGGCAAGGAAAAATTGTTGATATACCACTTGAATCTTTCGAGTATTTCGTAAAAAATATAGTGACTTTACAAATGCACCTTTTGTCGATTATGCCTTGTGTCTGTCACTATTGATTTTTCTCCTGAATAAAGGTTAACAGAGGAATTGCCACCTTGACTGGTCAAAGCTAAATTGGCGGTGAAATGAAACGAGTATTTGAACGAAAAACTTTCATTTGAAAACAGTTGCTGAAGGTACATCATTATTGAAGCTTCGCTCACGAATAACAACAATACACATAACTGAGGAATTAGATACACGTCGAATCGAGAAGCTCTTAGACACCAAAAGGAAATATGTCAAAAAGATTTTCCTTCAGGTGCCTGAAGGACTGGAAGAATATATGTGTGTTAAAACATATCTTCTTCAGGTGCCTAGTAACTTTTCGGAGGTGCATTTTATTCCTAGTTATTCAATTATGTGTGTTGTTATTCGTAAGCTCAGCTTTAACAGTAATGTACCTTCAATACGTGTTTTGAA
This sequence comes from Morinoia aosen, assembly GCA_030386875.1. Lineage (NCBI taxonomy): Eukaryota > Metazoa > Arthropoda > Malacostraca > Amphipoda > Talitridae > Morinoia > Morinoia aosen. The sequence goes on along the minus strand of CM059568.1, from coordinate 10,281,448 downwards.
ATGGCATTTTTTCGTCCAAATACTTCTTTCATTTCACTGTGTCCGTTGGATTGAAATCTGCCATCATTCATTGAGCAAGAAAGGAATATTTGTTGAATAACTGCTTTCTAAGTATCACCTAATCGTTCGTGGGCAATATACATAGTGAAGAGTTATCCATGTATTCTCATCTTACGAAAAAAAGTGCACTTCTAGAGCCAAGCTTAAATCATTTCTCCACTGCAGCTCTCATAGACCAAGATAAGGTGGAAGAAGCCATCCAGAGCTGGCGCGACAACACGTGTCTCCTGTTCCAGCCTGTCGCAAGAGGGTTCAATGGATCTCACATCATTTTCCGTTATTCGTCTAATTCCTGCGCCTCGAAACTTGGCCGTGATGGGACGAGTGGTCAAGATCTTTATCTAACACGAAGTTGTGTCGAGAGTGTGAGTTTACTGTCTAGACTTCTTGTGCTGTTCAGCTCCGAATAAATTTTTACCATAGTATTTGAGATAGTTCGCTTCTTCACTATTCTGATATTTTGCTCTGGCATAACTTTCTCGAAAAATAGATATATCAAATATTTTTTTGTTTTGCACGTACTTTAGTAGCGGAAAGGAGAATGCAATTATATTACGGCTTTGTAATGATAAAGTTTAATTTACACTTCCATAGTTACGTAAATGAGAAAAACACAATAAGAGGAAAATCTGTCAAAAAACTCATAATGGAGAAGATCTTAAATTTTCATTGTTTTTTTTAATGAAAGTGAGTCAATACCAGACTTCGGAAGTCTAGATAAGGTTTTAACTTGAACATTTTTTTGTTGGTCATGTTGTATTTGAATCTTTCTTGGCAAGCATCGAACGTGCCCAGGGAAGCTTCTCATCCCACGAATTTTGATTACACAATAATTGCAATACAGTTGTGGTCATGCGTGAACACTTGCACATAAAACGCTACTTAAAAACAAACGTTCCTCTTCTACGAGCTTATTTCCTTTTTTTATTCTATTTTTTTTATTTTCACGGCCAGGTGGGCCCAACAGTCCACGAGATCGCCCACGCCTTAGGCTTCTACCACGAGCAGTCTCGCTCAGACCGAGACCAGTACATAACTGTGCTGCTAGACAACGTCCAGTCCGGTGCGGAACGTAACTTTATCGCTGCAAGTACGAGCAACCATGAAATACCGTACGACTACTCCTCCGTCATGCATTATGGCAGCAGGGTAAGTAGATTTCAATCTAGATGTTGCTGAATTTAAGTGATGTTTCAATAATATTATACGATAGGTGTCATGCTTTGAAATGATATTGAACGCGGCAGAAGTTGTAATACGAGAAGATATTTTCTTATGAATTAATATGAATGCTTCACTGTACAGGTATCCTTTCTGTAGTAAAATAATTAATGTTTTGTAATGTGCGCAAAGTGATTCACATGAGCTATGGAAGATAAGCTGAGAAGTTAATATGTGAATACGAATGGTTCGGACTACTGGATGAAAATGAGTCAAGTACTTCGATCAAGTATTCATGAAAGCTAACAAACTTAACTTCATCTAATAATGAACATTCAAAGCGACTACATCGCAATCAGCGTGGTACGAGCATGAGGAGGTGCCATATTTACCGTGAGTGTCTGCGCGGGCAGTAAGCCCACGTATGAGTATTCCATTCAGTTTTCACCGACCCCGGATAAAAGTTTTTTGTGATTTCCCGATTTTCTCTCTTTTTTTCAATATGAAATAAATAATGCAACTTAATTCTGAGGAGATCCTTGTATCAGTCGTTGAAGTCCTCAAACGAGCAATGCTGCAGCGCTGTGTTGATAGAAAATGCTAACAATATCAATGAACTAAGAGTGTTATCATTTTGTGTTGTTCAGTATTTCACCAAGAACGATGCACCGACTATGATAACAACCAAAAACCCTCTATACTTGGCACTGTTGGGCAACAGAGCCGGTCTCTCATTCATGGACATCAAGCTGGCCAACGTCGTCTACAAGTGCATCGGTGAGTTGCATTCACTGTTCCCACAAAAACCACCAAATATTCATAAAAAATCAAAATAATAATATAAACAATATTGTCAAAACCACAAAATCCATCAAATATCTATTTTTTCTATGTTCTAATCTATGACAGCTTACGAGAAGATAATATGCTGCTATGGAGAATGTAAATGTGTGTGCACGGCATGAATATCTGGCACAGATACCAGTTTGGATGCGGATTTATAAGTTTCACCCACATTGGCGCGTAGGATCGTTCTAGTAAGGACAAAATTGATAAAATTTGCAAATATTTGAACGTTATTTCTCTATTGGTTCAGTTATTTCATTTGTGACGCATTAAATTTTAATTGTGAAGAACTGAATTCCGTGTAGAGCTAACCCAAATTCTTGAATGACAAAGTAAATTCCGTGTAAGATAATTAAAATTTCGCTTGAGAAATTGAATTTCATCGGTGACTGAGCCAATTCCATTAACGGGAAGATCAAATCGCATAATGAAAAATCTGATTTCGTTTGGGACGAATAAGATTTTGCTCACGACAAACCAGCTTTCGTACGAGTAAATTTTAATACCGCTCGTGAAAAATCGGTATGCAACAGGTGTACTTGTTTCGTATCATAAACCCTCGATGAAAAGACCTGTTTTTCGCTTGTAGTTCATCATAATTGGGCTAAAAAGACCTGTTTTTCGCTTGTGGTTCATCATAATTGGGCTAAAAAGACCTGTTTTTCTTTTGTGCTTCATCAATGATTGGGCTTAAAAGACCTTTTTTTCGCTTGTCGTCCATCATAATTGGGCTAAAAAGACCTGTTTTTCGCTTGTGCTTCATCAATAATTGGACTTAAAAGACCTGTTTTTTGCGTGTCGTCCATCCTAAATGAGCTTATTGACCTTCCCTCTGATGCTCCCCGCAGACCAATGGGAAGACGCCTGCGCATCTCAACAGATCACGTGCCAGAATGGAGGCTTCATCGGCAAGACTTGCGTATGCGTGTGTCCTGACGGCACCGAGGGTGCCCAGTGTGAAAATTTTGTCATGGAGTATTCAGGTACGGGAACTTGGAGGTACGAAAGTATAAGATCACGGAGTATAAGGAATTGGAACTTACTGGTGTACAGACATACAACGTACGGATATAAAGACGGAGTATACGGGAATGAGAATTCCAAGTGTACGGATATAAAAATTTGTAGTAGGCATTTATCATTCGGGTAGGGAGATGTAGCGCATTCGGGTGCGTAGAAGTAGCGCGTTCGGAGATGGAGAAATGGAGTAAACGAGGATAAAGACATCAAGTATTGAGTTATAAAAACGAGGCATTTGACTCTGATGACCTGAAACATCCACGAATATGTTAGCTGAACATAAGAATATGTAAAGATACAGAAAACTCTCACATGTACTTCACCATCGCTTCAACAAAATGCCCAACCATGTGTATATTCATAAAATGATAGATAAATATTTCTTCTGAAACGTATTTGTAGGTGTGCTCACCCTGAATGTTTAGATAGACATTCCTAGTGTAATAGTGTACATATGAATTTATTGTGTTGATTTTCACCTCTTACCCGAGAAGAAAATATGTGCAGGAAATTTCAATTGGAATATAGTACAGTACATAAGTAATGAGGCATAAATTTGTTCCTTGAATTTGATGCAGTTTGCTTTTACCTCCTTCATTATATTGTTGCGCTTATTTTTGTGTCCAATATTTCATATTTTCTTGGAGAGAATAACTGTTATGCATTTTCCTCGTGTACATCTTCGCTAGTATTTAAACGACATTTTTCTCTATGCTTTCAACACACCAAAATATGGAACTGCTTATATTAGGTTTACAACAGATGATAAAGAAAAATTTCCCCTCAACCTCGTATACGCTAAAGAACAGTTGAATACACCTATAATTAGCCTCGTGATAATTAGGCACCTCACTAACTTTCTAAACATGAAGGAAAAATCAAATACTATAGATTTCGTATCGTTTTAATAGTTGGTGACTCTCAGCTCCCACTTCCATCAACCTGAAGAGAATTGAATAATTTGCTGCTCTCACCCACATGACAATTGGAGGGCAAATACGCAGATTATCTTAACCCACAAATCAGAGGTCACAACTGTCAGAGTGGATTAAATGATAATTTCACCTCATAGCGGCGTAGATGTTTTACAGGCAGAGTGGCCTATAGTTCCTAGTCAGTAACTTGGCTAGGAAAAGCCAGTTTGGTAACCTTGCGATGAACACCACGCCTCTAACTTGAGTGTCCTAAAATTCTGTGTTTTGTGGGTTAGGACACTCGGCATATTTGCCCTCCAATTATACAAACTCACCTGTCCCCAGAGAGCGTGTTGCGGAGAGTATCACCAGATACGGAGACGATAGGAACGCCGGGACAAATATCAACCCCTGGCTACCCTACTCCGCTGCAAAAACGTGAGTGCCAGTATTTCTCACTCAAAATATACTGAGTTAACTTAGAGTTTTTTGACTGCGCTGTGGGGCAAGTCTTCATTTGAACATCTTACCTCCCTGTTCTCACAGGTTAAATCTTTACATTTGAGTCGACAATTTTCCCTTAGGATTGTCTGTAGTGAAACACATGAATAGAAATAAAAAATTGACCTCTGCTGTATGTAAAACAGTTGAATGTGAATTACAATATAGCTTACTTCTATGTTGTTTAAAACACTTAAGTAAACTAATCATTCAATGTGAAAGGTTTTATCACCAGCAAGAAAACAAATTTGAGTTGAACAATTCTTTTTCTGCCGTATGTGGTGAAGCCAAAAAAAAAATCTAATTTTATACCTGATTACTTCAACAGTCAAACTAATACAAATACTATTTTTTTGTGTACGTTAAAGTGCTGATGAACGAGTGTAGTTACGGTAACAATATATGAGATATTGGGAAAATTCGGCCTCTGAACTTATAGAAAGAATATTTTGCCGTAAAACTCATATGAATTTTCCCACTTAGTATGCAGCAATGGTGGGTAAAATATGCTAACCCTTTCTAATTATACTTTCAAACATGATCATTTTAAAACGATGAAGATAACTCGCAAAAATTGAGTTTGCTAAACGTTGCTTAGATCGTTTCGGGAAAATACGCCAGGTGACATTAACTTTTGTTCCAGTCATGCAATTTACTTTCTGATTTCGCATTTAGTATCAGAATATGATAAATATTATAAAGCGCACATTCGTGCACACTTTTAATAATCTACGCGACTTATGGACTGGCCACATTTTGCAATAATTTTTCGCTATCGAGGGTTTTAAACATGTTGCCGCAAAAAATTTGGAGCAACCTTCATTTAAGTTTCGATCTTGGTCTTGAGTAATTTCAGAGGAGCTTGGTTCTGTACTTTGCGCAGGTCAATGGTAGGTGCTATATTTTTACGCAGGTCAATGGAAGTTTAAATCCTAATCAATCAATTTCTGCATTTTATGAGCAGAAACGGTTTTCGTGAAAAAGATTGTAGCACCCGAGGGTTACCGGGCGAAGCTCACCGTGAAAGATTTACACTTGTTTGGGCGAGGTGGTAACCAAAGCCCTATCTGCTACGACTTCTTGGCCATCTACTTCTCGGGAGACTTGGAACTTGATCAACTTACGTAAGTTAAAAGTGCTTTACCTGTATTAAAGCCGTGAAAATTCCGTACTTTCCTGCAATAACTACCTTTTAGGTCCTGATACACTGATATCTTTCTAGGGGAGACATTTCACGTCAAAAATCATAATTTTTTGAAATGTTTTTTTAATGGAACAAATTTGAGTCACATTCTACAATAAAAAATATTTAGTTACTTTGGATTGAAAAAATCTCTTATGAGGAGCCATTTACTGAGTGAGATGATACTTTACTGCATTGAATAAGCCAACCAATTATATTTCAAGAGTTATGTTTTAACCTTTTATCATCAGTAACTTGATCAATTTTAATTGAAAAACCTTTAATTTTTTCACATACATATGCGTATTTGTTGTTGTACATGTCCGTGTGCATAATGAGTGTTTAAGTTATGCTTTTGAAAAAACGTCATTACCTTACTGTCAAACTGTATTTTCTCGTTCTGACAATAACACAATCTACTTTTTAGGCTTAAGTAGTCTTAAATAGTACTAAGTTAGATATAGGAGAAAATTAAGTTATTACTCGCGTTACTTTAGAATTGGTACATCTCCTAGGAGGTTGTTATTGAAAACTTGTTGCTTATTTCTTCTCACTATACCAATTTTGAAGATAGTTCGATATTCAATATATTTTGTATCCTATTCGTAATAATGCTTAGTAAACGAATATTTCATATTTTCCGAGGCTAGTTCCTCATCTTTCGGTTCTCAAATATCCGGCGCCGAGCAAACAACCGCCTGATTCTTTCTGCATCCCACTCTATGTCTTTATGTTCCTCCTCTTGATCTCAATCCAAATTTTATCATTTTCGTTAACAGGTTATGGTAGCTTTTTTATCTGAACATTTTTTGCATCATTTCGTTGCTTTAATTAAGTACCTAAATTTTGCATGGACTAATTATATTCAAGAATTCTTACCCTACTGGCCAAACCCTACTCTTTTGCCCTCAACTTAGTCCTATTTATCCTCAATCGTCTATACATATGAAACCCAAACCGCATTTACAACAAATATACGCTGTTTTATTTCCAATTTTATTTCCAAATCTACATGTTGTGCTAAAATGCTTTACGCAGAAGCACCTCTGTGTCTTATGGTATTTTGTAACACTTCCAAAACAAACCAAAACAAGTAGGTATCATATGAATTCATTGATGATTTGTTAGCATTACATTTTTTTAAACTTGCATTAAAATTTTAGTACAAGTGTATGCAAATTTTTAGTTTTAGTAAAATTTTTTACACTTGTACTAGTTTGTATTAAAATTTCATCTAATTCGGAACATTGTGTGGGCAGGGCATGCGGTAGAGAAATATCGCCTGGCTCAGAGTTCTTCAGCAAAAATGACACGCTTCTGGTGGAGTACTTTAATAGCGACTTTCCCTCCTCCTACGTCAGCCCGTATCGAGGATTTCTCGCTACAGTGTCTTTTGTGCTTCCCGATATCAAGTGAGATGTCTGTGTCAGTTGTTGATAAGTTGTCATACTCGTGAAATTTCTGCTATTTTATCACTTAGTTGGGGAACTCTTTGGGTGTGTCCCCACAATGTAGCTTTACATTTTGGATATATGTTCATCGTGCAATAACAATTTCTGTGTATAAAATAAGGTAGATATTACATGCTTAGCAAATTTAAAGTAGAGGTAATATAGAAGAAAAATCTTAAAGGTGGAAGTCTAAGAACGTTTTTTAGCAAAATCTGGAAACACGAAGAAAACAGTATTCTATCGAAGTTCATCAAGAGCCTTTAACAAAACTAGCTTGAAATAGGTAAAACACCGTGAAAGGGTAATGAAACAATTTTTAAAATTAGGTTGTTTGTAATTCATGGGCTGACTATTTTTAGAGTAACAGTATTCCGCACTTCGTTGAGCGTTTGTTATAGCTTACCGATTTACCGCAACTCAAAAATCGGCGTAAAAAGGAATTAGGTAACTGCATAAAATTTTTATATTAACATTGCTGATCCTCTGGTCACTCGAAACAGTCCTGCAATACAACCTAATGCTGGCATACGGGAGGTGTCGAGATCATATCAAAAGTTAGGCCCACATATTTTGACTGGTACGTCCTAGAACCCCGTGCGTATTCGTAAAAAAAAGTACTCACTCAACTATATGCAGAGTGCTGTCCCTCTACAAATAGTCAACCAAGTATTTACTATCGTCCCTTTCTTAAAATAATAATTGCCTTAACGTATTATTTTTTTATACCTTCTTAATCTGTTTCTAACTAATCTTGTTTCACACTCTTGATAAACGTAAAAAATAGTATTTTGATTAGTTTGACTGTTGAGATTATCAGGTATAAAATTAGAATCATTTTTCTGTGCTTCACCACATATGACAGAAAAGGAATTGTTCGACTCAAACTTGTTTTCCTGTTGGTACTAAAACGTTATACATTGACTGTCTAGTTTACTCAATTGTTTTAAACAACATAAACGTTATCAATGTTTTAATTCACATTCAATTGTTGTGCTGCAGACGGCATAGAGTAAAGGTCAACCTTTTATTCATATTCATTTGTTACGCTACAGACAATCCTAAGGGTAAATTGTCAACTCAAATACAATAATTAACCATTGAGGACAGGGAAGTAAGATGTTCAAATGAAGACCTGCCCCCCAGTGCAGTCAGAGGAGACGCCCTCACGGTAGACCGGCAGAAGGGCGGGTGTTCCCTCACACCGACCGGCACACAGGGCACCTACCTCCTCCAGAGTCCCGACTACCCGGAGTCGTATGGTTGGTTTGCTGAGTGCGTCTACGAGATAAGTACGGTGAGCTCCTTTGCCTTCTCTGTTTCTGTAATGTGTACTATTTTTCAAGTTATATACTTCAACGAACATTGCATTGTACAAACTATTGTTAAGTTCTATATTTTGTTGGAGATTTGGTGTTTGTCAGGTTGAGTGAAATATGATAAACAACACTAGACAAAACGGGAGCCGTTTTTAACAAAACGGAAATCTTTTTTTTCAATCACGTTGAGCTTTCCTTTACATTTCGTCCTCATGATTAGAAAAATTGCTTTAAAATTTGATGACAAGTATCCAGAGCTGATTACTGTTCAAAATAATTAACAGTTTGCGTTTATAAACATCGTCAACTGGACATTATCGTGTATAACTAGCATATCCAGCAGGTAAACGTATTCAGTAAATGCTGAGTCTGCGTACTATTCGAACAATTTTTTTTCATCAGCATTTATTTTTTCGGCTGTGTCTGACCTAGTTTATTTTTTGTTTTTATCGCTCATCATCCCACTTACACTTTATTACATAGCGCGATCAGCAGTAACATCTAAAATTGAGTTTCAACAGAGGGTAAGAAAAACGTTCAACATATTTCATCTCCTTTTTGTTTTATGGCGCAAGTTTGCTAACAATGGACACATCACTTGTGAAACCCAAAGGCATGCAAATAATGCTTAAATCTATGAAATTTTTTCTCACTTCGCATTGGTAAATAGAAATTTTGAAGCGTCTATATGTAGAGAGAATGTACTTATTGGATGGATACATCTTTTTTCCGGCTCATTCAAAAAAAGTGGAGATTTATTGGTTGAAAAAATTATTGTATGTATTACAAAAATTTTGTCCCGAAACTACACACTTTTTTCGTCAAATTATAAAAAAATAACACACGAAAGTGTATCGTAAACTCAAAACATCAACCAAGGTATTTCGAAACACTTTAGCTCGTCAACAGCAGGAATATTTTTGTCTTAAGCGAGATACGTTTTCTTTTTAGTGGAGGGTTAAGAAATTAAGATTCATCACATTATTTTCATGAGTTTTTTATTTACAATGTAATATCACTTTCTGTATATTGGTTATTTGGTATTAATTTTTGACCTTAAAGAGTTGATCGAAATTTTCAAACAAGCCCAAATTTTTGGATCTCTTATCTGAGTGTCTAGATGAAATTTAAAAAATGCTATGTAACTCATTTTCATGCAATAACATATAAGTTTTCTATAGATGTGCTAAAATCTGGAAATTACGAACATGGATCATTGACTTTGGCAGGGGGAAACCACTGTTGAAATATTTCATGTATTCTTCAGCCATGTGATGATGACAGCATGCTTCTCAATCTTCGCACATAATATCCTTTTGTACATTGAAACAAATTCGGTGCACGGCAAAATTCACAGAGCACGTGTACGCGCCTAATCCTGATTACAGCCACCCAGGGCTCCCAGTACGCAGGTCTCACGCCAGCAAACCGACCTGACGCCCGTGTTCTTTCCAGGCCTCGCCCAGCTTCCTGAGGGTCACTCCGTTGGACGTCCAACTCGGGTTCTTGGATTTTCTCGGCGCGAACTTCGAGTTTTACGATTTTCGGAATTACGGGTGTGGCTTAAAATATTTTATCGTAGTAAATTAACGTTATTAGCTGAGGAGTATAGAAATCTTAAAAAATACTTACGTCAAAGGGTTCGGGCCGCAGTTCAACGAAAATTGTGAACAATTGTCACTGTGGTAAGTGCAGCATATCGCAGTATGTGGGTTCTACCCACCAAACACAATACACGAGGTTTGTATAGCATATGCCTGCCAATATTAAGGAAGAAATACTTTCATTCTTCAGACTTCTAGCCAATATTCTCGTGACTTATACCTTCGTTTCGTGTTTTTAATTTCTTGCCAGAATTTATGAGGTTGTTACCACCAAAGGCAGAGGAGCTGAGCCAAGCAGATAATTTATTTGAATATGATTTCATGTGGCTCTCAACACCATAGGTAATCATGCTCAAGTGTTGCTTTTACTCCCGGACCACCGTTTTTGCAAAAGGTAAAGAATTAAAGTAGAGGCAGGCTCTTACTTGCCAAAGCAAGTGTTTTTATTTATCTTATTCGTACGCAAAGAAAGGCGAAAAAACACATCGAAAAATGTTCAATGATAAATAAATAAGCAGAGCACGTAGCTAACCAAAATCAGTGCGGAAAACATTTCCGCAAGTCGCAGAGAAGTCTCAAAAAAGCTATTGGTCATCAGATCAAACCAAAATTCCTATATGAGTTTTCTCAATGAATCGCATTTTGAAACTGTAACTATTGCTGATCCGAATGTTAATCTAACTTTAGTCTAAGTTGCTGATTTTACAGTCAAGGGATCAAACAACGACTTCACGAACTATCCACAATAAGATGCTGGCAATGGCTTGAAGATGATACAGCATTTCTGTCCGTCATCACTTGTGTCTCATTTCCAAGCTACTCTCCAATACCTGTTCATCAAAGTCGTGTCGGGAAAAGGGGTTAGAAATTTTGCACGCCCTACCGGCAAAATTAAGTTTTCTTCATTAAATCCTTGATTTCTCAAGGGACGGAGCCTACCGGGTTTTGGAAAATCAAGGTCGCAATGTCATAATAGGTTTTCTGTTAAATGAGTGTATTACGCAACAAGTTTCCTGTAGCTATTCACATAAAATTAAAACACGGCAACGTGATAAACATATTTACTGGGAAACGTTTCAAAATACATCGATTCTATCAACAAGGCAGGAAAACAAAAGAGAACATACCATAAATGGAACACTTTGCATGACAATGAACCCAGAAATGAAAATGCGAAAGAATTTACCAAATTTAAAACTCCGTACACAAAACCGTTAGAATTTCTAATCCAACACACACCCAGCCAAAAATAACAGCGCACATTGACACAAACACCCAAACACGCTCTGGGACTAGTTTTTCGAAAGTTTAGTAGTAGGGGCAATGAATGACTTGGTTGCACTTGAATTACTATTTTCATGAGTCCTGCTTGTAACTATGCAAAAGGATTCTAAACTGCAAAAAATCCTGTTCACTATTCGCTTATATACCGTCAATAGACAAAGGCCTACGATCAGCACTTGGCAGTCATTGAAGTAGGTACCCAATTTATTTTGAACTTTCCAATAGCATTTCTTTTTTAGATATTACTAGCTTTTCAGTGACCCGTAAGGTAAGTTTTTATTTATAACAGAATTTTGAGAAAAATATTATTTGTAGAATTAGTATTCGTATCAAATCTAACTCACGATGAAACGTTGGTGAATTTCAAATTTTTCCCTATCTCATTGAGTGTTGAATGTTCACAAATGATATCAGCAGGACGTGGATCACAACATCCAACCAATAAATCGTACATGTCAGCCAGTAAACAGTCAAGGTTGGCATACTATTATACATAACTGAATAGTTTATACTGGTAGAATATTTATTTTGTCCACTACCCAGGTTCCGTAAGCATAATGCCTCTGTGGTGGTGCCGACTTCGCACGTGGCTTTGGAGTTTCACTCCTTCATTTTCACCTGGGGAAAATTCAACCTGCAAGTCGAAGTCCTCACCTCAGACTGCCACAAGGTGGGTGGCACGAAGGATAAAAACTTAGCAACGCATTGATCTGGAATATTAGCTATGACTTGACAATACTAACTATTTTCAAGTTTAACGATCATCGTGTTCAAAATTGTTCAGCTATTTAACAGTAGGAAAATGATTTTCGGCTCGAGTCAAGCCTTTTAGATATTGTAACACAAGCGCTCTTTGTGCGTTAATTTTTCATTTTCGTTATCTTGCATGACAGATTATAAAATGGTTGCTGAAGTCTTATGCATTGCAATCTTAATTAATCAAGTAAACTGTATTTCAACGAAGAAGACCCGGTTTGTACTATATTGATTCCTACATGTACAATCATAAAAGGGTTTAAAAATAACAGAAAATTTTTAACTTATCAATAATTGAATTCGAAACTTTACGACGATTATGTAGATTCCATTGATTAATATTTCCTTCATAACGAAGTAACCGTTTTCATAATTAGGTTTTTAACCTTAGGAACAGACAGTTATTGCCTTGTGCTCCATGTACAGTGTTATTCAGCAACATACACTACTTCATAAGCTCGTGAATGTCATCCTGCAGTTAGAGCACAAAGCTTCGACTTCAACGAAAGTAATTTGCGTTTTGATATTTATATTTCATTTGGTACATTTTCGGCACTGGTTTCAATTTTTTAGTTGTAGTGTGCGTGGAATATGTTCTCTAATTAATTGTCAGACTTATTATTTTGCCAGTTTTAATTTGTATATTTGTGTAATTATTTGAGTTATTGTTTGATGAATAGATCTGAAACTTGAATTCGTTTAATGTTGTGTTTTTGAAATAATTTTTAATGAAATGTGATCATGTGTGCAAATAAAATTCTCAAATAAATAATAAAAATAAAAGTTATAGCTCGGAAAGGATTTTTGAATTAGTAAATGATTCTCCGATCGCCTTGAAATTACAGGGTTGCGTGCGCTAAAATTCAGGTAAAACTTACTAGTTTCAGTTGCCTTTTTTACCACCCTCAACAGCGAAAAGTATGACAAAATTGAGGAGATCCATATGTAGTGAAAATGAATAAAAGTGCGCATGAATGTTCGTTTTACAGTATTTATCATATTCTGAAACCAAATGTGAAATCAGGATACATATTGCGTAAAGCAAAGAAAGGTTATTATGAACAGAAAATGGTGCTTGTAATGAACATGTTGATCACAAAATAACTTCTACTGGCAATCTTAAACAAGAACGCGTATTTCACGAGCCGCAAAACTTCTGTAAAATCTAAAATTGGATCTGATATTAATCCTGCAAACACAATGTTTCGTTAGATGTTGTTGCAAACACTCTACCGCCCCTAGCGCAACTTTCTTTGGAGTCCTGCTGTTTTTGGCTAAATTTGCCATGCTTTTTCACTGTCGGGAGTCCTAAATGAGCTTCATTTGGCTGAGATAAATTGACTTTATGAGCGGAGACTCATTTCCAGCCCTATCATTAACTTTATGAACCCTTATTTCTTAGATGCATGAAATAGAATTTACAGGAAATAATTTGCACCTTGGACCCATCATTAAGTTTTCATCAATTCGTTAGTGCTTGTGAGATAATTTTAATACAATCACAGTGTTTAATTTACACAATTTTTTCCAAATTTTAGATAATAGAAGTCCAGAAAGATGTAACAGGCGAACTAAGACTGCCATCTACCTACTCCGCTAACACCATCTGCGAGTGGTGGCTGGTGGTGAGTGTTGTGCCATCTGCGAGTGGTGGCTGGTGGTGATTGTTGTACTACCTGCGAGTGGTGGCTGGTGGTGTGTGATAAACCACCTCTCGAACGTACTCCCTTTGATGTCTGATGCATCAACGATTGTTAAGTTAAAAGAAGCTGTTGAATTTTAATGTCTATTTAGAGTTGATAATTCAACACCGCAATCATCAGGGTATTCTAATCTAAACTTTGTAGTTCAAATTTGACTAAAATGATTTGCTGCTGAGGTAAACATTAAACTTAATACCTCGTGTAGAAATTACTTCATTCATTCGAATATACTACACACTAATTTCACAGTTTTAGGCGCATCAAACTTTGCAGATGCAACGGATTATAACAAGGCCTGTCGAAAACATACATGACATCAAGTGTGACAAACCAAGTTTGCCCCTTTAGTTCATAATAGATAATGCATTATCTCGTGGATATCATGTCAATTATACAAAAAGAGACACTGAATCGAATATGAATAGAGTTTTAGAATAACTTATTCATTTTTAGGCAACGATTTTCTAGTACTTTTAGAGTACTTTCAGGGTACTTTCTATTATAACTAAATATCTACCCAAACATCTGTAGGTGCATTGTTCGAACGTGTCTACATTCGTCCACTTCGATACAGATGAATTATTTCTGCAACTCTTCCTTCTCATCATTTGAATGCTGTTCTTTCTTCTGAGTGAAAAAGAAAGCTTGCATGGAACACTGTCCTATAAATGAGGGTATGTGAGAAAATGAGAAGCGCAGCACATTGTTTTATGGTCAAGAATCAGCGTACAGAGAAGGCTGCATGAGCAGGAGCGGTTTCGTGGTGCAGGATAATCCGCCTGCACCAAATCAAGCTTTTTTCTACGTTTGCTGTTACACGATATTTTCAAAATTCCCTGTTGATTGTCTGGTTGACTGTCTGACCTAGAGAATAAGCTCAAAATTAACGACAGCGAAGTTTTTTTTTTAGTTTTTTCTTCGAAGAAATAGAAAAACGACACAGTTGTTAGATACGCCGAACACTGACATCTGGCCATCAATGCTCTTTTGAAGCAAGAAAACCATTCAAACACTTGGGAATTTGTTACAGCATTCTCATTCTTCACCGTCGTTAAAGCATCAAGAATTTAAGCCATGTTCTCTTATGTGTCTGGAATCAGGCATCTCAAGAATACAGGAAGAGCACTCAAAACTGTTGACCCTTAGATACCCACACTAGACAAAATATTCCTCATGGAGGACACTTGACATGTGGATTTGTGAATGGTACATGGACTCCCTACAACAATTAGAAGCCGGTGCCACCCCAATTCCATCTTCTGCAATATCCGTTCTGTTTCTTTTTCATTAACGTACGTACAAACCAACAGTATGTATCCAACCATTTCAATAACCATGTATTACGTTGAATGTTATGCACCAACTATAACCTCTCACTGATAACGTATCAATAATTTATTAGTTATAAAAAATAATTTTATTCACACCAACTAACTGCTGTTGGCTCGAAGCTACTTTTAAATTAATGGGAATTCAATGAATGTTTTCTCTAGAATATAGTGTAGCTAATAAATAGACTTAGTCGCTGAGAGAGAGTTCACACAGTGTATACATCTATATATGTGTTTTACTTTATTGCTTGCTGTAACTGATCTGTCCACTTTTAAATATATTATAAATAAAGAACAAATAATCATGAGAGGCGAAATGAGTTTATGTGAGTTTCAGCTCTCGAACTTACATGTGCATGAACTGATTTACGGGTTAGAGGTTACTTCCGCGACTCTATCGGATTCTTTAACATTCAATGAAAGAACTAAAAAAAGGAATCTGTTGTAAAACTTTACTACTACTCCATGACAATGACTCGTCAGGCGCGTTCTAAGTAGCAATGCATCATGCTTACCATGCGTTCGCAGAACTCAATCCCGCTTTTCCTTCAATAACCGTCCCTATCTTCTTCTCCTGCGAACTATGGCAACATTGAGTTTACCTGATAACACACGCAGAAGTTCCAAACAAAAGTTCCATTCTA
The DNA here is from genome assembly GCA_030386875.1 of Morinoia aosen. NCBI lineage: Eukaryota > Metazoa > Arthropoda > Malacostraca > Amphipoda > Talitridae > Morinoia > Morinoia aosen. The sequence continues at coordinate 10,265,674 of CM059568.1, read as the reverse complement.
TGAGGCTCAACAATCACTTAGCCAATCACAAAATTTGTCACTTCGTCTACCACAGGCTCCGGACGGCGAAAAAATACAGCTTGAAATACAGGACGATTTCTACATCGGCGCCGACAAGTATGCGTTCTTATGCACTCAGGATTACCTGCTGATTCAAAAACTCGGAGACCGTCGGTACGATTCCGGAGGAGAAGAGTTTTGTGGCAGCAACGGGCCAGAAAAGTTTTCTTCGTTTAAGAATTCAATGAACATCCTATTTAACGGAAGACACGGAGGGAAGAATGACTTTCTCGCTAATTATTCCCTTAAATAGCGCGCTCGCCATAGCGCAAGTGGCTAGGGGTTCTGCCGCCGTGCGGGAGACCCGGGATCGATTCTCGGCGCTGGCGGTGGCGATTTTCTCTGTTGGGTATAGGAGAAAAATTCCAAGCACAATACCCCACTCCACCCAGGTGTCTGAAATGGGTACCGGTCTTGACCGGGGGAAAGCGTCATGGCGTCCTGGCGTTAGTTATAAGCAGGGTTGCGGAGTCGGAGGAATAAATTTGCGACTCCGACTCCGACTCCACCTTTCCAGAATTTGGCAACTCCGACTCCGACTCCGACTCCACCTTTCCAGAATTTGGCGACTCCGACTCCGACTCCGACTCCGACTCCACCTTTTCAGAATTTGGCGACTCCAACTCCGACTCCTACTCCACCTTTCCAAAATTTGACGACTCCAACACCGACTCCACCTATTCGCAATTTTGGGACTCCAACTCCACCTATTCATAATTTGTAAGATGAATATTTTATTTCTTAACTAGCGTTCACGGTCCGTCAAAAATGACTGGATTCAATATCTTTCTTCAACAAATTTTCGTTCGAGTGTAGTTTCCATGCTTAAACTCATTCCAAAGGTAACTTATTTTTCTTATTAGAGTAATAAACACTTGGAACACAGTATTTTTGAGCCGCAAGAGAAGTAGTTATAGCCATTCGTGTCGTATCCTAGATACAGAAATTCAGCATTACTGAAAGCAACTGCGAGCTTGTGTATGTATCTTGTAATATGCAATAGAGTGTAGTGCAGGGTTGCGGAGTCGGAGTCGGAGTCGGGAGTCGGAGTCGCCGGAGTCGGATGTTTTAGGGTGGAGTCGGAGTCGGAGTCGGAGTCGCTTCTCTGAAGTGTGGTGGAGTCGGATTCGGAGTCGGAGTCGCTACTCTGAAGTGTGATGGAGTCGGAGTCGGAGTCGGAGTCGCTTTTCCGAATGTGGTGGAGTCGGAGTCGGAGTCGGAGTCGTTCATTCGGATGTGGAAGAGTCGTGGTTGGAGTCGCTATTTTTTGGTGTCTTCGATTCTAATTTTTGCTTAAAATTATTTATAATTCTTTAAAACTAGAAGTAAACCAAAACAGAGTTAGAATGCTTTGCTGAAAAATCTAAGAAATACGCAATGTTTTCGTTGATTGTTTTGTTCTAAGTTTGAAACAGCGTATTTATTCCTATCACCTAATACCGTCATGTTATCTAGTCATTGAGGGTTTGCACAGATATATATGAGAAACCTACGAGTGCGAAATATAATTTTTGTACCCAGCATTAATGTATATTTTGTAGTTAAAAGCAGGAATTAGTAATTGAAAGCATCGCAAATTCATTCTGTATATTTCTGTTTTGTTCATTTTTCCTTCAATTAATACATAGGAACAGGAAAATAGTAGTAAATGTGTTGCAAGTTACTTGCAGAACATTTCAGCTGATGCAATACATTGTACTCACATAAAGAGTGGTAACTCTGTGTGCTCAAAATGATGCATTGATTGATAATGATCATAAACATTTCTAGTCTTTTGGTTATGATTCATTGCCAATGAGTAGTCTTTGCCGAAACCTGAAGCTATGGTCTAGTGCACAAAGACTTCTAGTTTTCAAGTCATGTTATCAAAATTGATATGGCTTCCGTGTTTTTAAGTCAAGTTAACATGTATTGATAATAAAAATTTCTTCTCATTTCTCAAGTTATTCCTTGAATGTAATTTGGTTCTTTCAGAGTTATATTGTTTTTCACTATTTCATCATCATGTTTAATTTTTATCTTCGTATCACTCCCCAGTTTCTAAGCTAGTATACGCTGAAATGCAGAATTTTATAATTATGTTGAGACATTTTAAAAAACTGAAATAGTATTTGTTTTGTAGCATTATGTAATTAATTACTTCTTGTTAAGGAAGATTTGGAAATGTTGTAAGGTTATCTATATCGGCATTGAGACACTTGAAAAAAAATAAAAATACGATGTAAGCGAGCTGCAATGAAAATAATTACACACACCAGCAAAAACTTCACTTACAGTCACACACACATTGTAACTGAAAACAATGCACTATCTCAGCTGCAATGGTTTTTGCATTTATGCGATAGTACAAATTCTCTTGCTGGAAACGTTTCAAATTGCTCCAAAAAACACGAAATGAGAAGAACCTGGGCGTTTATTAAAATAACAAAGTGTCCAATACAAAGTAAAAAGTTAGACGAAAATAAGAGATAGTATCATAATACACGCAAAGAAGCTAGAAGTGACTTTTATTCGTAAAAAAAACTTTCCGAAAACGTCAGGCCCCTGCAATGAAAGCAGAACAACTTTTGCTTATTATAGCCGAAATGTAACATAGTGTTGAGCAATAATATGACACCTTTTCTGCATTGTTACCCTGCATAGTGTAGATACAAAGAAGAAAAGGCAGTGTGCAAATCTTACCTACCTTATCTACACGTATATCATAATTTTGGGGATTTGAAGCATAGTCATTGAATTAACTACTATAATTTCACTGAATTAGTGCATACTTAGTAATAAAAAACTGTTGATGCATATCTATGCTTCTCAGTGTAGACAATGCCTACATTACCTACTCAGAAAACACTTGTCAGTAATATACAGGGTGTTTCAGATTCAGAATAAGAGGCAAAAAATTGCACACCAAATAGAAGATATCCAAATAAAAACTTTTTCTTCCATAAAATTTTCCGAAGAAAGAGACATTGAGATATTAGCAGCTTATTGTTTTAAAGGGTGAAATTTAATGAATAAACTACTCGCAATATTTATTTTGAATTTACGTTGATCGGGCGAAATGTGCTAGTTACAAGACCTCCTAGATCTCCTGACATGACTCCACTCGGTTTCAATTTTTGGGGACACGTGAAGAGCCTTGTTTATGCTACACCCATTGGGTCTGAGGAAGATCTTGTGGCCAGAATTGCAGTGGCTGCAGGTGAGATACCTTAATGCCAGACGTGTTTCCTAATATTCGGCAGCCGTTAAGGCTAACATTCGAAAAGCGCATAGATGTAGGTGGAACACATTTTGAACAATTTTTGCAAAGTAAATTCAGAATCAATACCGCGAGTAATTGTGCCATTAAATTTAAACCTTAAAAACAATAAACACCTAATGCCTCCCAACCCCGATTTTTTGGGTGAAAATTTCATAGGACAAAAAGTGTTTATTTGGCCATTTTCTACTTGATGTGCAATTTTGTACCTCGTTTTCTGAAACACTCAGTATACATAATTGTGTACACGACTCGTCAAATGACGGGATTCGATATTGTCTGTATAGAAATCTTCCAGATGTGGACCATAAAGAAATATTTTCATCCTAATAGCACCCGCGATTAAAATATTCTAATACTTGTTCACTGGTGAAACTGGCATCACAGATACAGTAGTTAAGTATCTCTAAGAGCGTGAAAGGGAGACAGATCAACCAACAAAGACGAACAGCCAATTTTGTTTGTCCAATGAAATTTCCTGTTGAATATTTTCCGTATTTCTGATGGCGGCTTTGTGGAGGAAAAAGTTTTCTTCAGTTGGCCTCTCTTAGTTCGATCACAGACAAGAATTTGAAACTGATGAAATTAGATCTTTTTGTTCGTTGTTTTTTGTTTTGCAGCTGCATATTTTTTTCCGGTTTTTGTGTTTAAATTTAACTTTCTATAAATAAGCATGTTTGCGCTTCTAGCAGACTGCATTAACCTTAAATAGCTTCAATTAACATTACTTGTGACGCTTTGGCGTTCACTCATTAAATTATCTTTGAGCTTGCTCTGCTTGGGCAGCACGTCTTCCTTTTAATAAAAGTGGGTCTGGTACCTCTAACTTATTTCTATTGCGTAAAAAGCAGTCTCTTTCTGCGACATGAACTCCTCGACCCGGCTTTTGCAGCCTCTTGAATAGGCACTTACTATTCAAGGTAATTAATTGTCAATTAATTGTTAACATCTTAGTGCTATATGTAATCTTACAATAAGATACGATATTCACCTAGTCGGCGACCGGACATCTTAAAACTCTGTATCTCTCTACTCAGAACGCCTCTAAAATTTCCTACCGGAGTACCGTGCTGATGACCGGCCGCGTCCATTGGGTGTCTTCTATTTTTAGCGAGTATCGTTTTAAAAACTAATCTTACGTTAAAGAAGATTTTCGGTCTTCATTTTAAAGGAATTCAATAATAAAAATTTCGCAGAGGACGCTCCTGTGCGTACTGTTGGAATCCTCAAGATCCACCTAACTTGGGTACGGTTTCTATTTTTGCGTATCTCGGGAAACGACTTGCTGTTGTTCCCTTGAAGTTCTTCTGTATTTGAAATAAATGTTCGACCAATTTCTCTTAAGTTTTAAGTCCTAAAACTTCATTGTACTAACATAGAAGAGATTACGCTCACGAAATAGCTAAACCTATTTATTAATTTGTTCAAAGGAGACACTTGACCATTTATTGTATAAGAACAATCAATACTATACTGCGTGTCCCACAAAAATGTCCCGGACTTTTTAATTGATAATATCTCTGCTTAAATTAACATATTTTAATTGTCTTTTATTTAAAATTTATTCAATTTGGTTCCCTTTTGAAATAATATAAGTTTTTGAAAATCAGTTGAATAAACTTCGAGGTGATCGATTCACTGAAAGGGGTAGAAAAATTGTTCAAAGGGAAAGTTTTAAAAACAACACTGGTGTTCTTCTCCATTCCTCAATACCTACTGTTGAGAATAATTTCATAACGATGTATCGTCCATACAACTAAGTATTTAAACCCTCTGAGAGGTTTCAATTTTCAAGTGTTCTCAATAATAGTGTTTCAAGGACTGATAGAAAACGGTGGAATAATGGGTAAAACTCTTCGTTCAATGGTGGCTAGAAGTAGTACTTGCCTTGAGAGAAATGGAGGGTATGTCGTTAAGGTTATATAAGGTAATGATTTGTTACTCCTTAAAATTTTTGTGTGTTCAGTTTTATGGAAACTACAAAATAAGGAAGAATATCAATATTGTTTTAAAAACTTTTCATTTGAACAATTAATTTTTCTACTCCTTTCAGTAAATTGGACATTATAAAGTGGTTATTCAACCGATTTTCAATAACATAAATTATTCGAAAAGGAAACAAAATTTACTACATTGTGAACAAAGGCAATTCAAATATGTTAATTTAAAGCTGAGATATAATTAATTAAAAATCGGGGACATTTTTACAGGACACCCGATATAATAAAAAACCAGGTGTCCGTCAATGATAAGTACATGTTCTCGTGCGTAATTTCCCCTATCTCATTACAATGGGAATCTGCTTGCTTGGACAGTATCATAAATACATACATACATACATACATATACCGGGCTTATCCTCCCTATGGGAGGGTAGCCGACAGCAGGCCACAATCCCCACACTTAGTCACTAGGAGGCGAGAGAGGCAGCACTGGCTGCACCTGAACTGCTAGGATCAGCAGCAGCCCAGCACAACCACCTCCCACAGTCAGGCCCGACAGCCACAGCTGGTTTACCCCGACCGCTTCATTGAGTGCAGCCCCTCCCCCCGCACATGACAGGTCAACCCCATCACAAGCGGGCAGCTTCCAGTAACGCGTCAGAAATAAAATTACCTCCCTATACACTGCTCCCACGCACTTCTGTCCGCAGCCATCCCTCTCGCCACGTCCACAGTCAGACCCCTCTCATACAAAGCACGTCTCACCCCATCCATCCAACTCATCCGTGGTCTACCTCGCGCTCGAAGACCACTCACTTCTGACATATATATCTTTTTCACCAGCCGCTCAACATTCATTCTTTCAACATGCCCAAACCATCCAAGCACTTTTTCATCCACTCGCCTGCTCAACTTTTTGATAACACCAGTCTGCCCCCTAACCAACTCATTCCTGATCCTATCTCTTCTAGTTACTCCATACGTGCTCCTCAAACACTTCATCTCAAACACATCCAACTTCCTCCTCTCAGCTGCTCTCAACCCCCAGGACTCTGCTCCATTCAACAAAACTGGCACAATCAATCTTTCATACAGTCCCCTCTTAACATTCATACTCAAACTCCTGCATTCAAAAACTTTCCTCATTGCACTCAATGTCTTACAACCTTCACTCACTCGATGCTTCACTTCTACTTCCATACTATCCTTAACAGTCACATCCGACCCGAGGTACCTAAAAAGCTCTACCTCCTCTAAAACTTCCCCATTCAACCTCACATCCAAAGTTCCAAACACTCCACCTCTTGAACATCTCATCACCTTACTTTTATTCACATTTACCCTCAATTTCCGCCTTTCGCACACTCTACCAAACTCTGTAACCAGTCTCCAAACTCAGTATCATAAATACCATCGAAATATGAAAAACCAGGCATCTGCTCACTTATGTTTATAAGTAGAAACCATTGCGTGAAAATCGAATCAACTGTCAAGAAAATGCGGCTCATCGCATTTAAATTTCAAAGGCATTTAAATGCTTAAAAGGTATGGCAAATTTTTTAAAAACCTCTTGCGAACAATAATTTAAATTACAATTCAGATAGGTATTATGTTATACAATTTGCTTGGTTGTTGTGTGCGTTTGTGACGTTTTTAAATATGCTTAATGACCGTATCTGTGATACGAGTTTTACCAGTCACAAGTATGAGAATACTGTATTTTAATCGCGGGTACTATTACAATGGATATATTTGTTTGCCATTTTATCTTGAGATTTTTTTAAAACGATACCATTGGATCCCGTCATTTTTGACCAATCATGTACACTAGTATCTTGATTATTAACAATCTGTAGTCAATTTAAAAGTCGTTCGATAATAAAGAATATAATGAACATATGCACAGGTTTCAACACCTGCAACCGTTTACTACTAAGAATGACTGTCGTGTGTTTATTTATACGTTTTGTGTCACGCTGTTAAGAATAATTGATAGGAAAAAATTTGCACTGGCGGTCTTGGTTCCAGTTCACGGTCAATTAATACACTCATTTTCGTTGTGCAATAGCTCTATAATAAGTCACTTTCATCACAATTAGAGCGATCCATAGCCTTATATACTCAAGTTTGTATCGTGAATACCGAGTTCGGCGGGGTATTGCATATTACAATATGCTGTATTGTATATTACAATATACTGTAATGCAATGTACTGTATTGCATATTAAAATATACATACACAAGTTCGCAGTTGCTTTCAGTAATGCTGAATTTCTGTATCTCGGATACGACACGAATGGCTATAACTACTTCTCTTGCGGCTCAAAAATGCTGTGTTCTGAGTGTTTATTACTCTTATAAGAAATTTAAGTTACCTTTGGAATAAGCTGAAAGCATGGAAACTCCACTCAAACGAAAATTTGTTGTAGAAAGGTATTAAATCTCGTCATTTTTGACGGTGTGTGTACACTAGTTAAGAAATAAAATATTCATCTTATAAATTATGAATAGGTGAAGTTGGAGCCACAAAATTGTGAATAGGCGGAGTCGGTGTTGGAGTCGCCAAATTCTGGAGAAATGGAGTCGGAGTCGGAGTCGGAGTCGCCAAATTCTGAAAAGGTGGAGTCGGAGTCGGAGTCGGAGTTGCCAAATTCTGAATAGGTGGAGTCGGAGTCGGAGTCGGAGTCGCCAAATTCTGAAAAGGTGGAGTCGGAGTCGGAGTCGGAGTCGCAAAATTCTGGAAAGGTGGAGTCGGAGTCGGAGTCGGAGTCGCAAATTTATTCCACCGACTCCGCAACCCTGGTGTAGTGTAATACAGTACATTGTAATATACAATACCCCGCCGAACTCGGTATCCACGATCCGAACTCTGGTATATAAGGCTCTGGATCTCTCAATTGTTTTGAAAGTGGCATTATAGCTAGAGCACTGGTACGAATATGAGTGTATTAATTGACCCTGAACTGAAACCAAGACCGCCAGTGCTAATTTTTTCCTTTCGATTCTTAAGAGCGTGACACGAAACGTATACTCGTAAATAAACACACGACTGCCATTCTTAGTAGTAGACGGTTGCAGCTGTTGAAACCTGTGCATATGTTCACTATATTTTTATTAACGAACGATTTTTAAATTGACTGCAGAATTTTTATAATCAAGGTACTAGAGTACACGATTGGTTAAAAATGACGGGATTCGATGGTATCGTTTTAAAAAAATATCAAGATAAAGATGACAAACAAATATGCCCATCCTAATAGTACCCGCGATTAAAATACAGTATTCTCTCACTTGTGCACTGGTAAAACTTTTATCACAGTTACGGTCATTAAGCATCTTTAAGAATGTCGCAGACGCGCACACCAACCAAGCAAGCAACAACACTGTATTATAATTTAAATTTTTATTGAGCAAGAAGTTTTTAAAAAAATTGCCATACCTTTTTACTGCGATTAGCCGCATTTTCGTGACAATAGATTCGATTTTGATGCAATGTTTTTTATTTATAAACAAAAGTGAGCAGATGCCAGGTTTTTCATAATATTTCAATAGTATTCATGATACTGTCCAAGCAAGCAGATTCCCATTGTAATAAAATAAGAGAAATTACGCACGGGAACATATATTTATTTACACCTGGGTTTTTATTATACCGGTTGACCCAAAAAATGTCCCCGATTTTTCAATTAATTATATCTCCGCTTTAAATTAAAATATTTGAATTGTCTTTTATTCACAACGTAATAAATTTTGTTTCCTTATCAAATAATTTAGGTTTTTGAAAATCAGCTTAATAAACACTTTACAATGATGAATTTGCTGAAAGGGGTAGAAAAACTAATTGTTCAAAGGAAAAGTTTTTTAATGCAATATTGATACTCTTCCTTATTTTGTACTTTCCAAAAAAAATGAAAAAATAAAAATATAAAAAGTAACAAATCATTACCATAAATAACGTTTAAACAAATAAAGTAATTCAGTATCCATCGACATACCTGCCATTTCTCTCAAGGCAGGTATTACTTCTGGCCACCATTGAACGAAGAGTTTTACAGATTATTTCACCGTTTTCTTTCAGTGCTTGAAACACTGTTATTGAAACCACTTGAAACCTCTCAGAGGGTTTAAATACTTGGTGGTATGTAGGATACATCATTATGAAATTATTCTTAACAGTAGGTATTGAGAAATGAAGGACACCAGTGTTGCTTTTAAAACTTTCCCTTTGAACAATTTGTTTTTCTACCCTTTTCAGTAAATCGATCATTGTAAAGTGGTTATTCAACTGATTTTCCAAAACCGAAATTATTTGAAAAGGGAATGAAATTTACTACAATATGAAACACAGACAATTAAAATATGTTTATTTAAAGCTGAGATATAATCAATTAAAAAGTCAGGGACATTTATGTGGGACGCCCAGTATAGCGTTGATTGTTCTTATACAATAAAAGGCCAAGTGTCCCCTTAAACAAATAAATAAATTGGTTTAGGTATTTCCTGTGCGTAATCTCTCCTATGTTATTACAAAGGAATTTTAGGATTTAAAACTTAAGGGCTACTGTTCGAACATTCATTTCAAATACAGAAGAACTTCAAGGGAACAACAGCAAGTCGTTTCCCGAGATGCGCAAACAGGGAAACAGCACCCAAGTTAGGCATATCTTGAGGATTCCAACAGTACGCACAGCAGCGTCCTCTGTACTATTTTTATAATTAAATTCCTTTTAAACGGAGACCGAAGATTTTCTTTAACGAAATGTTAGTTTAAAAACGAAACTCCTTAAAAATAGAAGACAACCAATGGGCGTGGCCGGTCATCAGCACGGTACTCCGGTAGGAAGTTTTAGTGGCGTTCTGAGTAGATAGAAACAGAGTTTTAAGATGTCTGGTCGCCGACTAGCTGAATATCGTATCTTATTGCAAGATTGCATATAGCACTAAGATTTTAACAATTAATTGACAATTAATTAACTTGAATAATAAGTGCCTGTTTACCGGGTCGAGGAGTTAAAGTCGCAGAAAGAGACTGCTTTTTGCGCAAGAGAAATAAGTTAGAGGTGCCAGACCGACTTTCATTAAAAGGGCGACATGCTGCCCAAGCAGAGTAAGCTCAGAGATAATTTAATTAGTGAACGCCAGTGCGTCACGAGTAATGTTAATTTAAGCGATTTTAGGTTAATGCAAGTCTGGTAGAAGCTCAAACATTATAGAAAGTTAAACTTAAACAAAAAACGAAAAGAAAAGATGTAGCTGCAAAACAAAAAGACGAAGAAAAGAAAGAACTAATTTCAACAGTTTTAAATTCTTGTCTGTCAACTATGACAGGCCATCTGAAGGAAACTTTTTCTTCCACAAAGCCGCCATCAGAAATACGGAAGGTTTTCAACAGGAAATTTCATTGAACAAATAAAATTGGCTGTCCGTCTTTGTTGGTTGGTCTGTCTCCTTTTCAGGCTCTTAAAGATGCTTAATGACTGTATCTGTGATGCGAGTTTCCCCAGTGCACTAGTACTAGAATATTCTAATCGCGAGTACTATTAGGTTGGATATATTTCTTTATGATCCACATCTGGAGAATTCGTATAAAGACCATATTAAATCCCATCATTTATCACGGGTCAAGTACACAATTTTATATACTGAGTGTTTCAGAACACGAGGTACACAATTGCACACCAAGTAGAAAATGGCTCAATAAGCACTTTTAATTCAATGAAATTTTCCCCCAAAAATCGGGGTCGTAAGATATTGGCTGTTTATTGTTCTAAATGACGAAATTTAATGGCACAATTACTCGCAATATTTATTTTGAATTTACTTTACAAAATTTTTCAAAATATGTTCCACCTACATCAATGAACTTTTCGAATGTTAGCCTTAACGACTGCCGGATATTAGAAAACACGTCTGGCATTAAGGTATCTCGCCTGCAGCCACTGCAATTCTGGTCAGAAGATCTTCCTCAGACGCGATGAGTGTAGCATACCCAAGGCTCTTCACGTGTCCCCAAAAAATGAAATCGAATGGAGTCATGTAAGGAGATCTAGGAGGTCATGCAACTAAAAGATTTCGCCAGGTCAACGTAAACTCAAATAAATATTGCGAGTAATTTAGTCATTAAACTTCATTCTTTAAAACAATAAACGGCTAATATCTCAATGTCTCTTTCATCGGAAAATTTAATAGAAGAAAAAGTTTTTACTCGGACATCTTCTACTCGGCGGGCAATTTTTTGCCTCTTATTCTGAAACACCCTGTATATTACTGACAAGTGTCTTCTGAGTAGGTAAAGTAGTCACTGCCTACACTGAGAAGCATAGATATGTATTCACAGTTATTTTTATTACTAAGTAAACACTCATTCATTGAAATTATAATAGTTAATTCAATGACTATGCTTAAAATCCATAAAATGATATACATGTAGATAAGGTAGGCAAAATTTGCACACTGCCTCTTATTCTCTGTGTCTACACTATGCGGGGTGACAATGCAGAAAAGGTGTCATATTATTGCTCAACAAAATTTTATACCTCGGCTATAATAGGCAAAAGTTGTTTTGCTTTCGTCTCAGGGGATTGAAGTTTTCGAAACGTTTTGTTAACGAATAAAAGTCACTTTTAGCGTCTTTGCGTGTAATATGATACTATCTCTTATTCTCGTCTAACTTTTTACTTTATGTTTGACACTTTCTTGTCTTAATAAACGCCCATGTTCTTCAAATTTCATGTTTTTTGGAGCGATTTGAAACGTTTCCAGTAAGGAAATTTGCACTATCGCATAAATGTAACATCCATTGCAGCTGAGATAGTGCATTGCTTTCAGCTACAGTATGTGTGTGACTAAGTGAAGTTTTTGCTAGTGTGTTATTATTTTCATTGCAGCTCCTTTACATTGTATTTTAATTTTTCATGTGTCTTAATGCAGATATTGATTTCCTTACAACATTTCCAAATCTTCCATAAGAAGAAGTAATTAATTATGTAATGCTGCAAAACGGATACTATTTCAGTGTTTAAAATTGTAGAAGAATAATATAAAATTCTCCATTTCAGCGTATGCTTACTTAAACACAGGGGAGTGATACGATGATAAAAATTCAACATGATAATGATATAGTGAAATACAATATAATTCTGAAAGACCCAAACAACATTCAAGAAATAACTTTTTAAATGAGCAGAAATTGTTATTAATAATAGATGTTAACTTGACCTAAAGACAAGGAAGCCATATCTGTTTTGATAACATAACCTGAGAAGTAGAAGTCTGTATGTACCAGACCATAGCTTCAGGTTTTGGCAAAGCCTACTCATTGGCAAAGAATCATAACATAATGACTAAAAATATTTATGATCACAACATAACTTTAAGTTTCTGCAAAGACTAGTCATTATCAATCAATGCATCATTAAGAGCGGAAATAGTTAAGACTCCTTACGTGAGTACAATGTATTGCATCAGCTGAGATTTTCTAGAAGTAACTTACAACACATTTAGTACGATTTGCTACTTCCTGTGTACTAATTGAAGGGGAAATGAACGAAACATTAATATTCAGAACAAATTTTCAATGCTTCAAATTACTAATTCTTGCTTAAATAACTGCAAAATATTCATTATTACTCCAGTGCAATTATGTTGCTCTCTTGTATTTATCATATATAGGAATGCAAACCCACAACGACTAGACAACAATGACGGTATTAGGTGATAGGTATAACTACGCTGTTTCAAACTTATAACAAAATAATCAACATAAACATTGCGTACTTTTAGATTTTCAGCAAAGTATTCTAACTCTGTTTTGTTTACTTTCGGTTTTAAACAATTACAAATAATTTTTAGTAAAAATTAGAATCGAAGACAGCAAAAAATAGCGACTCCAACTTCGACTCCACCCCATCCGAATGAACGACTCCGACTCCGACTCCGACTCCACCACACTCGGAAAAGCGACTCCGACTCCGACTCCACCACACTTCAGAGAAGCGACTCCGACTCCGACTCCACCCTAAAACATGCAACTCCGGCGACTCCGACTCCCGACTCCGACTCCGACTCCGCAACCCTGGTTATAAGGCATTTGAAAATCCAATGTACAAGGTAATATGTATCAGGCTTGATTGGAAATTAAGCATCCGTAGATGCCTTCATTATATTTTCATTATAAAATAAGTTAGCGTCACAGCACGACATTGCAGCTCAGTCAAATGGAAAGAATTGTAGCTCAGTCAAGTGAAGGGAGCTACAGCTCAGTCTAGTGGAAGGAGTTGCAGCTCAGTCAAGTGGAAAAGCTACAGCTTAGTCAAGTAGAGGGAGTTGCGGCTCAGTCAAGTAGGAGAGGGAATTGTTGCTCAGTCGAAAGTAATTGCAGCCACAGTCGAGTGTAAAAACTACATCTTGTTTAACTGAAGATGAAGAGGGTTTTGGTATGGAATATTCTTTAACCAATATTTCTCTTTCATATGGATAAGAACATGGAAAAAACGTGTAAGCAATTTCCAACTCTTGCAAACTTTTTAAGAGTGTGTTTTATCAACGAACACTTACTTAGTAGTTGTAGTAATTTTTGGCCTCAGAGGATTTGAAATTGTTTTTCATCGCTTCGTGTCTCCGCTCCTAATTAATTGCAATTTCTTCTAAATTTCTTATTCTGCTACTTGAAAAATACACGCTAGAAATTGGACGCATTTTATTTTACATTTTACTGATACCGCAGGGTTTCAAAAAAGAAGTATAATGACGATGATTATTCGAATTCTCACAGCTTTACTGTTCGTGTCAGCTATAATGGTGCTTATTGTTAGAAAGTTGACTCGGTATTCAATTTTTAACGAAGTTTCACTAATTTCTCTATTGACGGTAGCCATAAAGAACATCTGATCAATTTTTTTTTCAGGACTATCCGTGAATGAAAAGCATATTCCAATTATATTCTAATTTTTTCAAGCTTTCCACTAAACAGTTCAACCATCATCAGGAAATTTATTTCTAAGTTCTTACTCACGAGCAAAAATGTAAAGCGTAAATTTGCAAGTTATAATTTCCGAGCGAACAACGCGAGCACTATATACTACCAGTAACGAGAGGCAGAGAACACAACAAGAGTAAGTGCAGGCCACTGGAAGGTGACACTGCGCTTCTCTTCAGAACAACCAAAACAAACTGAAGCTCCCACTGTACTTCAAGTTGACTATACCAAGTCAAACTTTGTCGCCGGAGCATGAATGTTTTTCGCCGCCTAAGCGATTTAATAACTGGGGCGACGAAAAACATGCATGCAGGTGGTGAAAAAGTTAGACTGGGTAGAGTTGCGCAACTTGATTCATATGGCCTACACGATGCTAAATTCAGTGCATTTGTTGAAGGTATTAAGGATATAAGGTTGTTTTTAAAAATAACAGTAAGTGATTTTATCCCTGCTATAGTGCCGTTGAAGGTAGTTTAAAGAATATACACACGTATCTGCTGCTTTCATCGTGATCGAGTACATTTGTTGTGTATCCATTATAGTTAGCCTTGCAGCCAGCCTCTGTACAATTGAAGTGGTGCGCAACTCAACTTCTCAGAACTTAAAGTGGTTTCGATCGCGTATAAAAATATAATAAAATCTTCGATTGCTTAGAAAATGATCAAAGACAATTGTATTCACATGAAATTTAAACTTACGGTGTAGTCCTTGAATAAATTTTAATAGTTAACTATTTCTTAACGGTTAAAAGGTTAGACAACTGAGAATAAAGCGTAATATCACTCGATTTCTTTTGTTTGTGAATAAAATTTATTTTGAATAAAACTGCATTGAACCTACATTAAGAATGAGATCTTAATATTTTAGAATCCTTCTGTTTATTGGCAAACAGGCATCACGTACAATTCAAGTGCAACCAGGTCATTCATTGCACCTACTACCTTACTTTCGATCGGCTAGTCCGATCGCGTGTGCGAGTATGTGTCTGTGTGCTTGTGTATTTTTGGACTAAAAAAGAAAAATATTTTTATTGGATTAAAAAATTCAACGGTTTTGTGCCCGGTGCTTTGAATACAGTTCGTGTTCTGTTTGCATTTTAATTTCTGAATTCAATATCTAATACGAAGCGGTCCATAAAAGGTAAACCCAATTTCAAAATACTATTTCTCAAAAGTTATGTAGGTTGCTAAATTTTTGGATACTACATATTATTTATCAACCGTTTCGGCATCTATATGAGAAATCTGAGGAGGATAAATGAAAGGGTACTTTTTAAGCAATATTTTAGTGACAGACACGAAAAGTAGGCTTGCGCTTACAGCCAATAGAAGACTCCAGGACTCCGAGAAACCTATGGGAACAGGCAAAATCAAACGAGGAAGGTTCAGGATGGCGCTCTTGCTTACAGATCAGGTGCTGCAAAGGAAAATTTAAATTGAGATTTTTGGTGATCGCATTATTTAGTTGAGTCATCGAATTAAGTGGCCGTCCAGATCTCCCGACTTGACACTGGGAGTTTTTCCTCTGGGGACATCTAAAAAGTAATGCTTAAAATTTGCAGGGAAGAAAAATTGATGATCTGGGCAAAAAATTGCCAGTGAAATTAATTTGCTTCAAGTTACTCTTACATATATTTTCAACACAAAGATATTTGAATTTACACTAACTTGTGCCAGCATTCTTTTCGTTTTTGTCACCAAAATATATACACTAATTGTAAAGATTTGTAGCCTTACTTTAGTCGGTTTTTAACTCCGTAGCTCGTTGGGATATGAATTTGTATTTTTCAGGAATTTACAAAAAATGGCTCAGTATGCTTTTCTTCCATTGGCGACATGTGTCAAAGCTATATCAATTCTAGCATATATTTTCAATAATGATTCCCTTTTGACAACTAATATGTTTATACATCCTACTTAGTTTTCAGTTTCTTCTGCTGTTACGAGAGATTTCTCTCCTACGGTAGTTTCTCTTTCTCTTAATATATTTTACGTTACATTTCTATTATATTATATTTCTCTTATTACGCAAAGAGATATTTCTCTATGTCCTGCTTGCAAGTCATTGTCCTTGACAATTTCAGATCTCTTGTGATCATGAACAAATTATTATTAGGTATTTTGTGTAACTGAGATAATCCATTTTACAATTTCATGATTGATGTACTACAGCTCGAGGAACTGACCCTTACACTAAACGACGGTGTTGGAATAAAATTTGTTTTACCAGTGACTAGTATATTTTATAATTTTACAAGCTAATAACAACATAAACACGTTAAGTACAGCGTGATAAACTATAGTTCAAAATTCAATTAAAATTAGAGTCAATTTCAGAGATCCATTTTGAAAATAACGAACATTAAATAAGTCGCGCCTTCATTTAGTTTTAATGCAGAATTTATGGAAATTTAGCTAGTAACTGCTGGTCGGTCAGCAGCATTGTGAAAACCCCCTTAGTGACCACCGGTGGGTCACGTAACACTCAAAGTGTTAACACTACAAATTATTAGTGGCAGTTTTCTGAAACTATTTTGAAATTTTCTGAATTCTCCAAATGACGTCTCCCAAGTGTTGGGCGACTTTGAAAACAGAAAAAGTGCAACAAATGTGTTTAGTTTTACTGGTATTCCAGGCGAATATTTCTATTTCTGAGCAATTATTCAAGTTTTCTTTCTTTTTTTTCGCCGAACTTTTTTCAAATTTCAGCGATGTTGAGAGATCAACTCATTTGATGGCTCCATGAATCACAAAAATTATCCTCAAGATGAACAACTCATAATCCAATGAACCACTTGTCCAACATAGAAATTGACATTTATGTTTGATGCCTAAGGCCATCGGAGCAAAAAAATTACAATACCATTTCACCATCATTTGGTTCGGAGCGTTTATCTTTTAAATAGACCCTCGTTTGCATTCGATGGCACTTTCTCTTTCAAACCACACGAATAAATAAAGCATTCTCTCTTCATCTGGCCTGGCGACGACACTCCTCTCTAAGCCCGGCAACTGCTCCCCTCAAATAAGGCCTCTAGAATCATATGGCCCCGAGTGTCAAAAACATCAAGCAAAAATGAGTTATGTACACCGCTGTCATCCCCGAATTTTCCTTTGTCTGGAGAGTTAGTCTCAGGGACAGGAAGATAGCTACAAAATGTCGAATACTTCCATGTTGCTGAGTTGCGATGGTTTTTAGGTCGCCAAATTTTAATGGCGTTTTCTGATGCTTTTAAAAACGGTGCCTGGAACCGTATGATTTAACATCTTCTGGTTTATGTATAACTTTTTCTGTATTTACATGTCTCTGTATTGTAAGACACCGTTGTGTTAGATTGATTTCAATAAATATTATTATTATTATTCTAAGGGCCTCATAGAATGACTAGTGTCTCTTACCATCTTCAGGTACTTTCCACAACAGCATAATTTCCTACAAAACTGTTCGTTCCACCGTTGCCGCCATGGAATAAAATCGTCATTTCATTGCTGATAGATATAACTGACTGCGGATTATGACTGCCGCAAAATTGTTTGTTCGAAAAAAGACTGTAGCGCCGGTCTCCCCATCTGTTCACCAGGAGGGAATCTCCGAAGCAAATAATTTGAGAGTTGTCGGAGCCGATGAAGAACTTTTCATCCATTGTCAATTGTATTTTCATGTTTTCCGGAGCCTGGAAGTACATAGGAGTGATATTAATATAAGAACGTGCGCACGAGTTTAGGACGAACCTCGCGAGCGGAAAAAATACGTGTTAAGTTTGCAATCATTCGAGACCTATTTTGTTTCCAGTTCTGTACAAACGGGAAAATTGAGATAAAAATAATACAAATGAATAAAATTCGTAAAGAATTTTCCTAAAGAAGACAATATATTGAATAAAATCAACTATTTTCATTATCATCTTTAATTAAATCAACTATTAGGCTAAACAGCGCGGTATTCATTGTAGTAGGTGTAATTTTGCTGGGACAAATTTTGTCCAAAATCTAAAATTGTCTGAACAGAAATGTGATAACGTATTATTTTTCATATTCAGTTATGATTCTTAAACGTTTGAAGACTTGAAACAGCAGCTAGACTGGACGATTCCTCTTACATAGGATAAACTATAAGTAGCTTTCAATGCGAATATCTGAAGAAAACAGTGAGTATTAAACGGAGCAGAAGTTATTTATAGAAGTTTCAACAAATTGATTGTTTATCGCAGGGTAGGGTTAAATCAAAAACAGTGATTACTGTATACACGAGTAAATGATGGGCCGGAAATACTGTCCATTTTTTTTAGTTGTCGTTGGCGGAAAATTTCTATTTTTTGGTAACAGGAATGAAGATAAAAAAATAATTCCAATTTGACTGACGTTTTCCCACTCGGCCAGAAATTCATCTAGACGATAGAGATATTTCTGTGTACTGATAACCGCTCCCAAAAATAGATGCTTATTAAATGACGAGTGAGAGCAATTATTCCGAACGGCAGAGGCTGAATAAACTAACCTCATCTCATCGTGAAAATTTTTAATGCTTACCTTATATCGTTAAAAAGTACTACCTATGAAACCTATAAAACGCAACGTTTCGATGTACAAACATCATCATCAGGCTGAAAATGTACAGAAAAATTGATCAGTCACATTGGTAAAATGTAATTCTAATTTTTAAGCTATATGAGACTAGAATGGAAGATGAAATCACAGCACAAAAACATTTTTACAAGTGACTAGATATAAAGTTTGTACTACAAAAATATGTATACACGAAATCAGGTACAGTAATAGTATATATATATATATATATATATATATATATTGCACACTATAGATGTTCACTGGACGAGCGATAGGTGCGAAATGACACTAGCAGTTGCTTCGGACTATCAAGATGCAGTTTTAGTAAATAATTTTAGAGCAAAAAAGTCATTAGTGTTTTCGTTGAGGACAGGTTTACATTTATGGATGTGTAACGCTTCTATAATTTGAATATGCTCTTTTTTAGCCACGCTATATAAGATTTTTGTGTTAGGGTATAGATCTTCATTTGATGGTTTGCAACTATGGTCAATGCGAAAATGGTTGAAAATGGAACCTTGGTATTTATGGGCGGTTAACCTTTGCCTCAGGGTCATCCTGGTCAAGCCAATGTAACATTTATTAAGAGACTTACATTCTCTTCTATTACACATAAATTGGTAAATTACATTGGCCCTGTCCAGATCGACAACGCTAGATGCTGACATGTTATTTTTCACTAAGAGGTCACTGATTTTGCGATTTTTATAATATACACAGACTTTAATTGACATATCCGGATCTGTTGGTTTAACAAAAGTTTTAACAATGTTCTTAAAGACTCGTTCATCAATTTTGTAATTCTTGTGCATTTGGTTTTCATAAAAGATATTAACATTGCGAGGAACGAGTTCAGGATTATTTTTATTGCCCAAGGTTCGGTTCAAAAAATTACCAATGGTTCTATCAATGAGAGTATTAGGAAAATTGTTGTTAACCAACAACCGCTTAATTCTAAGCACTTCTGAATGAAAATTTGACCAGCTGCTACACACCTTATACGCTCTATTTATTAAAGTATGTATAACACCCTCTTTGTACGTTTGTGGAGCATCACAGTCATAATTTATAGTTTCACCTGCATTAGATTGCTTAACGTAAACTGATCTATGAAAAGTACCATGAGACGCTTCAATCAAAACATCTAAAAATGGCAGTTTCCCGTGTACGCCCAACTCAAACGTAAAATTCAACACAGATTTTTCAGACATCAAATTTCTTAACATCTCCAACTGCGCCAGGCCATCTACTTCAACAAAAATATCATCTACGTATCTACAGTACAATGACGGCTTAGTAGGCAAAGTGTTCATAACGAGATTTTCCACGTACGACACATAGAAGTTGGCAAAGGTGGGCCCTAACGGGGAACCCATGGCAACGCCATCCACCTGACGGAACAAGCTACCATCTATATGCCGAAAAGGAGCTTCAGTCGTGCACACAGTAAGGAGTTCCTTTAAAATATGACGAGGAAACAAATTAGGTGGAGAAAGGTCGTCAGTGCTATATACGCAATCTAAAATTATCTCAATGGTTTCAGCAACGGGTACATTTGTAAACAAAGATTCAACGTCTAACGAAGCTATGATGCCACTTGGGGCTTTACTGCGCAACATGGCAACTAACTCATCAGATGAACGTATCATATATTTCTGTGGAATATACGGCGTTATAATTCTATTCAAAGCCTTAGCAACAGGATAGGTGACGGCGGGGACCTGCGATATTATTGGCCTTAACGGAGGATTATTTTGATTTTTATGAATTTTTGCGTTACCATAGATGTACCCGGGTTGATAATGTCCTTCCAGCTTTCTCAAATTATAATTATTCGGAACAGCGTTAACAGTAGAAATCAGTTCGTTCAGTCTTTTCTTCAATTTCTCTGTCGGATCCTTTTTCAAACGCTCAAACTTGGTATGATCTGCGAGTATACAATCCAATTTTTGTTTATAATCGTCATGCTTAAACAATACATACTTGTTACATTTATCAGCTTTACGGATGACAATCTCTTTATTCAAACGCAACTTACGAATGGCCTGGCGTTGAGCTTGACTTAAACCTTTATTCGTATTAATACTTCTATTCCGAGTACTCTCAGTAATCAATGCAGCGTCTAAGTTTGGTGAAATAGAAACGAGTCCCTCACGATTTAGCTTGAGGATACTTTACCTTATAGTTATAATATGCTTACCTTATAGTTATAATATCGTATTCGGGAGAGTTTCTGTTTAAACGCACAAGAAAATATGAATAAATCTTCAACGATGCGTGAGGAGCGAGGATTGTTTTCGATAAAAAAAACTTTTGTCGCTGATAGATTTATGTAGATTGAAATGAAAGTTCATTCAATTCTTGTTCCCTTGTTTTTGAGATCGAGAACCATTCGATCGACGTATCAAATAGATCGGATTATTTACAATGTCTATTGTGACATTTTGAACTGGCAACTCCATCGTACGAACAAAACTATCTTTGCATCACCTGCGGTACATAAATTATTCAAATTGTTGAAATTATTTAAGCAGCCTGAAAAAATGAAGAGTAATGATCAAGAATATCTTTTGGCTTACTAGTAACTGACAGACCCTGGCAAGAAAGTTACTAGCACAAACTTACGACGAATTCCTGATGCACATTTTATGGTGATTTCAGACAATAGTTTGTCATTAAAAGTATGTTCCAGTCATTGCATTTTCGTTTGGAGATACAGATGAAAATAGCAAATTACTCAGTATTGTCATTCTTCTTATTTATCTGGTAATTACAGAGTAGCCTTTGTTGCTTTCGGTTACTCTCACGACCCTCACCACTAGCCATCACTCGCAGGTAGCACTACACTCACCACTAGCCACCACTCGCACGTAGCACTACACTCACCACTAGCCACCACTCGCAGGTAGCACTACACTCACCACTAGCCACCACTCGCAGGTAGCACTACACTCACCACTAGCCACCACTCGCAGGTAGCACTACACTCACCACTAGCCACCACTCGCAGGTAGCACTACACTCACCACCAGCCACCACTCGCAGGTAGCACTACACTTACCACCAGCCACCACTCGCAGGTAGCACTACACTTACCACCAGCCACCACTCGCAGGTAGCACTACACTCACCATCAGCCACCACTCGCAGGTAGCACTACACTCACCACTAGCCACCACTCGCAGGTAGCACTACACTCACCACCAGCCACCACTCGCAGGTAGCACTACACTCACCACCAGCCACCACTCGCAGATGGTACAACATTCACCACCAGCCACCACTCGCAGATGGTACAACACTCACCACCAGCCACCACTCGCAGATGGTACAACACTCACCACCAGCCACCACTCGCAGGTAGCACTACACTCACCACCAGCCACCACTCGCAGATGGTACAACACTCACCACCAGCCACCACTCGCAGATGGTACAACACTCACCACCAGCCACCACTCGCAGATGGCACAACACTCACCACCAGCCATCACTCGCAGATGGTACAACACTCACCACCAGCCACCACTCGCAGGTAGCACTACACTCACCACCAGCCACCACTCGCAGATGGTACAACACTCACCACCAGCCACCACTCGCAGGTAGCACTACACTCACCACCAGCCACCACTCGCAGATGGTACAACACTCACCACCAGCCACCACTCGCAGGTAGCACTACACTCACCACCAGCCACCACTCGCAGATGGTACAACACTCACCACCAGCCACCACTCGCAGGTAGCACTACACTCACCACCAGCCACCACTCGCAGATGGCACAACACTCACCACCAGCCACCACTCGCAGATGGTACAACACTCACCACCAGCCACCACTCGCAGGTAGCACTACACTCACCACCAGCCACCACTCGCAGATGGTACAACACTCACCACCAGCCACCACTCGCAGATGGTACAACACTCACCACCAGCCACCACTCGCAGGTAGCACTACACTCACCACCAGCCACCACTCGCAGATGGTACAACACTCACCACCAGCCACCACTCGCAGATGGTACAACACTCACCACCAGCCACCACTCGCAGATGGCACAACACTCACCACCAGCCACCACTCGCAGATGGTACAACACTCACCACCAGCCACCACTCGCAGGTAGCACTACACTCACCACCAGCCACCACTCGCAGATGGTACAACACTCACCACCAGCCACCACTCGCAGGTAGCACTACACTCACCACCAGCCACCACTCGCAGATGGTACAACACTCACCACCAGCCACCACTCGCAGATGGTACAACACTCACCACCAGCCACCACTCGCAGAAGGTGTCAGGTTCGTATGTGGCCGGCAGCATCAATTGCCCGGAAGAATTTACATCGAGTTCCATCAACTGAAATAAAGTACACGTTATTTCTAACAAATCCAAATATTCACTGACCTTTTGTTACAAGACGAATGCGGTACGTCTGCGTACGAGAGGGATTTAAACCTCAGACAGTGAAAGAGGAAATGGAGAATACTGAGCTGAAAGTTGTACAGCAGGAGATTAGAAGGGACAGGGCAAAATAGACAAAGTGCTCTACGTTTTTCTATTATCGTGCATCCGATTAACACTAAACGGTGACAACTACAAATGAAGTAATTTTCAATGAATTTATTTCTTGTGTCTTATATTTTTTGTTACCAGTCATACAATTGCTTCAGAATGTGAAAGACTGTAACTTCTGAGTTCAAGCAGTGAACTATTGTTATTAATATCAGAAATATTTCAGTATGAATATAGTAATATACCACAAATCATGCGTGAATGGTAATTTTGGAAAATATTGCACTCGGTAATGTTAAACTGACTTTTCTTGCATTAAGTGTTAACTTTGTCAAAATAATTGAACGATGGAAAAGAAGTTTTGATGAATTATAACTTTAAATTTTTTTAAGTGACGACAATAAAATTTGTTAAATTTAATTTTCACTGATAGAAGCCCTTACAAGATCCCGCATAACTAACACCCATCAAAATTATAAATAAAAGAACAAAGAAAGTCGCTTATGAATTCAACATTCTTATTAAGACAGTCTAATACTACTTACAAGAAGCAAAGCATAAATATTCATCCATCAAAATTATGTGAAAAACGATTTTCATATTTCCAAACAATCTTTTTTCAATGATAGGAAGATCCTATTCTAAACAAGACTTACTTTGTGACAGTCTGAGATGATAACTTCCATCTGCAGCTCGAATACGCCGCTAGTGAAGATCGCTGAGAAGAACATGATGGAGACACGGGAAGTTGGGAGAATCATCACTTGGTCCTTGTTGCGGAAACTGTGTGGGAATATATAATAAGACAACATTTAAATGAAAAAAATCTATAACATGCCACTCACTAACATAACTCACAAATTTTTTATGCTGCCGGGCCGCGACTATGAAACGAATTAGCTATATGGAATAGCACTCACAAATATATTTAAACAATTTTTTACGCTAGCGGTGAGCAGAATAGGTTTTCCAATTATACTGCATAGGACCTGGTGTTTTTCTATCACCTGTTAAAGCTTGTATGGGCTTCTTAAAGAACAATAGTAAGCCTAATGAAAAAAAGTGAGAACAAATTTTTTGCGCTAGCGGTGAGTAGAATAGGTTTTCCAATTATACTGCATAGGACCTGGTGTTTTTCTATCACCTGTTAAAGCTTGTATGGGCTTCTTAAAGAACAATAGTAAGCTTAATGAAAAAAAAGTGAGAACAAATTTTAGATATTTCACAAGTTGAATATTGTGCCTCGGTTTCTATGTCACAAAGGAACACTGATTTGAAGTCCACAAAAAATTTGTTCTCCATAGTTGTCAAAAATTCCTTTCCCAATCTTTGTGATGCTGATAAAGTGGGTGTAATTTACAAGCTATTTTTGGAGAATGAATTGCAGAAAATGTTTCAGAGCTTCTTAGTGATGAACGCAGCTGGGATATTGACTAAGCAAATAGGAAAATGAAAATTATCTGGATCCGTCCTCTAATTAATAATGAAAATTGAAGCTAAAAAGGAAACAACATTCAGGGCTCTCACGCGAGGGCCTAACGAATTTCAATGTTAATTTCTGCAATTAAATTTATTTTTCAGGGTAACAACTGCTTCGCTGACTTACGTATTCGCCTCAAGATTTTCCTAATGCATTTGAAATTTGCTCAGTTCATCATGCACAATTTTTTCAGATTTTAGCTGTACAACTAATGATGAATTAGCGTATTGTCCCAATGAAACTTCCAATGAAATAAAAGTCGTAAAGGCAGTTGTCGGAAAGCTGTCCTGGAATACAACCATTGAAAATAAAATACACTGAATCGCACTAGCCTTACAATTCATATGTATGGAAAATCATAAGGCAAATACGATAGGTATCCATGTGTATGTTAATACATTGCTAGCTGATGAAATTCTTCTCGATATTAATGCCAAAATATAGTTTTCCAGCACTTTCATGGTGAAACTACAAAAGTGTGTTAGTTACAGCTTTGTTGCATTTTTAATCAATTAACCCTTGAAATCTCGTTTAATACTTGAAATAAAAATCACATTTCCATGAAAGTAATTTCAAGTATATTCCCAACAGCAAGAGTTTACTTATAAAAATCATAAGAAAATCAGGTCACACTGCCACTGTCGAGGTAGGAGAGACACCACTCACGAGTATCGAAAGAGGTCGAATATGTTGGGCATTACGTTGACGAAGTCGAAGAAGCCAAGTTCGATAGATAAGGCCGTGATTTTGAGGTAGCTAGGGGCAACCTGCAAATAAGATGTCGTGAAGGATTAGTTTCGTTCTGCGTCCCTGTAACGATGTCCAACTCTGAAAAGGTCAGACTCCTCTGTGTAGTGGGAAACGACATATCAGTTTGGGTTTGGGCATAGTGTTTCAACTTGGCATTTCAATTTGCATTCGATCTAGAATTATGCTCGTGTAATTATGCTTTTTCACGTTATATTTAGGCTGAATACTATCTTTTTCATTTAAATGCAACGTGTGAACTTTTCTTTGACTACCAAGACAATAGATTGGGGCTGTTAACATTTTTAACACGTTCATGAAGAAGAAGTTCATGTGGGTAGTGCAGTAAGGACACTTGTTGGTCCGCTCCAAAGCCAAGAGCTCGAATTGGTTATTAATTATGCTTTTGTGAATTAAAAGAGTACCCACTTGAATCATGACCATCCAGGAGTAAATTCATCTAACAATGATCAAAAATCATCGAACGAAAAGTATAATATTCTCTCACAAAAACACTCAACCCTCGCTTTCTTAGGAAACTACCACCACAACTTTCCCACTCTGCCCGCATTCAGGAGCTCTGTATACACTCAGCTGGTCTGTATTCTATGTACCAACAATGGTGACATAGCAACAGTCTATCTACAATCCTCCCACCGAGCTGAAATCGAAGAAGCAGCTGTAGAAGGAGCCATACTTGGCTGGGTAGTTGGGGTTCTGGAACAGGTAGGTGCCCAGGGTGGAGGTGCTTAGGAATTGACAGCCGCCGTTGTCTACCTCCGCCAACAATGTGCTGCAACAATGATGCGTAGATTATCGCTTCAGCTAATTTTCGATTGCACGCAAAAAAAAGTTTAGAAATATTCTAATTCATTATAAATACATACATAATACCAGCTCTCGTTAATTAACACCAGCTCTCGTTAATGCGTTAATTAATTTGATTTTTAAAATGTAAATAAATATACGTAACTAAGAACACATTATTCTTGTGACGCATAGTTCTAACGAGAGTGTTTTGTACAATGCGTCACATGAATTATGTTTTCTTAGTACGTATATTTATTTGCATTTTCAGCATCAAATTAGTTAATTCAAAGAAAGGAACCATTTTTTAGAGCTTTTCTCTCAATCACTTATGTTCCGACGTATGAATCATTGTTTCATTTTCTTATTCCAATCTTAAAATATTCTTGTTATCTTGTATGGCAATTTTTAGTTTCTTACGCGCGTGAGTACATTGTGACAACACTATTTTAGGTAGTTAACTTTTTGTACTGTTCCAGCTATGTTGAAAATGTTACGACTTGCATTGTAACGGGTGGTGCAGAGGAAACGTATGTTTTTAGAACCCCTAGTACGCGGCGACGGGAGGGGGTATTGACC
Source organism: Morinoia aosen (assembly GCA_030386875.1). Taxonomy (NCBI): domain Eukaryota; kingdom Metazoa; phylum Arthropoda; class Malacostraca; order Amphipoda; family Talitridae; genus Morinoia; species Morinoia aosen. The sequence goes on along the minus strand of CM059568.1, from coordinate 10,238,725 downwards.
ATGAACGAATGTTGCCAAACTGCCCATACAATGCCGTTTCAGGAGCAGGGTGGTGCCACAGCTCACACGGCGAGAGCATCCATGGATGTGGTTCGACAAATGTTCCCAGGACCTGTCGATATGTGACTTCTTTTTATGGGGATATTTGAAATCAAAAGTGTACATCAACAAGCCTCGCACACTCGATGACCTTATGAATTCCATTCGTCAGGAAATTGAAGCCGTGCCGAATGAAATGTTGGAGAGAGCCGTCCGTAATTTTCAGAAGAGGATCGAAATTTGTATCCAGCAAGAAGGACGTCATCTCAAAGACATTATTTTCCGAACCTAAATATGGTATGTAATTTCAAAATCTGCATTAAAAAACCTATCATTTAATACTTGTTTTTATTCTTTTCAACCCATTGTGTCCCAGTAATTCAATATTGAAAAACATGCGTTTCCTCTGTACCACCCGGTATTTGTGCCGGTATTACTAACGTTAGTAGGAAATGTCATAACTTTTTTTTGCTATGGTGATCAAATATTTAATTCTCTCCGAACTCATCATTTGGCATGCTAGCTGATGCGTTAGAGTGAAAAATTGTCCCAAGTCCCGAATGTCGACCTAATAGACGCAAAATAAATAAGATCTGCCTATTTTACTTTTAACATCAATCCCTCATACTCGTATCACTAATTCCTATATTCGTATGCTCATATTTCAATATAAGTGAACACTTATGAGAGGGTTTTCTACAATGCGCTAGGATTATTTTTTCTTAATTACTTATACTTATTTGCAATATCAAAATCAGATTAACGCATAGAAGGGAACGCATTTTTTGTGTTTTTCTTTCAATCATTTTTGTTTCGACATGTGACATAGGTATTACGGTACCCATGTGTAAGTAACAACTAAGGATTAATGTTTAAGAAATTTTAAAAACCAATGTTGCAAACAATTCATGTTTAAACTTCATTTGAAATAAACTGTTTTTCTTTTTCTTTTTTCCAATGACGAAAGGTATTCATTTACGTGAAATTTCTGTTTTGGTATACGACCAGCAGCCAAATTTTCTTGCTTCTTTTCGTAGTGCCTTAGTTCGAAATCTATGTTTCTACTATCCTCCATCCCAGTAGCAGGTTTTTCCCTTTTCTGTTTGCTGTAGGGTAATCAGAGTTATTTAGGTTGATGTTGATTTTGTCCGTCATCACTTTTCGAACTATTTCCATACACTCTTCACCTGCCCGTGATGACGGCAGTCCAGCGAGATAACAAGAGTTAGTTTCTTGTTTTTTAACTCTTCACGTTCAGGAATTGATTATGTCCGCCGCTGAAAGTTTGGAAGGTGTATTTTCATATAGCGCGAGCCGGAAAGTTTAGCGCAACTTTATTCACTAAAATTTTCAAATTTTTAATTTTTAAATTAAAAGAATATAGAAAAATACATACATGTTTTCGTATCTTCGACAAAGTCTGTACACTTATCAGTAACTTTAAGAAGTAGTTCCCATTACATCTCTGGGATTTGGGACAGCTGGGACTTGGAACATGGGGGACTTGAGATAGATGAGACATGGGATATTTTACACCCAGGATATATTGAACTTTGAAAATCCGGGACTTAGGATATTAAAAAATATGGGAAATCTGCATTGTGGGACATCTGGGGCTCAGGATATTTTGAACGTGGGAAATCTGGAATGTGGGACATCTGGAACTTAGAATCTGGGACTTGCTGCATTTGAACTGTAGGACATCTGGAAAACGGACATTTGGAACGAAAGACTTCTGGAATGTAGGGCATCTGGACTTGGTACATATGGAAAGTGTGAAATCTGGGACGCAGAACATAGAAATTTGGGACAACTAGGACGTGGGATATCTAAGAATTGATACACTGAGACTCAAGACAAATGGAACTTGGGACATCTAGAACGTGGGATACCTGGGACTTAATACACTGAGACTCGAGACATATGGAACTTGGGACATCTAGAACGTGAGATACCTGGGACTTGATACACTGAGACTCGAGACATGGGGAACTTGGGACATCTAGAACGTGGGATACCTGGGACTTGATACACTGAGACTCGAGACATATGGAACTTGGGACATCTAGGACGTGGTATACCTGGGACTTGATACACTGAGACTCGAGACATATGGAACTTGGGACATCTAGAACGTGGGATACTTGGGACTTGATACACTGAGACTCGAGACATATGGAACTTGGGACATCTAGGACGTGGGATATCTGGGACTTGATACACTGAGACTCGAGACATGGAACTTGGGAAATCTAGGACGTATCACTCACGTGTTGTCCCGTGGGATGTGGGACACATTAGCCAAAAATCCTCTCTTATTGTCTCCTATCGAGAGGAACTCGAGCACCATCGTCTCTCTTTTGCTGTAGAACTCCCTGCCGGGCGTCAGTTCTCCGCCACACGCCCTGTAAAAATTGTAGCTTTAAATTATAAAGCATTTTATAACATAAGTATTTGTGCTCATGAAAATACTTTGAAGAAGTTGGTGTATTTCAAGTTGAATGAATAGGCTTGGAATTCCGATTTAAGTGAAAAATAAGTCTGTGTAAATGTTAAACAAACGTTTGTATTTTTTATTGGAATAAGTGGCTACGAACAAAGTAAGTCTATATAATGAACGCTGTGTTTAGTTATATTGAATCAATGAAGCCTTTGTGGTAAATCTTTAAGTGAACGAATCTTTATCTCATGACGTTACTACTATCTGGAGATTATTCTAAATATTAATAACAAAATGAAGGATGCTGCCACTAGAGACTGTCGCCTCGAATTTCAAGGTTATGACTTTAAGAAGTCCTGGAAATTACGGTTGAATGTTGGTGCGTAAACGTTAGCCTTTACATCCAACCCCTAATTCATCGAGAAGACTACAACATGATATCTCCTGCTGAGTTTCTAAGCGCGTGTTTCTGTGGTAGTTCGTGCAAACTGAGGGTAATAAGACACTCAAAGTAACAACTAAGAACTTTACTGGTGGGTGAGGCAGGTGCGGAGGAGGGGGGAGCGCATACACGGGGCCCCCGACACACAACCCAGTACAATCTCAACAACATGAAAGCGACTTTAACAACGCTTTAGCGTTATTTAGTGCCCACTTCTTGACTCACACTTGACAGATAAACAGATTATTAAACCAGACTTTTCGAATCCTAGCCCTCTAAACCAAGTCCTCGACTCAAGTCTCGCGCTGGTTGATATTTAGAGTCTCACTCCTAGTATTGGAGAACTGACCAAGTCTGTCACTCAAGTCTGAATTCCTATACCCTCTCGCCTCCGTCCTCTGTGTCCTCACGACCAGACCCTAAGTGCCTCCCTAATGTTCTCCTGTAAGACACTCAAAACGAGCACAACGTAGGGGGGAAGGGCGAGTACGGGATGGAACAACCTTGAGCGGTCACTCAGGCTATGGCTGTTTTGCCATAGTTGATTTAAAGGTCGAAAAAAGAACGAGAAGGGATTCTCCCTCTATTAGTTTATGATCCGCGATATTATGGCTCTCGTTTTTGTGGAGGCTTCCGCGGCCTGTCCGAAGCTGAGGAGTAAGAGTGGTGTTCTTTCTTTATTATCTCGTCGTAAAATCCTGCCCATCATCTGGCGCTCGCTCATAAACGTTTGCCCAGCCATGATTAATGTTTTCCAAGTCCGTTAGATAGACCTAATTCATGTTATATACATCCAATTTAAGTCTCTTATCTGCTTGCAATAGAGACAGAATAAAATACATTTTATTCTTTTGTATTGTGCTAAAGGACGTGAAAGAAAGGTCTGGAAGTCTTTTACTCCAGCCAGCATGTGCTAAGACTATGTTCACCAGCTCGTTTTGCGCGTATGGACTGGATTTTTAAATTTATTTTCAAGTTTTCGAAATTGAAAGAAAAATTTTCTCAAAGTATGTCATAGTTGAGTTAATTTCAGGTTTCAGTGAAATAAATTCACAATTTGAATGAATTCAAATCTTAACGGAAATTTTCAAGCTTTCTCATTTGGGAGAAAGTATACTGTTGAGAATGTTATGGTCATGTTAAAATTAACCGTCACTGTGTTCTGTAATATTTACATTTCAAACCAATTTGATTAGAAGGCTCGAGGTTACGATAGTGTTCAGTAAGTTATATTTTAATTTATTGAACGGTGAGGTAATTATTCACTTAGTTGATTTTCGACCGAATTGCTTAAAATTAGCCACGATTTAACGAAGAAGACAGAATAAATTTTTTCTTCGTTCAATTTGTGTATTTTTTGTGAAGGAATTTAAAAAACTGTCAACTCAAAAGATTATTTGTTGAATAATTACATTTTTTTAGCTTTACGGAGAAAGGTAACTAGGCTGATGAAGAAGGATGATGGTGGCGATGAGACACGACGAAGAGGACGAAAAACCTCGATGTTGAAAGGTGTTGGTGGGAGGTAATGGATTAGGGTGTTAGAAAAATGTGATTAAAGCGAGGGAAAATTTTGATGAGAGTGATAAAGAAAAGTGATGAGAATGATGTGGAGAAATGAGTTTTTTTGTAGATAATACCAACGTGGGTGAACTGTCTTATGTATTTTCACGATCGGAAGCTGTCAAATTTGAGTCGTAAAAGTAAATAATTCAGGCCTGAGTTAGCAAAGATGAGGGCAACAGGACAGCGCTCGATCGCGCATGTCTCCGGCTATAAGTACTAGGCTCCCAGCTGGTTATCGCTTGAATTATCTTCCAAATCCACGAGACATAGTACTGCACGACTACCGCTAATTATTTGGACTGTGGCACATATCGTTATAAAAACATTATTTAATTTTTTTAAATTCATTTAAACGGTTTTCATGGAATAAAAAATATTTCAAATCTGTAACATTTTTGAATCACGCGAGAGATGGGTAGTCATTGCTGGTAACAAAAATTATTCCGTTGATTGGAGAATTCTAAAATATAATCGATTTTTATCTCTTTCCTAAACAAAACGCTATGAAATTTTGAATCTACCTACTAGCATTATTCCTATAAAATTGAACGAAAGGAAATGCGTTAAGCATTGGTTTTATAGAAAGTTACTTTTAAATTAATGACTTTAACTAGGATTTTTAAAAAAGGGGTAAAAAACGTTGAATTTCAAGAAAAAAATATTATCAAGCACTTTACAGCATTTCAGTGAAAAAACTAACAGTGATTAATTCTATCGCGTCATTCATGTTATCAGAAAAACGAATGGAAATCTTCTACATTTTGGATTTGTTGAAACCAACCAAACTAATCTAAATATTCGTACTTTCCTCCAGAGTAATCTGTAGAGTAAATTTCTATGTCTAACTAGCAAAAAATTTTAAATCGGCCTTTGAATTGATGTTATACTGGATTTTTAAATAAGAATTTGGGATTATATATGAAACCTTGTAATAAAAAATACCCAGTTTTTTCCTTTGATTTATTGATTTGCTTAAGTAGCCCAACTCCTCAGTAAAGTATAAACTTAATCACCGTGCAATGAGAGCGAATTTATTTTTTCAAGAATCCATTTCATTTTTATTGGTTGAAATTTATTTCACTGTTATCTTCAACGAAAAAATGAAAAGTGGAGGAAGATAAGATGATCACTTTAAATATTGTTTCAGAAACTATTTCCACGCACAAATTTAAATTCCAAGTTAACAAAAAGTCATTTATGACGACAGTGATACATACACATGAAGAATAATTTGGACGAATAATGGGTTACTTAATAAGCGGTATCATTTTGACGGCATGTGTGCTTACTTGAAAAAATTCAAACGAATTCTGAGTTACTTAAATAAAAATTATTATTTATGACGGCAGAGGTACTTACTGACGGAAAAATACAAACGAAACATGGGTTTTATATTTTTGAGCAAAAAAAAAACCGTAAATCGGCCCCGAACTAGGTATGGAGTTAAGGCTCGTACTCGATTTAATCTTAAGTACATGGATTTAAACGTTGTACTTTACGTGGTCTGCTGAATCATATCTTGCGATGCGTAGATGCCGAGGTACTCTACACAGCGGCTGCCCGCACGCCCGGACATGTGAAAGTCTTGGATCACGAGCTTCACTTTGTGGTTCGCAGGCGCAGTGAGTATCTTCACAAACCTCATTTCTGAAACGATTGATTTCACATATGTTTTTAAAAATTTCTCCTCTTTTCTAAAATCCCATTTTAGTTCATCGGAAATTATAGACAGAAAAACTCTTCAGCAAAAATATGAGCAAGCTCAATAAAAAACGACATTTCGACCTTCTACAGTGATCATCATCAAGGTATATATGTAAAAACAAATGACAAAGCTTACTAAAACTGAACGTACAAAGTCATTGAGATATATCTGTCAGCTAGACTAAATAATTATAACTCACTGGATTTCTGAACACATTCAAATACTGAAGGTATCCCCAAAGTCCCCACGACTCACCCTCCCCAATGGTGGCGGGGTAATCAGGTGGGGAGACCAGGCCGGGGACGCGCACCTCCTCCGTGTGGGGGGAAAGCTTCTGTAGCATGGCCTCTGTGTGGGGGGCAAATGGGGTAATTGTGGGGAATGATCGCATATGGGGTAATTATGGGGAATGATCTTATATAGGGTTATTATGAGGAATGATCTGAAATATGATAATTATGGGGAATGATCGAATATGGGGCAATTATGGGGAATGATCGCATATGGGGTAATTATGGGGAATGATCTCAAACGGGGTCATTCTGAGGATTGATTTTATATGGGGTAATTATGGAGAATGATTTTAAATGAGGTTATAATGAGGAACGATCTGAAATGTGGTAATTATAGGGATTATCAAATGTAACGTAACACGCTAACCAAAATACCATTTCAATCATTGTACTTGTGGTGATGTTGATGTTACCAAAAATAAGTCCTGTCAAACCATGCTCACAATTATTGTGACTATATCATAGTGACGCTGTTTTAGAAGCAAGCAAATAATCTTATTAACACATGTAAAAAATTATTCATAAAACAATATTAATGGTAATTGCACATAAATCAAATAAACAAATATAAAAGTAATTGAGTAAAAGTAAACTATTTTTGTTCTAATGTGATTGAGATTTTTGTAACTTCTCTTCTGTATCATTATTTGAACATCTTTCCAACCACTGAACTACCGTAGAGTTGGTGAACGAACCTGCATGTTGCACTCATCACTAAGAATGAATATTTGTCGTTGAATTTTACAGGGGTGCGGCAGCTAACTTTGCTGATTTGGCAGGTTGAATAAAAAGTGGAGTGATTTCATTTTTATTTATTTTTCGTCATGTTAGAAATCATTTAAAGTTTTCATCAAACAGTCTTATTGTATCAGTCAAGTTACAGGTCAGCGCGTTCTGAGTCTTGTTTTCACTGAACGCTTCACATGCATCTTGTCAAGCTTCCTATCCTGCGTGTGGTGCACGCAAAGCTCTTGCACCACAACCAATTTGCAGGGAAGAAATTTAAGGTCAGAATGAAGCATTTCTCTCACATAGCGGTCGGAAATCCCAAAGCAGCTGCATGCCTGCGCTCCGAACGCCTGGGAGAACGCAAAAATAGCTGCCTTACTGCATCAACATTTCCGGGTGTTCTGGCAGCCAGCTGACGTACTAGGCTTAAGCCCGTGCCACACCTTGCAACTTCGAGTGCTCCATGCCGCACCGACGAGTTGCCCAGAGCTCTCTCAGCTGCTCGGCTGCATCAGGAGCAAAAGTCGAGGCAGCTTGATTCATGTAGCAGGAGCAGGACGACGGCGCACAGCAGAGCCAGTGCCGTGGAGGGAGTATACTCGTATATGGAGGGAGCATAGCCGTCTGTGAAGAGAACCAGTTTTTGAGATTTCTCCTGTGTCTGTGGTAACCAATAGCCGTCTCGCGAGTGTGACGTCAGCACGGAAGCCAGTTACCTACCAACTACGATAGAGTGCGCACGTGCTCGCTGAATGCTCTTCCAGCTGTTTAATTAATCATTCAGTCGTTATTGATTAATTTGGGATTCTAAGACTCCGAAAGATAATAAATTGTGTTTCCTCACTTGAAGACAATAATATCAAAATTACTAGCAAAGATACATTAAGAGTTGAAAACTATAAAGATTACAGGCCCTTGATTATAACAAATTAGAGCAACTTGCACGCGCACCTCACCCTTTGACTTGTGGTGAGGTACTAATCTTGCTTTGGAAAATGAGAGCCATTGAGAGGAAGGGTTGTAGGGAAGGTGGGTGGAGCAACTTCAGCCAAGCGTCTGTGGTTGGCTCAGAATCGGGCATAGAGCTTGCCCGAGTGTTTCAACTTTTGCAGCCAAATTGAGCCCGATCGGAGTGCGCTATGCTCCCTCCATATATCCTAGCTCCATGGCCAGTGCGAGCCAAGCAGGCATTGAGCATGGTTGTCTCGCTCAAGCGCTCACTGTTGTCTCGCTAGCGCGCGTTCCGCGATAATCCGAGCGCAGCTGCTTTGCAGAGCACATTGTCGTCTGACGTCCTCCTTCTCTCAAAGCTTCAATGCAACTGGCTGCCGCGCGTTGTCACGCGCTCATCCACAAGCTCGTTAAGCCGCAGCGGTTGTTCTGCGACACCAATACAGTCACAAGTAGCATTGACATAATGCAAGGTGTGGCACGGGCTTTAGAAGCATATTGAAACTCTCCCTAAATCTTTCCATCCATGAAACAATCGATTGCCGACGGGGAACCCGACCATCAGGCCGAATATTGAAATTACGATAAAGAAGGGTGCAGGTGGTGATAATGGAGCAGCCGTTTGAAAAAAAAACGTTTCAAGGGCTCACCGGTCTACTGCATAGCGGTTACAGACGAGGTGGCGAACGGAACTTTAGGAAGTCCGCTGTCGAATGAGATCAACTTCACTATTATACAACTCCTCCTCCGCGTTTGTTCCGAATACAAATCAGCCAAGTTTGCTGCTGCACTCTGTAATAACTTAGCAAATGATATATATTTGTTGCTGAATATTTGTAACTTAATTCGGATATCTAGGACTTCATTTGAATGCATTTAAGCTTTGAGTTGCACGACTTCGTCTTATGTGAACTTCAACTCACTGGTATGAAAACTAATTTTCGTTCAGCAACCAATATCATGCTTGATCCAAGTTACGAATAACAATTATCAAAGTTTTCTTAGGCACGTAAAAGTACTTACTTTTTCAAAGTTAACGCCAGTACACAGCACACTAGTGCTTCGTGTTTACGTAATGCTCTTTTCGGGACTACCCACCCCGATAATCCACCTGCCCAGTCTAACTTTTATTGCCAGAGCATGCTTTTTTTTAGCCGCCTAAGCGATTAAGTTACTGGGGCGGCAAAAAACATGCATGCAGGCGGCGGAAAAGTTAGAGTGGGTGTACTTACATTACTCTCCTCGTGTACGCACCATTGCACTCCTCGTTCACGTACCAGCGCATTTCACATGCGCGTCCCTTACACTCCGCAAGCCCGCACAAAAACACACATCCACGTACCTTCGTACTCCATCTCGACGTTCTCGCACCGCTCGCCCGAAGTGCCGTCACGACACACACACGCGCAAGTCTTGCCCACGTAGCCGTCGTTGAGGCAGAAGTCGTCAGGAGTATCGCAGTCTTCTTCCCAGCGGCCTGCAGTGCGATTGGTAGAATTGGTGATGAAGTTTTCTGAGAAACTACACCGCAATTTTATCGGGTGCAATAATAGAATTAGGTTGTGTTATTGCTGTTGTATTATTTTATTATTAATATAATTAGGCCTAGGTTTTGAGTTATTGACCTAAATGTGCATTATTATAAAGCATAAAACACTGATGTAATTTTATTGGGTTGCTTGTTCGGTTGTGAGGTTAGTTGGTTGCAGCGTAAATGCTTTGTTTTCATTAAAAACATTTCAAAGAGATTCAACACCCTCCTTTCTTCTAGGGTAAAATTTGAAACTTTTATACGAGGATTTTGACGCCATCTGTTTTAAATACACAATTCACGAAAAAAAATTTCTGCGAAATTAGTTGTACCGGCAACCTAGCTCAGAAAGCACGATTTGTTTATTTTCATGACTATTTACTTCAATTTTGAGAAGATCCAGAGAATTGGTCGTTGATGGATAGTTAAAAAGTTCCATAGACACACCTGCGTAAATCGGACCAGGTGTTCTGAGCAGAACAGGTGACCTGCTCAGGCGTTCACACAGACTCCTTGTTAGCATAAGTCTTCATTCGCTTCCAACAAAACACTATTCTTTCATTCTTATAAAAGAATCATGGGGTCCCTAGCAAAATAATGTGTTCGGAGGTGGCGAAAGACAAGAGTGCTTCCCAAGAAATAAAAACTCAAACCACTTGAACATTTTAAACACTTCATTTACTACGAGTGGTGAGTTGAATGAAAACTTCAATTTTCTCAAAATTTTAATATTATTGTCACCGACTATGATATGTCAAAATTGGTGGGTGTTGGCCTACTTGCGGTTTAATAAGCGCAACATATCAAGAGTGCAAATACTTTTCCCGACGCATTTCAAACACGCATTAAATTTTTTTCATATAAAGTTAGCATCATAGATATTGTTGTTTTGATTTAAAGGCGTCTAATGGGAAAAGTGAAAAGCAATGATCGAAATTAAGTAAGGTCCGTTTAATATTTTAGATCCTTGTGCTCAAATATTTTAAATTTTTCCAAAAAATGTTTTTATCACTTTTTGAAGTAAATACAGCATTATCATTTATAAAATACTTTTTGACATCCGAATGCTAAAATCCTTGAGATTGGTTGGGTATCCTGTCTATGCGATTGTTTTACATGTTCGTCCAAAGAATATCAGAGGTGTGTCCCCGTTTTTCGAACATAACAATCTGGGCAATCCTTATAATACGATTTATAGACCATCTGTAGCACCGTTGTAACCAAGGTCACATTAACGAGTTGGCTTATTTATTGGCTATCTTAATACAATGACTTGAAAATTGGTTGCATTTTTTCCAAACCACCTTTCATATGAAAGAGACTGATATTTCTGACTAAATTTGAAACCTTTGTAAAGCTTAGGACCGTTTTAAAAGGCATTCACTGTAGTAAAACGGTTGGCGCTAAAGTCGGGAGAAAGAAAATGTTTTGCAGGATTATAGGAAAAAAATTAAGACGAATACTCCTCGACGTCTTCTATTTCCGTCGTATATAAGAGTATTATAACCATCAAAAGTTCATACACCATAAGTTCATAGTTATAACATAAGTTCATACCCAGACCTGGTCTGCGGCACCAGGTCTAGGTTACTAATTCCGCGACACCGGATGCGTGTGGAAATATGGGTGTGTCTATGGAAAAGATCTAGGACACTAGATCTCGGACACCGAATCTAAGACACTGGGTCTGGGACACGAAGTCTGGGACTAGAGGTGTGGGACACCACGTCAGGACACAGTTTCTACCATACTAGGTCTGGGACACTATGCTGGGACATCGGGTCTTTAGTTCTATGTCTGAGACACCGTGCCTGGGAAACCATCTCTGGGACACCAGGTCTAGGACACCTCATCTGGGAAACCATCTCTGGAACATCGGGCTGGAACCTAGTTTTGGACACAGGCCTGATACGCACGACTCACTGATGCACTTGTAGATGGTGTTCGCGAGCTTAATGTCCCAGAAGGTGAAGTATTCTCTGTTGCCCATCAGGGACATGAAGCGTGGATTCTTGGACAATATGGTCGGGTTTCCGTTTTTGGTAAAACCCTGCATAACCAGAGAATATGTTAACTTCGAGTGTAGGAAACGAGATAAGGAAATGTTGAAAGAGAACACGAATGTTCATCATTCCGTCTATTTGAAATACTAATATAACTTACAGCAGAACATTTATATTAATTTTTGTTTGAAATTATTTGCACTGCAGTGAGAATGCACACCTTAATAATTAATCGAAATGAATTTCCCAATAAAAATGTTCATCTTTACGCTGCCAATTTGAATGACTATTTCAATACCTATTCCAAGTGACTAACCCTATAATGAAAACGTTTGTCTCAATACGTTTTCAAAATTAAAGTATAAATAATTAGCCTAAATTAGCCTAAATACATTTTCCAAGTAACATAGCCTAAATTAAAAGGCTCATTATAATGCTTGATGGAAATAACGTGATATACATAATGTCAATTTCCATTTTTTCAAAATTTTGGGATCAGCAAAGACAAATTTAATTTTTTGACCCAAGCTTTCGGCTAGATTACCTCTAGCCGTCATCAGGGGAACGATGTATTTTTAAACAAAACCTCTTATGGTATCCGCGGGTATCTAGTATACACAAACATTTTATTAAATTTTTAGATGCAAGCCTAAAATCATTGATCAAGGGCGACTGATGAGCAAAGGAAGAAACTGCGGGGGGACATCAAAGTGACGATTAATTTTGTTTGGTTCCTAAACACTCTACATTGCTTCGACAATTTTTCGGGCGTATTAATTTTTAACATTTTATAAGATAGATACATTTTCAAAATCAAAAGAATGGTTATCTTCTTCGGAATGCTAATAGACAAGGGATAAAGGGATCTTTGCTCACCAAAGAGCACAAGCCTAAGCTCTGGGCTCCAGTCGAATGTAGTGGAACAAAGGAGGTGCTTGGCGAGGATGAGTTGATGGAAGAATCTGTCAGCAATCGTGCTGGTAAAAAAGGATCACTAAAGGAGTCTTAGACTATTGAGTCGAGTCTGGAAATTCATTTTATTTTGTAAAATTTTGTACAAATAAAGCTCTGACGGGCTTCTCCCGTTTTTTACCCCTTCTCACTCGATAAATCACATTGAGTAGATAGAATTACACAAGGTTACTACACTATGCGCAAATGCTCCTGACCTGTTGTGTTCGCCGTTTACTGGCTTTTTTAGTTCCCCTTTTTAATTCGTCTGGCGCACAATGTGCCAAACTCTAATTCTCTTTGCTCTTTCCCCTCCCTAAACATCTTTCTGCGCAAGAAGAGCGTCAACCGCAGCGGCTATTCAAAACCACGTACTCAGTTACAAGAATGTTTAGCTTTATCTATACTTTATCTATGTATACTTTATATATATTTATCTATCTATCTTTATCTATAAGAGCCGCGTCCGTCCGTCGGTTGATCTGTCCGAAGCCAAGCCTGCAGTGTGTGATGAGCGCATCTGTGATACAAGCTCCAGCCCTATATATTTTGACGGGCCGTGTTCACGAGGCCTCATCAACTCTCGAGAGATTGTATTTTTTTATTTCTTACGGCCTTTTTCTCATTTCACCCTCTCTTTTATTTCTAATATAGGGGGGTGGACTAGTATTTATTTAAAGTAGCTCACTCTGGACGGGTAATGCATTATAGAAGCGAGGTCGTAGGGTATTCTAGCATTGTTGGTATGGACGCGGTCGAAGTTGTGTAGAGAGTTGGTTAAGATGTTGTACTCCACGATCCTTATGTAGTCATTTCTGTCCCAGCGGGCTTGTTCATGGTGGAAGCCAAGGGCGTGTCCGATTTCGTGAACGGCTACCATTATCTTGGGAAGACAAATAATTTGGAAGTAGATGCTAAACAGACTAAGAGTACAATTTAAAAAATTAACTATATGACATGAGGAAAGGCTTAGTGGAAAAATGAGTAAATTGAATAAAAACGTGAAAAATATTTGACTCACTTATCAGAGAGAATTCCAGAAATTTAAATTCGTTAAACAAAGAGTATGAAAATTTAATACGTGTTCAAGAATATTTTGCTTTACCCAATTAGACAACTTTTAAATTTATTTCGAGAATCTTCTTTGTTTGACCCGTTGCAACAGGAAACATATTTAACATGACGGCTGCAATCGTCGCTACAGCAGATGGAGTCTGTTTTTCTCCATAATTTTCAACTTCTGTCGGTTTCGATATACACTTGCTATGCAATATCTGTAACGTACGACTTTAGTTCTTTGTTATGTCGATGGAGTAAATGATAGTGTTCGTAAGCCCTTGTGTCAGAGTGTCTTTTTTTCCAAATTTATAAATTCTGCGTAAAAAAAGTGATTTGTGTTCATACGTGGTCATCACAAGTGCTTGAAGACAACTCGAAATAAGCGTTTGAAAATGCAAAAATTCGATCTTTAGTACCTTGAAAACGTGGTGGGAGGATCAAAAAGAAATGATGTTTCCCATTTTGTTGAAGAATATGTAACCATATAAAAATGTAAATAAAGTGTAAGAACCATTCATGAGGTGCGAGCATGAAAGCAAAACTGCACGTTCGTACATATTTGCTATACTCATGAAGTTGTTTGAAAGCTCGTAGAAGTACATGCTTGTCCGGTTCTTTTTTCTTTTGCTTAATTTATTTTCATCAATATTACTATATTTCAACTTATATTTTTATTCGGTATTATTTCAACGACATTAATGATGATGGAGAAATAATTGATGATATTGACCCACATTTTGGTAATTTTAAATCATTGTTTACTAATTTAAACCGCTTTAGAAAGTTCGGAGAGTTTCAATATTAAAAAATTAATCAAATCGGAGATAAAAAATTGATCCACTTTTTCGCTGATGTGGAGAAAGTGTGGGTCACGTTGTCCAAAAATAGATAAAAGAAGTTGCACAATAACTGAAATTAATACAAACATTGATATTTTAAACTTCACTGAAAAATGGCAACGTAATTTGTCGAAAGACAAGGTTCGAAAGCAACCTATAACAATCGTCATTGAGAACATGCCAAGAAACGTGGTGGAGGCTTGTTTGCGTACACTTCCTAAAAAAAGCAGCATGATTTTTACAATTTAGAAAAAAACAGTTAAATTGTGATAAAATATGATTATAACTCCTGAGTAAATGGTGTATTCAAGTTTTGGATATACTTGAGCTTATTGATCACAATGAGTTATCGATTTGCAAAATGATGCTCAAAATATTCTCAAGAGGACAGCAAAGACATTAAAGAAATTCATCAGTGCAAACTAGCCACAATTACAGCATCGTACGTTCCACTATAAAATAGAAGTAAATTCACTATTGCTATTACCATTGAATGAAGTTGATCCTCTGAGTACATTAGGACGTGTTGTTACCATTTGACTTATATGCAAATAATTTTGTTGCTTTACGCACCGAACTTTGTAGGAACTCATTGACTGATCTGTGTTACGTGCGACTGGGATTATTGCACTAAATTAAACGTAATTTTTTTAGAATAGCGTTTAGATACGACGCCCTGTAAATGCTTAACTAATTGGAGCCTTACAGCATCAACACTCCAATTAGTCCGTTATTTTAAGAAACTATTTTGTTGGGGTACCACTTGTTCTAAATAAAATGTTTAAACTGTTGTAAGACTTTTTCATCAAACATGATAGGGCTTCATAAACACTAATTTGACTCGAGCAAACTCAAGTTATGAAAAAGTAATACATACACTGTCAGAGACCTCTATCATATTTTTTCTCAATTAAAACAGCTCACAAACTTGAATAAGACGTTTAATCTTACATTATATTTGTGTAAAACTGATATTTTTGAAGTAATGCACTAATCCTGATAACTGATAGTTATAACTTGAATTCCAACTTACTTTCTCCAGGCAGATTGAGGGAAGATTTACTTTTTGACCATCGCGGTCAGTCCTGCCAATGTATGAAGAGCAGCCGAAGCCGTTCACGAAAACAAGGTGATAGCCTTCGTAGTCTGAGGACACTTCCTCGAACTGAATACAAGTGTTGCTCGTCCAAATATCGATGGCGGTCCGGATCCGTCCGCGGTTTACGGGGGCTGGAATGTAGACGGAAATTGGTTTCAGTCCTCAACAAGACGAAAAAAATTTAAATTTTTCTCTTCAAAATAGAGGGAAAATTGCATAAAGTATCTACTACGATGGCTAAAATTTTGCATAACTATTTCGAACACCAAGTATAAACGACCAATTCCCTTGAAATGAAGCAGAAAAAAAATTTTAGTACACAAAATTCCGGGCAAATCAGACTTGAATTCCATAAACAGAGAAACTACTCCACCTAGTGCACTCGAATACTGAAGTATGTTATTAATGAGAAACTTGAAATGAGACGCTTGGTTTAGGATGAAAATCTCAAGCTCTGTAATTTTAGATAAAAGAGTAAGCAATTAAGGCAGCCGTTCTGGCACGGTATGACAATTGGCCTCGAAGCAGAATGGCTTCATAATCTGTCAAATTTGGAGGAAGCTTAATTAATTGTGGTAAGAATAACAAATAAAAAATGGCCTAGTAGAATTCCATAGCGATGAAATCAAACATTTAGGGTAATATTTATCCTGACAAAAATACTTGTAAAAGTCAGGAATAAGAAAAAAATTGTAACGCATCTAAACACGAATATTTTAGTGGCTGTTGAAAAAAACATTGAAAAATTGCATCACATATTAAAAATCAGATTTGAATTAAAAATAAGAATATTATTTGAACTGGTTGGGTTGTTGCATGCAGCTTTTTCTTTACAATAAACCCAGTCCGAATTTTATAGTCGGCTCACCAGTCATCGTCATCTTTTTCCGTCGTTTATCGTTAGAATTCAGACGGTAAATATATTACCGGCGATCACCGATATTTTTCAGACTCGCCGATGATGATGAACGTTATTTACCGTCGGTTTTCGAAGGTTGTTCCGACCGTAGAAAACGACGGTAAATATACGGTCGTTTTCCAGACTATATATCATAATTTCAAATTAACAGTAATACTTGATAGGTTTAACGGCCCAAGTTTAAGTCTAATCAATAGCAAGTTTGATCAGATTATGTCAGGTTTTTTCATGGTCAAATGAAATGGCAGAAATTACTTTAGATATGCTACATATGATGTAGCGTATTCCTTGATATACAAACATATCCCTTGTAGCTCCCTTGACCTGTGTGAGGGAAAGGTCATGACTGCTACGTTAATGTAGACAGAATTCACGTTAAATTTTAGCTTCTCAATATTATCTACAATCACTTATGATTGCTTAAGCTAATTAAATTAAAGCAAGCCTGTATTTAAGAACCCAATGATTATGTCATAGGGTAGGTGATATTTGCCTGTAGATTTCATGCTATACCGAGTAGCACCGAGTTTTCTTCTTGAATAAATGGACGGAGAACTATCGCTTTATTGTATTTCTGATATATTTTCAATTTGCTTGAGCAAAGAAATTAGTTTGATTTACAAAAATTCCTTTCATTTAAAGAAATTCAGAAACAAGAAGAACAGATAATAAAAGTTATAACACCGTTACAAAAATGTTTAAATTTAAAACTATAGCGCAGCATTGCTTTCAAATATTAGTTCTTAAATACAGGCTTGCTTAATTAGATAATTGATCATTCTTATTACAGCACATTAAAAGAAGAAAGGTAAAAGTAGACATGTTACATATTTCCTAGATCGTATTTCTGCTAGCTTGAGGTAGATCTCATGCTATAGCGTGGTAAACCTCATGCTATAGCAGCACCGAAAACTCACAGAAGCCAAAAGTGTAGGGAACCGTGACTGTGCCGTCGGAGCCAGCGGGCCACAGCGCTCCCCAGGCCTTCGTCGCTTTCTTGCCTGCAGCGTCGTCGCTCACCAGGATGTCGCCCTGTATTGTCCCCTCCACCGACGTCTCCATTTCCATCTGGGAATTGCAATTTTGAGCATTTATAGGAAACGTAAAGAGGGTTTTGTGCTGCTGGCTTTCTAATTTGTTTGTAGCATGAAGTCGTTGGTACTTCTTTGTCGGTACTTCTATGTGCCACTTTTAAGAAGTGCTTTGTTCAATTTGCTTTCTGTTAAGTTATTTTTACCTTAAAGTCGTTAGTACTTTTGTGGTACTGTTTCGTCTTTGTGCGGCTGTTCTACGGTTTGCGTTATTATATGTGCGCCAGAGATACTGTTTCGTGATTTTTGTATTCGATTCTGAGGAGTAGTTTTATTTTATTATTTACACTCCTTTGGAGCTGTTTTTATGATGCTTGAATTTAGTACAGCTGCGTTTGATGGTGCTGCTCTGCGGTAATTCTTTTGTTTGTTATTGTGCTTTACAGTATTAAAGTATTGTTTTTAAAGCTCCAATAGGACGAACGTATTTATTACAGTTATGTAATGTTTCTTTGTTGTTTTTGTCGTTTCTTGAGTAGCACGCAGTTTGAATTAGAAGTGTTGTTAAAATTTATTTTGAAAGATCTAGTCGAGTCGTGAATGTGAATACTCAAGATTGTACGAGAACTGCGCCCCGAAGAATTAAATTATATCATGCAATTTTAGTTTTCTGCGACTAAATAAAAAAGGGGATAAAATCATTTCACGCTTTGACAGACCCAGAAAAAGATAAAATAAATGGAACAAAATAGAAAAAAAACTGTAGTACGGACATTTATCTGTAGAAGTTACTTACTGGTGGAGGTATACTGAAGTTCGTTAAGAAAACAAACGCCCGGTTTCCTGGCAGTCTGTTGGGGTGACTTGGTAACCAGCTGAAACTTGCAAATTCGAATTGCAAACTCCAACAATTCTCAACAAAAAGGAGCTGAAGGTGTGTTCAACACGTAACTTATAGAACCTCGAGACACTGGTGTTATATTTACAATGACGTAAAATCATAATTTCAAGAGAGAATTAACTTTGACTGACCCCGCAAAATGCTTCTTGTGTAGTCTGTGAGCGCGCTAAGTAGCGATAGCGGGATCATGGTTAACGAATGAACGTGGATTTACTTTTCCTAGCATAATTTTTAGTTTAAACGCTTGTAAAATACTACAGAATTTAATCGATGTTTAACATTTTAAATAGCTTGAAATTATTTCCTCAGATGTCAGCAAGTAGAGTTAATTGGTTAAGAGTAAACGCTGACTAGTTGGCAGGCAAAGAGAACTCTGAAGAAAAGAACTCAAAGAACTCTGCGCCATTCGTTAAAATTCAAATGAATTCATGGATAAAAATTCTTTTTTGTGTTCGATGTAGTTCTAGGTGGAAAATTATTGAGCAACTGTTCGAGCTGCACTAAAATTTTCGTTCAGAGTGCCTCAGATGGTAAATTGCTCGATGTTTTTATATTGTCTCGCGACTCCTCAAAAATTTTTGAAGCCAACGTCGAAAAATTTGATTGTGAGGTAAGTGAGAATGAAATTTTAACTTTGATGTCCATTTTGAGCGAGGACGCTGCGTCAACAAAGAAAGAAAGCGCATTTTACCCTTTCGAGTATGAAATTATTCTTTTTTGAAGATGAAGCTATACGAGAAGAATTTATAGGCACAGTTAATGACGGTTCACTGTTATACTTGGGGTGGGGAACAAGCGAAGAAATGAAAATGCGAGTGAAAAATTAGACGTTTTTACAAATGCACGATATGGTTTTCTGGTTTAAAATCATCTGTTTCGTCAGAAAAAATGAACAGTTTCCGGCCCGCATGAAACCTAACTCATTTACATCATCAGTTTTATGTATCGATGTAGTACCCAGCCTGCAAATCAGTCTTTTGTGTTATCAGAGAGGTTATTTCAATGTTGCATGGGACCTATCTTGAAAATAAGATGCATCAACTTTCAATTGGCTCTCAGCTAGTTATCATCTCGTTACGTATTGCTTCTTCCAACTGTTTGTGAAGTTGCACTTTTAATTTAAGATTTTTCGCAGTAGTTGGAGCTCATCTACTCGTTTTGTTAAGTAAAATGCAACAACTTCCGAGGCGAATGATTTCAAGCAATTTTTTTACGAGGCAGATACATCCACCTTCGCAAGAAAAGTGCAAAATGGATCTTAAGTTAATATTAAAAACGCTTGGCAGTAACCTATGTACATGCACTAACTACTAATGGATTGTTGATAAATGCAGTGCTTGTTTTTTAGTTTTTTAGAAGTTAAAATCTAATTTGACGAAAACCAGTTAACGTAGAAATGTGTCAGTAGCGTTTCTACCAATCATGGTGACATAATTATGTCCATAATATTATATATCTGATACCGAATAGTTATGATCAACATTACACACGGCAGCAATGTGAATCTAAAAACTCGTTATACCCAGTCAAACTTCTTCGCCTGGGCATGCATGTTTTTCGCCGCTTAAGCGATTTAATTACTTGGGCGGTGAAAAACATGCATGCAGGCGGCGAAAAAGTTAGACTGGGCAGTGGGGATCCTGGGGTGATGCTGTGTCGTAAGTGCAGCCAATTTTTTAATTTTTTCTTTCACCATCATGGTTTTTATCAGTTCGAATTTCACCTTCATATATCTCTTGGTTCGCAGTGTAACTGTTATGTATATTGTTAGGAGAGGTGCTCTTCACTTGCTATTTGCGATATGAAATGAGCTTTGCAGATATTTAAATTTACTTGCGGTAGTACGTCATTATAACTTTAGAAGCGTTGCTTCGCAGCTGAATGAACTTTGGTTATGAGGTTTGCTAGGTTGTTCTTCTTACCTTATCTTTTTTTTGGTGCGCTAGCTGCATTTCATCATGATTTTCCTTGAGTTATAGTTAAAAAAAAGTATTGTAACATCAGGTTAAAGCAAAAGTAATGTCTGAATTTTAGAACGGTGTTTAAAATTAGATTTGACAATTATTGCCATTCAGTTATGAGAGTAACACATTTTAGTGACTAATCTAAATGTTTGTCTTTAAGGTTACCTCTGTTCTGCTTATACTATTCATAAATACTGGTATCCATGTTTGTCCTATCTGAAGAAATTTTCTACAGCATCAGTCTCATAAAGGTTTTAATCCAAGTGCAGTAGAAAAAAAATATTCAAAACACTTATCGGGATGATGTATTGAATGATATAAACTACAGGAGAGGGTTTTTGTAGTCGAAGCCGTGATTTCACTTCAAGAGGTGAGCCAAACAAAGATCTTCCAAGAGCACTTCACTCTGATCAGATGAATGTTCTTGTGTCCGAGAATTCTTTTGCTACCACCATGGAAACTGAAAGATGATTAAACATGGCCCATACAACCTGCTTCTGATTTACATTTGTTCCGAGAACTGCAGAACAATTTTAGTGGACTTACGTTAATTAAGGACAAGAGATGAGGTTCAGAAGAGAATTTGTATTTTGATTCTAAACTTCAAAGATTTTACAAGCGAGGCATTTATGAAGTTGCTTGAAGGTGGAATGAGGTCATTGGAAGCAATGCAGAGTGTGGTAATGAATCAATATTTCCATAGTCATTGGCCTACTTATGTTTACACAAGATCGTTTAATCGGACATTACTTTCGCACTAATTTGATCCATTATTTCATGTCACTCCTGTTCTCTTGCTCAAATGGTTGAATCAATCCTAAATTCATCACACTTATCTACTCCTTCTGTGTATACTTTTTCTTCTTCTACCATTTTTTACACTTATATCCTTTCTAGTGACTTGGAAAGTGTTTTGTCTCGAGAAGTTCTGACAATCGCCGCAAGATTAACCCATTATTTTTACAGACTAGATTTCTCTACTTATGAGAATAAGTTTCAGTCCTGTAAATTTTTTTCGAGCTACACAAGCTCTCGGTCATATTGAGTGTCATGATAAAGTTTGAAAACACGAAACGTTCACTAAAAAATTCATCCCGATCATTATACGAGAATTAAAAATAAAATAATTTACTCTGATCTTGACGATACCTGATTTTAGTAATTATGGGTCAGTATGAATTTACAGCAGGTGGACAATGAACTGGACAGCTGGCGAACTGAAAAATGCACTCACCAGCAGAGCGGCATGCAAACCAGTCGGGAATACCACTCACAAGCCAAGAGAGAAGTTCGTGTGTACGTGTATATTCTGCAGGTGTGTGTGGCTGAGAGGCTAACGCACCAGCTGGTGTAAGTGAGAGGCTAATGCACCAGCTGGTGTAGGTGCGAGGCTAATGCACCAGCTGGTGTAAGTGAGAGGCTAATGCACCAGCTGGTGTAGGTGAGAGGCTAATGCACCAGCTGGTGTAGGTGAGAGGCTAATGCACCAGTTGGTGTAAGTGAGTGGCTAATGCACCAGCTGGTGTAGGTGAGAGGCTAATGCACCAGCTGGTGTAGGTGAGAGGCTAATGCACCAGCTGGTGTAAGTGAGAGGCTAATGCACCAGCTGGTGTAGGTGAGAGGCTAATGCACCAGCTGGTGTAGGTGAGAGGCTAACGCACCAGCTGGTGTAAGTGAGAGGCTAATGCACCAGCTGGTGTAAGGGAGAGGCTAACGCACCAGCTGGTGTAGGTGAGAGGCTAACGCCTCAGCTGGTGTAGGTGAGAGGCTGACGCACCAGCTGGTATAAGTGAGAGGCTAACGCACCAGCTGGTGTATGTGAGAGGCTAACGCACCAGCTGGTGTAAGTGAAAGGCTAACGCACCAGCTGGTGTATGTGAGAGGCTAACGCACCAGCTGGTGTAAGTGAGAGGCTAACGCACCAGCTGGTGTAGGTGAGAGGCTAACGCACCAGCTGGTGCAGGTGAGAGGCTGACGCACCAGCTGGTGTAGGTGAGAGGCTGACGCACCAGCTGGTGTAGGTGAAAGACACACCTACTAACTGGCGCACGGGAGAGGTATTTTTATACGCTACAGTTCTTTCATAGAGATGAATATTCAGGAACTAGTAAAAAGCAGAGGTTTAATCAACGGATAAAAGATATAATCACCAGTTGCGCGTAGTACAGGAATTTGTCACTGGCAGTTTCCGTAGAAGTACTGACGTCATCTGATCTAATCTGGGAACAAGATGAATAGATTACACATTATTCATTTGCATACTGCTAACATGTGACCAGATAATCTAAGGTACACAAGCATGTGGGATGCAAGTAGTTCAGTACTGCCCGTACCATGCAAAATTGCATTTGAGCAGTGCATATTTATAAATTTCTATTTTTTCACAGTGACACTACATAGCGACAATTAAAAAGCAAAAAGGAGAGAACTAAAAATACCGTACAAAACATTTAATTGAATTAAAAATTGAAAGTAAAACAATAAATTGAACGCTTCGAGCGTTCGCTCGCTCTCATCAAAAAAATACACCTGGAAAAACATGAAATGAATTAGAAAGATGGTAAATGGAAATAACTAACCTTAAAAACTACCTGTTAACTATTGACAACTGAAAAAAAAGAACTAAGTTTGTTATTTAAAATCGTCTTATTTCTCAAAATGAATAGAGACTCTAAAATCCTTAAATCGGATGAAAAAATAGATCTAATGAGAAATATTGTTATTGAGAAATATTGTTAAAGTGGTATTACTATTGTTAATTTTTCATAAGATCACGAAGCCTCCCGATAACGTTTTTGCAGATAATTAAAAATTGGTTTCTCAATTATTCTCTTTCATGTTGGACGTTTTATTTTAAGCGTCGTCTCCAAAATAGTCTCCTTATCTTGATAGACGATCTAATGTATTCTCTACCGCACCGCTGGCGAATTTTTTTTGGTCGACGACTTGTTTTCATCGTTCAACACTTAAAATCAACGCCGTGCCTCCAATGTTTTCTGCAGTTTGGCGCAGTTAGGCACTTTAAATTTTTTAGAACAGTACATTGCACCAATAGTTCATGTTGTAGCCAAGATCTAAACTGTCCGTGAGCTAAGCCTGTTCATGTTGCCAGGAAGCGCAATAGATCAATCGAAGGCACTACTGTATAACAGTGCATGGAGGTTTGTTTTCGATCAGTTTAATCAGAGCTGACAAAATCTTCCAGGAAGTTGTGCCTCTGTTTTACGGTGCTTAACCTCAACTGCGATTGTGTGTGCAGACGAGTCTTGCTCGTATGTTAAACTATACTGACACAGATATTAGAATGCTCACTGTGGCATCTCCAAACATTAGATGCGAGAATCTTTACGACGAGGAACTTCTTACTTTATGATTCAAATTTTAGAAATACACTGTTTCTATTTATTTATTAATTTGATGGATCTCAACAAAATGACCACTTTCAAAGGAGGAAAATTTTCTGTCATTTGGCCAAGTGACGGCATCATGTTGAGGTAAAATTTTTGACTTTCCCAACGTTTAAATTTTTATGCGGTTTCGTTCCAAATTTTTCATTAACAGCCAAAGAGTTCAGTCATTCAAAACGTGATTTGTTCATTAAATTTATTACACATAAATTATTGACCTTCTTTATATTTCATCTTGACGATTGAGTAAACTTTAGCAATAAACTGTCGAGGTCCACCCATGTAAAATAATATTTTTTATTTGTGATACTAACCGCAGAAAAACGATCGTTATGATGAAAGAATTTTTTTTTATTGCAGGCTAAGGCTGCGGTAAAATTAAGAGCTTTGAGCTTTTTCTATCATGTGCGTGAGATATGATTAATTACGTTGAGATCTGGAGAAAATGAAGGCCAGCACAGATGTTCTAACCAATTTTATGCTCTTCGGGGACCCTCTAACTTAGTATATCGTTCTATGTCCTAACCGGTGACGGACAGTGAAACTGTCTGAACACCTCTAAGTATTCACCAAAAAAATATTATATGTCTTATTGAATATGGATTTTTAAATCGTAGGAAATGTGAGTTCATATTTATAGAGCTAATACACTCGAACATTAATGAGCAAATTAAAGAATTTGGACACACGCTCCAACGAACAAAACAGAAAAAGTTAACGACAAGAATGGAAATTATTCGGATAATTTAACTAGCTCCTTCAAAGTTAAGGTGATCGAGTCAACGGTAGTTCACGAAGTAAATGAGATCTGTCAGCATCAGTTATACATCACGTTGTCAATTGTCGAGGCAAAAATGATGTCAAGCCATCGAATATCTTACATACAGCTTGTGAGACTTTTACTTTTTTGCAATGAAACGAATTTATAATTGTATTAATTTTCTATAAATATATGAGTCGGATGAAGAGTTGAATTACGTCCTTCTCTTTCTGTTACGTTAACACTTTTCCAGAATCGAGTTTATGATTCATGTGTTTAATTTCGTTCATTTTTAGACATTGAAAAGTGAAAATTATGGTCTGGCTGTCGTGTTGACGCTCGCAAATTGGTAAGGAACACCAAAGTCGATTATGCTCGCGGTAGAGGAAACAAGTTAGAGTCATTTCTATGGGAGAAAATACACCTCCTCTTGTTCGGCTAACCAATAGAAAGGCTTTGTTCCAAACAAACTTTTTGATGTCACCAAACGCCATTTCGTTAGGCCAATAGTAGAGCGAGATTTGGGGGTAGAAGTGCTAAAAGACGCAATATGAGCGCTCCTATTGGTTCGTAGCCGTGACGTCAGCAAAATCACACCGTCAACGAAAATAAGACTGGTTGGAACCTACCTTGCTTCCTCAACGTGATTATGCTGTCATGGGTCTCCCCAATGACAGGTCTGCACCCAGCTCGCTACGAGAGAAGAGGCAGCATCTCGTGGCCCTCACCTGAGCTGGAGGAGCAGCAGTGCTCCGGTACATCAGCAACGTCCACAGCAGGGACGAGCACAGCACACGGCCAATTTCCACCATAAGGCCAAACTTTGGTTCCTCAAGTTACTAACCAATTTAGGAGAATATTCCGGAAACAGAAATTGGTAAATTAAAAGGTTCCCTGCTCATTTTTTCTTTCAAGTTTGGTCTGTTCAGCCTGCGCTGTTGGTACCAAAGGAACTATTTTTCCAAAAGCGACTGTTTCACTTAAAAAAAGCAGCATTTCATACCAGAAAATTTAGGTCAAGTAAGAATTTTAATTGCAAATGACATGAAACTTGTCTTAAATTTTATTTGGCATCATTCTGAATTACAGTACCTTTTCAAGTACAACGCGAAATTCTACCCATCAATCGAAATCATTTCTTCGAAAGGATTTTTACAAACTAAAGTTGAAAGAATTCAAACTACATTCAAGGAAAATATTCTGCACTGAGGGTAGATACTACGGAAACATGATGCATTTCACAGAGGCTAATCATACTCCAACGATGAAAACACACTTCACAGAATCAAAACATCAAGAAAACCACATTTTTCAGACGGAAAGCAAATATCAACGCGGAAAGACTCGCTCCAGTGAGGGAAGGCACAGTTCACAAGGGGAAGGGACGCTGCTCAGAACGAGAACTGCTGCAGACTGATGAGGTACGGTGAGCTGAAGATTAATAAGCATAATGAAAAACCCTGGGCAGCTATCGCAGCACGAATGCAGTCATCGCGCAGGTGTGGCTGCCGATAGCACTGCAGTCGAACTACTCTAATTTGAACGTCGTATTGCTTCTCTACAAGTCAGTGCACTGGTGCTTTACTGCTCTCATTGAGTTAACGATACTGTCTGCATTCTTGGAGTCACTGCTTCTTTAGCAATTAGTGCACGTGCATGGCAGTACACGGATTGTTTCATTAGCAATCTAGGTGCTTTTGGTAACTGCATTGATAGCTTCGTCGAGAATCATTGCCTCTCTGGGACTATGATCAAATTGTTCTTTAACAATACGCGCACATCTCTGCCAATGCCAAGGTAGAGGAAACAAAGTAGGTTCTAACCAGTGTTTTTTTCGTTGACGGTGATGTTTTACTGACGTCACGGCAGCGAACCAATAGCAGCGCTCATATTGCATCTGGCAGCACTGCTACCCCCAAATCTGACTCCACCATTGGCCTAACGACATGGCGTTTTGGTGACGTCATAAAGTTTGTTTGAAATAAACCCTTTCTATTGGCTAGCCGAACAATAGGAGGTGTATTTTCTCCCATAGAAATGACCCTACTTTGCTTCTTCTACCGTGGCCAATGCTCTAATTGCCTAAAATACAATCCATAGATCCCTCGGGCAATGTCGCAGATTGCTTCAGTAAACTCTACTCACTCACAAGCAACGAATTGATAATTATAATTATTGTTAATATAATGTTGCAGTTCAGAATCCACCTGCGGTCGCTGAGAAGTTGCTGCTTGTTTCATCCAAAAACGGTTATAGGTGTCCTCAATATTTAAGATCTTATAGAATATAATTTTTTTTTTTTTAGATTTTATTTATCTCCACCCACTGTTAAGATGTGGAGCTTTATGATTTTGAGCTGAATTAAACTCTTAGGATTTTTGCAGTGAGCTTAGACCATTTTGTAATGATCAGACTTTCACAAAAACTTGGAAATGGGTTATCTTTAAGAAGGACATGTACAATTCATGATTCTCGTATGAATTATGATTATCGCATGAATTATGATTCTCGTATAAATTATGATTCTCGTAGGAACAATGATTTTCGTATGAATTGTGATTCTCGTATGAATTATGATTCTCGTATGAATTGTGATTCTATGAATTGTGATTCTCTTATGAATTATGATTCTAGTATGAATTGTGATTCTCGTATGAATTATGATTCTCGTATGAATTATGATTCTCATATGAATTATGATTCTCGTATGAATTCATGATTCTCGTCGCAAACATGATCTCTAAAGCAATAACTTACATTTTTGATGCGTTGCTTCAGCCGTATTCAATTCTCATGTGTTGGAACTAGAGATGTGACTAAAAAAAACCATGACTTTTTTTTTAAAAAAACAAGTTTTTTTTACAAAAAAAACAGTGGCAAGATAAAAACGTGGATAGTTTGGTTTTTTTTAATATTTTGTCTGAAAATAACTCAGCAAGAAAAAGAACCACATTTCATTATCTGTTTTTATGTCAAATTACAAAATAAAACAGCATACTTCTTAATTGATGGTTTTCTATGGTTTTATGAAATTTTTCGTATTCTGCGGTTTCATGCTTTGATATTTCATTTATTTTACAATACATGTGAATGACCTTCAACTCCCAAAATAGTGTGTTATAATAACATACCTTTACTTATGGTCATTGAGATGTGACTAAAAACCATGCTGCTTTAAAAAAAAACATGTTATTTATACAAAAATTATGACTAAAAAACATGGATATTAATATATTTATGTGACCTTAAAAATCCAATGCTGTTTTTTTTAAAACACTATTTTTTAACAGAAAAATCTTGATCTAAAAAACATGGCTATTATATTTTATTGGATCAAAAAATATTTTTTTAAAATTTTTTTTAAAAAATCATGACTAAAAAAACACGGATGTAAATATCAAGAAAGTTATTTTTCTTTAATCGAATTGTCTTTAGAAACTTATAAACAAAGAATGCTGTTAATATTGAAATCATGTTTATTAGAACTGTACTAGGCCTTAAAATAAAATATCTACAAAGAATCTATTCACTCCATAAAACCTTTCGGAGACCAGCTCCATCCTCAGTCATTCAGTAAAATTTGGTGAAATGGACAATGAATTTTCACTGTTCCTTTGAAAAACATTTGGCTGAATGACTTACTGGGGATGGAGCTAGTCTCCGAAAGGTTTTATAGAATGAATATATTCTCTGTGGATATTTTATTCTAAGACCTGGTACGGTTCTAATGGATATTGTATATTCTGGATTCTAGTCGTTAGCGTCGCCGAGCGAGCCGAATAGCATGCCGGGGAGGCAGCACCTCTGAATTGATACGGGTTGTAAATTTAATAGCCGGCTTTCATGCTTTGGTTTGGGAAATGCACAATCTGGGCGTTCTCATATTAAATTCACTTGTCATATTAAATTCGATAAATTTGATGCGCTCGGGCTGCAGCGGTTACACAGAGCTGAGAGACGCTGGTGCTGTTTAGCGCCGGTCGGATGAATTGGTCGGGGATGGTAAAATATCCAGACATTAATATAAAAACAATGTGCCGGTCCCGATCGTGTAGCTGGGGAGCCGAGCGTGGGATCAGTCGTTGAATTAGCCATGGCTAAAGTGAAAGCTGGGGCCATGAGACCCGACCCCGCTCCCCCCCAGCCGTACCCCCGGTTGTGTGGGGAGTAGGGCGACTCAGGACCCTAGCCACCCCTTGTTACCCTGCTCGTGTGGCAACCACCCTCCCCTTCGGGAAGGGGAAGCGCAGTCCGAGTGAGAGTAAAATCGGAGTAGAGACGGGACTTGGTGCGTAGCAGCAGTCGGGAACGGACGTAAACCGGGTTGTCGGGTTGATTGATATATTCGGTGGCCGGTCGTTTGAGTGAGCAGTGAAGGGCTCCAGACGGGAAAGATCAGAGACAAGTAAAGTTAAGTTAAATAAAACGCGTCGCACGGTGTTCTGATAGTGAAGGCGTCCCTTATTGCAGTTCAGAACTTGAGATCGACGGTTCCAGTAGAGGTGTTTCAGTTCTGGTGGTTCGTGTCGGAACGTTTGCTAGACGTTCATTTTTGGATCGGGTCCCTTGGATCGTTGGTTGAGTGTCTGTACACGCTCAGTGGTTTGGAGTAGGGTGTCTGCTAAACACCCGGTGATATAGTGAGTGAATATATGCAAAATATTCTCCGAGCTCGAGTTGTCGATTTCTTGTTAGCAGTGGTCAATATTTGTCTCCTGAGTAGGTCAGTATGTGTGGTTAACCCTCGGGTCTTTACGCGGGACTTGCATAATCGCCGCACTCGTGCCGTCCTTCCAGCCTAGCAAAATAAATGAAAAAATCGTCAGGAGTCGTCTCTTACCTCTCTCTCTCGTCACGGGCATATGAAACACGTGCCGGGGCCGTCAGCCCACGTTACCAAAGGTTTATATATCTGAATAGGGGTGGTCGTAAAAGCTCCCGTATACGCGCTAACGCCACCCAGCTAAGTACTCAATTGACCATCGGAAACTAACGTAATCAATCTCCAATTTAGTTCCGGGTTCGCCCGGTGGTGGCAGCTAGCTATCGTCATTAATTCTCTTTAAATGATTCATGATTTATTCAAAACAATCGGAGAACTCAAATAACATAAATCATATCGAGAGCGGAAGAAAAACCCGCAACTTACAATATTAATATATCTTATGTGACCAAAAAATCCATGCTGTTTTTTGAATGTTTTTGTTACAAAAAAGTAATGAATAAAAAACACGGATATTAATATACTTTATTTTACCATAAACAACCATGCTGTTTTTTTTGAAAAGTATCTTTTTACAGTAAAATCATGATTAAAAAATATGGATATTAATATATTTTATGTGCCGAAAAAAACCATGTTGGTTTTTTTTAAATCATGTTTTCTTTACCAAAAAATCATTACTTAAAAAATGAATATTAATGACTTTTTGTGAAAAAAACATGGTTTTTAAAATGTCATGTTTTTTGGTCAGATAAAGTTTAATAACACTCATGTTTTTTGTAAAAAATCTTTTTTCAAAAAACATGGTTTTTTGGTCACAAAAAATAAATTAATATCCATGTTTTTTTTACAGATTAGATTAGTCATTAGTTTTAGCCTCCCTACCCAGCAACAAATGCGATCCAAAGAGAGGAAGGAAGATTATGAAACAAGATCAAAGTTGAAGAAGACAGTAGTAGGTGCTGAAAAACAGGACAGCAGTGAACCGAAAAAAAGGTGGTCCTTAACATAACAAAAACATTTCATTTCAACAAAAAGAAGGCCTACCTAACTCTCAGCTTGGGCCCTTTCATTGTCCCCGTGGGAGTGCGAGTTCCCATAGATACAATAATTGTATCCCCCTGAGGGGTGTTTTTTTTTACAAAGAAGTCATGACCATAAAATGAATAATAATAACTTTTTAATAAAAAAAACCTGTTTAAAAAAACAATGATTTTTTTGGTAACACAAAATATGTTAATATCCATGATTTTAAGACACGATTTTTTATGAAAAATACGTAAAATAAAACAGCATGGTTTTTTGGTCGCATAAAATATATCATATCCAGGTTTTCTTATACATCATTGTTTGTAAAAAAACATATTTTTTAAAAAAACAGCATGGGGTTTTTAGGTCTCATAAATATATTTATGTTTTTTAGTCATGATTTTTTAGTACAAAAACACTTTTTTGGTCTCATAAATATATTATTCATGTTTTTTCAGTCATGGTTTTTTTTAAAAAAACTGCATGGGGCTTTTTAGGTCACATAAAATATATTATTTTTTAGTCATGATTCTTTGTAAAAAAAAGCATGGTTATATTTGGTACCAGAAGATATATTATTATTCATTTTTATTAGTCATTATTTTTTGTAAAAAAAACTTGTTTTTAAAAAAACAGCATTTTTTTTGGTCACCTATAATATATTAATATCTGTGGTTTTTAGTCATTCTTTTGTAATGAAAACATAAAAAAAACATACAGTAAAAGTGGTGGCAGATAACCCACAATTACTGAGAGGCGTCTAAGAGGAACAGCAGGAGCCACAGAACTTACCACAGAACTTATATTGATGGAGTCAAAATTCAGAGCTTATTATCTCTGCAAAGTCTGATTTTTTTGGTCACATAAAAATAGAATCAGACATAGTAGAGATAGTGAGCTCTGAATTTTGACTCCATCAATATAAGTTCTGTGGATCCTGCTGTTCCTCTTAGACGCCTCTAGGTAATTGTGGGTTATCTGCCACCACCTTTACTGTATGATTTCTTTTTGATGTTTTTATAACAATAAAATGACTAAAAAACATGGATATTAATATATTTTAGGTGTCCAAAAAAAAACCCAGACGTATACTTAACAAAATTTAGGTGTGCAAAAAAAAACAAAAAAAAAAAACAAAAAAAAACATAAAAACACGGTTTTTTTTGCAAAAAAACCGCAATCAAATAAAACCGTTTTTTTTTGCATCACTAGTTGGAACGTGGCAGAAAAATGTTTCATTGCGGGTTGTTCAAACCTAAAAGAATTTGTTTTAAGGATCATCACTTCGGTTAGCGGAGCATAGTTTCTCAGTTATTTATAGAGAGTAAAAATCCACAATAAAATTTAAGAACAAAATGGAATTCTACGAAAGTAGTAAAATAACATGAAAATTCCACAAGTAATTGTATTATACAATTGTGGTAGAAAGAATCCTGCGTTTTGGAAACAGTAACTCCAGTAACGGCTTTCAATCACTGATAATCCCGTTACTAACAAAACATGGCAGGATTAGTACACAACTGTCAGAAACATTTAATAACATCACAACGGCACGAAGATATTGAGTACGAACACTGAAATACTCACAAAAACCCGTAATTCTTTCGAAGGTCGCATTTATAAGCCAATGTTGGCTCTCAATAAGCATGAGAACGCAGGTAACTGATTCTGAGTGATAGACATGATGAATGACCGTCCGGAATTGATCTCTGCCTCCCAGTTTAACTTTTTAGCCGGAGCATGCATGTTTTTCACCGCCGAAGTAACGTAATTAGTTGGATGGCGAAAAACATACATGCAGGCGGCTGAAAAGTTAGGCTGGGCTGTTGTGTGCACGCACGTGCGTTAGTGTACACCTGTGCGCGTGTGTAGCTGGCTGATGCTTTCAAAACAATGGAGCTATTGTCACGGAAAGTTTTAATCTGGAACACGCTTAAAATTTATGTAGCATATGTGAGTTGTGTGAATGAAAGGATATCTTTTCACGTCATGTCCATGAACATATAACGTGTGATCTATTTGGCGTGGGGTATACATGTAGAATATGTTGTACGTATGATATATATTACACATCATTTGATTTTACCATGAAACACGATTCATGTTATGAAGCGGACCACAACGTATACGTCACTGTGAGATATATGTATGCGTATGTATCAAACAATTGTGAATTTTATCATGACGTAAGTCATTGCAGTATGAGTGTTTGACTGAAAATCTTGAAGGTACTGAGACACGAATAGAAAGCATTCATCTTTATCAAAATCGTCTGCTTCGTACAGTTCTATCATGTTGATAAATTTACTCGAACATAAATCTGTAAGAGTTCGTTCAGATCCAAGGGAGATATCCACTTAGAATGCTGTAACGTCCTTCAAAGCTCCAACCGTTAGGTAATCACGGACGTCGATATCCTAAATGAAAACAAGAGCTTACAACAGTAAAGTACAAACCGGAACAAGGAGTCATTTCAGGTAAGTTCGAACACTTGAATTTTTTTTTTGTGGTTAGTTAAAATGTTGAGCCACGGAACACTTGTGATGGGGACCGCCTTCTATACCGTGAAGCATGACCGAGACCTCAGGTGTAGCTCGAGTGCACACATGTTTACTTCTATGAAAGAGACATGCGTACTTTCATGCAATGTACAGCTTGTCATCTTTTTATAAGGACGTACAACGGACTCCAGTTCAACATTTCAACAACTCCCAAGTCCAACTTTTTCGCCGGAGCATGCATGTTTTTCGTCGCCCACGTAATTTAATTACTTGGGTGGCGAAAAACACGCATGCAGGCGGCAAAAAAGTTGAACTGTGTCTTGCTGTTGTTGATTTTAACCCGGTTTGCAATTGGCTGGTCAATTCATTGAGCCCTCGATCATGTCACGCATTGATATATGACCCAAGGTAAAATTGTAACGGCAAAATATTGTGTGAAGGGATGAAGATTTAGGCTTAATAGGTATGTAATTTGAAATATTTATAGGCGTATTTTTCTCTAGTATTGTGTTCTGGAAAACTCAATAGTCCTAAAAATATTCCAAAAAAAGAGATATCGAGAGACATGGAGTTGGATTATACGTTTTTCTCCATAAATGCGGTCTGTTCCATTTAATAACTTTATCTTCGTGTGTTTTTGTGTGAGTGACGTGCACTTACTTAGGGATAAGTCTAAAATATCATACATGCTTGAAATATTACAAACAAATTCTAGTAAATACTTTGCTCATGTTTCGAGATCTACCTTGAATTAATTTATATTCTATTGTGAGGTGTGCCCCATTACTCACGCGTCACCAGATGAAGTTGTGACCCAAGGACTGTGTGACGCACGGTACAGGAAACAGGGTAGGGTCATTTTCATGGGGGAAAAATATACTTTTTCTTGTTCGTCTAGCCAATAAAAAGGCTTTATTTCAAACAAATTTTATGACGTCACCAAAACGCGATGTTATTAGGCCAATAGTGGAGCCAGATTTGGGGGTAGCAGTACTACCAGATGCAATATGAGCGCTGCTATTGGTTTGTTGCCGGGACGTCAGCAAACCCACACAGTCAACGAAAAAATGACTGGTTTGGCCTTACCTTTTTTCCTTTACCGTGATGTGAACTTTTTTAGGATCCTGCTGGAAATTCAGAAAATGACGGGATTCAATATTTTCCCCAAATAATTTGCCAGATGTGGATGACTAACAAAATATCCATCCTAATAGTACCCGCGAATAAAATATTCTTGTGCTTGTGCACTGGAGAAAAACTCGTATCGCAGATACGGTCATTAAGTATCAACCATCAAAAAACGTTAAGTTATCTCTACCAAAAACAAGCCAATCTTTCTTGAATTGCTTAAAATTCTGAAAGAAATGCTGAGACAATTTACGAAGACGAACCGAGAATTTTAAAGATTCACACCACAGGGCATAAAATTTAAAAAATTAGCTGATTTTCTAATTTTAAGAGTCGGAAAAAATTATTTTGTATCCTGGTAGATTGAAATGCTTGGACAGAAGAACAAAACTAAAATTGAAAGCGAACTTGCCAGGGTCCACAGGAGCAATTTCTATTGGACACTCGAAGATGCCTGAGTTTCCGTGAGTGCGTGGCTACCTTAGTACCTTCGATACGGTTAGATACGGAAGCAATATCCCTGAGCACGACAAGGGCGTCTAAAAGATCGGACCACTCTCGAAGATCATTGTTGCACTTTCCTTGATACGGTGCAAGACTTGCGGCTGCCCATTTCATGCTCCTCTTTTCGCTCACTCAGAGATTATTTTACCGCGACCAGTGAAATTGTTGTTGTACCAATACCGGTAAAATGTTGGTGTACCAATACCGGTAAAATGTTGGTGTACCAATACCGGTAAAATGTTGGTGTAACAATTCCGGTAAAATGTTGGTGTACCAATTCCGGTAAAATGTTGGTGTACCAATTCCGGTAAAATGTTGGTGTACCAATTCCGGTAAAATGTTGGTGTACCAATTCCGGTAAAATGTTGGTGTACCAATTCCGGTAAAATGTTGGTGTAACAATTCCGGTAAAATGTTGGTGTACCAATACCGGTAAAATGTTGGTGTAACAATTCCGGTAAAATGTTGGTGTACCAATACCGGTAAAATGTTGGTGTACCAATTCCGGTAAAATGTTGGTGTAACAATTCCGGTAAAATGTTGGTGTACCAATACCGGTAAAATGTTGGTGTAACAATTCCGGTAAAATGTTGGTGTACCAATTCCGGTAAAATGTTGGTGTACCAATTCCGGTAAAATGTTGGTGTACCAATTCCGGTGAAATGTTGGTGTACAAATTCCGGTAAAATGTTGGTGTTCCAATTCCGGTAAAATGTTGGTGTACCAATTCCGGTAAAATGTTGGTGTACCAATTCCGGTAAAATGTTGGTGTACCAATTCCGGTAAAATGTTGGTGTACAAATTCCGGTAAAATGTTGGTGTACCAATTCCGGTAAAATGTTGGTGTACAAATTCCGGTAAAATGTTGGTGTACCAATTCCGGTAAAATATTGGTGTACCAATTCCGGTAAAATGTTGGTGTACCAACACCGGTAAAATGTTAGTGTACAAATTCCGGTAAAATGTTGGTGTAACAATTCCAGTAAAATGTTGGTGTACCAATACCGGTAAAATGTTGATGGTGAAAGGCACTTCTTCTACCACTTTCTTACTTTTTTGTTAATTTTTATCATTTCTATTCGCGTTTCAGTAATTAGGGCCGTGCAAATCAGTCTGATCACGTAATGATATATTCTATTTTTAAGGAATTCAGTGTGCTAATGATGGACTGATGTTCTCAAGGCTCGATGTTTTATCATAGATATCTTTTTACGATCAGCAGTTTTTCGCATTCATTTTATTCTGAGATTGTTGAGGCATAAATAGTGATCAGTTAAATAAGTACATGCCTGAAAGGTTTGGCCACTCAATTTAATTTTTTCTATTTTCTTTCGAAAACTTCTACATTTCATTTGAGAACATCTAATTTTGCCTCTTAAACAGCACTAGAAGGTTCTTTTATATTAAATCAGTATTTATCTAAATCAAAAGTTGTCATACCCAATTATAAATACAAGCGACGGGAAGGTATGACTTTTAAGAATTTTTGACTCGTTAATTTGCTGCGACGATTGAACGTTGTCAGAGCGGACTTGTGCGAACAGGACGATAAAGTGTCATCATTTTTTTCGGAACGTCAAGACTTACAAATAAGCTCCGCAACTCGTGATCTAGCATTGTTCACTTAAATCAAAATCATACTTAAATGCAAGATGAAATTTTTTCATTACGTTTGACTGAACTGCAAGCTACTTTCATCTTTTGTCAGTGAAAAATTAATGAAACAGGATAGGCAATGACGGATATAGTTATTCCTACCTCAAAGCATGCATAAAATTACCTATGTGTATTATTAGGGTTAAGCAAAAATCTAGTTGTTTTCAATTCAAAACTTTATTTGTTCAATATAGATTTACTGGGCTATAAAATAGTTCCGAGCACACAAAAAAATTTTGTCAAATTTTATTTCATAACTAAAATTTTTACCTTAAGTAATCAGTGAACGAATGAAAGGCTAAGGCAGAGAACGGTTTAAGCTATGTAAAAATTTTGGTATTTATATGTCACGAATCATCTGTCATGAACTCAAAAAGAACACATTATGAGTTGCTCTTATATGGTCTTCGTAGTATCATGAATTGTGGCTTCATGGGTGCTTATTATTGTTCTGAATTTTGTTTTTTATTCCAATATTTTTTCAATGGTTAAATTGCTTTAAAGTTAAAAATCTGACTAGTGAATTCAAACTGACAACTCAGTAATTAATTCTCGATATAAACGTGCAGAGAAGCAGCACGCGGTGCAAAAACAGTTCAGAAACACAGTCCTATATAAAAAAAATGTGTTTAGAAGAACAGTTCAAAACAGCTCACAAAAACGTGTTGCCTTAAAACAGCACGTTGCAGTCTCTAAAAACCATGCTGCCATGAGCAACTAGCTACGATGCTACGTGCTTCTCTGCTACAATAATATTGAACCTCAGAGTAGATGATACGTTGCCCAGCACGTTGGAGTCTCCAAAAACCATTCGGCTTCAAAGAAGACGATATGTTGCCTCGAACTTAGGGTTAGTCGAGTGCTGTCCATCGAAGAGGACGTTCAGCTCAGTACCGATTGAGGTCGCGACAGCCCTGGTAGTACCACAAATCCTGGCCGTGTCATCATTAAGGAAGTTGTTGCCGGCGTAGTTGAAGAGAGCGTAAGCTCGGTCACAATCGCTGTTGCCGGCGTTGAACTCCGTCACTGTCATTTCGATGCGCTTCCCAGCAGGAGCCTGTAATTGAACGTTTTGAATTAACCATCGTTAATAGTTCAGTGACTTCTTAAATTAGAGATTGATGCTTATACTTTGCGAAGACGTTCTTGCGAATGATTGGCTCTTAACTCACCGTGAAAATGAGAGTAAGTTGTTCTAATGTGTTTGTTTTTTACCGGGACTGAGCTTAAAGACATTGCATCTGTAATGCGTTTAATTTCTTAGAAGCTACGAACGATCAATATTCAACGAATGCTATTGTATTCTAGAGCCTCAAAATACTTCTTATAAACTGCTTCTGATTATTTTGAAGAGAGCATTACACATTTGAACACCAGATTAAGGATATTGCGGTTCGAACCTACATATCTTGAACTCATCAAACACAAATGAGCTCATATCTTCTATTCTATTAATGATTAACTGGTTCTGTTCTGTCTTAAATTGGTATCTTTTAGCGTTTTTTGATCTTATGTTAATTTCTTCGTTTATTCCTTCGAAATGTTTTGATGCAGCTTTATTTTGATACTGAGGCGGGTATTTCTATTGCATGGAAATGAGCATGACATGTCCAGCGAAAATTTTTAAGTGCTGAATCTTCGTCAGTATTGATAACACATGCCTTTTGCTAATCATATCTGGCTAAACTATATTACCGTAGTAATATTTAGCCAGCTACAAAAAGTCTATCAAAGTTGCATTCAAAAGTCAGAAGTCTCATCATGTTATCTATGTGCCCACATGAATTAAATTTATTATTTTTGACGAATTTCAGAAATTGAAATATTACTCTTTTTCTGTCCAAAGAAGTATTCATTAGAAGACATCCAACAAATACGAGAACGTTCCTTAAAAAAACCTTTCTTCTCGGTCAGAGGCAAAGGGTGACACTTTCTATCAAAATGACCGAAATTTTAATGCTGAAGTACAACTCGCTGGCAAGCTCTTTCGTTTTAATTGAGCTTGCATATCACTTCTTTCCCTTAGTGTAAAACGGCAAAAAACTGGAATTAGGACGCATTGAATGATGTTAAGGCAAGTAAAGATGTAAAACAGTGAAGATGCATGCTCTACGCAGGTAAGTATGAAAGAATATTAGTTAAGATATTCCAGGGTAATTGATTAGAGTGAAGTTGTTTGGTAATAACCATTGAGCCTTAGTCCTGATTTTTGGAGGGAGCAAATAAGTGAAACCTGTGTTTTGCGCTGATTACTAATAATCTATGTTGTACGATGACGACAAAACTAACACAGGTGTTTTATGGTGATTATTATTATTAGATAATAGCCAAATTACGCTGTGATAACATATATGCAGAATTTATGTCACATAGTAGTACTTATAGGGCAATTCTTAGGGAATCTTATTATCAAAATAAAAAGAAGAACAAAACGTTATAGAGAACATTTATAATAACATTTGCTATAATAAATGTTCTTTATAACGTTAGTTCTTCTTTCTATTTTATGTTACATGTTAATTAGAAGTAATTGATAGCTGCGTCAATAGAAGTAGTATGTGATAACAAGACTCACCCTCAGCCACCACTCGCAGACAGGACTTGAGCTGAAGTTTCCCGGCAAAGAAATCTTCCCCGTCGCTCCTTCTCTCAGCAGTATGATCTGGTACACAGTACTCTAATTTGTATGTTGGTCGGTATAAGGGTCAGTACAAGGGTAAGGGTTGAATTTTTATAATTGAAGGACAGAAAATTTAAGGGTCAGTACAAGGGTAAGGGTTGAATTTTTATAATTGAAGGACAGAAAATTTAAGGGTCAGTATAAGGGTAAGGGTTGAATTTTTATAATTGAAGGACAGAAAATTTAAGGGTCAGTATAAGGGTAAGGGTTGAATTTTTATAATTGAAGGACAGAAAATTTAAGGGTCAGTATAAGGGTAAGGGTTGAATTTTTATAATTGAAGGACAGAAAATTTAAAGGTCAGTATAAGGGTAAGGGTTGAATTTTTATAATTGAAGGACAGAAAATTTAAGGGTCAGTACAAGGGTAAGGGTTGAATTTCAATAATTCAAGTGGGCCTTTATACTCTACGTTCCGTACTCGAAATAGTTAAAACGAGTACGCTGGTACCATTTGTGTTTCTCACTTTGGAACGCCTTCGTTGCGGATAGGGAGTCTTAGACTGACTTCTAATCTGTACCAAATGAGCTTAAAAATGGGAGAAATGAGGAAAAAACCATACTCACATCAGTGATTGGAGGTGCTGAAAAGTAATTGGAAGTTCTTTAGTATTTTTGTCACTGAATATTGCCCAGCATTAATCGAAATGCCATCGTAACCTCCGTGATTGAAAAGAGTAAAAATTAATTGTTCATCGATCTGCACTTTCTCTACTACTGGAAAAGTGCGCAACTTGCTTCTTCTTCTTCTTCTTCGCAACTCTAATTTAATATTCAAGGCTTCTTTAGGCATAATTAGCTTTGATTACACTAACTTTAAATATCGTGTTGAAGTTCATCAGTCCAAAACCTTCGCGTTTCGCGCAAATTTCATCTCGAAATTTAAATTAACAAATACCCTAAGTGTTGCAGATTCCTTACGTCGTTAATGATACTTGTTACGAAGTCACTTTTTGGAAAAAATGTCCCTAAAATGTCATGTAGGACGTGATTCTGGTTGAGTATATAACGGCACTCGTTGAAGAGTTGTTCATAATTACAAATTCCAATTC
Organism: Morinoia aosen; assembly: GCA_030386875.1. Taxonomy (NCBI): domain Eukaryota; kingdom Metazoa; phylum Arthropoda; class Malacostraca; order Amphipoda; family Talitridae; genus Morinoia; species Morinoia aosen. The sequence continues at coordinate 10,198,824 of CM059568.1, read as the reverse complement.
AAATATGACAAATGTAACAAGTAATTTTCCGCACAGAGAGACAATACAGATTTAGAAACGCCCGTTAGCTACTTTTACATGTTGTTGCTACTTAAACAAAAGTTGTATCCCCTAAGGGGCTCAGGAAAGGCAAGCGCACTAATTGTGACGAAGAGTAAATATAATATGTGAAGAAAGTTATTTTGTGTATAAAGATACAAAATGTACCTGATGACACGCGTTGTTGAGGGTCTCGGCGTAGATGTAGAAAGGAGGAGACCGGGGGTCAGCGTAGGACCTGTACGAGACGTACGCCAGGGTAGACGGGTAGAATATGTTTTGGCTGCTGTTGGCGCTCGTAATCCTGTAAAATAAAATAAAAATATAACCAAGCTTCAAATGTATCCTGCGCGCTAATGTTGCTCGCTTTAAAATTCTGCTAACCATTCGAATATTTGTTCAGTGTGGGCTTCAAATGAGTGCGTATTTGTATGCTTACCTATTCGTAACGTATTTTTTGGAAATATCGTACGGTAGGTTTTAGAAGTCGGGGAGAAAAAATTCATTTTTATTCATGCTGTGTAAGCAACAGCTGTGTTTGTGAAGAGTGAGCTATTTTTCAGCAGTACTTTATGACCACAAACTAACTGAAAGAAATCTTCATCGGTGTTTTTCAAGAACGTTGAAATAACTATTCCTTTACTGGAAAAACGGCGTCTCAAATCTAGTCCTACAATAACATGCGTATGCTTGAACAATTAACAATGGTACTATGTAGTCCACCTCCCTTTATTTGAAATAAGAAAGAAGGCGATATGAAAGAAACTCCGTAAGAAATAAAAAATTAAATCTCTCTAGACTTGATGGAGCCGAGTGCACATGGCCCGTATCACAGATACGCTCATCACACACTTTCAGCTGGCTTCGGACAGACAGACGGACGCGGCTCTTATTATAGAATAGACTAGTTCATCCCTTTTATTTGAAATAAGAAAGAAGGCAAAATGAAAGAAAGGCCGAAAAATAGAAAAATTAAATCTCTCGAAAGTTGATGAGACCGAGTGCACACGGCCCGTATCACAGCTACGTTCATCAAGCACTTTCGGCTGGCTTCGGACAGACAGAGAGACGGACGGACGGACGCGGCTCCTATTTTAGTATAGATTATCACGTTTCAAAATACTCACACCCTGCTGTCCCGATGTACTCCGTACACCCGCATGTAATCTTCACTCTCCATGTACGGCGTTGCAGGCACGAGCCTCAATATCCGAGGCTCTGTCTGCAAAGACACCAAAAATTTCACGTTATGTTTGGCCAGGCGAAACATAGTGAGAAAACCGACCTGAATTCAATTCCGACGTACTCACAAAAATTTTCTTTTGTAGAGGAAGCAAAGCGAAATTCATCTTTGTACAAAAAGACTTTCGCCTCGAACGCGGTTACCCAGTCTAACTTTTTCGCCGCCTGCATGCATGTTTTTCACCGCCTTAGCTATTTAAGTGATTAAATCGCCTAAATAAATTATAACATAATTGTAGATGTCTAGATTGGAAAGTAAGAACTTCAGAGTGTAAATTTTAACTAAATAAATACATCGAATATTAAATATTGAATTTAGAGGCTACGTTGTAAAAATTTTAGACTTCAATGTTGTTTGGAGATAGACGATAGAAAAATTAACGATGGAAAGTGCAATTTATCTCAGAAATGCAAAATATTTCAGGTAAATTTTTTTTGAAGCAGCAAATAATTTATGTGCTGCAACATTTTACAATGAACACAACTATAGGAAATGGAAACTCTAGAGACATGCGTATTTCAGCTCAGGTTTTAAAATTGTCTCGTTTGTCAAGGTCATAAGTTCTAATTCGAGTACTGGATAAATAAAATACCCAGTGCTTAAATATAGTACAAGAGTCGAAGTAATCTAAATATTAATCAGCCCTTTAGTGCTTTGAAAAAATATTGTACATTATTTGTATTTTTGGGATTACTGTTCCCTAGGACACCTAGCTCAGCTCTTCTATTTCCAATTATTGTACGTCGAACAAGATCTCGTACTTTTTATCTTAGAAAGGTTTGCGTGAGATATTTCTCATTATTTTTTATAGCGACTGTGGAGCATCACGCACGAATAAAATTCATTTCATTTTTTCTTAGCTAATTCTTCCACTGTCAAAAGCCTACTAAATTGTTGTCACTGCATTTCTCAGAAACTGGTTGTATAAGCAACAAATTTCCACAACTGAGAGCTTTTCAAAACAATAGTCATGAAGCTCACCGAACTCATCAAACGTTGAACATATCAGTACATCGAACGTTGAACATATATGCACATCGAATGTTGAACATATCTGTACAGTTGGAATATAACATTTCGAAAGGAAAAGCTAAAGCTCTAGTGAAGCGAAACAACAGAATAATTTGTGGGAGAAACAGGCTGGTGAGCTGAGCCAGCAAATCAGTAGCCATCTGAAAACCTCAATTGCCGCTCACGTCTGTACGAAAAGAAGCTGATCATTTCGTTTAACTCACCGTATTTAGTAAGCAAATCTTAGCCTTCTGGAAGCCTCAATTATGGCCGCTCACGTTTGTACAAAAATAAACTTATCATTTCGGTTGATTAACCGTGTTGAGTAAGAAAAATCACTAGCTTTCTGGAAGCCTCAACCGACGCTCACGTCTGCACAAAAAGAAGCGTAGCATTTCGTTAGACTGACCGTGTTGAGCTTGACGATGCACTCCGCATAGCGAGGGTGGTAGTCGGGGAAGTTGGGGCTGAGGATGAAAGCGTGCGGCGGGGACCCGGAGACGCCACAACTTCCCTGTACCACCGTCGCAATCACGGGGATCGTGCCGGAGTTGATGATTGTTATTGGATTGGGTGGTGGTGTGGGGGGCACAGTGGGTGGTGCAGTTGGTGGTACAGTGGGTGGTGCAGTGGGGGGTACAGTGGGGGGTACAGTGGGGGGTACAGTAGGGGGTACAGTGGGAGGTGGAGTAGCAGGTGCAGTGACCACTGCAGTTGGTGTAGCATTAGGCGTTGAGGTTGATGGGACAGTTGGTACACCGGTTGGTACAGCGGTAGGCACTCCAGTTGGTAAAGCAGTTGGTATGCCAGTTGGTATGCCAGTTGGTATGCCAGTTGGTAAACCAGTTGGTATGCCAGTTGGTATGCCAGTTGGTATGCCAGGTGGTATGCCAGTTGGTATGCCAGTTGGTATGCCCGTTGGTATGCCAGTTGGTATGCCAGTTGGTAAAGCAGTTGGCAGTGCAGTAGGGCTGCAGAACATACAAAAATATCCATCAGTAGGTTTACTTGCAAAGTATGTCCACAAATTCAGCCACATTGCTATTCCACAGCCTCGTCTGTCAGCTATGTAAGAGGATCGTGAAGATGCTCTTGATGAGGATTCGATGCAAGAATTGCAATGATTAAAGCTATGCCTATTAGAGTTGCTTTTAGGCTTCTGGTTTCTTGATCAGCTGAGCTTCCAAGCTAAGCATGAATTCTGCATCAATATTAGCATGAAAGGAGTTTTCTTAAAATGTTCATTTTGTTTGTAGATAATAAATATACGTATGGGATGAAAATGCCTGGTGTATAATATCGGTATTCTACATCATAACTGTCGTGAGCTGTGGTATAATTATTGTTATCAACATCAATTTTTAAACTGTTTTGTTTTAAATGTGTAATCGCAATTGTGCTTACAATATATTACTTTCATCTATCAAATGAACAGATGCCTTGTTTAAATTCCGATCGACTTCATTATTTACAAACTGAGAATTAACCATTTTAGTTTGAAATTCTGAAACAGTGCACATGTTTCCGAGTTCCTAGAAGCGGCGTTAATACCCGATGGAGGAATTTCTACTGCATATTGACACATAACTTGATTGAAACCTCGATTAAAAAAATAAAAAAGGGATATTTTTACTACCATTTTGCAACAACATACCTGTAGTACGATCTAACACTTAACAGAAGACCTACGAACTGGAATCTTTGTACATATTTTCAGTGGCTCCACCCATCACTGAGGTTATCGTCAACATTTACACATTTCTCATTACTTTCAAATAAAGCAGCTGTTATCAGCTTTTCACAAAGCTGCTTAGGTTTTATTCCGTCTCTCACTTTTGCACAATTCTCACATTAGGACAGCCGGTTTAGGCATCATTTTGTAAATCACTTTCGCACAATTCTTACATTAGGTTCATCTCAGGGAAGTAGTAACACGAACTTTACCATCAGCTGAACGTAAACATTTATCAAGTTCACTTGATTTATCGCTTGAGCTTCCATTTTAGTTTGCAGAAATTTCGAAATGAACCTTGCATTTCCGAATTCTAACTGCCTGTGAAATCACTAATTCTTCACTATTGTTGGCCACCGTGTCATTTAATTTCATAATGTGCGATTTTATAAGGGACTCGATCAAATCGATTTATTAAATCCGTCAAATTTTCATCATTGATAGCTACTTCGTTCTCCTAAACCCTATTTACTCTGATCATTCGATGTTCTCTCGATGTAGAGGAAAGCTTTATAAATTTGTAGGGCTTGATCATGTTTAGTTTTCCTTCAGAATACCCCCAAATTTCATTTTTGACTTTCTAAATAAGAATTAGGATTTTTTTAAAGTTTCTCTATGCTTTTAAACATTTTCACGAGTTTCGAATTTGTTTATGGTGGGATTGAACGCGTCACACATCTCACAAAATTTTTCCTTCTATTTTATAACTGGAAAAGTTTACTTCTATATTGGAAAAGCTGTTATTTCTTGCACATTGCTCTAAAACTTAAAATTTTTTTATTCAGTTGTTAAAGATTCATCACTCACTATTTCCATTACTCTAAAACGGGAAAAGTAGAAGCGTTAAAATAAGCTAGAGTACATCCGAAATGAAATAAGCACTATCCTTATTTTGAAGGCTGTGGATTCACAATATAAAAATGCAAAATTTTTTAGTGATAACTCAAATTAAAATTAAAATTTCGGTGGAAAAACTAACATTTGGGTTTGAGAAATGCATGTATAACTTTGTGAATAGATATAAGATCTGCGATGAGAACTTAACCAAAACAAAAGACGATCAAAAAAGTGATGAAATAAAACTTAAATTGGCTTCAGTTATTGAAATCTGAATAATTAGAAAACAAACTGTCCTGTTATTTTGTTTGAGCGGGTGCTCGGCCGCAGAATAAATTTTAAAAATATTATAATTTTATTACATTATTGGAACTCGTTTAATAAAATTACAAATAATTTGATTAATTAAATTAATTATCAAATTAAATATATAAATTAATTAGATTAATTATCGGAACTTGCCCATTGATAAAATTCCAATGGGCCTTAGTGCACTGATCTCATGTTACAAACACACGTCTAGATCACACTCACATTTGTCGGCTCAGAGATCCAGAGGAGATACGGAAGACATCTGCAAGGGTCGCGCTCGGACTTGCTAATGCCGGCTCGAAGAAGCGATGTCTAGGCTTTGGGAACAGACCAGGTCTATAAGGTGAATTATCTTCCTTGGAATCGGTCTAATAAATAAACTTCTCTTCTGGAAATAGTTCTTAAATTGGCCCATTGAAACAGTGCTGTTCGTTATTTCTATCATTGGGAACTGTACAATAAGATAACTTACCACAGTTGGAATATGGCAAGATTTCAAATTTTTTTCCCATAGGAACAGTGAAGTTAACTTTTATATATCAGTTATAATCTATATTGACACACAGGAAGAAAAAATGAGGGAAAATGGCTGCTTTTTACTGTTAAAAATAAGTTGGATTCAGATCAATGATATAAGAGTAAACCTTACGATTTTGGAAAAAAACTCTGGTACTACTAATATTGAAGACGCTCATTAAGATGAGTTTCGATGGGTAGTATAGGGCGCACCCAAGAAAGTACAATCTAATTTTGAGCAAAATTTGCAAAAAATTCTGTGCTCTTTGAGTTTCGTTTTAGTGAAGAAAAAATATACAAGATGTTAGCCAAAGAACGAAATTTGAGAAATATGCCAAATGGAAATTTTGAGCCATTTCTCCCGACCTAAAGATTGGAGCTTAGACCCAAAGGCTAAAATGAACACAATTTCAAGGAAACATTCATTGTCATTGTTTTCAAAGACTTATTTCAATCTCCCGTGTAATTTTTCCCAATGTACACAGTTCTGCATAAATGAGTATACTGTACATGTTTACGTGTTAAAGTTTGTTAACTGGTACGTATTCATTTCATACTTAGAGCTGTGTCACAATCAGTTGAGAATATTAAGACTCTTCCTTAATAATTATTATAAAATCATTGCATAAGCATGTAGTGCATATTTTCTCTCATATTTGATTAAGATTTGATAGATTTTGATTACTCGATTTTAAGAGTCCATAAAGAAATGATGTAAATTCATAACAGCGACTTTGTTTACATAAATAAATAAAATTTAGGGTCTATTTTGATCCGAGGTGTACACAAATTTTATAAAAAAAATTATAATAACAATAACATAACATTAATAACATTCCGAGGTATACATTGATTTTTACAATAACATTAATGTCATTGATAAAACTTGTCGCATACAAGCAAATTTTAATTTAAGTCACATGTTTTAAGTTGGTCACATGTTACATGGAACTTATTTTCCAGTATTTGAACAACCGGGTTAGGGTTTGATCAATGTGAGCAGAGAATTTTGACTGAAAACTAACTAAGGTTTCGACACAACAGTCACTCATTAGTGGAAGCTAATCTGTGAACTTTTGAGTCAATTAATTTCTGCACTCAAATTAGGGCGCTGATGATCACCCTGGCAGAGAGCATATGTAATACAAATATACAAATTATTTTGAAAGCACAAGAAAGACATTTTCAAGTATAGTGTCGTCTCATGTTCTGCAAGCAATGCGTCTTTACAGTGAAAGGACTTATTATTTGGCTCATTTTTTAGTTAATTGTTCACCCTAAATGAGCGTAAAACTACATAATGTAATTTCATAGATAATTTTCCCTCCGAAATCATGAAATGAATGTACATCGACAAGGCCTGAAAATCAGGCTGTAACAATTTTGCACAATTACTTTGCGTAAATCTACATTAGATGCGAAAAAATAGGTTGGTAGAACCTAAAATCGACATTAGATGCAAAAACAAAAATCAAATGCTATAACTGAAAGCTTCTCTCTTTCAGTGTAAAATGTAATTTTAGGTCATCCTCCTCAGAAATACTTCAAAGTATTATCTGACATATACAGAAATGAACAAAATTTACCTTGCGAAGTTCATCAATGCTTTTGCCAAGAGAAGGCTTCACAGCGCTGAGGCAGCACCCTAGCAGCAGCAATAACTTGAATGTATCCATGACTGTAGTTACCACGTCTGTGTGGATCCTGAAATTCCGACCTCCTTATATTCTGCATAAAGGCTCCGGCTTGCAGGTGTTCGACTCATGCAGCCAAAAAAAGTAGGTAGGATACGAACATCATTCTCCAACACTGCAAAAATATCACGTGATCTAAGATTAAACAATACAAATCTTCATCAATTTTTCTTCAAAATGGATTGCCGATTAAAATTGTCATTGCCTGATGTGTAAATTGAAACAAATAGGCCTCTCAGATAACGATGAATTGCACATCAGGTGTTGATGTCAAGTTTTACTGGCATTAGCTCATTGTCAGTTGTGGACACTCCGTTTATTTGTTACATTTCAAAGGGCGATATTTCCTCAGTGAGTCGACGCTTACTCCGACAGCTAACGGATGAAGGAGATAAATTTACTTGGCAGATTCATGAGTAACATCAGAATTGACTTACTTCTGTTCCGCATGTTCGATTTAGATTCATCCTGCTTTCGCTGGCTGTGATTCATTCCCTCAGAACATCATAAATTCTCAAGCAGCTCTGAGCTGCAATTTTTAAGAGAAAAGAACTCAGGTATGTTTTCTGATTTCAATAAGCCTTAGCCGGACGATGCTCGATTCAGAATTCAAGTCTTTTTTTCAAGGTGGTGATCGTCTTTTCTAGTAAAAACAAACCTTATTTTCTGAACAAAATAAGAAAAAACATTTAAAAACGCTCTATGCAGGCAATATTTTTGAGTAAACTTCAAAACTAGTACCAAGATTAAAAGAATTGAAAGCAATTTTATCACAGACTCACGCGTTGTGAAGATTTTTTTTCCAATTTTTCGACCTTGCGAAACTGTTCCAGTTCAACGCGTATTAAAATACGAGGATAATCACTTATCATCTTTACCAAAGTGCCTGTGTTAGTGCATTTAAAAATTGAAAGATTTAAAATTTTCACAATTGAATGTTATTTTAGTATAGATGATAAGTGATTATCTTCGTATTTTAACACGTGTTGAACTGGAACAGTGTTGCAAAGGCACAAATATCGGGTGCAAGTGCAGGTTGGTGCCTCCACGCGCCCTACGTAGTTGGCTGTGCGTAAAGTTTTGTAGACATGTCCTTTATAAGTTTGTGTTGAAATGTAATGATCAACATCTATAAATGATTGCGTCTACAACTAAGAGTGCTGTCAAGTTTTATTATCTATTATTTAAACGTCTCTAATCAAACGAGTTTTCTAATTTTGATATCAAATAAACGAGCATGTTAATTGATGTCCCAAAAACGAACACGCTTTCACATTTTATCAACAATTATTGAATACGTCTTTGATCGAACATGTTTCCAAATTTAAAAAAATTGATATCTTGGTCTTCAATCGAGAGTATTTCCAAATGTTATCATAAATTAGTACATGCGTATTTGATCCAACATGTTTTAGAATTTTGGCAGCAACTAATGCATGTGTTGTTAAAAACGACTGTTTAGGGAAAGACGCGCTGAGGGGATTTTTGGGAATCGCTGGCTGAGGTCAACACATTTATCGTCATGAAGTTTTCATTTCGTCATAACCAGTCCTAATTAGAGCGGGAATGTTCAGCAATATGATACTCGTATTTGGAAACAAAGAATATATTAAAATTTTATTTATTTACAAAATTATTTGAAAAAGAACCATTAGTGAATAGGTTCACAATTTAATCTTGTTTCTAAGCTTTGCCTACCATCGCTATCCTACATTCGAGTGAAAGTTTTGTTGTCTACGTTTAATCGTCTTATAACTTATTAGCGCATACATCACATAATGAGTGCGTTTTAATATTATTACGCTTCTAAAGGATGCACACCCATTTTCTATGTAGTAGTTATATCATATAAAAAATTCCATTGGCAGACAAACGTCCGACGAACACATAACAACATTCTGCACGTTCTTTCTTAGCCACAGAGTGAGCTTCGGATGAGTTATGCGCGTTTCTTGTCTTGCTCACCACAGATTTTTTTGTAGAAAAGCACGCGGTCGTATAAACACGTGTGAGCATTTTCACACGCCAAATATTCATCCTTGTTTTATGCGATGATAATGTACAAACTTCAAGCATCTCAAATTTAAGGCCAATGTCCAGGTAAAAATGCTTTTAATCACAGATGAATTCATATTTAAATTCTTTAAATATATCTGTAATGTGACCTAGTGGTAGTGTTTTAAATAATGAAGCTTGAACTACGTAGTAATTGGAATTGAGCAATAGAGAGGAAAAGGAAATTGTGACATCGACAACAACGACATCGGTGCTTCAGAAAAGAACCTGGTTCTGCGACACAGCATCGTTTGGCGAGGTGCTTTCGTCTCTGGGTTGTTCTCTAATGCTGAGACGCAAAGAGCCTTCCATCAGTGGAATGAACGTGGATTCTGAGGGGGAATTTAGTATACGAAAATTTTAATTCTACGCCCATGGTCAGGCTAAATGGATCGCTAATGCTCACGCTAATGCGTGAGAATGCTTGTGATCTAAAGAATCAAGAAATAATGAAGGACCACGAGACAATTTATTTGTGTTCATTAAAGTATTTGTTACTCATTCCTTTTTAATGGTTGTAGTATGATAAGTTTGCGTCTTTTTTGTGTGAATTTTACACTTGTTTTCATTACTGAACATAATAGTGGATAAGTCGATTGCATCTTTCGCCAATGAATTATCAATAAATTGTGAGCTTTGAGGAAGGCGGCAGGATTCCTTGTTTACATCAATATCATCATTTACAGCTCACTAACCCTGCTTTACGTTTGTCAATTACATACTTACTCACACAAACATTGTCAAAACCGCAAAATTAATTATTTTTCTGGCTAATTTTTTTTGCCAGTTAGTTTCGTAAATCCAACGTAGTCGGCAGGGAAAGAACAACTCAATAAGTTTTCGCGCTGGTTTATTAAGTTACATAACATAATATTCTAACCGGGTCTTTTTCATAGGCGTGCTAACCATTAGTATGTTTGACTTCCGCCTGTATTATTCCTTTAAAATATTGTGAAAGTTGTCACGTCGTACAAGACGTGAGAAAATTCGAAGAATTTTGATAATTTGTTTCGGCAACATTTTGCGGATCCGCGCTTCGTCCGCAAGAATGACGCCAACGTTTTATTTGTTTGAAGTGCGTGGGAGGAACAGGTTCCCGGATAATCTTAAGTTTCTGTGTCGTTAGAGAGTGAACTTGAGTAGGAAACTCATTTAATTTACGTATTACCTCGCTGGCTATATTTTTCGGGTGTTTTCACACGATTTGTGTTCGATAGCGGTGAACGGCCGGTTTCTGGAGCATTCGAGGATGCTTCCGGCGGCCGGCAAACCCACCTACATTGAGTCAGACTAGCCGTTACAGTTCGGTAAGGTCTGGTGTTTTCTTTCGGTGTAGCCAGTAAGCTGCAGTGTAATGCTGGGAATTAGTCAGGTTCTGGTTTAACGGTATTTTAGCTGAACACCGTGATTTTACTAATGAACTTTCCTATCTCTGTTTCACTGCTCCAAGTGATTTTGTGTTAATGTCCAAATGTTTTTTTTGCTCAGCAACATTTGCATAATAGCCAAGCCATGTAAGCTATGTTGTCATATATAATATTGTAAACAGTGTCATGGGCAGTAAATGCAACATGGAGAGACTGACATTTCAATGCTTTTTAGTTTGACACAGAGGATTACTTGAAGTTTATTGCATTTCATAGATTAACACAAGATAGCACAACTTTATATTTATTTGATAATACAAACCAACCACTGCTTCACTATTGAAAGATTTGTGTACTGAAAATAAAAACTATGGTGATTCTTCCATGGATTAGACATCAGTTGTTGAAATTGAAAAATTCATGGCACGTCGTGCTGGACTCGTACCAACTTGGGAACATGATTTTCTTGCCTTTGTATTATTTACGTCGTGCCAGACTTGTACCAACTTGGGAACATGATTTTTCTTGTCTTTGTATTATTTCTTGTCTTTGTATTATTTATAACATTCATTAATAGAAAGATGTGAAGCAACTAAAATAAATTTAGTCGATTGGCTTCTTACCTATGAGCTGCGCTGGGCAAGTTGCGCCAGTCAGTAAGGTGGAAGCCTAAAGTTACGGCATTCAGTAGACTGAGTATAGGCGCAGAAATTTGAGACCACTAGCTCATATGAGTTGTGTTTTCAAAGCGACGTTGACAAACGTGTACTTGCCTCTCTCATTTTTTTTATAATAGAATTTATTGATAATGGTTGATTTGATAACCTGAGTGACTTGCCCTGCTTTAGAGACCTAATTTTGCTGTCTCTTTTTCCACAGATAGGGTAAAGTAAAAAACAGAGCAATCAATTATTTTATATCCTAGAATATGCTGCTCCAGGTCTAAAGTGAGGGACCTTTCCCCATCGTCTGTAAGTATTTTAAAGTATTCTCTCTCAACCTGTAACGTTACCTAACTCGTCATCCCTTTATTACCGTGAGGCATTCATGCGAAGACTATACATTTGTTGCGCGATCGTCCACCTTTTTGTTCAAATAAAGTGCTTATCAACTAGTGACCGCTGTGTTAAGATTGCTAGATACGGATGTGTATTCAGGTATATATTATTTTATGCTTCCTTAAAAAGACACTTTGAACATTGGGCGAGACGAGCGATTCACGTATTATTGCCTGGCGTTAGTGACACGAGTTTACAATATTCGTGTGCGTATATCATGAATGTGTTCTTTCTAAATGTGTTACTCGACTTGAGACTTATTTTTCTTCCCTGTCGATGCAACGGAAACCTTTCTTGTTTGTGAACTTATTTCCCAGCCTACTGTTCCTGTGCACCTTGTGCGTAGATTCCGCGTTCCCCCAACTACACGCTAGATGGTGCCTTCCTCTTTTCTCTCTTGGGACACCTTTGTCGCGGTCAAGGGAGGCTAAAACTTTCTTATATAATAATACTAGTAATAGTAATGCGAATTGTTGTTGTGCTACATCGTTAGCAGGGCGGTGAATTCTCTTTTTATGTGCTACTATTCTATGGCCTCTTATGTCCCACTCAGCTATTTCTCGTGTACCCTTGAGGTGTGAATTTACTTTCTTGTTGTGCGGTGAGCTATATACATCAGTTAATCATTCGACTATGATCTTGAATTAGGCTTCTCTTGTCATGCAATTCGTGGTCCGACTCTGAATCATACCTTTCTGGGCAGATTCACGGAGTCATTTGGATAAGAAATAAAACCGAAGAAACCTCGACTTCTTTTGGAATCCTTGCGCCTACCGTTATATGATATGCCGAAACGAAGATAGAAAATTCCGTTAGCGCACAACATTACAAAAGTCTTCTGTCCACTCTGATGAGCATGTAGATATCGAAACCTATTTTAAAATTTATAAAAATGATAGGTGTATATAAAGTGGCTTATACATTGAAGCAATTTTAGCATAAAGATCCAATAACAAGAAGAAATATGCTCTGGAATATGTTTTCAAAATGAAACGCACTATCTCCTCATCGAAGTATTTGATTTGGATCACAGCTCGAATCTATTTCAACATCAATAGAAAGAAGAAACATGCCCTGAAACATTTTTAGCAATATAAAATCCCTCTCAGTTCGTCCAACAGCATGGTAACGTCAAATGTTCTCCATTGTTCATTCAAGCCTCAAATATACCAGAAAACACGCCAACACCTCACTTGACGCTGTACTCAGCGCTGAACTTCGCGTTGGTGGAATGCTGGCCATTGAACAGCACGTCCAGTTGGTTGTCCCTGCTGACGATGGTCTGCGTCTCGGTGTTGCAGAGGCGGATCGTGAACGCGTTGTGGTAGTCATGGCCAAAGAAGTTGATGAGGCAGTAAGCTCGGTCGCAGTAGTCGTTGCCGGCGTCGAATTCCTTCACGGAGATTTTAACGCGCATCCCAGCTGGGGCCTAGAGTTGGATTTACGAGAGTTTTACATCGATTTGGTTTGATGTGAATTTTTCGTGCCCCAAAAGGCTATGCATGCTCATTAGCAAAAATTATACATGTGGTGATTAAGAGAATTGTATCTGAAACAGACTGTGAAGACACTTTTGTAGGATCTCCTTTATGCTCTTAAAATGAAAATCGTGAGGAAATTGATCTAAAAAATTTCTTGTACGAAAATAGGTTTGATTCGTTTAGTCACTTAAAACAGGTAGGAGTTCGATTTGATGAAAATTTAGTTTTGATATGATTTTGATAAGTGTTAAGCTAAACCCAGATAAAATTGCTTAGAAAAATATTTATTTACAAATGGTTTCGTTTGATGTTATGTAAGAATCAGGCGAAAAATTGATGTGAAGTTTTGTTTGAGACGAAATTGATTTTGATGTAGAGAAGATGAACTGGGGAAGGTGAGAAAATTGATTTTAAAATGTTAGGTTTCAGGAAGATAAACAATTCATTTCAAGAAAATACCTGATAGCGTTAAGAAAATGTGTTTTGAAATGCGGGTTGAATTTGGTTTTACAATATACTGAATTTCATTGAAATTTGACTTCGACAAGTTTTAGTCTATACTTTCAACGAATGTTGAATAAGTTTGCACTTCATGTTTGAGTTTAAAATTCCGAATAAAATTAGAGCAGAAGTTTCAATTTAATCTAATTTTTGAAATCATTTTTTTAGCTGAAGCCACGATATTTTATAATGCTGCTGAACTGAAAGGATCAAAAGATACAGTTGAAGATATTTCGCTAAGCAAAAATGCTTCATGCGATCTACTGAATGTTAAAATTGATGATCTGAGTCACCATTCACCATCCACCACCTAGTCACCCTCAAAAACTACTCATTTTGGAACAAAACTCACCTTCAGCCCCGACTCTCCTTCAACACTCACTTATCCTCAACCCTCACTCACCCTCAACCCTCACTTACCCTCAACCCTCACTCGCCCTCATGTCACGATACGTGCTCCTGGTTAAGCACGTAACGTTGGAGGACTTGAAACCCCCGACAGCAAGAGAGAGAAAAATAAAGATATGAAACACACAGTCAGAGAGTTGGACAGAAAGGTAGGAAATCAACAGTGTTTGCTTGGTGTGTACTTCGCGATAACCGAGCTGACAAGCATGGGGAGAATAATAAACATTGAAAGATTGAAATGGGTTATATTTTTAAGAGACACGTGGATTAAAGCACAGGGAAACATTTCGACGAAATAATGAAAATGCGCACCATTGCACTAATGCAAGATGCTCATGATATGCGACATAACACTTTAAAGATGTAATGCTCCCGAGAATATCTATTATCAAATCAATGCTCAAGAGCTGGCAACGATACACAAAAATGCACAAATTATAGAAATCCCTACGCAACACAAAGCACGGAACAATGCCAACGAACATGCCGGTCACCCTTGACTCACAACAAGGTACCAAAAAAATCGTGAACACATCGCCTCATTGAGGTAACACTAGACACAAACTTCGTTACACAGCGCGCTAATTTGAAGCACGATTCATTGTACTATTTTTGATTTCAATTTTCCACTTTAAAGCACTGTTTCAACAATCTCTATAAAACGAACTTTCAACTTTTCTGTGATGCGCGATCGCTGAGTGTTCGGTGCCGACTTCTTCCAATTTTCGACAGAGTTTTCAGAGTTCCATTGCGGTGTCAGTAATACTCATGCTCCGTCAGGCCGACGCTGATGCCTCCATTTTGTCCATGCTTCGTATGTTGGAGTTTTGGCCGCGTTGGAGGGCTGGATAACTGTAGATCTTTGCTTGTTTCCTTCCGCATTGTTGGTGAACGCGTGACTCCAAATTTTAATGTTGCGGCTGTTCGTACACCTATGATTGACATAGATATCCCCCATGGATTTCCTCTTTACGTTGAATTGTTGATGTGCTCAGGCCGTAATTCTTCAAGCAGGTGTCCGTTGCCGGTTAACGCTTCAACGATACGCCCGCAGTCTCCTTGAGCTTTCGTAGAGATTATCAGCAGATGCTTGTTGCACAATCTTGCCGTTCTTGAAGAAGTTAAACATCGGTGTCGATTTTCCCAGTGGAGTTTCTTTAATTATTTGAATTGTAACAAAGACCGGGAAGCCCGGGCATTGCCGGCTCGCCGGTGTGGCACTCACTTTTGTGCGTCTCTCTTGTCACGAGTCCGAGAGAAAAATCCTCTCAATCCTTGTCCTGAATCCTTTTTATCCGCGTCGCTTCATTCCTTCTCGAAAATCCCGATCCTTCGCCGTTTTTGGGACAGCATCTCAATTCTTATTGGTTGGAGACTTGCTTACTTCGACGTCTAGAAGTGCTATTGGCTGTTTCTTTGTGTCCGCACTCCCCTCGTTGCTTCCATTGGCTCGTATTGTGGGCAGTTTCAAGTTCACTTCCTTCCCACTCCACGACTGGTCGTTTTGACCCGTAGCCACGCCTATTTGGAGCACTTTTCTCGAACGTGAATATCTTCACGGCCTGCGTTTGTGTGTTGTGTGTGCGTCTTGTGTTGTGTTGCCTGAATTTGTTTTGTGTGCCAGCTTGTGTTTGTGTTTATGTGGACGCCTGAGCCAGCCTCTGGTCGAAACGCTACCCACTTGAGCTCGACATATTTATAGCCAGACTCATGTCGAAACCTGAGAACAACGCCGTTCTTGTAGAGTTCTGCGGTTACAACATCCTGTCCACTGTCCCTAGCTCAACAAGATATTGTATTTCCCCAAGTAAAGTATTTTGAAGTGAAGTCTTTCCTCAAATTAAGTATTTCCGAAATTTCCCCGAGTAAAGTATTTCACAACAAAGGTGAATTATCTCCTGAAATAAAGTATTTCCCAAATTTTCATACATCCTCGAATAAAGTATTTCCCAAATCTCCCCGAGTGAAGTATTTCCCCACAATAATTAAAAAGAATAGTGCATGGCACAGGGTGAGCCATACATCTATGCGAAGAGCATAAAAATTTCTTTCGAGTAATCATTTCACTGCCCTAAAGAAAAATTTTGTATGTAACGCTTTCTTAAACATTAAATATCGTCGAACGAGCGCTCCACATTGAATGAAAGTTTATATGTGTCTTTACGTGCTATATCCCCGGGTCATTTTGAGGTACAATTTAATTTTCGAAATAAGATTTTAGCTATTCGAAATAAAGTTCCAGCCCCTAGGAGCCCCGGCTGTTCGAACCGGATTTTAGAGTCATAAAACTGAAGTCCGCATTGCTGCAGCTAGACCTTCTGAGTAGCTCATTGAAGTGAGCTTGACGAAGTGTGTAGTTTTGTATTTTATGCTTCATTGTCATTAATCTTTCCACATCTTATGAGAGAAGTGTATCACCAGGAATTTCTGATCAATTGTGCAGTAAATTTCGCTCATGACGTAAGTACTGATGCTGATGTTTTGTAGTGCATTTTGTATTTTTAGAGAGCATATAAAAGCCGTAATACTACTTTCGAGTTCTGAGGTGCAACCATCATTATTGAATTTTTCAGTTAAAAAATGACAGTCGAATCCCATTGTGTTCAGAATTTTATTTGTGTGCTTAGAAGGAGTAAATTTTGCTGCATTTTGCTAGGATGACATTTATGCTGTGCTTTTCTCGGCAATGTGGTGGGTGAATTTTTATGTCTCCATGATCGAGCGATCAATTAGAATTACTGATTTTGTGTGTAGAAATAAAGTCGGTGGCGCCGGTAATTAATGCCTTAATTTAGTCGAAATCGCCTCACATCAGTTAAAAAAAAATTTGAAACAAATTTTGCAGTTTCATGGGTTTCCAGAAATATCGAATAACTGAGCAAGTTTTAATTTATCATGACTCCCCAATTGAATTTTAATTTGAGAGTTTTCTGGAAGTGTAGTGTGAATCTAAATCTGTGTAATTTTTCTCTAACAAGCTCAGGAACACAAATCATTTTTCTTTAATGTGAGGGTTTTTCAAGCATAATGGTTGATGTCTTCTGCCAAATAATTATGGGATAATTTTGAAAAATAAATTTTGTTCCTTGCTGTCAAATGCAGAGTAAATTAAATTTTTCAAGGCAGTGTCGGATTGAAACTGAGGAAGTGACGGTGCATAGAGTAATAAGTTTTATTTAGTGCACTCTTTTCCTCTCTGAGAATGTGTTGCATCTTCTGAAATGCCGCGCAGCTAAATCGTAGTCTACTGTTAGTTACTTAAAATAGAAATAATGCCTGCACACGTGACCAGTAAAGTAAACTTTATTCGTTAAATCTTCTGTATTCACAACAATTTCATGCAAACCTTCAGTGTTCAAGACTGAGAATTGAATGTTGTTTTTTATCTGTGGCTGAATTCCATTAATTCAAACTGATCTGTTTTCCCTTCTCAAATTCCGTGGGCATAAATTCTTTATTGCGGCAAAACTGCTTTTCATATAAATTCCTGGGAAAATATAAATTTTTTTGCATATGTCGACAGTGTTTAGCGGATAAATTTAGTGTGTTTCAATCTCAGCTTTTATAGGTGGGATGAAATTTTATTACATTAAGTATACGTAGTAGTAGAAGAACGTGTGGATTTAAGAGACATTTTGTCTAATCAGTCACGTGCCGCCAATGAATAAATTTTCATTTTCGTGAAGTGTGCATTGATTGAAAGATTGCGTATTTTTCTTCGAGTCGTTGGTTGTCCAAGCGAACTTTCAAGTTATACTCAAGTGTGGCGTGTAAATCATGTCTTACTAGCACTGGATTCTACTTTAGCGAAAGAGATAGAGTTGTGTAGATTTCGAAGAAATACTGTGCAATTTCTCGAGTGGTATTCAACATCGTATTTCATCGCAAAGTAAAAGTATTGCCTCGTGTGAGAGATGAATATTTCCTGCGTACTTCTGGGATTATTGTCTCCCTAAACAGGAAGATTTACTTGTCGTATAAAGGTAATTTGCCTGGTGTTTAAATATAAATTTATATCGGTGGAACGGAATATCCCCAAGAATTCTTCAGAATAATTTTTGGATTTTTATAATGCATTCTTCGTGTTTTTCTACGCATTCTCTCTCGTTCGTGCGCGGATTTTGGACAGGTTCGTTGGAGTTGGTTTTGCCTGATCAACAAAAGTAGCTCTGGCGTGCCTTCTAATGTTTGAGCGTAAGATGGGAGGAGCGGAAACATTCGACAATGCTTTGAATTTAACATGGTTAAGTTGTAACTTTAATCAAATTGTGTGAACCGTTTCGTCAATGATTGAAATTCTAGCGTTAATTGATGGCGAGACTGTGTTTGCACAATTGGAATGTATTTATCAACTTCATCAGGATATGTATATTTTCTACTGCGAAAATGCTCAATATTTTAAGATGGAGTGTAATGGCTGCAAACGAATTGATGTATGGCGTTAAAAAATTGAAATTGCATAGCGACTGGAATGTACAAGTGAAATCTTCATTGAGAATGTATGCCAGAGAGGTACATCGTGCAGCGGAGAGCCTCTGCCGAGATTTTATTGCTTTGTGGATAGCTCATGCAATTAAGAAATTGTAGCGGTACGTTCAAGCTGATGTGGTTATAACTCTAGTGTGGTATTGCGGGACGTAAGAATGTAGGATGTTGTGAGAATACGAAATAAAGGTTTTGAGATGTTATCAGAAGCATTGAATTAAATGCGTTGAAATTGAAGGACAACGAAGAAAATAACATCATTGAATAACAATTGTGCAATGTCTCAAAGGCTGAGAATCAGGTAGAATTTTATGTCACATCTATTTTTTTTTGCATTTTTGTGTGTCAGTGTTAACGCAAAATCAGATCGTCAGAAGAGCCTTGTCGGCATAGTACGACGTGAAGTCTGACGGGTTGTTAACATTACATTTGTCGATTTCTGCATTTTTGTGTGTCAGGTGTTGTCAGAATGTCGGATCGTTAGAAAAGCCTTCGCGGCAGAGTATGACGTAAATTCGACGCCTTGACAATACCCAATTTATATATATGTATTTTTTTTATTATACTGGTGCGTATTCGGGATTTTGGCCTACCTGGCAAATCTCCTGCTAGTTCGTACGTCATGTGCAAGAATGTTTATCTTCGAAATATTTAGGTGATTTAACTGATTAGTGACACCGTCGAACGAATTTCGGCTTTTGTCTAGAATTGGTTGAGGATCCCGGAAAGTAACTATTTTATGTAGGAATGTAGGAAAGTCCTGGATGATATCACTTCCGCTTCACTTAGGGCAGATTTTGAGGGAAGCCGAGGAAACAATTCTTACGTTGATCGACCATGTAATGCGCTGTCTCTCGATTACAAAGTAACCATTTTAGACAATTAAACGCGTATTTACGGAAGTTAATCTTAGCAATATTTATGCGAACCTCAGGGGTTAATTTTTACTAGTCGACGAGTAAATAGGGAACCTAACCTGATGGTCTTCGTAAACAAATATGCTTCACCTTGTTCAATTATTATGAAACGGCTGACGAGCCCGACGATGGAAACCTACTGAATTTTCCGCGAAATATTCGCGACGCAAAAGGATGGATGTACTACTCATTTTCCGCGAAATATTCGCGACGCAAAAGGATGGATGTACAACTCATTTTCCGCGAAATATTCGCGACGCAAAAGGATGGATGTACTACTCATTTTCCGCGAAATATTCGCGACGCAAAAGGATGGATGTACAACTCATTTTCCGCGAAATATTCGCGACGCAAAAGGATGGATGTACTACTCATTTTCCGCGAAATATGCGCGACGCAAAAGGATGGATGTACTACAAATTTTCCACGAGATATACGCGACGCAGGATGGATTCAGTTGAAATAACTTATGTATTTTGAAAAGAAAAACCTATTCTCAGCAGGGCCCACTTTGATGACTATGTGCACGTAAACTGAACTGAAAATGAATTGAAGAAATATTTGAGGTTTGAAAATCACCTCCATCTTTGATATTTTGTCATGTGGATTGCAAACGAGGATGCGGAAATGATGTCCCTGTGTAACACATCCGTCTACTGAACAACTTCTTATTTGAATGACCAGCAATTTCGTTGGGTTGCCGCAGGCAAGCCGGAAAATAATATGTCTTGTATGTGTTCAATATCTTATTGTGCGTCTATGTTTGTTCGAGAAGTGTGTTGTCTTTGCTGTGTTTTCTTTTACGTTTTATAATAATGTGTGCGAGAAATGAGCTTTTCAATTTAGTGTGTCAGGTATTTAGAAAATTTTTCCTGTTACGAAAATGCATCACCGTGAGCGCCTCGCAGTATGGAGATGGTCAGGAGAGAAGCAACGGGGTTTCTATATTGAATGATGGGGAACATTTTTCTATTTTTGTCATGTGAAGGGTTAACTTGGGGAACACATATTTATATAATTAACGGTTGAAAATTTGCGTCAAATTTACAATTTGCCTCAAATTTTCTCTCGTTGGGGCCGGGTATTGTGGGGAAATACTTCACTCGGGGAGATTTGGGAAATACTTTATTCGAGGAAGTATGAAAATTTGGGAAATACTTTATTTCAGGAGATAATTCACTTTTGTTGGGAAATACTTTACTCGGGGAAATTTCGGAAATACTTTATTTGAGGGAAGACTTCACTTCAAAATACTTTACTTGGGGAAATACAATATCTTGTTGAGCTAGGGACAGTGGACAGGATGTTGTAACCGCAGAACTCTACAAGAACGGCGTTGTTCTCAGGTTTCGACATGAGTCTGGCTATAAATATGTCGAGCTCAAGTGGGTAGCGTTTCGACCAAAGGCTGGCTCAGGCGTCCACATAAACACAAACACAAGCTGGCACACAAAACACATTCAGGCAACACAACACAAGACGCACACACAACACACAAACGCAGGCCGTGAAGATATTCACGTTCGAGAAAAGTGCTCCAAATAGGCGTGGCTGCGGGTCAAAACGACCAGTCGTGGAGTGGGAAGGAAGTGAACTTGAAAATGCCCACAATACGAGCCAATGGAAGCAACGAGGGGAGTGCGGACACAAAGAAACAGCCAATAGCACTTCTAGACGTCGAAGTAAGCAAGTCTCCAACCAATAAGAATTGAGATGCTGTCCCAAAAACGGCGAAGGATCGGGATTTTCGAGAAGGAATGAAGCGACGCGGATAAAAAGGATTCAGGACAAGGATTGAGAGGATTTTTCTCTCGGACTCGTGACAAGAGAGACGCAGAAAAGTGAGTGCCACACCGGCGAGCCGGCAATGCCCGGGCTTCCCGGTCTTTGTTACAATTCAAATAATTAAAGAAACTCCACTGGGAAAATCGAGACCGATGTTTAACTTCTTCAAGAACGGCAAGATTGTGCAACAAGCATCTGCTGATAATCTCTACGAAAGCTCAAGGAGACTGCGGGCGTATCGTTGAAGCGTTAACCGGCAACGGACACCTGCTTGAAGAATTACGGCCTGAGCGCATCAACAATTCAACGTAAAGAGGAAATCCATGGGGGATATCTATGTCAATCATAGGTGTACGAACAGCCGCAACATTAAAATTTGGAGTCACGCGTTCACCAACAACGCGGAAGGAAACAAGCAAAGATCTACAGTTATCCAGCCCTCCAACGCGGCCAAAACTCCAACATACGAAGCATGGACAAAATGGAGGCATCAGCGTCGGCCTGACGGAGCATGAGTATTACTGACACCGCAATGGAACTCTGAAAACTCTGTCGAAAATTGGAAGAAGTCGGCACCGAACACTCAGCGATCGCGCATCACAGAAAAGTTGAAAGTTCGTTTTATAGAGATTGTTGAAACAGTGCTTTAAAATGGAAAATTGAAATCAAAAATAGTACATTGAATCGTGCTTCAAATTAGCGCGCTGTGTAACGAAGTTTGTGTCTAGTGTTACCTCAATGAGGCGATGTGTTCACGATTTTTTGGTACCTTGTTGTGAGTCAAGGGTGACCGGCATGTTCGTTGGCATTGTTCCGTGCTTTGTGTTGCGTAGGGATTTCTATAATTTGTGCATTTTTGTGTATCGTTGCCAGCTCTTGAGCATTGATTTGATAATAGATATTCTCGGGAGCATTACATCTTTAAAGTGTTATGTCGCATATCATGAGCATCTTGCATTAGTGCAATGGTGCGCATTTTCATTATTTCGTCGAAATGTTTCCCTGTGCTTCAATCCACGTGTCTCTTAAAAATAAAACCCATTTCAATCTTTCAATGTTTATTATTCTCCCCATGCTTGTCAGCTCGGTTATCGCGAAGTACACACCAAGCAAACACTGTTGATTTCCTACCTTTCTGTCCAACTCTCTGACTGTGTGTTTCATATCTTTATTTTTCTCTCTCTTGCTGTCGGGGGTTTCAAGTCCTCCAACGTTACGTGCTTAACCAGGAGCACGTATCGTGACACTCAACCCTCACTCACCCTCAACCACCATTCACAGATATGACTGGAACTGAAGTTCTCTGGGAGTTCGAGTGACCCTTTAGCACCAGCCGGCAGGCAGTTCGATCAGCTGTGGCACAAATAAAATAGTGAATCTTAATGTGAATTATTTCAGCTTAATTATTCTGTGTTTATGATGGCTTCACAACATTTACGATCACCCCAACAAATGGTGTAAATTACGTCAATTATCAGTTCCCTAAAGAGAACAATTTCAATATATCTACTGACAGTTGGTGAACTGCGTTTTAGTTTGCTGCATCCAAGGTATTGGGTGGACTAAATTTTAACATGCTGCGTAACTCCGTTGTTAATGGTGGCGCCGCCAAATTTTACAAGTATTTTAAAGCAAAATTCCTAAAAGCTGGTTTTAAAAAATTCTCTATTTTACGAAATTCATTATGGGGGCTCAAATAAAGGCTAGGAGTGATAAAATTCGTTCTATAATTGCTCTACAGAAGTGTGGCAAATCACAAGGGCATATAGCTAAATAAACAGACAATACTCAAAGATCAGTAAGTTTTTGATATCTTACACATGCCAGGTAGTACTAGAGATACAAGGTACCTGTCCTTTCGCCATGTGGTACAGGTACATCGCACCTTATACCACGGTAGAGGAAACAAGGTAGGTTCAAACCAGTCTTTTTTCATTGACGGTGTGGCTTTGCTGACGTCACGGCAACGAACCAATGGCAGCGCTCATACTGCATCTGATATCACTACTACCCCCAAATCTGGCTTCACTATTGGCCTAACGACATGGCGTTTTTGGTGACGTCATAAAGTTTGTTTGAAATAAAGCCGTTCTATTGGCTAGCCGAACAAGAGGAGGTGTATTTTCTCCCATAGAAATGACCCTACCTTGTTTCCTCTACCGTGGGTGAAACCTACAAAATTATTCGTGGCACAACCACATTTTCAATGCCATGAGTTTGATCTTGCCTAGAGCTACCAGTTCTTTAACTTGCGTGTCCAAGGGAAGGAAAAGACGCCTCTTAGCAATCACTAATTAGAGAAAATAAACAAGTGTCTCGAAAATTTTAAGGAAAAATGCTTTTTTCGATACAAAGCTTGCTAAAAAACACTACGTCAAAAACAGGGGACTGTCTAGATTTTTTTAGCCGCGTTCTAGTTCACCAGGAAAAAGTGAAGGGACAAAATACATGCATGTCGCATTTTTCTAAGTATAGATCACTAATAAATGAGACAGAAGATACAAGCGTGATAACCGACGTATTAATGATCCGCAATAACGAAATAGCAAAAGACGCAAACGTTATATAGTAGTATATTTTAGTCTCTAGACGGAATAATGATATACACGAAACACAGATTGACAGATATGTCAACCTCCTGTGACCATTCATGAGCTACGAGTAAAGTGCTCGTTAACCACCTGTAAGCTTGGTAACTCCCTTTAAACTTCGTATAAGCCCCTTTTAAACCATTTGTGAACAGTTCGTTATTCTGCCGGAATAAACTACTTACTTTTGGCTGTCGTGATACACTCCGTCCACTTGCATGTCGTCCCTGCGTGTCACGCCCATCGTTACTGGCGTGACTCCTAAGAATCTGGGTTCCGTCTGTGACATACAGGGTGTTCTATGAGTTACAAAGGAAAAAACATTCTGTCTGTAACTTAAAGCGCCCATCAAGAAGGTGCGCTAAAGACGTTTGCGATTCAGTGCATCTTTGGAACTTAGAGCTTTTTTCGGGAATACGGGGCATTCCCGAGGTATGCCTAGAAAAGTTTGCTGATAATGTCTCTTTATACAAGGTGGCTGTAGGGAGAACGGGCAGGGTTCGAGTTCAAGTTGTCGTAGTAAATGTGACTAATTTACGAAGTATGTCTTTAACAGAAGCATTAAGACATATTTATGCATATTTCATTAAACTAGCTCGTCAACCAGTGCAAAGTAAGGGTCTACATTTTGTAAATGAATTTCAGCTTCAAATTCATAGAAGTAGTCGTGTGTTTTGAAAGGAAAATCTGAGAGAAAGAATTCGATTTTTTGAACTAAAAAATATGCACGTTGTAACGAAAAATCAGTTAGAAATTGATGATATATTTTAGTTTCAGAAATTGAATTATTATCATACAGTGCATGTTGTCCTCATAATTTGCGGTATTTTGATTGCTCCGAAATAACGGTAAACAAACTCCTTCGATACCAGCCTATATTTTCTGATTGAAAGATTAGGTTTAATAAAATTTAGTAATGAATCATGACAAGTAAATGTGATAATTAAGTATAGTACACATCTTCTGTGGAATGAATTAATGATCCATGGTCTTGGAAAGCTTGGGAAATTCCAACGTGTATATCTCCAAAGTTCGACTATAGTGCGAGTTGGCGAGATGTTGTGCTGTAGCTGCATTGAACTTTGGAGAGCCTTTGACCATTAGAGAGCCTTTGATCATTAGAGAGCCTTTGACCATTAGAGAGCCTTTGACCATTAGAGAGCCTTTGACCATTAGAGAGCCTTTGACCATTAGAGAGCCTTTGATCATTAGAGAGCCTTTGACTATTAGAGAGCCTTTGACCATTAGAGAGCCTTTGACCATTAGAGAGCCTTTGATCATTAGAGAGCCTTTGACTATTAGAGAGCCTTTGACCATTAGAGAGCCTTTGAAAATTAGAGAGCCTTAGACCATTAGAGAGCCTTTGACCATTAGAGAGCTTTTGACCATTAGAGAGCCTTTGACTATAAGAGAGTCTTTGACCATTAGAGAGCCTTTGACCATTAGAGAGCCTTTGACCATTGGAGAGCCTTTGAACATTAGAAAGCCTTTGACCATTAGAGAGCTTTTGACCATTAGAGAGTCTTTGGCCATTAGAGAGCCTTTGACCATTAGAGAGCCTTTGACCAATAGAGAGCCTTTGACCATTAGAAAGCCTTTGACCATTAGAGAGCTTTTGACCATTAGAGAGTCTTTGGCCATTAGAAAGCCTTTGGCCATTAAAGAGAGTTTGACCATTAGAGAGTCTTTGGCCATTAGAGAGCCTTTGACCATTAGAAAGCCTTTGGCCATTAAAGAGCCTTTGACCATTAGAGAGTCTTTGGCCATTAGAGAGCCTTTGACCATTAGAGAGATTCGCGCCCCATATATCTCAACAGCTCGTCCCTCCATGGCGCAACATTGGCGGTACGTGCTCAAGGAGTGCACAAGATAGGCCTCAAAAGTTCGAAGCTAAAGTACGTTGGCTCAAACAAGTTGCGTTTCACCAGAAAATCATCACGAAAATGTGAAATTGCTGAAGACTTACGAAGGATAGAAAGATTGCTCTCATGCTGTGAATATCAATATTGGGGGCCACTGGTGTTAAAGAACCACTTTGTGCTATGTATCTTTCGGTAAGCTCCAAATCTATTACGTTGAGTTGGTCTGTGAGAACAATTTCTTCACGTTACGTAAGAATGAATTGAAGTTTCAAAATGCCTGAAGCGCAGAGAGTAAATTTTTTTCAAAGTTCTTTAAAGGATGTGACGTTTTTTAATTTCGCTAGATCGTGGCATTTTCTCTGACGGTACAATTTCGTTAGATAAATGGGCTTTGCCTCAAAAACAGTACAAAAAATGTGCACCCTCGCTTCATACTAGTCTTTAGTGCATTAATTTTTGCTCCTATGCCAATTCTAAGCGAGCTATATATATTGTATTCATAAAATTTATTTTCACGAATAAAAGTTTTTAATCCCAAAAAATCAATCGTTAGTTATTCTTCTAATAGTACTTCTAAAATATTACACCTCGTTTTACGAACTCCTTCTTCGCGATCTTCCATTTCAAGTTTTTACTCTCTCTTTCCTAGAGGTGTAAATTCCTCTTCGTGAATAGTTTTTTAATTCTTTTTAGAGAGACTCTAGTCTCATGATACCATTTGCACGTGTGTTTTTGCCTCTCAATATTTATTCAAATTTCACCATGTCTCGGCCGCCGTGAATTTTGCCTTTATTTTAGGCAGCATTTGAAAACGGCTGAAAATCGTTGTCCTAAAATAAACGTATTCTTCTCGTGAGTTTCACTGCAACCGTGTTCCAGCGGGTGAAATTTTTGCTCTTATTTTCTTTAAACGTCCAGAAATTTGCGAGACGTTGTAAATAAAAGCTTTGTCGTGCTAGGAGTGAAAATATGCACCTGGCATTTGTCGGGCATGCGAACCTGAAAAGGATTGTAAGCTGTTGTGCTAAATTGTGTCATAAAATTATTTAATCACTTGTCTGAAAGAGAATAGCCAGTCATATTAAACCTATGTTGTTCTGATAATAATAAGCTATTTCTCAAAGATTTTTTGTTTTATGACACACGAGCAATGACATATTTTTACTTCTGAGTACTTCATAACGAGAGCTTCTTGCTAAAGAAATCCTTTCTCTTGAAAATTGATTTCAAAACTACGCCCTTCTTATCCACGCCATTACCATTGAAAACCGGATTCCATCTTTCAAGCAACGTCATTCAGACGGAAGTTCTATTAATGTATTGCTCATTAACGAACTCCACAATAACATTCTTCCTAACTTCATAAAAAAACGATACCGAAATGCACAATACAGCGTTAGCGTAAGCAAATTCACAATCCCTTTCATTTCAGGCGTTACTAACGAAATCCACGCAACAACCTCAGCGGAAAAAATATTCCATTTTAATTTGATACGAACTGACCGTGCTGATCTGGATGCTTCACTCTGACTGGAAATGCACCAAAGGGAAGCGAGGGCTGAGGATGTACAGAATACTTCCGCTGCTGCTGAGAGAGCAGCTGCCACTCAACACCTTCCCCAGGGCAGTTAGCAGGCCTGAGTTGATGGTGATGATCGGTTTGGTGATGGGAGGGGTGATGACGGGTGTGGTGATAACGGGTGTGGTGATGACGGGTGTGGTGATAGCAGGTGTTGTAATTACGGGTGTGGTGATGACGGGTGTGGTGATGGCAGGTGTGGTGATGACGGGTGTTGTGATGACGGGTGTGGTGATGGCAGGTGTTGTGATTACGGGTGTGGTGATGACGGGTGTTGTGATGCCAGGTGTGGTGATGCCGGGTGTGGTGATGACGGGTGTGGTGATGGCAGGTGTGGTGATAACGGGTGTGGTGATGGCAGGTGTTGGGATTACGGGTGTGGTGATGACGGGTGTTGTGATGACGGGTGTGGTGATGCCGGGTGTTGTGATGCCGGGTGAAGTGATGACAGGTGTGGTGACCGCAGGTGTGGTGATGGGTTGTGGGGTAGTAACGGGTGGAGTGGTGACGGGGGTTGTGGTGATGGGTGGTGTAGTCGAAGGCTCCGTAGTTGCACTGTGACAAAGCATAAAAAGCATTTTGTCAGTCGTTGTGCTGGTTCGATAATTAACGATCTGAGACACTCAGAAAAATTACTAACAACTTTAGAAGATTAATAACTCTTAAATTCTTTAACGAACTAGTGAGTTGACTCAATATTATTCCACTAAAATATAACAAAAATCTCGTATGTTCGATCATGAAAAGAACACGCAGATGTCACATAAAATGACAAATCTTTCATAAACGATAAGGCTAAATTCGTTTCATTAGTGTGTGAAAGTACAAAAAAGAAGTTATGCAACTATAGTAAAGCAAATATAGAGATGCAAACCGATCGAGTGAATTTAACAAAATAGAAGATAAGCAACTGGCGTAAATGATTGAGTTTATTACTGTCGAGCCAGCAAGTTGGTATTTTTTTAGTTAATTGAAAAATATTTTTTCGTTATTTAATATTTTACCCAATCAATAACTGCACACAAATCACTATCACTTTCACTATCCCTATTATAAAAGGAGCTACGTCCGTCCGTCCGTCCGTCCGTATGTGTCACCCCATCTTCTAATCGATAGCTTTGATAGCAACAAGGATAAAGCCTAAAAAATGCAAGAAATTATTCTATTGCATTATTTTTCTGTGGCGATTCAATTCCCTTTCACTTGCATTATGGTATCCAGAATACGCAATTGGCTTATTTTCACAAATAGAAATATTCCTTGGAGCTTTCTCTGTTAAAATTCATCATGTTGCTTTGATATTTTCAATTGATTATGCGAAAAAACATGTTTTAAATTCGTTTGATCAGTAACCTGGCTACTACTTAGTATAATGCCCAAGGTTTTGGAACTTGAGTTATCGCTTTCGAAATTGTGATTTTCTTGAAAAGCTCCGAAGAGATAATAGACGACATTTCAGAATTAAATTCCGGCATAAGAGGCCACCATGGATAGAAACGTGCCCAACCGCAAGGGAGAAGTAGCAAGACTTCGACAGCAAGAAAAACGCCGAAGACGATAGGATGAACAACGCGTAATGAAATGGCAAGACGAAGCAATGCTGCTCGCCAACGAGAAGCTAGAGCTAAATTGACCCTTGAACGGCGTTTGGAAATTCTACGGAATAATGCAGAGCAGCACCGAGTAGCTAGAGAGAGCTAAACACATGAAAGAAGCGAGGAAATTCTTCGGCATAACGCTGGACAACATCGAGTAGCACGAGAGAATTTAACTCAAGAAAGAATCGATGAAATTCTTCAGATTAATGCCAACCAGCACGTGTGCACTAATATTAACAAAAAAATGTTGCAATTTGAATTAATAAGATTCCTTTAGTATTATCATTGTCGATTTTTTTTAAACAGTGCTGTACAAAAATTGCCGCTTCTTGAAAATATATCAACGAAACTAGACAAACAACAAAACGTATTAGACGAGATAAATGAAAAACTCTACGGAGTTTGCAATCAGTATTCAACTTACTATTTCAATTTCAAATGAAAACTCTACGGAGTTTGAAACCAGTATTCAGCTTACAATTTCCTCTGTAAATGAAAACTTTATTGAGTTTGCAACCAGTATTCAACTTACTGATTCCATTGCAAACGAAAACTCTACGAAGTTTGCAACCAGTTTTTAACTTACTAATTTCAGTGCAATAAAGGTCTAGAAGGTATGACTCGAATATAAACGATCTAGTAATAATAAGGGCGCCGCGTCCTTCCGTCCGTCCGTCCGTGTGACCCCCTCTTCTGATCGATAGCTTCGATAGAAACAAGGTTAAAGCTTAAGAAATACAATAAATTATTCTTTTGTATAATTTTTCTGTGGCTATTCAATTTCCTTTCACTTGCATTATGATATACAGAATACGCAATCGGCTTATTTATACAAATTGAAATATTCCTTGGAGCTTTCTCTGTTGAAGTTAATCATGTTGCTTTGATATTTTCAATTGGTTATGCGAAAAAAACTTTTAAATTTGTTTGACCAGTAACCTGGTCAAACTTAGTATAAAGCCCAAGATTTTGGAACTTGAGTTGTTGTTTTCGAAATTGTGATTTTCTTGAAAAGCTTCGAAGAGATAATAGACGACATTTCAGAATAAAATTCCGGCAAAAGAGCCCGCAATGGATAAAAATGTGTCCAACCGCATGAGAGAAGTAGCAAGACTTCGACAGCAAGAAAAACGCCGAAGACGATCAGATGAACAACGCGAAATGGCAAGAAGAAGCAATGCTGCTCGCCAACGAGAAGCTAGAGCTAAATTGACCCTTGACCAACGTTTGGAAATTCTATGGAATGATGCAGAGCAACACCGAGTAGCTAGAGAGAGCTTTACACATGAAAGAACCGAGGAATTTCTTTGGCATAACGCTGAACAACGTCGAGTGGCAAGAGAGAATTTAACTCAGAAAAGACGGGATTAAATTCTTCAGACTAAAGCCGAACAGCATCGAGTGGCACGAGAGAATTTAACTCAGAAAAGACGGGATGAAATTCTTCAGACTAATGCCGAACAGCATCGAGTGGCACGAGAGAATTTAACTCAGAAAAGACGGGATGAAATTCTTCAGACTAATGCCGAAAAGCATCGAGTGGCACGAGAGAATTCAACTCAGAAAAGACGGGATGAAATTCTTCAGACTAATGCCGAACAGCATCGAGTGGCACGAGAGAATTTAACTTAAGAAAGAAGGGATGAAATTATTCCGCAGAATACATTCGCTCACAGATTAGGTAGATAAAATCGCTTAGGAAGAAATATAAATTTAGCCAGACAGTACAATATTGACTTTCTTCTTGAAATTCACATCAATATATCAAGATACAGTTGTGGCACTGTGGAGGTGAAATGTCGATTCTGTAATTCTCTCATGTTTATGGGTGAAAAGTCTGGCGGGACTCAGGCGAATCCGAAATGTGGCGTGTGTTGTAAGTCTGGTCTGATTAAAATACCTGGTATACCAGAATTACCTGAAAATGCAGAATATTGGCAACGGGCATTGCAATAGTTTTCAATGAATTTACCATCAATAAGTTTATGCGTTGACAGATAAAACGAGTTTTGGCAGTATTTAATATCTCTTGGTGTCACTGATCTAGTATATGCATAAACTGTATGTAAATGCAAATTGCAATTCTATAAATGAATGAATACACAAAGTGTAAGTTAATAAATGTTAAAAAGGTACATATATATAGTTAATAGATTTTCTTTTTCTCGCAATAGATATCACACCAAAAATATTGAGTATAATCTTACGTAACAATATTTTTTTAAAGCACATAAGATGAATCGTAGAAAATTTTTGTGAAATTGTCTTTACTTTATCACGACTTCGTCTAGCAATCATGAATGCTAAATGAGACGCTCGTCGAAATGTTCGAAATTAAATCGAAATGTGCACAGACTTGAGCGCACAAATTAATGTGTTTTCTCACCATTCTGGAATGTTTTTGTCGATGAAGACAAAATCTGCTGAGTATCCTGTAGTTTGCATGTTGGACGTGGAATAAAAGTAGATAATCAGAGTTGAATTTTCACTCTCAAACACAGTGCCGGGCACGATGTCGTTGCCGCAGTACCTGGACAGCGATAAATAAAATATGTATGATACTCCATTAAAATTAATGGAAAAAACCATAAATAATATTGCGTATGATATAGCGTTAAAATTATTGGAAAAATAATATGCAGTACTTCTAGAAGCATTGGAATTTCTTTAAATGTTTCACCAGCATCAGCCATTCATTCCAGTTGTAGAAATTCCTCTAAATCTCTCATACTTTGTTGAAATCAGTTAATTTTTTCTTACAATGATAAAGTTTGGAGGGAGTTGAAAATTTTACAATCAAATAGCAACCCTTCATACAGCTCACATATATTTTGGCTATTCTGTCCTCTGTTAAGAGGACATTTTTCTAGTTACCCTCATTGCGACTTGCGTTTCCTAAATTTGGGTAACAACTCTCAGCGTGTGCTGAAATACTTGATTCGCTCGTCTAGTAACGCTCCTGCGGTCCTCATTACTTGCTTTCTTCGTGTGGTTGCTCTCGCTATGACCGGCATCATATTAGTGAACTCAAACTGGAGTGAACTTCACGTCTCAACACCGCATTCGTGGCTGCTTTTTTTCTAGTGTCAAATAGCGTACAAATATGTTCGCTTAAACCATTATTGCCAAGTGACCAACGACTAGTACACCTAAAACAAAGTAAGTTAAAAAGGTTTTCACTATGCAAGCATTGTCTTGCTAGAGCTACTCAACGTGCACATGTCACCATACATAAACTAGTCAAAAAATATGAATGGCTTTTTCTATTCATAATAATGTTTAGAGAATGTTACCTCGAGTCACATTCGCACGTACGTCTCAGATTGCAGAAGATCGTCACTCTTGCGCATGGTGAACTTATTAAAGTAACACCTCCCGTCACTCAGCGCTGGTCGTAGAGAGAAAACTCTGACGGTGAGTTGGACCCTCATGCAGTTCGGAGCCCGTATTATTTGCACGTACTTTTCGACTGTAAAAAAAGAACGTATAATTTGGACGTGTTGTGCAACTGTTGCAAGGAATGTATTATTGGCATGTAGTGTTGAAGTGCAGCTGAGATTTTTACGAACCGATCGACTGCAGCTAGGAAATACCGAACACGGGATCCTATTTACATTCTAACGAGATGTTCAAGCAACAGACAAAACGGCAAGTTCATTTATTTGAATTAACGTTAGTGCTAATTCTAATACATGGGAAACGTACATGTTCTTTTGCTAATTTTTGCTCAAAAATAATAAAAATAGTGAAGCCTACACCACGTGTCCTCACCACCGCTGAACGGTGCGGGGTAGCCAGGCGTGGTGACGGTACCCTCAGTGGTGTGGGTCTCGCTGTTCGGCGAGAGGGAGTCGGTCAGTGCATCTGTTGGTCGCGAGTATGGTATTTGGGCAATTTTTTCAGTTTAAATATTTTATTTACCGAAAATGATACAGCAGTAGATTTTTACTCGAGTATAGAACAATTGACAGATTTGAGTTTAAGTACTTGTGAGCCCGAATATGTTCAAATGTGAGAAAAGCGTTAATTTACTGTGGTTACCATCTAAGGAAAGAGTTTGTTGGGGATGGCGATCAGAGGTAAATATTCGCCTGCGGTGGATACGAAATAAGGAAAGTGTTTATTGAATGTTGCGTTCGGACAGAAGGTTTAGTTCACGAGGATTACAATCTAAGGAGAGAGCTCGTTGGCCAAGCTGCGATCAAAACGAAGTCTAAGTTTGTGAGTGTTGAAATCAGTGGGAAGTGTTCGTCTACGGGAGTCACAGTCAAAGAGAAGTGTTAGTAGGTCATCGTTGCTGTCAAAAATAAGTATTAGTTGATAAGTGTTACAATTGATATGGAGTATTAGTTGATGATCGATACAATTTAAAGGAAGTATGAGTAAATAAAAACTGCGATTAGCGGGAGGTGTTAGTTTACGAATGTAACGATTGAATGAAAGGGTTTATATTCTATAAAACGGCTAGCGTGTGGTTTCAGGAAATGAATATCTCACAACAGAAGGACAGGGACATTTTATGTTCAAAAAGAATAATGAACTACCGTATGGGTTTACGGTTGCGAATGCACAGGTAGTTGATATAGGGTCAGACGACATTTTAATCAAGATCGGATAGATTGGTCGAGGTGTATTAGATTTAAATTTTAACTTATATGAATGACCCATATACTTCTGTAGAAAGCTTTTAAATTTGCATGTCGGTTATACCTTAATTGGTCATTTTGCTGAAATATTTCACTAGCTGCACCAAATTTCCCAGAGGATGCCATTGAAGCCACTCAACTCTTTCCACAATAAGGCAATTATATTCCAGCCTGTACGTACAGTGATATACATAGTACCAAGAAATGATTTTATGTTGTATCGCTAGTGGACCATAAATTAGTTAAATTTTTAAATTTTATTGATAACCTGACGACATAAATACCTCCTTACTACCTAGAAAAGTTCCTGGAATACTGGAATGAATTTATTTCGAGCGCAATGTAGCTCAACGCGTATAAAATTCAACAAATAAATAAATAAATTGAAAAATATATTAATAAATTATTAATGCACTGGTGGATGCGAGGTCTCGCAATTTTCACCAGATGTTCCTTCCGGACACACGCACTTACAATCTTTCCCGAAGTATCCGTTATTTTGGCAGGGGTCTGCTGTCACGCCGCAGTCAGACAGGTACTTATCTGAAGACAAAACCAACCAGTTTACATAGCTCTACATTCTAAAGAAAATTCAGTTCCAGACTGCAGTTCTAAGCTAATTTTACGCATTTAGCAAATTGATTTTAATGAGTTAGTGAGCTGATTACCACATTAGTGAGTTGACTTGAAGCATTTTGCATACTCACTTTACGTAATTTCTGTACTCATTAGGTTGACTGATTTCGCAGGTATAGAAAGTTGCTGTTACCCATTCAATGAACGGATTTTATGAATTTTGTTAGCCTATATCACCAATTTATTAGGCTGATTTTACAGTTAGTAAACTAATTCTGTATATTTAGTGAGCTGATTTTATGCATTTAATAAGCTGAAATCGCATATTCCATAAACTGATTTTAAGCCTTTAGGAAACTGATTTTATTCAGATTTATATGCTTTTACACAATTAGTAAATTGGTTTAATGCATTAAGTAAACTAATTCTAGGTTAACACATCTAGTGAATTGGATTTACGCATTCAGTTAGCCGATTTGAAACATGAGTCATACTGATTTTATCTATTCGATCGGCCGATTTTGTTATTAGTAACAGGATTTTGTACACTGGTTTAACTGATTTTCCGCACTGAGAAAGCTGATACTGGATATTAATTAAACTGATTTTGCACGCATAGTTTTCTGAGGTGTTCACAAATACAGCTCAAAAAATTTATGATGATCAAGTCTAGGAAATGATATTCATATATGTAGAACAGCTACCAAAGTGAGATATGAATTGTTGTAGTCCACACAAGTGTATTTCAGTCAACACGTATTTGAGAAAATATAAGCAAAAAAAAGTCTGCACCTGAAAATATATCAGCAAATCAGCAAATCAAATAACCTATTTTTTTATACATTTCAACAGAACAAACAGATCAATTTTTAGAAACGTGTGAACAGAAGAACTTTTTGTTTCTGTCATATGTTGAAAAAATATGGAAACTCTATGAAAGAATAAATCTTTCCGATTAGGATTGAATTTAGTGCTGGGAAACAATTGTCACAGCGAAGAAATATGTTTGAAACGAAGCACAAATAAATGATAGCACTATTTCGGCATCATGCAAAACGTAATTAGGTATACTCTGTAAAAAAAGAGATGGAAGTACTCCAAAGATTTTTCCAAAGCATTATATTCAGGTGACAGAAAATTTGGAAGAATGCGTAATCAGGATTTTTGCTTTCGTCAAAACTCAATACGGTGAACATGTGAGCTCTAATGGAGCTCGGGACTTGCAGTGAAATATTTTGGCGACAGCGAACTCAGAGCTCTCTGTAGTGTGTAAAAACTGTAAAAGTTATAGACCTCACCAAAATGTAACCTCAATCTCGTACGAACATCTGATTTCCCATATTCGCTGATGTTGTTAATTGGTGTGTTGATTAATTGATGTTGTTAATTCATCTATGCATCTGCACGCTTTTCAAGCAGCTGTGCACTTATTGTTACAGTAGTACACCCACTGTCAAGCTCTACTCTCCACTGTACAGTTGTGTTATCAGCAGTGCAGCTGTACACTTGCACTGCAGTTGTACACTCACCTGCCCAGGTGTACACTCATCAGAGCACCTAGACACCCACCTGAACATCTTTACAAAAACGTGTGCAGCGACTCTCTTACCAGTGTAGCTAAGAGCTCACTTGTGCAGCTGTGCACTCACCTGTGCAGTTGTACCCTAACCTGTACAGATGCACACTCACCTCTGCAGTTGTACACCCACCTGTTCAGGTGTACACTCACCTATACAGGTGAGCATAGCTGCATGTGAACATTAACCTATGCAGCTGTACGCTCACCTGTACAGATGCACACACACCTGTACAGATGCCCACACACCTGTACAAGTGCACACTCACCTATGCAGCTGTTCTGGAGGTTTGCTGCGCGTTTGTCCATGAAAGAGAAATAATCTCGCTGTCCCATCAGGGGTTGTCCGTAGGGCTCCTTTGCCACCAAGGTGTCTTTGTTGTTTTTAGTGACGTACTGAAAACAAGTTTAAATGTCAATAATGTTCTCGAACTGGCTTTGAATGCTCATTCTATTAGGTGTAATTTCTTCGATTTTCCTGTTTGGTTGAAAATACTTGAGACGAATTTATTCTTTCATGTTTGAACATTCCAGCAAAATGCTAAGGACTGTTACGTTATCTAAGTTTCAGTGTAGCGCTACTAATACGAGGCGTGTCCGTAAAATAAGTTCCACGGGCTGCCAGGCAACAGAGGCAGGTTGTTTGGTTCCCCCACTCCAATCCCTTAAGCTGGGTTTACACGGAGGGTGTCTTCCCCAGGGTGACGCCCCTACCCTACCCCTCTCACCCGCTCAAGCTTCCCCACTTGCGTTTAGACGGAGGGTGAGATGCCCAGGGCTGCCGAAATTGGTGCGTTCAGCAAATATACGAGTTTCCCTTAGAAAAATGTATTTTAATTTCTCTGGAGTGAGAATTTTACTATGGGCAACTTCATAAAAAGGGATCTATTGATTTCGAATGACAATAATTGCAAAATAAATGTAGGCAACCCCTCAAACTATGTCAATATAAATGAGATTTATTTTGGTGCTGCTGCAGAAAGCATTCCCCTGAGAAATGTCAACAAAATATGTACCAAAAAACTAGAAGAGTTTGGATTGAAAGATCTTAATAAATGTAATTCAATAATACCATATTCAATGCATTTCTCCAATTTTGCGAAAAAGGAGCAGCATGAAAATATCAATATGAAGTGGCGAGAACGGTTTGGTCAAGATGCTCCTTTCAAGACAAAAATTATGTCTGAAAAATTCTGGTACGCAGCTTTGTTACTCGCTGCTTCCCGAGTTCATGATGCAGCTTTTGTCAATACCGCAATATTTTGCAGCAGCTAGAAAAATTTTTCGACCCTAACTACATAATAGCAAAAAACAGGATTTCGTTAAAAAGAGCGAAACTAAATGCTTGAATGAGATCAAAATCTACGTTAGAGAACACAGACTGCAAAAATTGGAACCACCACGGTAGCTTAGCCAACAAATTAAATAAAAAACATTGGCAGATGAAGGAAGAAGAGGAGGAAAAAAGTTCATTCTAGCAGGAAAAGTAGGTAAAGCCTTGAAATTTCCGTTTTATTGCTAGTAAAATAGATTTGGTGCGCTCTAACAATTTTTGGTACGTTTTCATGAAGGTTTTGTACGATCATCATAAAAAAAATCGGCAACCCTGGAGATAACAGTGACTGAGTGAGGATGTCGAAATGTAATTCAAGGTACGTGCAGAAAAGAAGATACTATTTTTAACCTGTAAACAGAGGCCGGCATAAGATCAACGTATTCGTGAAGAATTCAAGAATTACTTCTTAAACGAAGGCCAAGTGCCTTGGCAGAAACGAATGTGTCAATTAGATTAATAAGGGATGGAGGCGAATCAATAAAACTTAGCGCGTATGTAGCTTCTTATATGAATTTAATGTCCAAACTAAGGAATAATAAAATATAGCTTGTCCAGCAAATGTATATAGAGATAAAAATGAATGAAATATGCGCGATAGAGTCTGATTACAGGATATAGAAATAAGTAACAAAAATTATATCAGTATAAGTCCTATCACGAGCCATCTTGTGTTAATAATAGCATGATAGCGAACAATTTGTGTTACTATTGTTAGAGGTAATTACTTTTGAATTAGATCGAAAATCATTTCAGTGATAGTACATGATAAAAAAATATATTTACAGCCGAAATAAATACAATCAGACTGACGCTATGCTCTCAATAAATCTATCAATGTGAAAACTTTAGCCTTCAGCCACTTTTTCAGATCAGGAGAGACTTTTTGCATTAAGTTTACGCATGAGAACATGACGACAGAGCAGCAAAGACATACATCCTGCCTTCAAGACTGTCTAGAGCGCACTGTCGCTCTGGCGCTCTGAGGCAGTCCCAGCATAATTACCAAGCCAGCGTCGCTGCGACGTTTAGTCTTGGCTCAGCAGCCGTCAGCGATGGAGCTTCCTCTTGCGTCTCCCGCCAGCTGCGAGTTGCGGTCAACATGTTATTCGTTTCCTGGCTGCTAAGAAGAAATCGGTGAAGGAAATTCACGAAGAACTTTGTCAAGTGTCTGGAAAAGAGTGTATGGAGCTCCCGAACTGGGTCAGGGACTTTAAAAATGACCTAACAGACGTTCATGACGAAGCCCGTGCAGGGCAGCCATCGGTCTCCGACGAAAAAGTTGCCTAAGTCGAAGCGGCAATGCTTGAAGATCGACGGATTACAGTTCGGGAGCTCCATACACTCTTTTCCAGACACTCGACAAAGTTCTTCGTGAATTTCCTTCGCCGATTTCTTCTTAGCGGCCAGGAAACGAATAACAGACCGCAACTCGCAGCTGGCGGGAGACGCAAGAGGAAGCTCCATCGCTGACGGCTGCTGAGCCAATAATAAACGTCGCAGCGACGCTGGCTTGGTAAGGGATTGGAGTGGGGGAACCAAACAACCTGCCTCTGTTGCCTGGATGAGCATAGAAACGATCCTAGCGCCAGCGGCAGCCCGTGGAACTTATTTTACGAACACGCCTCGTAAAATTCAAATTTACAGCGCAGTTATCAAGCAGCAAAGTTCACGAACAAAATCGATTTAGATTGATGGCGTGCTCAGTATTGGCATGCTCAGTATTAAGGCCTGGAACTCGATCCCTTTCAAGATCCGTGAGGAAACACTATTCGGAGCACTTAATGAGTCTTAGATGCTATTGCGTGTCTTTTTATTGTAGCAGCAGCCATTATGGGGCGGTTTCTTTTCTAGATGGTGAAACAAAAGGAAAATACAGGGACTGGAAAATGATAGAAAAAGAAGCACCTTTTTATAATAGTAATTTATCGCCTGATAATTGGAAAATTTATCAAAAGACAAAACGATTGACGATGCAGAGGTGAAAAACTAGGAATTTACAAAAATGAAAGAAGTCACCATCAACTCCACCGAAATCATAAATTTTCAATTTTTTAGGACCCCGGTAATTCGAACATGCCATTATCGAAGAGTGTATTTATGTTCCTGACTTTACATGAGCTTAAAATGTACAAAATGTACACCAAGTCTTTATTTGATAATCAACCCTCACTCACGTCTGATCCGTAGTACATGATGGAGTAGTAGTCGTACGGAACTTCAAAGTTGTTGGTGGACTGCGTCATGAAATTATTCTC
Organism: Morinoia aosen; assembly: GCA_030386875.1. Classification (NCBI taxonomy): domain Eukaryota; kingdom Metazoa; phylum Arthropoda; class Malacostraca; order Amphipoda; family Talitridae; genus Morinoia; species Morinoia aosen. Next base: position 10,159,367 of record CM059568.1, on the reverse strand, counting down.
GTACCCCGACATGACGTTGTCGAAAGCGACCAGGACGTGATCTTCGCGGTCGCTGCGGCTCTGTTCGTGGAAGAAGTCCATCGCGTGCCCGATCTCGTGTATGGGGGTACCGATCTGCTCAGAAGTCACATTTTTAGCCTCGTTCAAATCAGAATAGAAATTTTGGTAGCACTCCGTTTAATTTCGAAAAATCAAGCTGCTGAATTAGTGCGTTATTGGAGTAAGATTTTTTTAAATCTGGCTCTTAGTTGGCTTGTGATTATGTTGTTTCTAACGTGCCGTGAGATTTGATTCAATCTTGGTCTATGTATTCACTGTCTTCAAGTTGCACTGAAGTACTTGGGTTCAAGTTCATGGTTATGGCTGCACCCATAAGTTAGAATAATATAAGAAACTCCTTAAAATATTTGCATTAAACGAGGATTGTTGATCTGTGTAAGAGGCGATACATTGATCTGTGTCCGAGGTGATGCGACGTGTGAACTTCAACATCACAAGCTCTAATTCCTCAAACTCTCCGACCGCATTGACTTGAAAATGTTTTTTGCTCTAATTTGAGTTGAGACAAAAATAGAGAACACTGTTTGAGTTCAGTTTGAATTTTTGATTTTTTTAAATTTTTTTTTGGCGTATTTTCACCATAAATTTTACCAGCCAAAGAAAGCTAATGCGTTGAACATCTGTAGCAGAAGAAAAGGGCAAAATAAAGGTCGGATAAAAAGAATATAGGTGTTGCACTTTTTCTGATAATGTTTTCGGCTTTCTAGCCGCGGAAATTCAGTGCGAACAATATTTTTCTACTAATTAGGCAAGCGCCATTTCTGCTTTCCAAAGATCACGAAACTTTTTGTCGACTAAACACTTAAATATTTAGGTTCGAGCTATAACCAACGAACCAATTCCAAACTTTACACCATGAACATATCATGGACTACAGAAGCAGGATATTTCCTCATAGAAAAATACACATTCTGTGAAATACCATACGCAATGAACACATCATGGACTGCAGAAGTAGGATACATCCTCACAGAAGAATACACATTCTGTGAAATACCATACGCAATGAACACATCATGGACTGCAGAAGCAGGATACATCCTCACAGAAGAATACACATTCTGTAAAATGCCATACGCGATGAACACATCATGGACTGCAGAAGCAGGATACATCCTCACAGAAGAATACACATTCTGTAAAATGCCATACGCGATGAACACATCATGGACTGCAGAAGTAGGATACATCCTCACAGAAGAATACACATTCTGTAAAATGCCATACGCGATGAACACATCATGGACTGCAGAAGCAGGATACATCCTCACAGAAGAATACCCAGTCTGTAAAATGCCATACGCGATGAACACATCATGGACTGCAGAAGCAGGATACATCCTCACAGAAGAATACCCAGTCTGTAAAATGCCATACGCGATGAACACATCATGGACTGCAGAAGCAGGATACATCCTCACAGAAGAATACCCAGTCTGTAAAATGCCATACGCGATGAACACATCATGGACTGCAGAAGTAGGATACATCCTCACAGAAGAGTACACATTCTGTAAAATGCTATACGCGATGAACACATCATGGACTGCAGAAGTAGGATACATCCTCACAGAAGAATACACATTCTGTAAAATGCCATACGCGATGAACACATCATGGACTGCAGAAGCAGTATACATCCTCACAGAAGAATACCCAGTCTGTAAAATGCCATACGCGATGAACACATCATGGACTGCAGAAGCAGGATACATCCTCACAGAAGAATACCCAGTCTGTAAAATACGACACCTCGACCAACTCACCGTCGTCTGACACCCCTGACCAAGGTTCACGTCCTGTCCGTTCCTCTGTGTCCTGCCTACGTAGCTGTAGCAGCCGCTGTTGCTGCTGCGGAACACGAGGTGCGGGTTGCCGTCTGCGAAGCTGATCTGGTTGAACTTGATGCAAGTGTGCTCCTCCCACGCCTGCAGAGCCTCCATCATGTTCGACACGTCGATGCCGTCTGTAAGGTCATCAGGTTGTTGAGGTTGGTTGGGAATTGGAATTTTAACGGGGTTGGATTAGATATGAACCCAAATTTTACCTGAATTTGATTAGTTGGGAATTGTAATTTTTATTAGTATCGATTCGTTGGAGATTGAAAGTGAGTTGTTCAAGAATCGAAGCCTTGTTTATAAATAAAGACAATCAGTAGCAAGTGCATTGCGCTGATAACCCGTTTCTGCTGTTATTGAAGGCGAGAATTTTCCGTCATAGTGCAATAGACACATGAGCTAGAGAATAATGGGCAGGAGTGAAAAGTTATTGTCTAGTACAAGTGTACTTTTAGGCTAAAAGTTAATTCATGGGTATTGATAATGAATTATTCCTTTTACAGTCGCTTGCTTACAAGCGAATAAAAATTCTATTCTGAAGCGTAGTCCAGAATTAGCTCAAACCTAATTCTTTATTTAATGCTTTCTAAAATGAAAAATGTTCAAGTAAGAGTTAACAACGCATAACTGTGAGGAAGTTAATTCGCTATAACCTGGTGAATTTTTAGAGTTAAGACACTTGCCTTGATACAGCAAGGGCAGATTTTGGAACTGGCCTCACTCTGAATTAGCCTTGAGCTTAATAAACAAGCTCAATGCAGGACGCACATCATCTGATGCCTAAATTAAAGATGCGCACCAACCAGACTAAAGAACGTCAAAATTATCAGGTTCGGACATTTTCCTATGGTGGAGATCAACTTCGGCCATTTTCAGACGGTGAAGGTCAGTAACTTTAAGAAGTCCCATGACAGTCTTACCAGAATGAGACAATGCCTCACCATTGACGATTCTGTAGTTGACATTGACGGTGCCGTCTGTGCTGGTAGGCCACCATGAGTTTTTAGACTCTATTACCTTCCTCTCCTGCATGGCTTGCTTCTGCGCTTCCGTCAGCAAAATGTCGCCTTCGAAAAACCCTTCGTGAATTTCAGGGTTTCCAGAATTCTGGGAGGGAAAAATTCTCATTAGTGTCAAAGTTTTCTTCGGAACTATAGTCAAAGTTATGCATAATTCGTTATTTATGTAATTCATTTGATTCATTGTCATTCACGCTGGGATATTAAGGGGAGAAGAAGAATGAGAAAATAATGTTCACTAGTTCATTGATGGCCTAATTCACACAAAAAATTAAGGAAGTATTTAAAATGGAGAAATTAATTTTGGTTAATTTGCAATGAGTTAATTGATAAGAATATTATCAAAATATATTCTAAACACCAAGGAGAGTCGTACCATGATACTGCAGGGTAGAAAGGATTCCTTTTGTATTCTTTCACAAAGCTAAAACATAGCATTACCTAAGTTACAAAAAAAAAATCATCCAAAGAGGCAAAAAATAGGCAGAAAATCAATTAATTAATGAAAATGAAATCCGTACGTAGATATTAATTATTTAAGCTCACCAGTATTGTATCTTCCAGGATTCTTTCTTCCTCCAGTGCTTTCGGCTGGACGCCATCAACTTGTGCTTCTGCTCGATGCGCATCGTGCCTCGGATCTCTCCCAACATGAACCTGAAATTTAGATCAATACATGTTGGTCCATATCTCGTCAAGTCAACCAATAAAAAATACGCTGCTACTTGGATAAGAAAAATGAATTTTTGAAATGAAAATAGTTTTCTCCTTGGGTGAAGTGTTATGTTTTTATCATAAAATAAATGGAATATTCAAATCAGAAGCCTGACCTATTTAGCATTTAAGTAATGTTGATGCATGCTAGACATCTCCAACATATCAATTTAGGTATAAAGATTAAAGTTTAGCCTTTTGCATAATCTCAAAATAAATAAAAAAGCAAGGACAATAACTCTCAAATTAACCATCTATATATTAATACGCTTAAAACAAAGTTCGTGGGTAACGCTCGCATCCGAGTTTGCAGTATCATAGATACTGAATTTCTGAGCGTGTCATAAAAAGATCGCCTTTACATGCATTGACATGCTTGACATTTTATCAGGATAGGATAGGTTAAATTAGGTTAGGACTGCACAGTAGGATAATTATTATTTTTTTATCATGATTTTTATTATAATTATTTTTCAAAATTTGTTATATATTTTTTTCATTCATTATTTTTTTTTGTTTTGTATTTGTTAATTTTATTTTAATTTGTCAATTTTTTTATTTGTTAATTTTGTTTTTTGCTAATTATTTTGATTTGGTAATTTTTTTAATTGTTAATTTTTTAATTGAATTTCTTAATTTAGGTAATTTTTTAATTGGGTAATTTTTTAATAGGTAAATTATTTTATTTTTTTAATTTTTTTACTTTTTCAATAATTTCCCATTTTAATTTTTTTTAATTTTTTCTTTACAATTCATGTGTCCAGAAATATTACTCTCATAAAACATTTTTGGGAATTTTTGGGAAATACTCTCGTAAAATATATTTTTTGAAATTTTTGAGAAATACTCTCGTAAAATATTTTTTTTTGTGGAAACAGGCTTGCAAAATGTTCTTTGGGAAAATACTTCACTTTATGGTTCAAAGATACTGTGCTTTATTTAGTGAGAGATGTTACAGCAAGGATTGGAATTTGACGGTTAGGCCGCCAAGCGGGGCTGCTTTGAGGGGGAAAAAGGGGAGACGTAGCAGAGAACCTATTGTGCTGCACCAATGAACGCTTGCCTAGTGATCACGCGAGAAGGTGTGTCTGAGCACACACCAATGGGAGACCCAGACGTCAGAACAAACAAGAATCCCGCCAATCAGGATGCAGATACGGCCTCTGTAGATGGGATGCTTCGAGATCAATCTCGAAGCAAGGAAGCGAAACGCTTATAAGGAGGGTGGATGAAGCCTCGGGAGGATTTTTTGTGTGGAGCGGCGTAAGGGAAGCAGCTAGAACCTGATTGCGTGAGCAAGTGCACCCGTCCCTTGCCGGGGGGTGCACAAGAACAACGAAATGTACATCTGCGCGAAGTCACCAGCAGACATCGAAACGATGACTTGCAAGAAAGACCGCTCAAACACCTCAACTGCATCGAAACGACAACTTGCAACAAAACAGTTCAAAACACCTCAGCTGCACGGTGGTAATCGACAAGAGTCAAAGCGTCAATAACTCTACAGAAAACATTCTATTGGCTTCTACACCAACTCCAAATTCGCAAACAACTCCACCTTCTCCAGCAAGATAATTGTCCTAGTTCATCTTCAAGCCAGCAGTGATGTCGAGCGCTGAAAGATCTGCAAGTGGCGGGCAGACGTTGTCACGCATTTCTCAGCCTGAGCGCAAGCGCAGCCAGAAAAACCGCAGCATCGCCGAGCAAGATGAGCAGACCGAGTCCGCGTGCAGGCTTCAGAATTGAAAAGAAAATCCAGCATCAATGGAATGGAATTAGGTCAGCTGCAGTCGCACATCACAGCGGAGTGGAAAGTGTATAATTGTCGGCAGGGTGAATTCGAAAAATGAGAGCTCTGTTAGGTGGTGATAAAAGTTCAATTTCAGATGTAGCTCAGCACCAAGAAAAGTGCTTTTCAAAGTGTCGCGCAAAATCATATAAATTGTAGGCAATCGGTTTCCTGTGTTTATTTAGTCGAGGATCGAATTCACGTTGTGAATTGTGCGGCGCTTCATATAATTCGACACCGTGTTGCAGCTCCAGGTTGAATCGTGATATGTTATTCTCGCTAAGATTGTGTTTTATGTTGCTGTGGAACCTGCGGTTTTGTGGATGCGTAATTTGTTGTCTACGATGGAGTATTGGTAACTTGAATTCTCGGTAAGCATCACATTTATATCGTGTCCCGTTTAGAATCTTATAACGGTAGAATGTGTGTGCCTTTCATTAATGCAGTTGTGCCCTTTGAAATTATTTCGTTTCAATGCCTTGTGTGATTTATCCACGTGTTTCCCCCAAATAAATTCATGTAAATCTTCAATCCTTTTATTCTCCATGTCTGGTATGCAGGTGTACGCAAGCATGATGGACAATATTTTAAATTTTGCGGGGGTTGAGAGTCCCTCAGCGTATGGAAAGGGGGTCCTATACCCACCCCTATCTCCGTATCGCAACACATGTATTTATTTTATTTTTTAATTTTATATATATTTTTTCCTCTTTTCATTATTTTTTTCATTTTTTTAATTTTGTAATTTATTTTGAATTTTTTCATTTCTTTCAATTTTTAATTTATATCATTTTTTGTTTTAAATATTTATTTTATTCATTTATTTTTTTAATTTGGTTTTAGTTTATTGCTTTGTTATTTATTTATCGATTTTTTTAATTTTTTTTACTTTTTATTTTCAATTTTTTATTATTTTGTATAATTTCTCAATTGTTTTATTTACTTCAAATTTTTATTTGTTTCAATTTTTTTATTTACTTCATTTTTTTATTTATTCATTTATTTTTATTTTTTATTTACTCCTTCATTTTTCTTTGTCTTTTTCTTTTATTTTTCTTTAATTTTTTTATGGTGAAATAGAATATACTAGGCATATATATTTGGCAAAATCACATCACATTTTTATTTTTGGGCTAAATTCCGTGAAGCTATAACATTTTAAAGAAGGGTAAACATTCTGCGGGGCTACAAACATCGGAAGGTGTTGTGTGTCGAGTGTCGTCGAGGGTCGGCTCTTTGGGCAGCGTTCTCAAGTGCTTGAAACAGGATGTCATTCATCAAAGTGCTACCCGACGGTCGGCGCTTCGTCCAAACTTGCTAAGGTTCAGGCGTCCACAAACACACAGTCTTGCACACAAACACAAATCTCAGACACAACACAAGACACACACACACACAAAACACATGGGAGCTCACACACACAACACACGAGTAGGCGTGAGTACGAGCCCACTTCAAACAAGCGAGGGTTAGCTTCGAGGAGGTAGGGGCTGGCTCATGGAGTCGATCGCATCTGCTCTACCAATGAGAATCAAGGAGTAGAGTAGGCAAGGAGGTGTGTCATATAACGCACCAATTAGAAGCGGAATCGTCAGGGACAAGGAAAAACTTCACCAATCAAAGAGGAGAACGGACTTGTAGACGGCGAGGGACGGAGATGAATCGGGATTGTTCGAGAAGGAATGAAGCGACGCGGATAAAAAGGATTCAGGACAAGGATTGGGAGGATTCTACTCTCAGCAACGTCAAAAGTTACACGACGAGAGAGGGTCTTTTTGGTGCACGTTCCGGGGATCCGGCCGCCACCGTGGTCCCCGTTGGATCTGCTACTCGAGAAAAAACATCAAGAAAGTGCCCCGATAGAGTGCTCCTTCGAATCTCCAGAAGTTAGCAACGGACCCAACAGACACTGAAGTACCACCGGCATCAAACTCCGCTTGATACGCAACAACGTCGAGGATAACCGGCACGTATAAAAATGTGTCAAATCGTTCTCCTGAGTGAACATAAATATGTCAGTTCTACGTCGACTTCAAGACAGCATGAACACTCCAGCCTGCATTTTGGAACTCGCACAGCTGCCAATCTTCAACAACGTCAAAATCGCAAATTCCACAATTGTTGAGCTGTTCGGGCAATAACGCCGTGAGCGCAACGAACAAGCGCTCTAGGCACAGCGTCTTCGACGTTTCAGCAACCGGCCGATGCCTGCGATTGGAGCGGCCGCAAGCGAAGAAACATTGCGAGCGCCCTTCTAGAGTTGAACAGGGCCCGATGCTAGGTGCCACCTGCAACGCATCCCAGAGGAATTGAAAATTTGTGGCATCGAGTATTTTGAAACAGTGCTTTAAAGTGTATTAGTTGAAGTTGAAGTGGCACGCTGTGCAGCGCAGTGAAGGCCGGTACGCTTGTCATCAATGTTCTGTGATAGGTGTTGCGTAGGGATTTCTATAACTTTGTGCATTCTTTTGTGAATTGTTGTCAGCTCGTGAGTATTGACGATAGATATTCTCGGGGAAGTTTGATTTTTGGAATACTATGTCGTGTTGAATTTCGCATTGGTGATTGTCATGAGCATCTTGCATTAGTGCACTTATGCGCATTTTTCAATTCATTTCCCTGTGCTTTAATCATTGCACTGAGATGTTTGTGTCTTCGCATTCATCCCACGTGTTCGTAAAAATAAAACCAAATCGAATCTTTAATCTTTTATTGTCCATGCTTTTATGTAGAGTTCACGCGAGCACAAAGGTGTACATTATATATATTTAGGTCAAAGGTTGAAAACCCTCTAATGCGTACGTGATTAGTAACCCTTTTCACGTATCGCAACATTTTAAATTTTGCATTACATAAAAATTTAATTTAAATTACAGTAGTTATTTCAGGAATCTTTCCATATCAAGGAATGCCAATAAAATACATTTCCTTCATACCTTATATGTTTGGAGGTGAGTTAATTATTGAAACCGTGTTATCTACATGCGTTTCTGCTCATCATTATGAAGGTGCTCATTTTAAATTTTATTATGAAGGTGCCGTGATTCGCGGTATCGTGTCTACCAAGATACTTGTTGTGGGATGTGCAAATCCCGAGACCCAAGGTCTCAAAGCCGAGCTCCCAGAGCTCGGATCGGCCTCCAAACCTCCATTACAGCCGACACAAGATACACACCTGAGCTCGTGTGTCAGAGGACACACCCAGTGTGAACACACGCTGCCGTGAAAACGAAAACACTTCACGGCAGAAAGGAAGCACACACTAGCTCCCAGTTAGTGTGGTGTGTCTGAACAACACTCAGATACACAGGCACACAACACGCCTGCAGGTCCTACCTGCTTGTGTCTCAGCAAAGAAAAAGAGAAAACACAACACAAGCATCTCGCAAGGATACTTCAAGAGCGAAACCGGAAGCTCAAGCACGCTCAACCGCACTCGCCAGTAACAGACGCAATAATGCTAAGGCCGGCGCACAGATTGACGCTCCACACGTCAGGAAGTAGATCCCACAAAATACCTCCTGCCACTCAAACGGAGCAGCTTACAACGTAAAAAACGTTGCATGTGTAATTCTAAACAGAATAAACACATTGGAACACCAAAGCGTCCGTGAACACAAAATACGATGTGTACACAAGCAACCCGCCGACGAGTGCCGCCCTGTGATTGGCCGCGAGTAGGAATACGTGCATGGCGTAGCAATACACCACAATACTATATATAAAGAAACAAGTAGAACGGATAGGATAGGTTGGTATAGGTGAGATTAACATGAGTTAGGTTATAATATGTTATATTAGAATCTCTTGGGTAATGTTTACCGAATTTTTTCACGAGTCCACCTAGCTTAACAATGACAGTGGTTATGTTGAGTTAGGATATGTTAAGTTAGGATAGGTTAGATCAGGATAGGTTAGGTTAGGATAGTTAGCATAGTTTACTTAATGTTGACGACATTTATTCACGGGTCAACGGTTTTTTATGTTTGACAAACTATCAGGAAAGCTTCCGTTAGCTTAGGATAGGTTAGTGTATACATGTTAGAATAGGTTTGGTTAGAATATGTTGTTAGAACTTGTTAGGTAATGTTGACCGAATTTTCTCACGTGTACACCTAGCCTAACGATGACATTGGTTAGATTAGGTTCGGATAGGATGTGATAGGTTAGATTAGAATAGGCTAGGATATATTAGGTTAGGATAGGATAGGATAGGTTGAGATATGTAAGGTAGGTTAGGTTAGCATAGGTTAGGTAAGGTAATGTTGACGGAATTTTTTCACGGGTTCATCCACGTTTTTATGTTTGACATATTATCATGATAGGTTCGGTTAGCATAGGTCAGGAAGAGATAGGTTAGAATATGTTAGGTTAGGATAGTTTAGGTTAGAATGGGTTATGGTCGAATTTGTTAGATAATGTTGATGAAATTTTTTCACTGGTACATGTTTTTTTATTTTTGACATATTATCAGTGTAGCTTCGGTTAGGGTAGGTTAGGATATGTTAGGTTAGGATAGGTTAGGTTAGGATAGGTTAGGTTAGCATAGGTTAGGACAAGATAGGTTAGAATATGTTGTGTTCAAATTTGTTAAGTAATGTTGACAGAATTTTCTCACGGGTCCCCAAAGCTTAATGTTGACATTGTCTGTGGAATTTCCACGGGTCCTGCTAGTTATATTTTAATCAAAAAAGAGGTTACGAAAAGAACGAACTTCCCGACCCCTAAGGTCATCTTCAGCATCTGAAAATTTTTTTAATAACATGAAGTCCATAAGGTGAGGTCATCAATTTAATTGATGTATGATATGGTGATCCCGAGGCAAGGTAAATTAATGCATCATTTTAGTAATATTGTAATACTTCAAGAGGGGGAATGATCTTTTACTGCGATAATTTGATACCCCTTTTGCCAATAGATTTTTAAATTATTCGTACATGTAATTGTTCATACAGATCTACTTCTATATCGCTCGTGGTAAATAAATACTTTAATAAATATCTGTAGCCAGAACCCAATGGCGGTTACTCACTGTCGTTCCTGCGCCCATTTCACATGCTTGGGCATGTGAAATTGTATTGTAGCTAATTTTTATTAATTGTTGTGACTAATTTTTCCCTGCTGGAAAAAGCACCAGTCTTACGAATTTCGAGCGGTTTTAAATCTAGACTGACGACTTCGTAGTCGGAATTGAATCTAAATATTCCAGTGCAGTGAATGATCAAGAACGAGCCTGAGATTTATGATCAATTTTTATGGATAGCAAATCCAAGCATTTCCACTAACGACAAAATCATTCCCGGCCCTTTTATTTGCTGGCAAAATTATTACATATTTCCCCATGGTTGAACATTTAGACACATGGTAATATTATTTGTTAGGTTATTTCACAAGAAAAAGAACAACAGTGTATATCAGATACACTATAACAAAAAACAACAGTGTACATCAATAAAATATACAATAAAAATGAATATTCGTGAACGAGTATTTAATGGAAATTTGTTTTTCATTGTATTCTTAACTGATATCTCGTAATATTTCTTCGTAAATCCTTTATGTTAATTATTGCCAAGTGTTTAAGCCATGTTTTGTTTTTATTATTTTGACGAACAGTGTAGATTTCGTGAATAAAAAAAATTTCATGCTTACTTTAAAAATTGTTGCACTAAATTGTATGTTGTTCAAGACAGCTTTCATCAAGTCAGTAATGCGATAGAAAACGATTTTGTCCTAGATCTAAAACTCAAATTATTTATTTATTAATTCAAGGCTGCTAACAAAATTGAAACAATTTGATTTCCTAGTAGCTCCTTGTCAAAGCATAGTCCAGAAGCTTTAAAACATAGGAATGTTGTGTTTTATTATCTATGGAAAAAGCGAAACTTTTAAACTCATAAATGAATTATGTTTGGCCACATAAATAAGTCACACGTAATTTTCAAGTATATATCATTGCTTTGCAACAGTAACGATGATGAACAAAACATAAATAGGTTTTGGTCAGAAAATCAATCGATGTTGACAATTTGATTTGATCGTTCGCTGTGGATGAAATGTTCTTTTTGTGGTTAAGCCTGTTAAAATAATAAAGTATTTCACTCAAGAATCACCAAATCTTCATCTTTCACTTCAACAAATTAAGTACGAGGAGCATGTGCACCATAATACGATCAGAGCCAGCTGATGACATGTAATGGGCGACAGTGTACACTCATAAGAATTTGATAATTATCATAATTGATAATCATGATTGATTGATAGTTATTAAAAAGCAACAAAACAAGATTATCATCTTGCTGTGTAGCTTGTTTGCTTGTTTGACGCCGCCCAAGCGTTGCTTTCAGTATTCTTATAGAGTTAATTTGAGCTTCTCGTAAGTAGTAATAAGTTACGAGAAAATTAAAAAGAACCTGCTTTCACTGATCTTTAAGAATAATTTAATGGTTTTCTTATAGTTTAAAGATAATTCAAGTTTCTCACAAATGCATAGAGAGAAATTTACTCTCTTTCTGGTCGAACTCATTATATCAATCGCACACATTGAACTATACATAAGGCTATTTAGAAGTTCCCATTGTATGGAAAATATTTCCCATTGCTTTTATCATTTTTTCATAAAATATTCATAATCCAAATTGAACTATTTTGCATTCGCAAAATCACGATGATCAACCCTTTTTAATTCGAAAATGATTTATAAAAGCAGCCGGACCAACAGGGTAAGAGGGGTCTAGTTTTGATATAAGCTGCTCACCGCGTTCCGTTCTTTTGCAGCCGCAGCTACACAGAAGAACCCCACCAACAGCAGCAGTCTTCATCTTCCCGAAGCCAGAGTCTATCAGATGCTGGAGGTGGAGGTCATACCTGACTTATACTCTGTGATTCCCGTACTGCAGGTGCGAAAAAGATTTCCAAGTACCATTAAGGGACTATCCATTGACCTCAACAGATGTGGCGCGTCTATTCATTTTGTGAACGTTAGTTCTCGTATAAAAGATAGTTTCTTGTTTCGGTATCGAATAGAAGTGTTTTTTTTAACACAGATGCGACTTCGATGAAACGGATTTTCCATTCAGTAGCGTCTCCATTTCTCTTCAAGCAGTGAATCGTTAAAATGAAATGAAACGACTTTGTACGTAGGAAATATTTTTCAGTCTCAAACTTCGGAGGATTTATTCGTTGAGAATTTTGCTTCATGGTTGAAGATGACACATACACATGAAGAGCAATTTTGTTTGGGCTTGTATTCCAAGCCCAAACGCACGTTCAATCCACAGTTCATATACAACTGAAAGCAAGGCTCACACATGTGACGTAAAAGTATGAAAAAAAAATTTAAGCAAATTTGAAGTTTTATTTGTCAGAAAATACTCATATGTATCGTCCAACTCTTACAGAAAAAATAAATAAAAACAGCACATTACGAAATAAGTTGATTTAGTTTCAACATGTTGGTTTAAAAAATTTTCTCAATACTTAGGGCCTTATATCGAATTGATGGAAAAGCCACACTAATTATTTTAATATTTATAACAGTGATTGAGTGTTATCACGTCGCTTCAGAAATGTCTGTGCTTGAGAGATAATTCCTGACGTACACAACTTAAATTATGCACCGGTCCTCAGCTAACATTTAGCTCCCTCATTTTTATTCGAAAGTGTCGGTTGCTGGATCACAAAGTACATACTACACGAAACCACAAAATCGCTTACGTTTAAACTGGAGATTTCCCTAAGGGGCTGCAATCTCGTACTCAAGTTACATTAATACGTTAACCGCCATGTGAGCCACCCGTGGTACACGGAGCGAATTTTCATAATGCTGCTGACCGACCAGTAGTCACAAACTAAATTTTCATAAATACTTATTCAAATCTATAAGAAGACAAAATCCAGCTCATGTTTGGTATTTTCAAAATAGTTTACTACAATTGACTTGAGGTTTGAGTTTGGTGTTGAACTAAATATTTAGTTGTCGTAGTCAAAGTGTCAATATTGAAAGCATTTTGTACTTCGGTAATATGTTTCATTAATAGAATTGAGTTCTCAACTGTAAATTCCATCTAGGAAAAGTATGTGAAACTGGAACAAGAAATTTTGACAGATTGTTGCTGAGGGTAGTAATTGGCGCAAAAAATGGGCCTGTCGTGATATTTCATCGCAAAGTCTACCGTATGAATTCTTGTTAGCCTTTTCAATATTCTATGAGAAAATCCTGGAATAAATCTAAATTTCATTGGGTTACATATTCCTGAATTCAACTTGATCAAAGTGTGAAGTGCGCGGGCATGACTTCCCGTCGGTTGTCGGTTTGCCGAGCATCGTGGGAGAAGTTGTCCTCCTTGTAATATTATTGCAACTCCTTCACATTTACCTGTACCTACCTAAACATGCATTCCTGAATATGAAGTCCTTGTGTCTTCCGTTACAAAACGGGAGGACGAAATGACTGTTGTATCCTTAGAAACCAGCGCCGTAAAGAACAGCTTGCGTAGTCAAGCAGATTTTTGTCTGCTCCCAGGGGAGCGGCACATGAAGAATATTATATATAAAAACTAATCAGAATAAAACCAGTTCTTTTCAAGATGTCATAAATACTATATTTTTTAAAATCCAGTATCTATTTTATACTACTGTATAATAAGAGGGGTGTCTTTCAGTCCGTCTGTCCGAAGCCAGCCTGCAGTGTGTGGGATGAGCGTATTTGTAATACAAGCTTCATCAACTCCACAATTTCCAGTACATTAATCCATCAGATTCGAGTAGGAATGAATATCACGTGAATTCTTAGGAAATAGGAACGTGTGTCATGTGATTTGTTGAACATTATTATACATTTTTGACGGACCGTGTGCACTCGGCCTCATCAACTCGTGAGAGATTAGATTTTTTTTTCCTTACGGCCTACCTTTCATTTCGCCTTCTTTCTCATTTCAAATAAAGGGGGTTGGAATAGTTTAATTTAAATGTTAATGTATATTTTTTAGTTACTATATTTAAAGATCCCACGGTTTTTAAAACCAGAAAATGGCGTAATGGCTGATTCGAATATATCTTTTGTGTAAAAATTTTTAAATTAAATCGTGTGTTGAATAATTCTTTAAAATTTTCTAACAGTTTCCGATCACCTTTGACATGTTCCCACGGTTCTAATACGTACGGAGCAAAATATATTGACCTGATCCCTTCAAAAACTCTCAGGTTACGAATGTAGAAGCTCACGAATGTAAAAGATGTTACTCTTATGTAAAGGAATATGTAAATGAATCCAACTTAATACAGTTTTACTGCTAAATGGTGATAACACCAATGATGATTAAATTAGACAAAGTAATTAGCTAAATGGTGATAATACCAATGATGATTATATTAGACGAAGTAATTAGCTGAATGGTGATTATGCCAATGATGATTAAATTAGACGAAGTAATTAGCTAAATGGTGATAATACCAATGATGATTAAATTAGACGAAGTAATTAGCTAAATGGTGATAATACCAATGATGATTAAATTAGACAAAGTAATTAGCTAAATGGTGATAATACCAATGATGATTAAATTAGATGAAGTAATTAACTTTTTGCGTAATAATAACATTAATAATAACTAGTCAAATCATAAGAGAAGTTTCAGTTTCGCTGCATATATCCAGCGTCCAAATCGAAACAATATCAGAGCTGTTCCATATGGATAGAAATCTAGTTAGACTTTTGCTTATTCATTTAAATATATGCGAGAAAACAGCATGCAAACCAACGTCGCAACAGGAAGGTTTGATTTTTTTTAAAGCTTACACTTCCTGATGTACTTTGATGCTCGGGTACGCAATGCTCTTTGATCCTTTCTCCTGCGAATCTTTAACTACATGCCAGTTATGTAAGCTTTTCCAAATTTCTGTTCATGAATTTAAAGATTTTAGGGGTACGTTTTGTGCATTATTTGCGCTGCTTTTGTGAATCATTCGCACTTTGACGAATGAAAGCTTTCTTAACTTCGGCCCTTCTTCCATACGATCATTTGAACCTCACATGTTTTTAGTCAAAAAGAACGTGGGAAAATAATGAAAACAACTTATTTTCCCGTATATTATATATACTTTAAATCGTCAGATGTAACGTCAACATTCGAACATTAAGATAATTTTTTGGTCTGTTCTGATCATCTAGAGACGCGAGACCGCAGCTAAAATATTGTTCATCGTTGCAAGGTAGAGTTGGAAAATTTTTCCCGGTCACCTGCTCAACCAAATTTGGATTTTAATATTTTTCTGGTCTGAATAATCAATGTCATTCGATAAATATCGGTGCAAGTTTTGCCACAACGTGAACACTCACCTAAACATAGCCTCGACATCAAGATCAAGTTTGGATACCGTGGAAAAATGCAAATTCTCTTATTAGAGTCAAATTTCCAAACACTTGCTTGAAAACAATGAGACACACACCGAATGTCACCAGCAAGTCTCCACAAACACCAAGCAGTAGACTTTGAACAACAGTCGATTTTTGTATTCTGAATTGAGAAATTTATTATCGTTATTTTACAATTAAAGCCACAATGAGACGAGAAAGTTTACATTCCATGTACGGTAACTCGAGCACAAATTGAGTACACTGATGAAGTACACAGACGAAGTACATAGCACAATAACGTCTTACTTGAACCATCAGAAAGCAGAAACACGGCACACAACTGCTGGAGAGCTGCTAATTTGCTATCAAGAGACACGAAGAGAAGGAGAATATCTGTAAATAGCGTACCACTTTGCTTTGTAACCACTGCCTGCAAAACATATCCAGTCCTCGTTTTAAATTGAGAAAAATCAGGCGTTCGATGCTCGGCGTGACCCAAAATGCTCGTATCACTTCGACATTAATGTAGCCTCGTAAAGCCTTCAAATTTAGTTTCTGTAATTACCAGCGCCATGAAAACTTCCTCAAATTTTCCTATTCGATGGCCATTGTTCATGTGTTCATAGTAAGCCTTGTGATTAAAAATTAGCGACGTAGGCAACTAATTCCTTACTAAAAGCAATAAACTCTTCACGATATCAACAGTTTTCTAAGAGACTGAATGGCACACAAGGCTAAATAAAATCACAGAGCATTTTCGACCCGAGGGTTTTAAGTTTCATTTATACACTACACTCAATAGTTGATAAATATCACCACATCTTGGTAGGACATTTGCGTTTTAGCGCAGATTCTAGTTTTATTAATCAAGAGAGTTAAGCGAGTAAATATACTTCGCATAAAATGTCATCCGTAAAAACGCAGGATATTTTAGTCTTGAGTTTATTATTTAATAAATTTAGTTTAGACAAGAAACTTTTTTCTCGCGAATTTTAAGAAATTTCAGTACTGAAATACGCGACAGCAAGCATAATAGACAGCCATTTCCGTCAAGCTCCAGAAGCTGCGTAGCGAAGCAAACGTTTAGAAGCAGAAAATTTTAGCACATTCCTTACACATTCCTTATCTTGTCAACTTACTCATTCCTCAGATAATTTCATATATTCAAAAAGTAGCGAAATCCTTTCTTTACAATCTTATATTTTCCTGTACTACAATTTGACTCAATTTTTATTTCACAATCTGGTACAACCATTGATGTTTCGAGAATTTTGCTCAAAAACTCAATTAAAAGTTCAGAAAATAATCACCGATTTATTTCAAGAACGTACATGCATACTTTTTTCTTTATTATACATACGGACAGCAGACTAAGGAAACGAATAAATTTTGCTTCGTGATATCGAATTTCAGTGTTTGCATCAAACTATTTTCACATACGTTGACTTTTGCTCATTTTACATCGATGAACAAAGGTATGATGGCCGATGAAATATCGTCGTATTGCTTCACGCCACGACTGCCTGGAAGTCAATGCACGTGACCAAACAAAAGAAGGAAAGCATCGAATAATTTCAACAAGAATTGCATTCAGTTTCTATGTGGCGTTTTTATTTTCTACGGACACTTCAAATCTCAAGTTGTAGTTAGCACACGTAAGGGTTTCGCTCGTAACATGCTAAGCACATTTTAGAGGGGAATTCCGTTCCTACATTAAAATCATCGTATGAAAAGATCGTTACCGATTTTATAAGATTAAAATAATTTATTGTAATATTTGGGGAAATAGAAGTCTTGATTTTTTCAGGCCAGTGTTAAAAAAGTTCCGGGTAAATTAGAAGTGAAATTATTCATTTCTTGCAGAACCAACCTTATTCCGTATCAAAAACGAATCTCAGTTGTACACACTGCAAAAAATTATGAATTCACAAAAGCAAGTTTGAAACTTTTATATTTTGAAAGAGCGTGTTGTGAAGCAAAAATTAATTCTGGGTTTTGCACCACAAGAAAACTGAAAATTGTAGGCTTTCATGACGGTCATGAGCTAGAAGATTCTGGAATTTAAACATGACTTCTGGTTCTCCAAAACTGGCGTATTAGCATTAAAAGTTGCTCCAGATAGAACTTGCCTTATTCACAATTAAAATACATATTTTTGACAGTATTTGATGGAGTTTTGAAAGATCTCCGGCTAACACACACATCAAATAGTAACTATAGTAAGTTGGACGCACAAGCATTTTCTCAAAGGTCAGAAGATATTCCAACGGCATTGCTGTTGCTTCAATAACTGTATTCCCGTGCAGCAGTCATCAAGCGATTTTATATTTAAACAGATAAAACGATTGTTAGAAGTAAGAAGCAGCCATCATTCGTAAGTTCTAAAGCTATAACCAGTGGAATAGTGTTGATCGCAAAATTTTTACCCATGTTCCCTCATTTGTTCCGCCTTACTCTCCTATATTCGATCTATCCCCGCACACTGTAGTAAAGTTGGAAAAACATCTAATATCTGTAGCTCGCTGATTTTCTTTCCATGCAGTCCGCAAACGTCCGCTGAATGAAGAATGTGAAGGTTTACTTGCGAATGTAGTAGCCACGAGGGCGGCCTGTCAGTCTCTTCTCCCCTCGAGTCAACTCCGGCATGAGGCGCAGCTGTGGACAAGCAGGCAACTGCATCACACCGGTGTCATAAGCGGACAACTGCATCAAACCGATGTCATAAGCGGGCAACTGCATCAGCCTATCTTTCAACTCGGAAACGCATCCTAGTGACAAGTTTGATTCAAAGATGCTACTTAACTTTCTGCAAAATAGCCAGCCCGCCAATGAAATTTGAAATGTCCTACATCCTAGAACCTAGAATATCAGGCACTAATGCCTTTAATTGGCGAGGAGTCTGGAGACCAGCTAAGTAAGTAAGTCTCCGTATCAAAGCGTTGTCATGAAATGGGATGGTGAGCTGGCAACTGTATCAAAGCGTTGTCATGAAATGGGATGGTGAGCTGGCAACTGCATCAAAGCGTTGTCATGAAATGGAATGGTGAGCTGGCAACTGTATCAAAGCGTTGTCATGAAATGGGATGGTGAGCTGGCAACTGTATCAAAGCATTGTCATGAAATGGAATGGTGAGCTGGCAACTGTATCAAAGCGTTGTCATGAAATGGAATGGTGAGCTGGCAACTGCATCAAAGCGTTGTCATGAAATGGAATGGTGAGCTGGCAACTGCATCAAAGCGTTGTCATGAAATGGAATGGTGAGCTGGCAACTGTATCAAAGCGTTGTCATGAAATGGGATGGTGAGCTGGCAACTGTATCAAAGCGTTGTCATGAAATGGAATGGTGAGCTGGCAACTGTATCAAAGCGTTGTCATGAAATGGGATGGTGAGCTGGCAACAGTATCAAAGCGTTGTTATGAAATGGGATGGTGAGCTGGCAACAGTATCAAAGCGTTGTCATGAAATGGAATGGTGAGCTGGCAACTGTATTAAAGCGTTGTCATGAAATGGGATGGTGAACTGGCAACTGTATCAAAGCGTTGTCATGAAATGGAATGGTGAGCTGGCAACTGTATCAAAGCGTTGTCATGAAATGGAATGGTGAGCTGGCAACTGTATCAAAGCGTTGTCATGAAATGGAATGGTGAGCTGGCAACTGTATCAAAGCGTTGTCATGAAATGGGATGGTGAGCTGGCAACTGTATCAAAGCGTTGTCATGAAATGGGATGGTGAGCTGGCAACAGTATCAAAGCGTTGTCATGAAATGGAATGGTGAGCTGGCAACTGTATCAAAGCGTTGTCATGAAATGGGATGGTGAGCTGGCAACAGTATCAAAGCGTTGTCATGAAATGGGATGGTGAGCTGGCAACTGTATCAAAGCGTTGTCATGAAATGGGATGGTGAGCTGGCAACTGTACCAAAGCGTTGTCATGAAATGGAATGGTGAGCTGGCAACTGTATCAAAGCGTTGTCATGAAATGGAATGGTGAGCTGGCAACTGTATCAAAGCGTTGTCATGAAATGGGATGGTGAGCTGGCAACTGTATCAAAGCGTTGTCATGAAATGGGATGGTGAGCTGGCAACTGTATCAAAGCGTTGTCATGAAATGGGATGGTGAGCTGGCAGCTGTATCAAAGCGTTGTCATGAAATGGGATGGTGAGCTGGCAACAGGATCAAACCGTTGTCATGAAATGGGATGGTGAGCTGGCAACTGTGTTGCGTCTTACAAGACGCGAATTTTGGATAACCTTGTGGCAACATCACCGAAAACGATACGCGCTGGTCCGCAAACTCAGCAGAGCGGCTTTGTTTGGCTGCAGCCGTCAAGTTGAAAAGTTCTCACTATTTATAGTTCTCCCAGTGTAATTGTGTGTGTAAGAAATCCTATTTAGAGTATTCGTACCCCAATACCGTACCCCGTACCCCAAAATCTGAGAAGTGGATGCAAAAATGCCAAGACAAAATGAATGAGGTTGACTTGCAATTTTTCACTGAAAACTCATGCACACTTGCAACACATTCTCAAATTTCATGGACCATTAGTGAGGCCAAGACGAGCGAAAATATGACAAACGAGTTATAACAATAATAATTATGTACATAAAATATCAATCCATAAAAAAATTGTACATGACATACTTAGTATAAATGCAAAAAAAGGAACTTTTATTTTTTCTGTCTCTGCCTACGATATGATGCAAGTGTAGCAAATGATGCAACATGCCGAGGTTGTACAAGTGGAATAAAAATATAAAAAAACGGAAGAAATATATTATCGTCAAAGCATGAATACCAAATGTTACCATCACAGGGATGTAGTCATAAACAAATATTTAAACGATAGGCATAAAAATGAAGCGTATAGAGCGAGTCACCTAAATGTTTGAGTAATTCAGGTGGCTGTGGTAAAACTAAGCTCTTTTTTAGCCGGATTTCTGTTATTTAGAGAGTTGGAAATATCCCGTGCCCAGCACGAAAGGATGTGGAAACGAGAGTTATTAATGCTCAAGAGATACGCAACGACACGGTCCGTCATGTCGAGGGCAATGCGGAAAATTATGAGGACATCCACGTTGGTCCACCCGTCAAATTATCCCTATAACTGTGTAATAAAAAGAATTATTATTTTAATTCAAAGAATAGAGAAAATAATTTTATGCAAATCATTGTTAGTGCTCGAAATGTTCTTTTGACTGTGTTCTTCAATGAAAAAGTGCTAATATTTTCAATATGTTTTTTCTAAAACTGAATCCGCATTGACGCGTCTTATTCTTAAAATGAAAAGCAAGGCGAAAATCGCTGTACAAATTGACATTTTATTATTACAAATAGTAAAGTCTAAATGAATAAAATTGAACGTTTCGAACTAAACAGTTCATCTTCAGCAAAGAAAAGAATTCTGCGACAAAACAAAACGAAAATGAGTAAATTGAAACTATACTATGCAAACGAATACTACAACATATACAGAAAAAGTCGTAGATGTAAAACTAAAATATAAAACAAAACAAAAATTAAAACCTAAACTAATGATCATGTATTTGCAACGAGAAGAGGAAAAGCACTTTGAGTATCATTCAAAGGGGGTCTGAGCTTAAAGATGTATAGCGACTCGAGGATGCGTAAATCAATCATATGAGGGGCACCTGCAAGGATTTTAAAATGATTTACGGAAACAGGGACGTTACAGTTTTCGGCATGGGATCGAACAGAGGACAGTGGAGGAGAACCAAGTGGACGACCGGTTCTACAGCTGCGCCCAGCGTGCTCGGCTACTCTGGACATAAGAGTACGACAGGTGGAACCTATGTACTGTGATTCACAACGTGAACAACTAAACTGGTAAACCACAGAGGAGCACATAGCAGTGGGCAGCTTATCCTTAAAGCGGAAAAGGGAACCGATTGTGAAATTGTTGACTAGAATAGAATGAATTTTAAGTTGCGGAAAAAACTTGCTGATTAGGAGTTGAACCTCCTGATTTAACTTGATAGATTGGTGACCAAAGAAGGGAAGCTTTAAGAAAAATTTCTGTTGATCACATGATTGGAGTGCCGGCGTTCGATCATAAATCCTAGACAAAAATTTACCAATATGTTTATCGATAGTAAACAGAGGAAATCCATTCTTAAGAAAAAATTGTCGTAAGAAGTCAAATTCTTGATGTAAAATTCGAAAGTTAGAACAAACTTTAAACGCTCTATGGACGAGAGTTCGAATGCCGCAGAGCTTAAAACGGGTCGCACAGAAACTAAAATAACTAGTACCTAAACCCGAGAAAGTGCCTTTCCTAAAAACAGAACATTGGAAAGTATTATCAATTCTGCTAACATTGACGTCCAGAAACGGTAAACGGCTGTTCGTTTCATCTTCCCTGGTAAAATTAATATTCTTATGACGAGAATTCATAAGAATATTAATTGTCATAAGAATATTAATTTTACCAGGGAAGATGAAACGAACAGCCGTTTACCGTTTCTGGACGTCAATGTTATCAGAATTGATAATACTTTCCAATGTTCTGTTTTTAGGAAAGGCACTTTCTCGGGTTTAGGTACTAGTTATTTTAGTTTCTGTGCGACCCGTTTTAAGCTCTGCGGCATTCGAACTCTCGTCCATAGAGCGTTTAAAGTTTGTTCTAACTTTCGAATTTTACATCAAGAATTTGACTTCTTACGACAATTTTTTCTTAAGAATGGATTTCCTCTGTTTACTATCGATAAACATATTGGTAAATTTTTGTCTAGGATTTATGATCGAACGCCGGCACTCCAATCATGTGATCAACAGAAATTTTTCTTAAAGCTTCCCTTCTTTGGTCACCAATCTATCAAGTTAAATCAGGAGGTTCAACTCCTAATCAGCAAGTTTTTTCCGCAACTTAAAATTCATTCTATTCTAGTCAACAATTTCACAATCGGTTCCCTTTTCCGCTTTAAGGATAAGCTGCCCACTGCTATGTGCTCCTCTGTGGTTTACCAGTTTAGTTGTTCACGTTGTGAATCACAGTACATAGGTTCCACCTGTCGTACTCTTATGTCCAGAGTAGCCGAGCACGCTGGGCGCAGCTGTAGAACCGGTCGTCCACTTGGTTCTCCTCCACTGTCCTCTGTTCGATCCCATGCCGAAAACTGTAACGTCCCTGTTTCCGTAAATCATTTTAAAATCCTTGCAGGTGCCCCTCATTTGATTGATTTACGCATCCTCGAGTCGCTATACATCTTTAAGCTCAGACCCCCTTTGAATGATACTCAAAGTGCTTTTCCTCTTCTCGTTGCAAATACATGATCATTAGTTTAGGTTTTAATTTTTGTTTTGTTTTATATTTTAGTTTTACATCTACGACTTTTTCTGTATATGTTGTAGTATTCGTTTGCATAGTATAGTTTCAATTTACTCATTTTCGTTTTGTTTTGTCGCAGAATTCTTTTCTTTGCTGAAGATGAACTGTTTAGTTCGAAACGTTCAATTTTATTCATTTAGACTTTACTATTTGTAATAATAAAATGTTTTTTCTCTTTTACATCCTCAAGATAATGCGTAAAACGGAAAAGACTTGGAGTAATCACTAAATTGATCCCTAATCGACAGGGCATATAACATTTTTTGCAGTAATAATTGAAGGTGTGGGAATTTGATCCACATTATGGGAACATTGAAGATTGAAAGTAAAAACGCAGTGGCAAATCCAAACGATCTGTGGAGGTGTATCTTATCTGTAAATGCCTTTTCAAATGATGTTGATCCTCTGAAACGGAGCGAAGTGCAATAATTTATCTAACTTAGATGATGCAAATGATGCGTGCGACCTGTTAATAAAAAATAGAAGTCTGCATTGATCGTAAAGTTCTCAGAAACCATTTTTCTTGAAAAAAAATTTTATCGAAAAAATTTAACCCGGAATTTGTCACAAACTGAGAGCAAGCAAAAGAGCGGCATTTAAGACGCGT
The DNA here is from genome assembly GCA_030386875.1 of Morinoia aosen. NCBI lineage: Eukaryota > Metazoa > Arthropoda > Malacostraca > Amphipoda > Talitridae > Morinoia > Morinoia aosen. The sequence goes on along the minus strand of CM059568.1, from coordinate 10,135,635 downwards.
GATCGGTTTTCTACAATCAAAAACGTGCTATACGGGGAGAGGAACACTTCTAATTTACCCAAAACTAGTTAATTGAAACCTAAACAACCCTACAACAACAAAAAAAACTTCTAATGAATAATAACTACAAAAAGTAAACACTGTGGAATGTGGCAAAGTTTAATAAATAATAAAATGGAAAAGATGAGAGAAGTAAGCCTAACTCACAGCGCCAGCACAGTGGGGTACCCGCTCCGCCTTAACGCTCCGGTGACGCGATTTTTACCTGATCAGGCGACACTCGGCCGAGGCAGATCATCGGGTCCTTGTAGTACGCGCACATCTGCAAGGCAGGTGACGGGGCGTTGGTAAACTAGGTTATGAGTTTACGAAGTGCATTCGTGGTATCTGATGACGCAATGGTAAACAAGGTTACGAGTTTACGAAATGCATTCGTGGCTTGTGATGACGCATTGGTAAACCAGGTTAAGAGTTTAAGAAATGCATTCGTAGTTTGTGATGGGGCATTGGTAAACCAGGTTATGAGTTCACAAAATTCATTTGAACTCATAAAAATAAATAAATTGCTTGCATGGCATGATTTTTGAGGATACAGTAGACCAAGACCTGGTTCTTTACACGTAGAGCACCGGTAGAGACTGTGGCTTCCGTGTTACCTTCTATCGGATAGCAGTAATGCTAACCAAAGAGTTATGCATTACAGAGTTTGTGAAAATAAATCCTTTGAATAAAAATTTGCGCTTAAACTTCATATTAATGCATATTTTATTTTTTATTACTCTTCGTATGTAAACCAGGGAATACGAGACAGAGAGAAAGAGACAGAGGGAGGGATGGAGAGAGAGAGAGAAACTGAGCCCATGCCGTTACAATTCTGAACATTATATCTGATATCCATTCGTCTTAACTTCTAAATGAACATAAAATCACGGATGTGTAAGGCATCATGAATGGTAATGTTTCGCTGAGTTTTATTGTTGGACAAATCTAAACTTTGTATCAAAACTATGTTTCATACGCGACAAGCTGTTCATTTTTGTTCAGATTATAACGTGTATCAACCGATGCTTATTTTTAAGTTGTCTAATGTGGGAGGGAAAATAACAAGACCATAACAGTTTTTTCAGTTGGAATTTTTCTGATTTCTATATCTATTATAACTTTTTTACCTGAACACTGGAAGATTTACGGTACAAATTCTTTATGAATAGAAAAGATATAAAAAATATCATGAACTAGAATATCTTGATAACCTAAGTTTTACCCAACTTTGATTATTTTTTCTTGCGCTGAATTAATGTAAATTACAATATTTTATAAGCTCCAATTATTTCATTTTTTTAGTCCACAAAAATTTAAAAGTTAGTTCATGTAACATTGTAAATATAACTATATTAATGTAACCTAATTCAAAATGTAAGCAAGTAAGTTATTCATTCCTTTATAAACGGGAAATTCTGGAAAAATAAATGAAGGCATACACATTAGTGTTCTGATAAGTGAGTATTTGATTCCCAAGATTGTTTCTTCAACATCAGAGAGCAGACTAATTAGCTAATGAAAGCTCTGCCATCACTTTAGAATTACAGAGAAAGAGTATTTCAGAGTGAAATGAACAAAATGTGATGATATGGTCTATCACAAGCATATCTTAATTAACACTTTGACTGCGACGTGCGCCCCCGGTGGTACACGGAGGTAATTTTCATAATGCTGCAGACTGACCAGTAGTCGCAAACTCAATTTCCATAAATACTTAATCAAAGCTAAATGAAGGCACGATCCAGTTCATGTTTGGTAATTTCAAAAAAGTGTATTACAACTGACTTCAAATTTGAGTTTGGCATTGAACTTAATAATTAGTAGTTGCAGTCAAAGTGTTAAAAATGAAATTGTTCATCTACACCAGTATATCTTCAAAAAGGAACATCACAATGCCACTGGAACATCGCTTGTGTGCCGGCTACGGGTGGTGTCTGGTACTCGATAAATTCTTAAAAAAATATCATGAGCCTTTGAAACTCAAGACTGCATCTGAATAAAAAGGTTCTTCTATGAACAAAGTTATTGAATTTAGAAAACAGAAACAGATTTGGAGGGCAAAAATATAATATTTAAAAGACAGATTTCATGTATAGACGGTAAAAATATTAAATTTTAAAAACATGAAACAAATATGGATGGCAAAATTATAAAACTTAAAAACATGATACAAATATGGGCGGCAAAAAGTGTAATTGCGTGACTACAAAATATTCATAGATGGAGCCACACATCAATGAATTACAAAAAAATAGGATTTATGAGATAATTTCCCGCTAAATATACTGCAAGATTTTAATATTACACAATAATACTACAATAATTCAAGCTCAAATAACTGAAAAATTTTGTACTGAATGGTAGGTAGAATGATAACTTCGAATGTCTTCAGCAAATAACTCAATAATTTAATGATGTATTCTTATGTTGTAATCTTTACAACTCCATCCCGTTTCAGTTCTCAAATTTCAGTCATAGTTCTGACTTGTAGTACTTTCCCAAGTGCAAGTACACGTTTAAAACTACGGAAATGTCTGAATAAAATCCAAGCATTTTAGCTTCAGTCTCGAAATTCTCTATCTATGTAATATATTCACTATATCGAATATTGATATTCTCCCTTTCCAACTTCCAACCAAAAGCAATCACCTCCATTTACTTCATTGCTTTCTCCATACCTTTACTAATTCACTCTCAGATGTTTCAATCACTAACACTCATTTTACAATATCCATTACAGCACACACACCAACTATGCATGAATTTCATATTATCACATTTTCACTCACCAACATCAAAACGAACGATTTGTTTACCAACATTACAGAAAAAACTTTCTTATTTTCAGGTAAACTTTCTTCCTCAAAAATTTCACCTTGCGAGGAGCCTTCCTGTGGCGGCGGATGAGTTGGCAACACAGTCCCCGGCCTCCGTCACACTCGGAGCTGGTACCGCAGTCCTCACCTGCACGGGAGTTAACGCGTTCAGTACGCATTGGGATACATCCGTACCACTACGTAAGTTGCTTCTTCAATTACTTCTATAAATGAGCAGAATTTCAATTATTTCGCTGCCTGTTTAGAATAGATTATAGCGTACAGAGTTTAATACTATTTTGATGTAATATCTTTCACATTCTTTGAAAAAATGGGGGTGCATTCGAGCAGTAAAATCAGTTTTTGTACAATGCTACTTACCACCTATCCTAAGCAGCCACAAGCACTGCAAAAACGTTTCCAACGTGTTAACAATGCTTAGCATTCAACAAGCGTCCAGCCTTAACTAGATCAATATACAGCGATTAGGCTTACTGGAAATTTATGTTTTCATAAACTGGAGCAGTGAAAAAACATGTGAATGGATAAATGTATGTGATTTCGTTGTGTAATCACACAACGTATGTGATTTTGTTTACAGATTTCGCCGACGTTCCCACCACAGAAAATTAGGAGCTAAAAATACGTGGTCTAACAGAGCCCAACTTGCTCCAGCGTTTCTTTAACACACTACGCTTCAGTGAGTTGAAAGAGTCGGCGGAAAGGAAGTATTCTATACGATTTTCCTTAGATTCTAGTTATGCGTTTTTTCACAAACTTTGTATATTTGTAACTCGCACCCATTGAATCGATTGAATCGTGTCAAAATCATTAGCAAAAAAAAAAAATAAACATGAGCCCTTGCTGTCATTTAGCGAATTACTTTAACGCTTGCTATATTATTCTACTGTATTCTATTTTACTCTGTTCTGCCCCACATTATTTTATTCTGCTCTGGCCTTTTTTGCTCTACATGTATCAGGACTGAACTGACTCACCGTAAGCCTTCTTCGTGCTGACGTCAGTGCAGACCCCCAGGTCGCACGTCAGCCCGTCAGCACACTCCACGTCAGACACACACTCGTCGTCAGCTCGCTGCGCTGACGCAGCCATGCAGGTGCCAGCTGACGACAAGAACGCTGACTTTAGCAGTTTCTGCAGATGCTTCGTTGTGTGCATGTAAGTTTGTCATACCTAAGAGTCTATCGTCAAATGTTATGTTTAATTTTAATTAAATTGTAACACTGGGTGGCGGAGACCAAATGACCATGATTGAAATGGACGCCATACAATGAATTTTAAAGATATTGGAAAGAAATTAAAACAGTTCGTAGCTAACGAGGGGAAGAATGAAAAATCAAACAACTAATTATGAAAAATTATTCCTGATAAATGGCTTCCCTCTACACCGATGCATTCCTGCAGACGATCATTAAAGTTTCTCATCACATCTTCTAACATTGTAATCGAAATCGCTGCAATTTCAAGTCATATGGTTTCTTTTAATTCTGGAATAATCCATGGTTTGGCAAAGTACACTTTGGACTTCAAGTGTTAGGTACGTTTTGGACTTCTAATTTAATCAAGTGTCTCTGGTCTTCAAGTGCCTTCTAGTCGCAGGGGTCGAGATCGGGCGAGCGGGCTGGCCTCGGACTGTCACCATTTCCGGACGTAAGGCGTCCCGTAAATGTTTCACGGACGACATTCATTGAAACTCTCGCAGTATGAGCAGTGCAACATCTTGTTGAAACCAGGTTTTCGGAAGATCCCATTCATTTTCCTCCAGGTAAGGAAGAAAAAATTCCAGAAGCATAACCACACATCGCTGTGAAGTTACCGTCACTGCCTGTCCACGCTCATCTTCAAAAAAGTACGACCCGATTACCCCAACCTTTGACAAAGCACACCACACTGTAACCTTTTCACTATGCAGAGGTTGCTGGTGCAATTCTCTAGAGTTTTCCGATGACGAGTATCGCCAATTTTGCTTATTCACATAACCATCCAGATGGAAATGTGCTTCGTCTGATGTGATGATCACTGCAGAGTCATCTTGAAGAACATTCAACATGTATTCAAGAAATTGCAGACGATTGAACGGCATCAGTCGGAAGGAACTTCTGGACGAGCATAATCATATAGAGATGAAACTTTAAATGTTTTTTTCATGATGGTTTGAAAGCTCCGACGCGAAATTCCAAGTGCTTGGACGCGACGTCTCATTGAAAGTCGTGGACTTCTCTCGACGGTCACTCGGACACGATTTGCATTTTCGGGTGTCATAACACTTGGAACATGTGTAGAGAGTTTTTTTGGGGGGACAACGTTACCATGTTGACGAAAATGCTCTACCCACTTGGTAATCGAGCGGATGTTTGGGAGAGTTGCACGACTGGCAATGTTAAAATGTGTCCTGAAGGCGCGCTGCGTTGCCGCAAAACACTCATTATTGCGGAAAACTGTCTCCACAGCAAACGAACGATGCTGAACACTCCAACTCACCATGGTAACTAAACTTCCGCCCTTACGCTGAAAAATCAAGGGTGAAACAACCCTCCGCCAACCCCCCGCCACACGCCACTCCCATTACATACGAGTAGGTGTTTTTTTGGTCTCCGATACCCTGTATTAATGTTCAGCACGCACGTATTCCTAAATGTGTGTACAAAAGTATGTTGTGTAGTTGGATGAACTGCCCTGAAAGAATTGCTGTTTAAGGTGCCACACAACATAGTCTAAGATTCCCTAACATTACCTAATATGCCCGCAACATTTCTTAAGATGCCACAACATTGCCTAATATGTCACAACAGTGTACGAGATGCAATAACTTTTCATACCTGGGATCCAAAAACATTTCCTAAGATGCCAAAATAAGACCTAGAATCCAATGACATCACCTCCTCTGTCCCTCGTCCCCCACTGAGCCCTGCCCCCTGGACCCTGCTCTCCAATGGGCCCTGCCCTCCACTGGGCCTAGCCCCGATGGGTACTGACTCCTTTGAGCCCTGTCGCCCCTGGGTCTCCTACCACATTCTGGGCCCTGTCCCCCTGGGACCCTGCCTCCTGCTCACCTCGGCCGGCCAGGGCCATGCAGATGTGGTCGGCGCAGCAGTGCTCGTTGGCGGTGCAGCGGCGGCCCTCGCACGCCTCCTGCGCCTCGCCCCCCAGCAGCGCCTCCAGCAGCTCCTCTCGCGGGGACGCCACGCGCTGGGGGACAGGGGGTGTGATCAGGGCGGGAGTGTTAAAAATGGCTGTACTCAGGGCTGTAAGGGTTAAAAATGACTGTACTTGAGGCAGGAGCAATAAAAATGGCTGTACTCAGGGCTGTAAGGGTTAAAAATGACTGTACTTGAGGCAGGAGCAATAAAAATGGCTGTACTCAGGGCTGGAAGGGTTAAAAATGACTACTGGAGGCGGGAGCAATAAAAATGGTTGTACTTAAGGGTGGGAGTGATAAAAATGGCTATACTCAGGGCTGGGAGGGTTAAAAGTGACTGTATTTAAGGCTGGGAGGGATAAAAATGACTTTACTTGGGCTGGAAGTGATAAAAATGGCATTTTTCGTTTGTACTTTTTTAAAATATAATGCTATTTATCGTTGCGTCATATTGAAGGCATGATGGATTTTATGCTTCTATAATATAATGTCCTACGGTCTGCTTGAATTCCAGAGCTGCGGGATTTTTCTACAAAAAATTGCCGTCGTGATCAGAGTAGTCCGCCGTTAATGAGCGTATCATTGACGTGTCTAAGAGCTCCGGCGCAGCGCAGAAGCTGCGCAAAAGTGCCCACTTTACCGCAAGAGCCACCTCAAGTGTAAATATCGGGCTTAAAATAGTGCAGTTTTGCACAGTATAATACAGCATAGCTATTTTGGCCGCCATCGCAGATGCTGCAGCTATGTGCGATAATGCGGACATTTTCTGCGCTTCGCGGGCGCAAATCTGAGCTGACGCCCACGGCGATTCTCTACTGGCTTCTTGTTAGCCTGAGTATATGAAATTGTGTGAAATTTAGCGAGAGCAAGATGCAAGTTTTATTTTTTCTTCTCGACATGTTTCCATTTAGATTTACGAACATAATTCGTATTTGAAATGACGTATGATGCGTATAGGAAATCAAATGCAGAACTAATACACGCAAAGCACATTGAGAATCTGCGCGCCAATGTCATGAATATAACACATAAATAGCAACACACTCATACTTCAACGCAAATTCACAGGAGTATATTTCGTTATAACTCTGCATTCAAAACAACTTTCGTTGAAATGTTTTCTAATTCCTTCTTTGCTAGAAGCTGATGTGTTGCTTTATTCGGCCTTCACACAACAGCTGGACGTGGGCTATCTATCATAGAGATCTTCAGTGGATAAAAAATTGGTGCTTCTGACTGATTATAAGCGTAATTACCCTTTATTTTCCCCCCACCGTCCATGCCCACCCGTTCTATCCCCCTTCTCCACCTATCCACCTGTTCACCTTATCTCTCCAATCACCCGGTGGAAGTTCCCCTCGAGCGGTAAAATTAACACCATGCGACCTGAACCACCAGTGTAGACGGAGGGGATTTTCATAATGTTGCTACTAGCAATCACTGACTCAAATTTCATAAATATTTAATCAAAACTAAATGAAAGCACGATCCAGTTGATGTTACTTACTTTCAAAATTGCAGACTACACGTACAATTGACTTTGAATGAGAGTTGAATGTTGAACTTCAGTTTCACCCATCGCGATCAAAGTGTTAAGCAGGACACCAGGCTTTTGTGCTTGTATCGCTCACGCTGTGGCGTCGAGGGCAATTATTTTTCGCTCGTTTTAATAATGCAGAGTGATCTCTAGTTATAAGTTATTCATGTTACAATTCGTTTGAGTACTTGCAGGCTTCGTTAATGTATCATAGAGTGCGTCCAGTGTGAAGTGAATGATGCTTAATTTATACGTACAGATATTGTCTTGTTCGAGCTTCAACTTACGAGGACTAAAATTCGTCTAAAATTTTCAGTTACAGATTTGTTTGCAAATTAGTATGAAAAATCAGCTTTCGTTATTGCCGCATTAGTTAGAGGTAAAAATTAATTTTAGGTAAAGGAATAAGTTATTAATCAAAATAGTAAAAATAAAAAATAACATTTGCAATGAAAGCGTTCAGTCAAACGTAAATGATAGTTTCCGATGTATGTATGTGTATCATTTATCAAGTACAAAGCAAAAAAATTTCTTAAATTTCAATTTCAAATTTGCAATTAGAGTAATAAAGTTTTGAAATGAACTCACGCAAAATTAGGTTTAAAAATGCTTTGACGCGATAAGTAGGCCTGATAAAATTACCATGTTTGCAGAAATCGATCGCAGACCAGCCATGATTAATTAACCTTTAATGTCGGGCAGTGACCAGCCCCACAGCATGAATGAAGCATTTTGTTAGTACAACAACTGGCACTAAAACTAAGTACCAGAGGCAGTTCCAAGTACCTGGGGAAGTACAAAGTACCTCAGGCAGTACCAAGAGCCAGAAGAAGTTCCAAGTACCTGAGGCAGTACCAAGTACCTGAGGCAGTACTAAGTACCATCAGAGGCAGTACCAAGTACCAGAGGCAGTAACAAATTCCAGGGGAAGTACCAAGTACCAGAGGAAGTACCAAGTACCAAAGGCAGTACCAAGTATCCGAAGCAGTACCAAGTACGAGGGGAAGTACCAAGTACCAGGGGAAGTACCATGTACCAGAAGAAGTACCATGTACCAGAAGAAGTACCAAGTACCAGAGGCAGTACCAAGTACCAGGGGAAGTACCAAGTACCTGAGGCAGTACTAAGTACCAGAGGAAGTACCAAGTATCAGGGGATGTACCATGCACCAGAGTAAGTACCAAGTACCAGAGGCAGTACCAAGTACCAGAGGCAGTACCAAGTACCAGGGAAAATACCAAGTACCTGAGGCAGTACCAAGTACCAGAGGCAGTACCAAGTACCAGGGGAAGTACCAAGTACCAGAGGCAGTACCAAGTACCAGGGGAAGTACCAAGTACCAGAGGCAGTACCAAGTACCAGAGGCAGTACCAAGTACTAGGGGAAGTACCAAGTACCAGAGGCAGTACCAAGTACCAGAGGCATTACCAAGTACTAGGGGAAGTACCAAGTACCAGAGGCAGTACCAAGTACCAGAGGCAGTACCAAGTACCAGAGGCAGTACCAAGTACCAGGGAAAATACCAAGTACCTGAGGCAGTACCAAGTACCAGAGGCAGTACCAAGTACCAGGGGAAGTACCAAGTACCAGAGGCAGTACCAAGTACCAGGGGAAGTACCAAGTACCAGAGGCAGTACTAAGTACCAGAGGCAGTACCAAGTACTAGGGGAAGTACCAAGTACCTGAGGCAGTACCAGGTACCGGGGGAAGTACCAAGTACCAGGGGAAGTACCATGTACCAGAGAAAGTACCATGTACCAGAGGCAGTACCAAGTATCCGAGGCAGTACCAAGTACTAGGGGAAGTACCAAGTACCAGGGGAAGTACCAAGCACCAGAGGCAGTACCAAGTACCACAGGAAGTACCAAGTACCTGAGGGAAAGCGTTGCGGTAGGCGTTTACGTTCCCCCAGTTACCGTAGCCGGGCTCGGGGCGGAACCTGGGGAATATGGGGAAAAAATTCAAGTTAATTTTGTGTTTAGAAGTCCGGGGGGTATACATGGGGAGGAAATTTAGGTTATGTCTGAGTGGGGAAGTGCAGGGGTAAACATGGGGAGGAAATTTAGGTTATGTCTGAGTGGGGAAGTGCAGGGGTATACATGGGGAGGAAATTTAAGTTGTGTCTGTGTGGGGAAGTGCAGGGGTATACATGGGCTAATATGGTAGACGTCTGGCAATTAATAGATGAAGTTGATGGAAATGTGTTCAGTATTATTAGTGTGCATAAAGGCAAATACCCAAATAATGCAGAATGTATTTGTTCATATATTTTATCTGTGTGCAGAAGCATATACTCACATACCATTAAAATATCATTGGTTTGGTAAAGCTTGCATGATCCAGCGTGGGTAAATTTAAACGATGACTCACATGAGGTAAAAGTTTGGTACATATTGCTAACGGGGTGTAGTATGTGTGTTGTCGCTTAGAATTGAAACAGGTTGTTTATAGCACTTGTGGAAGAGCGTTTATATAAATGATGGATAGCAAATGAGGTTATAGTAGCTTGTCTATGGCGCATATGGTAAAGTCTCTGAAAAATATTAATTAAGAATCTGTAAACAATATAGTAGGTCTAAGGTAAACATAACAGACGATCTGCAAATAATATAAATGGTCTAAGGTATGAAATATTTTAACAGTTTCCGTGTAAGTGGGTAGTACAAGTAGTACTTAAATTTTCTTATGTATAATTACTGCATGCGTGATTAAATAACACGGAAACACGGTTATCAAATTATAGAAGCAGAAGGTATGTTATTAGAGTTAACAGCAGTCTTTATTATTCAGAGAAAAAAGTGAGACGAAACATTTTTTTCAGGTGTTAGCATTGAACAAATTTTTATAAACAAGATTAACCTAAGTCCTGCTTTTCTACTGCACAAAATTAATCGTTATCCACACGAAGCTGCAGTGCAGACAGCACAAATTAATTTTCGACACAGTTGCCCAGAAAAATAGCTTTAACTTCATACCTTAACAAAACACCCAAGTTTTGTCTTCACTTTATAATCCCCTGGATTTATGGATATCCTACAGAAGCCGGGGTGCAAACTCCGTGGAGTTTAGAGAACTTATCAGCTCGCTGTCCAAACAGTTTTCATGTGTCGTTGGGGGAGCCTTGGGAGAGTGGGTGAGGGTGGGTGGGAGTTATCTCATACAGCAGCAGGAAATTTAAATAAGTTTTGGTTAAAATAATATAATTGTTACTGAAAGAGTTGATGTGCGATACAATAGCGCGTTGTTGACCCTGAATGAGTGATGAATAATCACATGTATATCTGAATATGAACTTTGAAGCTGTGGTTGTAAATAAATATAAATATTTTTTAATGGTTTTAAGCAGTAATACGTAGGTAGTACTACCCACGTATGAAGGCAAATAGCCCTCAGCATACATATACGGGATTAAATCTGTGTTGGCTGTTTAAGACGTGTGTGAAGAGCTGTGCTAAGCAGTTAATGACGAAAATATTGTTTTTTAAAATAGTCTTAACCGCTGCTACATAGGTAGTAATACCTGCATATGGGTGTCTCTAGCCCGCAGCAGATAAGACGGGATTAAATAGCTGCTGAAAATGTCTGTGAATAGCTATTAATAGCTGCCATAAAGTGTTAGAAATGATACAGGAAAAAAGTCGTATTTCTGTGAGAATCATTTCACCAGTTCGGTTAATTGTGGTGGGTCTGAAAACAACAATTTTTGACCAATGAATGATATCAATATTTTTAATGGTAATTTTCTTTAGTTTAAGTACTGGGAAACTGGGTTGCATTTCCTGTAAGTGTGAGACAAATAAAATGGCAAGAATAAGCAAGTAAAACTTCAGAGCAATAAAACGTTTTATGTCTACAAGAAATTTTTTTAAATTTAAGTTACAAAAACAATAAAATGAGAAACTCAGGAAAGGAACACGTGAAAAATTAAAATCTGATAAATCTTTAACGTAACACTATTCCAGAAATAGGAACTTTGCTGATTTTTGAGGGACTGTTTTGTTTTGAAAGTAAACAATAGCTCTAAAATTCCAAGACCTAAATTGTTCGACGCGTACTGCAGACTTAGTTAAATCGGGAATTATACATAGGAAGCGAGACTGCTTCCTTCTCCACCGCCCAATTCACGCAAGTACTATTAGCTTAACGAGAAAAAAATGTTCTTCCTGTACAATTATGCATCATTAAACCTAAAAAATAGATAGCTATCACTTGCGTACTCGACAAGGCTCTAACGTCTATCAGTAACCACACTTTGGGCGACGCTATCATACGTTCTGCCACGTCCGTGATATGTTGCTGGTCTATCACAGCTCGTACAAGATAAAGCGTGTGTTATAGAGCGTGTATGAAGATAATGAGCTTATATTCACTGCGATGAGAGCAAATGTTAAGGTTTCTTGAGTTCAGCGATGGAGTTTACTCGCTGGTTTAAAATGACTCGGCTTTGTGATCGTAAAGTTCAAGGAGTTCTAACAGACCTCGTCACGGTGTAAAGGTATGGGTTGTTTGTTTGTTATGAGTGCACATTAGTCTTATTTGTTGAATCTGTTAGAATTATTTCCTCGATAGAGTGTACCTTAAACCTTATTATATTTTTTGTTTGTTTGTCTGTTTTTTTTTCGTGCTTATATTCTGCGCTTCTGTAATTTTGGGTGTACTGACGTGTCTGTTATTTTATTTGCAGACTTTTTGTTGAGAATGAGCCTAGGCTCGAAACGTTCAGAGTAAATGTTTTTAAAGTACTTCTTCTCCATTTCTTTCATTGTAAATTTGCTCCGCACACCAAAAATATTTTCCTTAGTCTTATTTAATGAATGTTTTAAAATTATTTCCTCGATAGATTTGAAACTTGAGTCTAATATGAATGAACTGAGTTTTCTATTGGAACGACTTTAAATTCTTTAGAAAACGAATATTTTTCAGCACTTCAAGAGAAATAAGAGTTGAAGATGTTATGACTTAGCAGAACAAGAGACTGTTAAAAACTTCTTCGCTAAAGTCAATGTATAGGAGTCTTTTGTTTCTTTGATTTTAATTTACAGTAAAAGGCACCAAATGAAACTTAAGAAATCCTCATATCGTCTCAACAGTCAATTCCATAATCTGTAAAATATGCACTGCCATCGAAATTTCCTTCTAAATGCTCCCATTTTTTCTATCCAAAGCAAAGTTATGATACACATATCATAGGATTTTTCCTAAGTGAGTCCTTTCCCCACACAAAACTATTTAAAATGCGAAAAACATAAAAAAATCATAATTCTGGCGGATTCTGGTGCGTGCGGTATCAGAATTGCTAAAATTGCAATTGCATAAAAAATTTATACTAGAATTGCAAAATATGCAGGCTCTGTTTTTCAGAATGCACTTTATGTTAAATTAATTAGAGTGCTTTGAATATTCATAAATGTGGCGTGACTACAAGCGCAAGACGTTTCACAGCACCCGTTCGAGCGAGAGCGATCACTTTATTTGAGTCGGATCGTCGGATCGCAGCACCCCGTTACGCCAAATGAAAACACGCAAAGTTATTTTTGAGCATCAAATTCATGTACATCGAATTGAGAAAAATCGAAACTGAATAAGGTTAATATTGTGATCAGCTGTTCACTTGACAGCAATCTCAAATGCTCAGTTTGAAAACGTGAATCTCTTGTTCTCCCATAACAGTTTTCATGAAAACGTACCTCAATAAAGTTTATTCACCAGCTGCACACCGGTGAGCCATGGAAGTGAAAAGTATAAAAGGAAATTTCTGTAAAGATGGTCATCGAACCTGCAACGTTCACTTATAGCCGTTCTTTTAAGAAAGACACCGAACATATCACTCCGACAGACAACCAAGAAGTGTTTCTCGTCATTTCTATTCTTCTAACAGCCTGAAATAAGACAGCTAAACGAGTACAAGAAGACCGAGGGAATAAATTTAACCCGTGATAACGATCTCTTCAAGCTATGATAACGCTCTCGAGTAGTTGGTACCATGACCAATTTAAAAATTTGTTCAGTTTAGTTAAAAAACACGATTATGAACCGTTTTTCTTTCCTTGCCATACAGTTTTAAACAAAATTCGCAGAAATGAGAGCGTGCGCAGCGCTTGTGGTTTCTAAAGCATTTATAATCGATGCTTATATTCAGAGCAGAATGATTTTTACATCGGCTACGAGCTGGAAAAATAATCGGCTGTCATTCAACGAAAATATTCGCCCAGGTCAAGCAAACAGCTTGGGCCTTTTGAAAATATTTAAGAAATTTGGACTGCATTGACTTCACAGCTAGGAAAAATTATAAAAACTCTAAAGGGCTCCGGCCACGGTAGACGAAGGGAGAAATACTGTTCTATAACATTATTTAAAATTACACGAATGAAATTAGCAGTGTCGACATATTTTTTCGAAGTTATTGATCGTTATAAATGATCAAATTAGCCTAAAAAGGGAAATTGGGTACGGCTATTGAGGTATTGGGCAGTGTCGTAATTAGAAGATTAACGAGCTGCTTTCAACCATGTGAAATTCGATGACTTGAGTAGAAAAATTGATCATTCGCTCACTTCTACCTTCAACACGTAGCAGTCATGTGCAGCACGATCACTAACACAATCGTAACGTAGTTATTTTGGGTATCCTAGAGCATCGACAAGGAGTTGGCGTTGAAGTTTGTCAGAGCATGACAAATTTTTTGCTTTTATTAATCTTAATCTGAAAAATAATAAAGCATCATAATGAGAATTTAGGAATTTATTTAATCATGCGCTTTATTTTTGGGTATGATTTATAAATGTAATGTTAGTGGAAAGGAGACTCTAACCAGTGGGATGAAAGTGCAGAGCGACATCTCCCAGAGACACGGACATGTGTAGTGACATCAGTATTGCACTTCGTTTCCAAGAACCTCAACCTTCTTGAAACTTTGATAAGACCTATTTTTTCTCTCCAACTTTTCTCCTGGTTATACAGTTATTTAGTTTAAATATCTTAATTCTTTGGCTATTTAGACAATTTATTCATGCTAAAATTATGCTAAAATTGCAATTGCATAAAAAATTTATACTAGAATTGCAAAATATGCAGGTTCTGTTTTTCAGAATGCACTTTATGTTAAATTAATTAGAGTGCTTTGAATATTCAGCTTCTGATTTTCTGACTTTTAACATTGAAAATAAAAGAAAATAAAACTTTTTGCAGATGTTTAACTTTCAGAGCTACGAAGATTTGTTCTTGTTTATTATATTCCTGTTTCTTTCACTGAGAAATGTTTAAATTATTTTTGGAGGAACTATTGATTAAGATAGAACCTCATCAACAACACATTTTTAAATTGATGAAAGGGATAATTTTCTCAGAAAATTACACGGCCCAGCGAGCGCCAGAGACTTATTTAACTTAGCTTATCCTAATCCTAAGTCGCGTGAAAATCGGGGTCTAATGTTGAACGACCGTGCTTTCCAAACAGAATGGTACGGATTTGATACACAGCACTAGTATGGACAGAATTCACTAGTATTGACAAAACTTGGTGGACAGAAATTAGAGAGCTATTGTGTGCTTTTCAATTTACTTCTAGATCGGGGTACGTATGGTCTAAGCCACCCAAGACTAGATTGCTTGTGGACTAGAAGGCTAAAGTCGTAGATTCTCCAAAATTAAGATAAACTCCGTTTACTTGGAAAACGAAGTAACCCCTGAAATTCACCACTCAACTCCGAAGTATAAGTCATCACATGATTCCGTTTGTAGCTCATTGTATGGTATTTGAATAGCTGTTACTGCATAGGACATGTCTGCATGATATAAAAGTATAACATTTCACGTATTAATTTGATTTGAAGCTGAATACGTCACCATCAGCGCAACAATGAACACTTCATGGGTAAACTTGATTGGAATATCATGAGTGTAATGATACATGATTTAAATGCTGAAAATATAATGGATCAACTTGATCGTAATACTGAAGTTGTAAAGTGGTAATACGAATACTGACGGTTCGCGTAGGCGAGCAAAGCATGTAGAATCTCGGAAACAATCCCTAAGTTCTTGCGTTGTAAACTATGTATGAAGTTTTTTATGTCGTTGAATTTTTGTAAGTCTTCTTGCCTTAATTAGAATACTAAATATATCATACATTAACTTATTTGAGATATTGATATCTTGATCAGAATACTAAGTAGGTAATGTATTAACTTCATTAAAATACTAAATGTATCACGTGCCAACTTAATCAGAATATCAAACATGCACTGTTTCTACTAAATGAAATACTAAATAGGAAATCTATCGTTTTCATTGAGATGTTTGAACGGTCATGTATGAACTTGGTTCGAATGCTAAATGTTGAATGCATTTGCGTATTTAGAAAAAACGTTGCTAATTTAGAAAAAATCGTTAAAGATTTAGAAAAAATATTTGTATATTTAAAAAAAAACATTGCGTGTTGAGAAAAAATCATTGGAGGTATCAAAAAATCTTTACCAATTTAGAAAAAATTCATTTCATATTCGAAAAAATCATTACATATTAGAGAAAAATAATTGCATATTTAGTAAGAAATCATGGCATATTTAAGAAAATCCTCCAATTTCCCCACCTGCTGGTGATGTAGCCGAAGCCCATAACGTTGGGGAGGGCCAAGCCCAGCACGGCGAGGACGACCACACTGCGATGCATCCCGACCTGGGGGATGCATGTGGTGAGCGGGTGGGGTTGCGGGGGTGGTGAGGTTACGGGGGTGGTGGGGTTACGGGGGTGGTGGGGTTACGGGGGTGGCGGGGTTACGGGGGTGGTGGGGTTGTGGGGGCGGTGGAGTTATGGGGTTGGTGGGGTTACGGGGGTGGTGGGGTTATGAGGGTGGTGGGGTTGGGGGGGTAGTGGGGTTATGGGGGTGGTGGGGTTATGGGGATGGTGGGGTTACGGAGGCGGTGGAGTTATGGTGTTGGTGGGGTTACGGGGGTGGTGGGTTTATGGGGGTGGTGGAGTTATGGGAATGGTAGGGTAATGGGGTAACGATTACAAATTTGAAGTTGATGAACGATTAAATATTTCAAGTGACCACGTCAGATTGAGCAAAATACCGGGAGATGCAAACCACTTTCACCAGGGCCACACCAAACGGTTTTGACTTCTATATTCAGTGCCGGCCGTCCCTTCAGATGTTATGAATTTAGTTTAATTTTTGACCTTGGAAATTAAGCAGTTTTTAATATGTTGAATGAGGCACATAAATGTCATATTATAACAACTTCAATAATTTTTTGAGGAAATGATTGTGTTTATTTTCAAACCAAGTCTAATAGCGGACATGATCATCATGATGACTTATATTGTAAATTTTGGCTAATGTTCAGTTTTTATTCAGTTTTAAATACATAATTAATTTAATTTAATTTAATTGACAAGATTCAATGATTCGTTTTAAAGATAAGTTCATCAGTGCTGTAATTCTTAGTACTTTATAATCGGGATCATCATTGGTCGTTGGTTACCATGATAATTAGTGTTATTTTGTATCACAATAATTACTTGTAGTAAATTTTATGTAAGGAAGAGATGGACATAAAAATGATTTTATCATTCAATTCCTGGCAGCTATAAAACTAAACTATGAACCAAAGGAGCAATAGATATAAACTATAGTTCTTACTTGGTATGTATCATAACAACCTTCATTGGTATTCTCCCAACCAAAGTTTCTCGTGTGCTACCGAGTGACGCAACTTGCTCTCACATTCCCTTGCGTGTTTTATCTTGAAGGTTTTGAGATTTTTTGTTAAAGAAAAAGTGTGACGCGACTGAAAACTGGCTCGGTAATTTCCCATGAGGGATTTTGAGCAGAAAGGACCTACTCCCCTTATGCTACTCCCTCCCTCTCCCTTCCCTGATCCCCCTCCTCTTCCATCGTATTTAATCAAGCTGTCTTTACGTGGATGATCATCTAATTGCACGTCGATTTAAAAGTTTTCAATAAAAAATAAGTGTTCTCATAAATCTGAATTTGCTCAATTCAATGTCTGTTTTTCTGATTCCCTGTGCCTCATAACCACGGAGGGACAGCGGTTTGTACAAAAAAATAGAGGTTGACTTCAAAATAATTTGCGGTTGGCACTGCAGGCTGCACAGCGCCAGAGGCAGCGCAAATGGGCATCTAAAAAAAATCCCTACTGTTTCTTCATAATTCTTCGCTAATACGTTCAAAACTACGGTCATTTGTGATCAGATTTTTTTTTCTTATTCTCGCAGATATTTTTTGTTTAATTTTCAAGTAATGATTATTGATCGTTAATTATGTTTTTAAAAAGTTCCGATACATTCCCGTTATAAACCGTAATTTTAAACGCGTATTGAGACATGAATTCGAATTGCAATTGTTACTTTTTGAATTCTCTGTTGCTTAATTCCGCTTACAATGAACTTAAAGTGGAATCTCAACATGCATTGATATTTATATGTCACTACGAGTCAACATAAACTTCATCCATCAATAATCATCCAAACAATATGAGTACGTCTGGGATATACTTACACTTTCATTTAATTCGCTATTACTGCTACATTACTTCATCTCATTAGAGCCCAAAAAGCCATTACGAGGCTTGTTAATCCCAAAGACCAGCTCTAAAGTTGCCTTGTCATATGTATCATAAGATCATATGTATCAGGCTTGATTGGAAATAAAGCATCCCAAAGATGCCGATGTTAACCTAACCTTGTTTCAGCTTAAGGATCCAAGCCTCTCCTGAGCGCATTCACAGCCTTATTGGACGAGTTTTATGGAGCTGAAACTCATATTCGCAGCGTTGTGAAACGATCCGAGTTCATTTTGCAGAACATTCCGTGTATGCGCAAAATATTTTTACCTGTGTTTCATAGTCAAGTGCAATTTGCAACTGTTCTAAGTACTTCATTACGCTATTTAATGCATTTTAAGATAATATTTAGCACATGTCTGCTTCTACATCGCGAGCGAAATAGCTCTGTAATTCCTATTCAAACATTGCCATCAAACATATCTGAATTGAACAGTACAGACCTTGTCAGAATATCGACGCCAACAATTATCCGTAAAGGCCTCAAGTATGTTTACCACTGGCTCTTTTGCTAATGTTTTGAAAAAGGCTCGTGAAATCAATGAATCGACTCCTCGTTCTGAAACTTTTTGTATCCAAACGAGGGCTCGTGGTACGTAAGGCTGCGGCAAAACGAGTCCGTGCTTTTAGCACAATTTATTTCAAGTATGCTACGCAATAATGCTGTTTCTTTTGCCTAAAATGCCGGCGCCAATTTAAAATTGAACGAAACTGCGATATTTAACGCATTAACCGCCATGTGAGCCACCGGTGGTACACGGACTGAATTTTCATAATGCTGCTGAACGACCATTACTCACTAACTCAATTTTCATAAAGATTAATGTAAGCTACATGAAGGCAAAATCCAGTCAATGTTTACTGTTTTCAAACTTGCTCGCTACAATTGACTTTACACTTGAGTTGAATACTGAACTTTAGCTTAACCCATGGTTGTTAAACAATTTAAACAATTTATTTACCACAGGTGATGCAGAGGTAGAATATTTCTTAAGTCTAGTACAATGGTCAAATTTGAGTATAGCTACCTGTGGGCCCGAACAAGTTGAGCGACTTCTAGGGCATGTAAACGTGTAAAGCTTGAATGTAGGGACCATTTTTGTGCATTTGAACATGTTAGGGATGCGGAAGTGTAGCTTACCGGCACTTATTTGTTCTTGTAGCAATTCTTCTTCAATAAGATCACTTGTATATCCCGATAGCATCGTTTCACCATTGATTTTTCACTGTGTCGCACGTCATTAAATCTTCAATGCATTTTATTTCAGGAATCTGATTAAATTTAAGTTACTCATATGCCCAAACAGGATTCAGGGACAAGCTTATTGAAACATGAATAATTCATATCTACAGAAGGATTTGTAAAAGGAGTTTAGAGTTGGAAGCTTTGTTCCTCCATCACTTCCCCATCACATTTTCAACTCCTCCCATCTCTCCCACATCACCTCCCTTATTCCTTCCTCATCACCTCCTCCATCACCTCATCATCACCTCCCTGTCATCTATCATCACCTCTCAATCACTTGTCCATCACTCTCCCATCAACACAACCCCATCGTTCCCAACGCTCCCGCATCACATACCCTATCACCGCCAAAACGCAATCTTTTTTGTCTTCTTTCTTTCATTCCTTCATTCTTTCTTTTGTATGTCTTGAGTAAGAAACTCAAATACGAGTGCTGCGCTCCCAATGCGTCTCTCGCGCCTCTCTGAGCTGAAGGAATCCATCATCTGTTTTTTTTTTGTGGTTCGTTTTGCGGCGCATCCATCACTGGGCAGTCGCTCTGACGGCGGCTTCAGGAAAGAATGAGTGAAGAATTTTCAGAGCTTTGATAGCACGGATACCCTGCCCGTATTCGAGGGACGTTTACGTGCCCGTATTCGAGGGACGTATATCCTGCCCGTATTCGAGGGACGTTTACATGCCCGTATTCGAGGGACGTATACCCTGCCCGTATTCAAGGGACGGATGCCCTATATATATTCGAGGGACGTATACCCTGCCCGTATTCAAGGGACGTATGCCCTGTATATATTCGAGGGACGTATACCCTGCCCGTATTCGAGGGACGTTTACATGCCCGTATTCAAGGGACGTATACCCTGCCCGTATTCAAGGGACGCATACCCTGCCCGTATTCAAGGGACGTATTCCCTGCCCGTATTCAAGGGACGTATACCCTGCCCGTATTCAAGGGACGTATACCCTGCCCGTATTCAAGGGACGTATACCCTGCCCGTATTCAAGGGACGTATACCCTGCCCGTATTCGAGGGACGTATACCCTGCCCGTATTCGAGGGATGTATACCCTGCCCGTATTCAAGAGACGGATACCCTGCCCGTATTCGAGGGACGTATACCCTGCCCGTATTCGAGGGACGTATACCCTGCCCGTATTCAACGGACGTATACCCTGCCCGTATTCAAGGGACGTATACCCTGCTCGTATTCAAGGGACGTATTCCCTGCCCGTATTCGAGGGACGTATACCCTGCCCGTATTCAAGGGACGTATACCCTGCCCGTATTCGAGGGACGTATACCCTGCCCGTATTCAAGGGACGTATACCCTGCCCGTATCCGAGGGACGTATACCCTGCCTGTATTCGAGGGACGTAAACCCTGCCCGTATTCAAGGGACGTATACCCTGCCCGTATTCGAGGGACGTATACCCTGCCCGTATTCAAGGGACGTATTCTGCCCGTATCCGAGGGACGTATACCCTGCCTGTATTCGAGGGACGTAAACCCTGCCCGTATTCAAGGGACGTATACCCTGCCCGTATTCGAGGGACGTATACCCTGCCTGTATTCGAGAGACGTAAACCCTGCCCGTGTTCGAGGGATGTATACTCTGCCCGTATTCGAGGGACGTAGACCTGTATTGTGCAGTGAGACCTGCTGTGCACTGTACAGTGTTGTGGTAAATACGATGACGAAATAGGTTGATGCAAAGATATTATCAAATGAAAAAAGCTGTTTCAAGCAATCTAAATGTTTTTGCAAAAGACTATGGGACCGCAAGGAAGAGATCCATGTGAACAGGGTTTGTTTTAGCAAGAATAAAGTGAGCGTCATCACGTATGCGAGGTCGTAGGTCACTTTGATTGTTTGTGTCCTTACCTTCAAGATTTTGACCTTGGACTTCAAAATGTCACATAAATTAGAAATAAAGATAAAAGGGAAATGGGTCTCTCCGACAAAATATGTGTGAAAGGCGAGAAAAATTTCAGCCATGTAGAAGAGGAGCCTGTGAAAAAACGCTTACTTACTCCACTTTTCATTAATCATGAAGAGCAAGAGTAAATTTATAAAAATTTTAAAACAAAAATACTTTGATGCAGGACCTCTCAAATGATGGCTCACGAAAAGACAAGTGTACAACAGTAGAATTGTCGTGGCGCGGAAGTGTTTTAGAATAAAAACACCAATGGTAACAATATCAAGACTCTAACTGAGTATTCCGTCTAAATTAATCGTAAAATTGTTAATTAATTAATCGTAAAATTGTCGTGGCGCGGAAGTGTTTTAGAATAAAAACACCAATGGTAACAATATCAAGACTCTACCTGAGTATTCCATCTAAATTAATCGTAAAATTTCAACAACAAAGTCTAAACGTGCTCCTCTTTTTGTCTATATTTCGACATTACGAAGAGTGAACATCTGTGTCGGAATGGGAGGCACACGAAAGTCGTAGAGGAGAAGAAACTGTATTTGCAAAATTTGTTTTTGAGCAGACTCATCGAGAACTGTTATTGGAATGTAACTGAACAGAACGAGTATTTAAGCAAGGCATTCGAAGGCCTAAAATATTTATGTCCGTAAGAAACAATCTAATCGCTCCTTGTGGCACAAATGCGTTTGCCTTTCAAAGTCACAATTTGTCTTTCATTGCAAATGGCGTGTAAAGGTCCGCGGTCCTTTGACGCCATATTTAATTATCTATTTCATGTAATTGTGGAGGGTTGTAAATTGGCTGGTCAATTTCAGGATTGCATAAGTGTTATTTAGTATTGTAGATCGAATTATAATTTTGAGTCTCTGAGGACTTATTTTGCACTGGAGTGTGGTTCATGACAGTACAATTTCTAGAAATTATTCAAGCGTATTGTGCCCCATACATATTTAGAAAACAGTTCCTGTCAGTAAACAGAGTCTACCTTACAATGGCACGCCTTCGTACCAGTAGACCAGGATCTACATTCAGGCTAGTCTACCTACCTATCAATCGTGATGCATCATTTTCTGCACATTAATTCTAAGTTTCACTCTTGGGTCATCGTGGTCTTCATCCTTACGCAATGTCATTACACTAGATTATTTCCCTATATCATTTATGTATATTTCACTACATCATTACACTTTATCATTTCGCTGAATTTTTTTATTGTCATTACACCTTATCAATGCACTACATCATTTCATAACATCATTACACGACATTAAACGGCATCAGTGTACTACGTCATTTCACTAAATAATTTCGTTTTATCAATTTATTACATCATCACACTTTATCATTTCACTACATAATATCATTGTAACATTTCGTTGCATCATTACACTACATCATTGCACTGCATCATTACCCTACATCATTTCCCAACATCATTTCACAACAACATAATTCTAAGCCATTATACTACATCATTTCACTTCATCATTTTACAACATCATTTCACTTCATCATTTCAATACAGGGTTTTCGAAAACTAATGTCACAGACTTAGACAGATGCATGTAACCACTTAGAAGAATTACTTTTTCACGTATAAGTACAATCAAAACTTCAATCGCCTTCGAGCTATCGAATCTCAAAATTGAGTAGGGTCAGCCTTCGAGGAGGCAGCCCCCAAAGTTTCGGGTAGAGGAACTCGTTTGATATCATGAACTATGTTGCAGGATTGTACTTATAACCCAGTCTAACTTTTTCGCTGCCTGTATGCAGGTTTTTCGCAATCTAAGTGATTTGATCCCTTATATCGCTTAGGCGGCAAAAAACATGCATACAGGTGGCGAAAAAGTTAGACTGGGTAATAAGTGTTCAAAGAGTTCACTCCCCAGTCTAACTTTTTCGCCGGAGCATGCATGTTTTTTTGCCGCCTAAGCGATTAAATTACTGGGACGGTGAAAAACATGCATGCAGGGGGCGAAAAAGTTAGACTGAGTCGCTACGTCGATGCGGGTCTGGTACTGCATAAAAATAATTTCCACACACTACAAAAAACACTCGTGGATCATCTGCCAGAAGTCTTTAAGCGTCGTCTGTTGCTGTCCTTCCCACGAGGTCCATTACTGTCCTTTCTGGGGCTTCTTGAATTAAACTTTTAAGCGGACCCTACCACCAGACCACCGTTAAAAAGAAACAAATGTAGCCGTTATATGCGGATCTAAAATCACATGTGAAGGAAGAATTTTTTTTGAGGCACACAACATGTAAGATCTGACATCTCAACCACTATGAATACATGAATTTTTACTTATTATCGAAAAAGTCCTTCTTTCAGGTTTTATATTTACCTATAAAATGTCTACAAAAGCCATCGAACACTATTTCGGTACATTAGTCTTGGAAACACTACGTTTTAAAATTTGAACATCAAAATCTACTCACAACTTTTATCCTTTAACATCGACACGCCGTAATCTACAGATCCCTTCCAAGTTTCAATTCACACCATAGCCTTCCCACTCCGCCTCCCTCCCAGCCTATCCCAGTCTAACTATGTAGTCACCTACACTCATGTTTTTCGCCGCCCAAGGTGACCGCCATCGCTTAGGCGGTGAAAAACAAGCATGCTCAGGCGAAGAAGTTAGACTGGGTATGCACACACGCTCTAGTCTAGTTTACCATTCCTCAAGCTCAGCACGAGCAGCTTCGCAGCTACTCACTTAATGTGAACATTTAAAGACGTAATAAACCTAATTAAATGTTTCAGGACAACTGCAGAGGTACCGTAGACGGAATTTAAATTTCAACCCATACTGAAATACGAACGTTGTGGGACAAAAATGAATGAATTAATTATGCTTCCTCTTAATAACCTTGGCCTGTACCACTGCCTGCACCACAATTCGCACAGCTCCTTTGTATGTATTGCTATGTTCTGTAACTTCATTTATCATATGCGACAGAAACTACAAAAATCCGAAATAAAATGTCTATCTACAATAAAATCAAACTATTGTCGCTTCCTTGAAAATAAAGCAGTTATTCCAAGGCAAAGTTTTACGTCTCATTAAGTATTTTCACCGAATCGCTACTCTGATTGCCATAGTGATTTGAATTCTGGGCAGCCTTTCATGTATTGAATGCGGTGGACTTGCGTTCGTCTGCAATGTTGCATTCTATTTCCTGAGCTGATTCCGTAATTTTCCAATATGCTCGGAACTTCGTCAGATGATTCTATTCGCTACAAACTGCACCAATCATGTCCATTTGCTACAAACTGCACCAAACATGTTCATTCGCTACAAACTGCACCAAACATGTCCATTCGCTACAAACTGCACCAAACATGTCCATTCGCTACAAACTGCACCAAACATGTCCATTCGCTACAAACTGTACCAAACATGTCCATTCGCTACAAACTGCTCCAAACATGTCCATTTACTACAAACTGTACCAAACATGTCCATTCGCTACAAACTGCACCAAACATGTCCATTCGCTACAAACTGCACCAAACATGTCCATTCGCTACAAACTGCACCAAACATGTCCATTCGCTACAAACTGCACCAAACATGTCCATTTGCTACAAACTGTACCAAACATGTCCATTCGCTACAAACTGCACCAAACATGTCCATTCGCTAAAAACTGCACCAAACATGTCCATTCGCTACAAACTGAACCAAACATGTCCATTCGCTACAAACTGTACCAAACATGTCCGTTCGCTACAAACTGCACCAAGCATGTCCATTCGCTACAAACTGCACCAAACATGTCCATTTGCTACAAACTGTACCAAACATGTCCATTCGCTACAAACTGTACCAAACATGTCCATTCGCTACAAACTGCACCAAACATGTCCATTTGCTACAAACTGTACCAAACATGTCCATTCGCTACAAACTGTACCAAACATGTCCATTCGCTACAAACTGCTCCAAACATGTCCATTTGCTACAAACTGTACCAAACATGTCCATTCGCTACAAACTGCTCCAAACATGTTCATTCGCTACAAACTGCACCAATCATGTCCATTCGCTACAAACTGTACCAAACATGTCCATTCGCTACAAACTGCACCAAACATGTCCATTTGCTACAAACTGTACCAAACATGTCCATTCGCTACAAACTGCTCCAAACATGTCCATTCGCTACAAACTGCTCCAAACATGTCCATTCTCTACAAACTGTACCAAACATGTCCGTCCGCTACAAACTGCACCAAACATGTCCATTTGCTACAAACTGTACCAAACATGTTCATTCGCTACAAACTGCACCAAACATGTCCATTCGCTACAAACTGCACCAAACATGTTCATTCGCTACAAACAGCACCAGATGTTTCGAGCTGCAGCAAACTTCGCCAGATATTTCCATTTCCAGGCAATTTCCCAGGAGGCACGTAACGTCCATATGCACAAATTTGTTTACAGCTCAATCATCGATTCCTTAATGCGAGGCCCTCACAAATCACACGCTATAACACCGAGCATCACCAAAACTTCTTCTTGGTTCTATCGGTAACTTGAATTTCCTAGCTGATTTGCCTACGGATATACTTTGGGTTTCAGTTATTTTGAGCAGAGAATTCGTTTTACTGGACCTTAGAATAAAAAGTGAGTGATCAAAGGTAAAGGCGATCAAGTTTAGGAAAATCTAGATTGAACCCTGATTTTCCATCTTTTAGTTGAGAAAAATAGCAATGTTCAGAAGTTGTGCGCTCAATTTATCAGTAACCATGCTCAGCCAACCTCTCCGCTCTCAGCCAAACGAGCCCTCAGCCAACCTCTCCGCTCATGCAGCATTTCATGGAACGAATAAGCAGAAATGCTAAACAGGAGCAGCTAATTGTGGCTCTCTCGTTCTAATTTGAATAATTATGCCGGTAGCACAGATACGCTGCTGAGTGGCTCTAGCGGCGCATCCATAAGGCATCAGGCAATGCTCGATAATTGAGGTCGTTTGCACAGAAAGAGCGGCCATTTTTGCCTGATGGAAAGCACTGAGGGTTCACAGCACCAGTTTTCACAGGCTGCAAAACGGCGTTTTGCATCCATGTGCTGTTGCGTGAGTGACTGCCACGGTAGAAGAAACAAGGTGGGGTCATTTCTATGGGAGAAAATACACCTCCTCTTGTTCGGCTAGCCAATAGAAAGGCTTTATTTCGAACAAACTTTATGACGTCACCAAAGCGCCATGTCGTTAGGCAAATAGTGGAGAGCAAGACTTAGGAGTAGCAGTGCTACCAGATGCAATATGAGCGCTGCTATAGGTTCGTTGCCGTGACGTCAGCAAAATCACACCGTCAACGAAAAAAATACAGGTTTGAACCTACCTTGTTTCCTCTACCGTGGTGACTGCTCTGCTCTGACACTTCACGTGCCAGACTCCCAAACGTTTTTTTGTGATGTTTGCTCAAAGTATTCAATTTTGTTCCTGTTATTATAGTGTGTTGTGAAACCCGTTGTAAGTGTTCTAGACATATGTAGATAAAATTTGCACACGTGAGCAGTCTATCTACAGTATTTACCATAGTAAAATATTGGGATAACGTCACTCATTGACAACAATGTTATAAAAACTAGCTCTGTGCGTGTTACCTTGGCACAAGTAAGGAAGCAAAAATGTATTCCATTTAGTGCAGTATGTACTAAATAAATATATTAATATCTACCCCTCTTTGAACCGGCTTCAAGGAAATAGACATTCGCTTCCATTTCAGATGAGTGTAGAATGATCAGAAATAGTAGAATTTTTGAGAACGTTATATAGGTGTTGGAAACGCTCTGGAAACTAGATGTGAAGCATGTAAAGATTTCCATTGTATGAAAGCAAATGATGTTTGCAGTGCGTGGCTCAGATATAAACGTATCTCTAAAGTGTCTCTGATGTCGATGTGCTCCATGCTCATCAGCTATCAACTCACCGAGCCTTCGCATCAATCATCAACCCGTCGTATATATGCATAAACCATCAATTGACCTCACTCATCAACCAGCACTCCCCTCAGTCAATTTATGAACGATATCGGTGAACGATGCTTGTTCATTGAAAATTAACCCATCAAAGACACTCAACAAAAACCCACCATTAAGTCTTTTCATCTACTACTAAGCCTTACCTGTTTCATCAACCCTCTCCATCAAACCCCACCCCCACACTTCCCTTAACCCTCTCCATCAAACCCCACCCCCACACTTCCCTTAACCCTCTCCATCAAACCCCACCCACACACTTCCCTTAACCCTCTCCATCAAACCCCACCCACACACTTCCCTTAACCCTCTCCATCAAACCACACCCACACACTTCCCTTAATCCTCTCCATCAAACCCCACCCACACACTTCCCTTAATCCTCTCCATCAAACCACACCCACACACTTCCCTTAATCCTCTCCATCAAACCCCACCCACACACTTCCCTTAACCCTCTCCATCAAACCCCACCCACACACTTCCCTTAACCCTCTCCATCAAACCCCACCCACACACTTCCCTTAACCCTCTCCATCAAACCCCACACACACACTTCCCTTAACCCTCTCCATCAAACCACACCCACACACTTCCCTTAACCCTCTCCATCAAACCCCACCCACACACTTCCCTTAACCCTCTCCATCAAACCCCACCCCCACACTTCCCTTAACCCTCTCCATCAAACCACACCCACACACACTTCCCTTAACCCTCTCAAACAAACCCCACCCACACTCTTCGACCAACCCTCTCCATCAAACCCCACACACACACTTCCCTTAACCCTCTCCATCAAACCCCACCCACACACTTCCCTTAACCCTCTCCATCAAACCACACCCACACACTTCCCTTAACACTCTCTATCAAACCCCACCCACACACTTCCACCAACCCTCTCCATCAAATCCGTTTAAGTTCACGCAGGAGAAAGGCAATCGATCCGTCCATTATTATTAATTTTTCATTAATGAGAGAACAAGCTTCTTATAAAACGACATGGCCTCGAGACTTCCGTCGAGTTTTTCTTTGTAGTTAGCGCAAATGTAGCAATAATGTAGCAATAATGGTCAAATCCTGTGTTTTGCATCACACAGAACATCAGGTGCTTATCGCAAGTTTATTTTTAAGTGTCCTGATTACGATGATTGCTAATCGACGCGTAATTGCTGCCATTTGCTGGCAACTTGGATGCAGAGTGGAATATGTGCTTCAGATAAGTCATTCGTCGTGGAGATAATTATACTAGAATGTACAAAATAGTGATAGTGATAATAGAAGACAATAATACAGAACGATATTCTGTGTGATGTAGAAAATGAAATGTAGATATCCTGAAAATGTAGATATCTTGAAAATATAGATATCTTGAAAATATAGGTATTTGGAAAATATGGATATCCTGAAAATACAGATATTTTGAAAACATGAATATCCTGAAAATATAGATACTATTAAAACATGGAAATCCTGAAAATACAGATATTTTGGAAAATATGGATATCCTGAAAATACAGATATTTTGAAAACATGAATATCCTGAAAATATAGATATTTTTAAAACATGGATATCCTGAAAATACAGATATTTTGGCAATATGGATATCCTGAAAATATAGATATTTTGGAAATATGGATATCCTGAAAATATAGATATTTTGAAAAAATGGATATCCTGAAAATATAGATATTTTGGAAAAATGGATATCCTGAAAATATAGGTATTCTGGAAATATGGATGTCCTGAAAATATAGGTATTTTGGAAATATGGATATCCTGAAAATATAAAACTACGCTCCCTCACCTTCGAATTCTCCATCGTGACTTCACAAGGTCGACGCCTTGCGATGAGGGCAGAGACCTTCCTTAATTTCCTCGCAAGTGGCAGTTTTCCTAATGAGATATTTGTTTCGGAAACTTCAAATTACTGACCCATGTCCGGCACACGCGGCTGCTTGTTGTCGCTGTCAGTTGCTTGTTGTCGCTGTCAGTTGCTTGTAGTCGCTGTCAGTTGCTTGTTGTCGCTGTCAGTTGCTTGTTGTCGCTGTCAGTTGTTTGTTGTCGCTGTCAGTTGCTTGTTGTCGCTGTCAGCTGCTTGTTGTCGCTGTCAGTTGCTTGTTGTCGCTGTCAGTTGCTTGTTGTCGCTGTCAGTTGCTTGTTGTCGCTGTCAGTTGCGAGCTATCGCAATTATTTGCTTGCAGCAGCCATCAGTTGCACAAGATCTGTTGCTTGTTATTGCAATCAATGGGATAAAATTAAATGCAAGAAAAAATTCTTCAACTTTCACAATACTGGTATTGTTTCCTCAACAATGGCGTGTAATATGAGGATCTATTGATATTTAGTGTTGTTTTGGTTTGGCAGAAGAGCGACCCATACTCAGCTTTTTATTTATTTGTAAAAACGTTTGATATAACAACAATTCTTGTCCTTGCATTCGTGTAATGCTGCTCGTACTGCGTGCAATATTGGGCTCCTAGAAATGCAGTGATCTAATGTTCCCTCGCGTCTGAAGGTACACGAAATTTTCAATTTTGAAATTGAATCAGTGTCCCCTCTTTCTCGCTGATGAATACAATGTGCTTAGAAAATTTTCTAATATAACAACGCAATTTAATCGTTGCCGTGAAAATTGTTAGCGTATAAATCATAATTATCATGACATTCCACACGCACGGAAACAGGTTATATGTTTGTGTTAAATATGGCTACAATCGCGTTCCGCGGTCATGTTATACTAAAAAAATTGCATAGGTGAATAATTTTAATGGCAATGTACTCACGCCTACGCCCTATATTATTTTCAAAACCAACAACTCAGAAATATTTCGTTGGCCAAAAATCTTTTAATTAACTGTACACATTTACGAGAAGAGATCTTATTTCAGTTTATGGGCGTGAAAAACTTCCAGCTAAAATCGAAATAAAAACCATTCCCAAAATGGAAGCAGTCGCTAGGAAATGGAAAATCTTCAAAATGATAGACAAATATTTTGAAAGTTAGAGAAAATAAGGTTGCATTCAAAATCGCTTATTTTCCTCGCAAATCCCATCGGAGGCACTTTGAAGAAAAGCTCAATTACATTATGCACGCAAAGTTGAAAATTGAAGTAATCCAAACATTTGGAATCCCGAAAAACCCGTTAGCTTCCCTCTCAACCTCGAGACGGCGCCACGCACGCAATGATAACAAACCCTCTTTGAGGGAAATACCTTCGGTGTTTTCCCTCAGTTTCCCTCGGGGCAATTTCTACGCAATTGCATCGTTGCGGAGGTCAATGAAGCAATTCAAGGGAAAATTGCCAATTTGTTTCCGCTGGAAATTCCTAATCTGAAGCCGAGACCATCTGTGCGGATAAGGAGAGCTGGCAAGTACGTGCGTGGGAGCGAAGGGCCGATGGAGAAACTTTGCGGGCTTTTCTATGCTTTCGAGACTGTCTTTTTGTGTCACCTTGTCAGCAGGTAACGCAATCACTGGTGCCCTGAATCGCGGTAATGTCAGGGTAAAAATAAATTACTTTTGGGCTGTGGAAACGAAGACGCTCTTTCTTTTTTCAAGCATTCGTTTAATTTCTCTTCGTGATTACTTCGAGCTTTTGATTTGAGCAGAAGATATTTTTTTGGAGAAAACACACTTAGATAATGTGTCTTTGAATTGGCCAGAAATTGAACGTATTAGAGCGATAAGGTGATGACAAATGTAGAGCACAATATTTTTTGTAAATTTTTTCCACGTTTAGTAATCTTTTCATCTTGAACCAAAGAAAAAAAAAACAAATTAAGAATATGGTAGGCAGCAACATGAAATGGGAACCAACTTCAACGTATATTATTATGAATTTTCTTTAGTCTTTGATATTTTCATTCCACAATTGATAACGAATGCGATACATATTTTACTGAGTCTTCAATCTTAGTTATCCACCAGCACACCCACCACCACACCCACCACCACACCCACCACCACACCCGCCACCACACCCACCACCACACCAACCACCACACCCACCACCACACCAACCACCACACCCACCACCACACCCGCCACCACACCCGCCACAGCAGACGCCACCACACCCACTATCACACCCACCACCACACCCACCACCACACCCACCACCACACCAACCACCACACCCACCACCACACCCGCCACCACACCCGCCACAGCAGACGCCACCACACCCACTATCACACCCACCACCACACCCACCACCACACCCACCACCACACCCACCACCACACCCACCACCACACCCACCACCACACCCACCACCACAGCCACCACCACACCCACCACCACACCCGCCACCACACCCACCACCACACCCATGACCGAACAGAATCATCAAAAGGTCGCAACTATTGGTTCACACTACGTGCAAAAAAAAAAGCGGCGGTAATATGTCAAATTATCGAGGTGCGATAAATGTTACACTCAGATGCATTGGTGTCTAATTTCTCCCATAGAAATGACCCTACCTTGTTTCCTCTACCGTGGAGGGACCTCACACAACGCTGCTCACCGACCAGCCCCAAACTCAGTTTTTGCAGCAGAACTTCCTACTTCGAGCCCACTTATTCTGCGCGCTTCCTATTCCACGCACACTCTATTTTTTGCAAAGAAAAATCGCACTTGGCTTTAAAACTTCATGTTTTGCATCGTTTCGAATGCATGAGCATATCTGGACTGCGTTTCGTAATGTAAGAGTTCCATGAGGTTATTTACAATACGTTCTACGTCTTCGCTGGTAATAAGTCGACACATCAATCAATATAAATAATTACTGTGAGGAGTCGCGTAACTGTGATACAGGCTTCACTCTACCTCAAATTTTCCTGAAATTAATCCTTCAAATGAAAAAAATATGCTCTTATTCGAATACTAATATATATACTTATAGGTTTGTTGTTATAGATATTGTTATCCAAGATTATTTTCTTCGTTACCTGAACCATGAATGTTTAGTCACGGTAGAGGAGACAAGGTAGTTTGAACCAGTTTTTTTTCGTTGACGGTGTGGTTTTGCTCACGTCACGGCAATGAACTAATAGCAGCGCTCATATTGCATCTGGTAGCACTGCTACCCCCAAATCTGGCTCCACTATTGGCCGAACGGCATTGCGCTTTGGTGACGTCATAAAGTTTGTGCGAAATAAAGCCTTTATTTCATATTGGTTAACCGAACAAGAGGAGGTGTATTTTCTCACATAGAAATGAATCTACCTCGTTTCCTCCACCGTGGTTGAAGCGCAAGCTGCAAGTTTTTCGTTTCCTTTCGTAAAAGCACCGTGAACCAATCTGAGCTCCATGGGCTGTACGGTGGGGTCGGGGTAATTTTAGACCCCTCGATGACCGAGGCAGTGAAATAGATCCCTGGGAAGCCATCGTCAATAGGGTAAGGCTAGTCACTTTTAGGGACAAAAAACCTGCTGAAATGTCATTGGCTGGCATTTGTAATCCTCTCTTATTAATGAATTTTTACCTCTCGCTGCTGACCGAAATGGGAAGTCTATTCTTAACTACATACTTAAAGGAAGAGTTAGAAGTGTAGTATTTTTTGATAAACCAGAATTGATGTGTTTTCTATTTAGCTCGTGAGAGAATTGGCCAGACGATGTGAATGGATGCTCTGTGGAAAGAATAACGTAACAACTATTTGGTGAACTACAATGCATTAATATGAAGCAAAATTGAAATATGCTCAGTTACATTCCAACATACTAACATGAGGTCAAATTAAAGCATGTTCCATTGTAATAAAATAAAATGAAAACAGTTACGAATGCTGAGCGCTTAGGACCACGAATGTATTTGCTACCACTGAGAAGTTTTCCTAATGCATTCCCTTCAAGCAAAGGAGTTCCCTCTGCTGGGTCCCGCATTTTATTCCATGGAATGATCGGATGCACAAAACTCACACCTACCAAAGGCAGGTGCAAAGCAGTCTATAAATTGGTACGAAAATCTCGCTGAGCATGAAATTTATTTTCCCTCGCAACAGCGCCACCTGCCGGCCAGACAGCACGGCCGTCAAGGCTTATCCTGTGCTGCTGAGGGTCAGTAGTATCGCTCCTTGTTATGGCAATATTCCTTTTATTCTCATTTAGTTCTTGTATTATTTCTGGACGCGCATTCATATCATCATTTTGCACAGTCTGTTCATGTGCAGGAATTTGTTTCTTCGTTATACATTTGACTGGAAGATTATCGCGAAGTTTGAGCCTAACTAAAACGAAGTAAACAGTAACAGCATGATACAGAACCATATAATTTGTTCTCAGCCATTGCGCAGTTGCTACGATTGGTTTGGTTAGGTCGGACGTAGCAGACATGTAAAGCCGTCTTAAGTACTGCTTGATTACATTTTTATTTTTTCTAAGAAGCGGAAAAATATAACTGCACGACAACGTTTTAACTTGTACTGTTTAGTCTAAATTAAAAAAAGGAAGTGAAATAATTGAAAGGATATTCATTGACACCAGCACGTAAGTTAGCATATACCTAGTGGTATACATATGTTTCAACAAGCAGTCAACGTGCTTGAACAGTGAATTCCAGTAACTTCAACTGTAAGCACGCCATGCACTAAATATGAATGCTTCATCTTAAAACTAAGCTGTTATTACTAATTAAAATTGTTTTTATTATTATTATAATTATTATTATTTAAACTTATGAAAATTTAGTTGGAACAACTGTTGTGTTCTTACAATAAAAACGAACGTACTCCATCTCACGACCGACTGGAGACCAAAGCTGGTTTCGTTGAGCATTGGAACACGCAGACTACGTTTGCGCTATTGCTGCGGTTGGTCAGGCGTTGTTGAAAGAAGCAGTGCTGCAAAAACCGAACATATCTCTGTCCTTTCAAAGAAGTGCAACAATATGAAATCGCGCGGTAATATGTCACCTTTTACGCCAAAATTTATTCCTAAAAAGGTCTTAATTTAATTGAAAAGAAGCATTTATACCTGTAGGTAAATGGTCAATATACCCAGTGAGATATGTGTACCAACAAGCCGTCAATGTGTTAGAACTGGAAGATTGTCGATCATAAACCTTGAAATGAAGCCCATCTCGACGGAGGGTAACTGTCAATGCGTCACGGTAAAAGTTATAAAGCATTTGAATGCAGACGTGTTGACATCAACTTGACGACAACGACCTTTGATGTTCCTTCAATACGATCTGTGATTTTGCATTCACGGCAGCGCTGGAGACTCGGACAGTAATTGCAACATCCTGTCATGTTCCCCAAGTTCTTTTGAACGAAATCAAAGCTTGAGAGTTGCTTTCTGAAATTTCGGTATTCTATTGAACGAAATCAAAGCTTGAGAATTGCTTTCTGAAATTTTGGTATTCTATTGAACGAAATCAAAGCTTGTGAGTTGCTTTCTGAAATTTCGGTATTCTATTGAACGAAATCAAAGCTTGAGAGTTGCTTTCTGCAATTTCGGTATTCTATTGAACGAAATCAAAGCTCAAAATAAACTTTCTGAAATTTTGATAGACCTGAGTTGGATTTAACATTTGCACTGCAGTCAAAAATTAGCAAATTCTATGAAGGAAATGTTTGCATCGTACGAAGTCTGCATCAGTGCTTACCTTGATTAATGCTATCATAGCCACTTATGAAAAGATTGGGAATAGTGAAGCAGTTTCTTCTCGGGTAAGGTGAATTGATAAACGTGAATGGAAAATATAATTCAAAACAAAAATTACATGCATATTTTACATTCTATGCTTTTACTAGGTAATAGCAGAATATGAATTTGGATATAAAGCTCATGCAGGTAATTCAACGCACCAAAGTTGCAGGCATAACTCGGCTCATTTGTGGCCGTTTCAAAACCATTACGGTTACTCGATGCTTTCTTTCATACTTTCTTTCTTTCCGAATTATTTTATCTAATTATTAACTAAGAGCTTTCCGAATTATTCTGACAATCGCATTTATTTCCTGAAGGAGTGTGTTAAAAATTTTCCAATATGATTCAGCAGCATAATTTTATAACTCTTTTATACGAACGTGTTGCTTTTAACAAATTCCCTCTTCGCAATCTATACAATATGGAGTAGCGTGGTCTTAAAATATGCAATTATAGTTCACACTAGAATTATAATAGAAATTTATGTACTTATAGAGCTCTTATCATCATGTTGGCTGGCTTCTCAGTGCCCTACCTCTAAATTTAAAAAAATAACATCACGCTGATTTAAAGCCCAACTTTAAATAATAACTTCGAGCAAATTTGGAATCCCTCACGCTATATCACGGACGCAATGTAACACAAATTTCTACAATGAGTATTTAAAAAACATAAGGGATAAAAGCAAGCTGACACAGCGACTATTGTGCCATGCCAGGGTGTCTCACCTTGATATTGTCCTGACGACCTCCAAACGTCAACCGCGTTTCGGCGACTAAAGTTGTGCACGGGAACTTCTTTCAGGAAACTGGAAATTCAAAACGGCCGTCTTCTGAAGTTGGAAAACGAGCTAGATGGAAATTTTTAGTTTAATTATAAAGGGGAAATGTGCTCCGAGAAACGGTTTGCTGTGATTTAGTGAATCGGGTAGTATTGCAAGGGGCGAATACGAGCGCGACGAAACGAAGGCGATGAGCGAGAGAGACGCGTGTTGACCCCGCGGACCCTGAGGACAAAGTGGCGTCTGAGGGCAGCGGCAGCAGGCCTACCGTACGCCGCGTTCTGTCCGCTGAAACATCCGACTGCAGCTCGTATTTAGAAACAAAGCGTTTGCACACCTGGTGCCGGATTATAGAAAAATATTTCAAAACTTATTTTCAAAAACAAGTGGTAATCACTTATCAGGAGGTAAATGCAATGTACCATACCATAATATTTATGAGAAAATACCTTCTAATTGTAGCGAAAAGAATTATAAATTGTCGGAACAGAAGAGGAGGGACATAACGTTGTACCTGGCCGCACCTACGGGGCTACGCCCACCAGCGCGCCTACGCAGATCACAGGACGCTCTTGCTCTTAGGTGTAGCTCTTGTGCTGCTCTTAGGTGTAGCTCTTGTGCTGCTCTTAGGTATAACTCTTGTGCTGCTCTTAGGTGTAGTTCTTGTGCTGCTCTTAGGTGTAGTTCATGTGCTGCTCTTAGGTGTAGTTCTTGTGCTGCTCTTAGGTGTAGCTCTTGTGCTGCTCTTAGGTGTAGCTCTTGTGCTGCTCTTAAGTGTAGTTCTTGTGCTGCTCTTAGGTGTAGCTCTTGTGCTGCTCTTAAGTGTAGTTCTTGTGCTGCTCTTAGGTGTAGTTCTTGTGCTGCTCTTAGGTGTAGCTCTTGTGCTGCTCTTAGGTGTAGCTCTTGTGCTGCTCTTAGGTGTAGCTCTTGTGCTGCTCTTAGGTGTAGCTCTTGTGCTGCTCTTAGGTGTAGCTCTTGTGCTGCTCTTAGGTGTAGCTCTTGTGCTGCTCTTAGGTGTAGCTCTTGTGCTGCTCTTAGGTGTAGCTCTTGTGCTGCTCTTAAGTGTAGTTCTTGTGCTGCTCTTAGGTGTAGTTCTTGTGCTGCTCTTAGGTGTAGTTCTTGTGCTGCTCTTAGGTGTAGCTCTTGTGCTGCTCTTAGGTGTAGCTCTTGTGCTGCTCTTAGGTGTAGCTCTTGTGCTGCTCTTAGGTGTAGCTCTTGTGCTGCTCTTAGGTGTAGCTCTTGTGCTGCTCTTAGGTGTAGCTCTTGTGCTGCTCTTAGGTGTAGCTCTTGTGCTGCTCTTAGGTGTAGCTCTTGTGCTGCTCTTAAGTGTAGTTCTTGTGCTGCTCTTAGGTGTAGTTCTTGTGCTGCTCTTAGGGGTAGCTCTTGTGCTGCTCTTAGGTGTAGTTCTTGTGCTGCTCTTAGGTGTAGCTCTTGTGCTGCTCTTAGGTGTAGCTCTTGTGCTGCTCTTAGGTGTAGCTCTTGTGCTGCTCTTAGGTGTAGCTCTTGTGCTGCTCTTAGGTGTAGTTCTTGTGCTGCTCTTAGGTGTAGTTCTTGTGCTGCTCTTAGGTGTAGCTCTTGTGCTGCTCTTAGGTGTAGCTCTTGTGCTGCTCTTAGGTGTAGTTCTTGTGCTGCTCTTAGGTGTAGTTCTTGTGCTGCTCTTAGGTGTAGCTCTTGTGCTGCTCTTAGGTGTAGCTCTTGTGCTGCTCTTAGGTGTAGCTCTTGTGCTGCTCTTAGGTGTAGCTCTTGTGCTGCTCTTAGGTGTAGCTCTTGTGCTGCTCTTAGGTGTAGCTCTTGTGCTGCTCTTAGGTGTAGCTCTTGTGCTGCTCTTAGGTGTAGTTCTTGTGCTGCTCTTAGGTGTAGCTCTTGTGCTGCTCTTAGGTGTAGCTCTTGTGCTGCTCTTAGGTGTAGCTCTTGTGCTGCTCTTAGGTGTAGCTCTTGTGCTGCTCTTAGGTGTAGCTCTTGTGCTGCTCTTAGGTGTAGCTCTTGTGCTGCTCTTAGGTGTAGCTCTTGTGCTGCTCTTAGGTGTAGCTCTTGTGCTGCTCTTAGGTGTAGCTCTTGTGCTGTTCTTAGGTGTAGTTCTTGTGCTGCTCTTAGGTGTAGCTCTTGTGCTGCTCTTAAGTGTAGCTCTTGTGCTGCTCTTAGGTGTAGTTCTTGTGCTGCTCTTAGGTGTAGTTCTTGTGCTGCTCTTAGGTGTAGCTCTTGTGCTGCTCTTAGGTGTAGCTCTTGTGCTGCTCTTAGGTGTAGCTCTTGTGCTGCTCTTAGGTGTAGCTCTTGTGCTGCTCTTAGGTGTAGCTCTTGTGCTGCTCTTAGGTGTAGCTCTTGTGCTGCTCTTAGGTGTAGCTCTTGTGCTGCTCTTAGGTGTAGCTCTTGTGCTGCTCTTAGGTGTAGCTCTTGTGCTGCTCTTAGGTGTAGTTCTTGTGCTGCTCTTAGGTGTAGCTCTTGTGCTGCTCTTAGGTGTAGCTCTTGTGCTGCTCTTAGGTGTAGCTCTTGTGCTGCTCTTAGGTGTAGCTCTTGTGCTGCTCTTAGGTGTAGCTCTTGTGCTGCTCTTAGGTGTAGCTCTTGTGCTGCTCTTAGGTGTAGCTCTTGTGCTGCTCTTAGGTGTAGCTCTTGTGCTGCTCTTAGGTGTAGCTCTTGTGCTGTTCTTAGGTGTAGTTCTTGTGCTGCTCTTAGGTGTAGCTCTTGTGCTGCTCTTAAGTGTAGCTCTTGTGCTGCTCTTAGGTGTAGTTCTTGTGCTGCTCTTAGGTGTAGTTCTTGTGCTGCTCTTAGGTGTAGCTCTTGTGCTGCTTTTAGGTGTAGCTCTTGTGCTGCTCTTAGGTGTAGCTCTTGTGCTGCTCTTAGGTGTAGCTCTTGTGCTGCTCTTAGGTGTAGCTCTTGTGCTGCTCTTAGGTGTAGCTCTTGTGCTGCTCTTAGGTGTAGTTCTTGTGCTGCTCTTAGGTGTAGCTCTTGTGCTGCTCTTAGGTGTAGCTCTTGTGCTGCTCTTAGGTGTAGTTCTTGTGCTGCTCTTAGGTGTAGTTCTTGTGCTGCTCTTAGGTGTAGCTCTTGTGCTGCTCTTAGGTGTAGCTCTTGTGCTGCTCTTAGGTGTAGCTCTTGTGCTGCTCTTAGGTGTAGCTCTTGTGCTGCTCTTAGGTGTAGCTCTTGTGCTGCTCTTAGGTGTAGCTCTTGTGCTGCTCTTAGGTGTAGTTCTTGTGCTGCTCTTAGGTGTAGCTCTTGTGCTGCTCTTAGGTGTAGCTCTTGTGCTGCTCTTAGGTGTAGCTCTTGTGCTGCTCTTAGGTGTAGCTCTTGTGCTGCTCTTAGGTGTAGCTCTTGTGCTGCTCTTAGGTGTAGCTCTTGTGCTGCTCTTAGGTGTAGCTCTTGTGCTGCTCTTAGGTGTAGCTCTTGTGCTGCTCTTAGGTGTAGCTCTTGTGCTGCTCTTAGGTGTAGCTCTTGTGCTGCTCTTAAGTTTAGTTCTTGTGCTGCTCTTAGGTGTAGTTCTTGTGCTGCTCTTAGGTGTAGTTCTTGTGCTGCTCTTAGGTGTAGCTCTTGTGCTGCTCTTAGGTGTAGCTCTTGTGCTGCTCTTAGGTGTAGCTCTTGTGCTGCTCTTAGGTGTATTTCTTGTGCTGCTCTTAGGTGTAGTTCTTGTGCTGCTCTTAGGTGTAGCTCTTGTGCTGCTCTTAGGTGTAGTTCTTGTGCTGCTCTTAGGTGTAGTTCTTGTGCTGCTCTTAGGTGTAGCTCTTGTGCTGCTCTTAGGTGTAGCTCTTGTGCTGGTCTTAGGTGTAGCTCTTGTGCTGCTCTGAGGTGTAGTTCTTGTGCTGCTCTTAGGTGTAGTTCTTGTGCTGCTCTTAGGTGTAGCTCTTGTGCTGCTCTTAGGTGTAGCTCTTGTGCTGCTCTTAGGTGTAGCTCTTGTGCTGCTCTTAGGTGTAGCTCTTGTGCTGCTCTTAGGTGTAGCTCTTGTGCTGCTCTTAGGTGTAGCTCTTGTGCTGCTCTTAGGTGTAGCTCTTGAGCTGCTCTTAGTTGTAGCTCTTGTGCTGCTCTTAGGTGTAGTTCTTGTGCTGTTCTTAGGTGTAGTTCTTGTGCTGTTCTTAGGTGTAGTTCTTGTGCTGTTCTTAGGTGTAGCTCTTGTGCTGCTCTTAGGTGTAGTTCTTGTGCTGTTCTTAGGTGTAGTTCTTGTGCTGTTCTTAGGTGTAGTTCTTGTGCTGTTCTTAGGTGTAGCTCTTGTGCTGCTCTTAGGTGTAGTTCTTGTGCTGCTCTTAGGTGTAGTTCTTGTGCTGTTCTTAGGTGTAGTTCTTGTGCTGTTCTTAGGTGTAGCTCTTGTGCTGCTCTTAGGTGTAGTTCTTGTGCTGCTCTTAGGCGTAGTTTTAAAGCTCTTTCACCTGTAGATCATATGAAATGACAGGCGAGCTCGTACGATGCCCATATTCACACAGCTAGTTTCATTCCTGGACAACTGAAAATCACAGCCGCTCCAAACGACACTACACGAGAGAGCGTTGTGCTCGCCTTGCTTGCTTGTCATAACATGCGGTGCGATATTAAGCCTCTGCAATGCTTGTTTGTTTGCTTCCTTGCGGACCGGAATAACAAGCACCGTCACAACACCGTGTGCTCCTTCTCAGTTGTTTTCTTAAGCTAAATTGCGCTCGTTTTCTCATCTCTGGTGTAGGTGGAATTGTTTCCGTGATAGCATGGAGGATAATTTTGTTGCCTGTCTTACGTGCTGGATGCCCAGGATGTTCTTTTACTCTTTGAAATGTGCTGTAGATTTTCCTAATTTATTGCCTTTTCAACAAGCGGAAATGTATGAAGGTTCGTGCTGAATGTTTCCTGGAATCCACACAATACGGTTGTGCATTTTACGCATTTCAGGCATTATTTTCCATGCATTACGTGTAGTTCAATCGATGTTCGAAAATTATCAAATAACTTTACTGTATAAAATTTTTAATTATTTGCATTTATATATTATCTTATATGAGTTCTGACAGGACAAGACTGAGAAACTGTTAATGCTTCCAATTAAAATTTTACTCAGATTCTCCGAAGGTCTTGAGAAGCAAGGCGCAGTAAAAAGTAAAGTACATTCCTTATGACTGATTAAAGCAGTACACCGCCTCTATAGTTCTAGTTGCTGCAAAAATCGATTGCGGGTGCCAGATATTTAGTGCCATGAAACTAAACTCGATCAACAATAGCAATTACTAGTTAGAGGTTTAGAGGTACAGTTAGTTGAAAGTCTTCGCTGCTGAACTGTATTGCAGTTTGTTGCCGACCAGTGGAGTTTGCTGACGGAATTACTACCGGGACGCCGCAGACAAGGTGCGAGAAAACTTTTGTAAAAACGGCGATTTCGAAACTTGAAATTTATATTATTTTCCTTGCGTTGCAATGGCTTTAAACCTGCGCAAAAGGTTCCATTTGTAAATAATAACTGCATCTCTGCAAGGTTGTTACTGCGGAGAACTGCTCTGCTACTGCGTCGATTTTCAACACGTTGACCGTGATGGGTTAAGCTGAAGTTCAACTTTCGATTACAATTTAAAGTAGATTATAAAAAGCAGCTTTAGAAATAGCAGACATTAACTGGATTGCGCCTTCATTTCGCTTTAATTAAGTACTTATAAAAAATGAGTTTTTGACTACTGGTTGTTCAACAGCGTTATGAAAATCCCCTCCGTGCAACCGGCGGCTCACATCGCGACCAACTTATGGATAAGGTTTAAATGTTATACATTTCATCTTTTAACTCTATTGGAAGTAAACTGTTTTTCTTTTCTTTCTTTCTTCTTCCCGCAGAGGCTGCGCGCGTAGACTTTTAGCAAGAAAATTTTGAAATTTGAATTTCATATTATTTTCTCTGCGTTACCATGGTTTTAAACCTACGCAACAGGCTCCATTTGAAAATAAAGCTGCTGCTAACCTGAGTTGCAGACAAAAAAATCAGAGGGAAAAACTGAGTTTGAGAACACGTGGCATTGCGGGCCTTTCAGTAGGGAATAAAATTCACCGAAGTTTGAAATAGAAATAAATCGTTCGGTTCTTCACGCAAGACATCGCGGAGCACACGTGGCAAAGTTGATTGGAGGCTGGTGGAGAGACGCGCCACCTCTTGAGATTTGATGAACAACTTTTCAAGATTTTATGATAAACTTTTTAATATTTTATGATAAAGGCGAGGATGCATTCAGGAGTTCTTTGGATTTTTGAATATCCTATTTTACAGCGACGATGTTTTGTAGATTATTTATTCGTTTGTAGCTGCGTTAACAGGTAGGCTTGTTTATTAGAAAATGGATCTCCTGGGTCTGCTTTCCTCGCATTGCCTCGCTGAGTAAAGCCTTCAATTATCGTTTTTTTATTTCATAATAAATATAAGGAGAATGTAGGGGGGAAGTTAAGCAGGATTGCACTTCTCTCTACACATCCAAAGTGAATACACAATTAAAAAACTTTTTTCTCGTTTTGGTGTCTTTTTTGTCCTACAATAAGTATGAGCACATCTTTTAAATCACTAATATGAAATTGTAAAGCATCCATGTAAAAAAAAAAATAAATTCTTTGTGTGATCATCCATTTATACTGCAGTAATATACTTATTCGGCCTATAGTTATATGCTTATAATAATGTGATACCTATGTTTGTTTATCAATTGACGACAATTTGCGCCATATTTCAAAGATAATGTGATTTTTTTTTTCTTCTAATATGAAACCTTTATAGGACATTAAGGTTTTCTTTCTTTTTCACGTCCCACAATCGTTTTCATGTTTCCGACTTAAGTAGACTGTTTTGTGCCACTATTTTTAGTACGAAATTTTATAAAATTCATGCTATAATAAAAGATATTTTCTCCGTTTCCCTCGATTGGAATTCTGGTTTATACTGACTAGTTTACGCTGATATTTGCGCACATGCTTACTTGTGTAAATATACACAAGTGTGGACACGTATACGTGTCCACGCTATGCGTATGACACTCTGTAGAATGCGTATGTATTGCCTCGATGCATAGAAATGCATTTGCGTATGCTTACGAGTCAGGTGTAAATATGTGCGTGGGTATATGTGTGCATGTGTATGTGTAAATATTTACATGTATACGTGCATATATGTGTGTACTAGACTGACAACTAGCATTTTACTAGAGATAATGGTCTTTTTTTCAGTGCACTCTCAACTTGTAACATTACCTAACTCGTCATATCTTTAGTATTGTAAAGCATTCATGTAAAAACTATACATTTGTTGTGCGATCATCCATTTATATTTAAATAAAATGCTTGTTAACTAATGACCGTTATGTTAAAATTGTTGAATCAGAAATACAAAACCTATAATCTTCTTGGTCCTCTTGCTTATATGTACACACGTGTGTGTCCATGTTAACGAAACCGGTGTTCTTCGTAACCTAGGCACACACATGGCCGTAAAACGCGTGTATATATATATGTGTGTGTGTGTGTGTATGTGTGTGAGTGTGTGTATGGATATACACACACATGCATACGTATATGTACATATGTGTGTATGTGGGTATATATTTATATATATTTTTCTTTTTTTTATGCTTCCTCAAAATGACACTTGTGAACATTGACCGAAACAAGCGATTTCATATATTATTTCCTGGCGTCAAGAATTGCGAAGTCTTATGTCATGTATATGTAAACTGTCAAAAGTGTTTTCACCCCACAATGAAAATGCATCGTCCATGAAATTGTGTTATCTCTTACAATTTTCATTACATGTATTATCAGATGTAGATTAATTAAGCTAGATTAGGAGTTCATTGCCCTCAATCATTTCTTTTGACTAGTGACACGAGTTTTTCAATACTCGTGTGTGTGTATCATCTAAGTGTATTAATTTTAAGATATTTTAAAAACCAATGATGGTACTTTTGTACCATCTCTATTGGAAATAAACCATTTTTTTTCTTCTTTTTTATGTGTACATATATGTGTATGTATTTACATGTATGTGTGCACATATGTGTGTACTAAACTGACAACTAGCATTTTACTAGAGATAATGGTCATTTTCTGTTCACTCTCAACTTGTAACATTACCTAACTCGTCATATCTTTAGTATTGTAAAGCATTCATGTAAAAACTATACATTTGTTGTGCGATCATCCATTTATATTTAAATAAAATGCTTGTTAACTAATGACCGTTATGTTAAAATTGTTGAATCAGAAATGCAAAACCTATAATCTTCTTGGTCCTCTTGCTTATATGTACACACGTGTGTGTCCATGTTAACGAAACCGGTGTTTTTCGTAACCTAGGCACACATGGCCGTAAAACGCGTGTGTATATATCTGTGTGTGTGTGTGTATGTGTGTGAGTGTGTGTATG
The DNA here is from genome assembly GCA_030386875.1 of Morinoia aosen. Classification (NCBI taxonomy): domain Eukaryota; kingdom Metazoa; phylum Arthropoda; class Malacostraca; order Amphipoda; family Talitridae; genus Morinoia; species Morinoia aosen. The sequence goes on along the minus strand of CM059568.1, from coordinate 10,091,546 downwards.
GATATATGCACGCATGCATACGTATATGTACATATGTGTGTATGTGGGTATATATTTATATATATTTTTCTTTTTTTATGCTTCCTCAAAATGACACTTGTAAACATTGACCGAAACAAGCGATTTCATATATTATTTCCTGGCGTCAAGAATTGCGAAGTCTTATGTCATGTACATGTAAACTGTCAAAAGTGTTTTCACCCCACAATGAAAATGCATCGTCCATGAAATTGTGTTATCTCTTACAATTTTCATTACATGTATTATCAGATGTAGATTAAGCTAGATTAGGAGTTCATTGCCCTCAATCATTTCTTTTGACTAGTGACACGAGTTTTTCAATACTCGTGTGTGTGTATCATCTAAGTGTATTAATTTTAAGATATTTTAAAAACCAATGATGGTACTTTTGTACCATCTCTATTGGAAATAAACCATTTTTTTTCTTCTTTTTTATGTGTACATATATGTGTATATATTTACATGTATGTGTGCACATATGTGTGTACTAAACTGACAACTAGCATTTTACTAGAGATAATGGTCATTTTCTGTTCACTCTCAACTTGTAACATTACCTAACTCGTCATCTCTTTATTATTGTAAATCATTCATGTACAAACTATACATTTGTTGTACGATCATCCATTTATATTTAAATAAAATGCTTATTAACTAACGACCGTTATGTTAAAATTGTTGAATTAGAAATGCAAAACTTATAATCTTCTTGGTCCTCATGCTTATGCGTACATATATATATATATATATATATATCTGTATGTGTGTGTGTATGTATGTATATATATATGTACGTATATATATGTATATGGATTTGTATTTATATTTTTTTTTTCATGCTTCCTTAAAATGACACTTTTGAACATTTGCCGAAACAAGCGATTCATATATTATTTCCTGGCATCAATAATTGCGAAGTTTCATGTCATGTACATGTAAACTGTCAAAAGTTTTTTCACCCCACAATGAAAATGCATCGTCCATGAATTTGCGTTATCTCTTATAATTATCATTACATGTATTGTCAAATGTAGATTGAGCAAGATTAGGAGTACATTACCCTCAATCATTTATTTTCGACTAGTGACACGAGTTTTTCAATACTTGTGTGTGTGTATCATCTAAGTGTATTAATTTTAAGATATTTAAAAACCAATGATTGTAATATTGTACAATCTCTATTGGAAATAAAATTTTTTCTTTCTTTTTCTTTCTTTCTTTTGCTTGGCGATAACTCGTTCATTACAAATTTAAGAATAAAATTCTAAATATTTATGAACGTTTCGGGATAAATTCCATCATCAGCTGAAAAACACACGATATGAAAAAAAAAAAATAGATTAGTCACAGATACAAACGGTTCATGAGCTTATAATAAATTAGATGGAAATGCAAAATGGGAAAGAACTAGACGTATCATTCAGTGTAGGTCTACCCTTCAAAATATGCAGAGATTCTGAAATACGTACCTCAGTAAAATTTGACCCCTGCCCTATGATTGAAAAATTATTTTTTGCGATTACTGAACTACAGTTATCTGCGTGAATACGGGTTGCAGAATAGGGTGGTTGTCCTAGCCTTGATCCTGTGCGGTAGCTGACTCCCCTATGCTCAGCGTTCCTCTCTCCTAGGGTACGACCGGTGCAACCGATGTGCCTGGATGCACACTGTGCACAACTATGTTCATAAGCAATTGAGGATCGCATTGCAACGGGAAGTTTTTCCTTGCAACTGAAAAACGATCTAATTCTAAAGTTTTGTCAACAACTTTTGTATTAAATCGTTTAAATTTTTGTGCTCGATAATCGCACGATCTGAAACCACCTTCATTAATCACGTGAACTACTAAAAAACTCTAACCTCAAACTTGTATTTTGATGCGCGATATCAATTATGTTGGAAATTTTATCCACGTGCATCGTTCGTCTTCTAACCAATTGATACACATGAATAAATATGCTATTATTCGTAAGTCTCGCTTTATAATATGATTGCACAGGCACGTAAGATTATCTAATCAGAATAATAATTCTGTAGATCATTGAAATTTGAGCACTTGAACAACTGAGAGTCTGTCACATTAGCATCCAAAACTTTTGAATTTTCTCTACGGTAATTTTCCAAATACGGACACAAGAAAATACATTCATCCATCCTGATAACAGTCGTGACTTGAATATTTACACCAGAGCGATGATGACATGGCAGCACGGTAGAGGAAACAAGGTAGGGTCATTTCTATGGGAGAAAATACACCTCCTCGGCTAGCCAATAGAAAGGCTTTATTTCGAACAAACTTTATGACGTCACCAAAACGCAATGTCGTTAGGCCAATAGTGGAGCCAGATTTGGGGGCAGTAGTTTTGTCAGATGCAATATGAACGCTGCCAATGATTCGTTGCCGTGACGTCAGCAAAACCACGCCGTCAACGAAAAAAAGACTGATTTGAACCTACCTTGTTTCCTCTACCGTGAATGGCACCTCACAGATGTGCTCATAAAGGACTTCCAGCTATTCCCAAAATAAATGTTCGACGGATACAGACGGAAAAATTATAAGAAAAACAAAACTACGATGACTGTTTTCATTGTTATTGACATCTTTTGTGAAAACTTTAGTCTTTCGCCCAAATGTCTTAAATGTATCACGACTTCCAGTAGCAGGGATACAGAACTTGACGAATAAAACCCTAATTTAAAGGAGCGTTTGCAGGGATTCAATTTTTTTAAGGAGTTTAGTTTCGGGCTTCTTCGCCTCGAAGTTGAGCTCACTGATGAAAGTTTCTTGTTCAAGTGACAATAAAATTACGTTTCTCCACGAAAACTTCGCGCATTTTTTACTTGTTTTAGATTTTATTGAAAACTTGAAGAGAACGATCGCATAAACTCCTTTCCTGTGAACCTCTGCGACCACCGCCGGCGCAATAGACGGGGCTTTTGTTATTGAATGCTGCCAATCCCGCTCGGAATCTTTTCTCAACGAACAGTTTACTATGTGTGTCTTCTTTTGGTTTCTGCTTACTTGCGTTTGTGTAGCATCGCGGTAGAGGAAATAAGGTAGATTCAAATCAGTCTTTTTTTCGTTGACGATGTGGGTTTGTTGACGTCACCGCAACGAACCAATAGCAGCGCTCATATTGCATCTGGTAGCACTGCTACCCCCAAATCTGGCTCCACTATTGGCCTAACGACATGACGTTTTGGTGACGTCATAAAGTTTGTCTGAAATAAAGCCTTTCTATTGGCTAGCCGAACAAGAGGAGCTGTATTTTCTCCCATATAAATGACCCTACCTTGTTTCCTCTACCGTGTGTATCATCAAATGAATTTCAATCCTCAATACAAGTAAATTGCAATTAAAAAACGGGAATTTACTGTCAGTATCCAGTTTACAGGGTGGAAGTAGCGAACACTCCGAGCCAGCACCCAACTAACCGTGCAATACATAACATAATAGAATTTTGAAATACACTTCGTCCATCGATAGCTACCCAGTTAAGCTTTTTAGGCGTAGATTGAAATTTTAGCCGCTCAATACGAGGGCTACATTCGAGCGGCTAAAATCATAGATGCTCAGCGGACAATTTAGATTGGGTTAAGAATTATTGAATGCCAACTGTGCTCTCTGATAGTACGGAACAGCACTGCAGTGATACTCATGCTTCATTATACAGGGTGCCCTGCAGAAATGTTTCCATGATGTTCAACGGCAATACCAAGCGACAAATTAATTCCGATGTATTTCGTTATCAACTTTACCTCTTTAAAATGCAGCTCAACAAGCATGATGTAATAATACTTTATCATAGATATTTGGAATCGTAAGAGGCATTTTACATGGACACCGCTTAGAATTATAAAGTGAAGCAGCTCAGTCAAAAATGACATCACAATTTACGTGACCTGGTGGCATCAGGTCTCCGATCTATCTATCAGTGTATGAAATCTTTTGGCCTCATTTAGTTTACTTTGAAGTTGATGTTCAATGTATACAAAAAATCTTTTAATTAGTTTGAAATTACGTGAAACAGCATTTTTCTCTTAATAATTTAACAAGTGAAAGTTTGCGAGAATCATTTCGGTGACAAAGGCTTACTAATGCTGAAATTTTCTCATATTAACCCTTTAGATGCAATCATCAAACAAAAACACGCATTTAATAATATCCGAAATGTAAACACTTTATTCCGATTCGTAGGATAGCGAAATTTGGATTACAGATATTCTCTTATGCTTCACTTACACTTTCTTCTGTACCAATGATACTCTCACTTGTGCCACAGATACTTTCTCCTGCATCACAGATACTTTTCCAGTATCATAGAGACACTTTCCCGTACCGCAAATACACTCTTCCATATCAGAGATACTTCTCGCGTACCATGGACACTCTCCTGTACCAAAGATATTCTCTGCTGCACCTCAAATACTCTAGCCTGTATCACAGATAGAGTCTTTTGGTCTTTCCAGACAAAATACTCCAGTGTTACAGGCCAAAAACAAAATACTTATTAATTATTAAAATATTTTCATTTGTTATCACATTAACAAAATTAAAACAAATAGTTAAAAGCGCAAAGCGATTATTATAAATGAACCGTTTGTAGCTACCAAAATTGAGCACTCAGTTCGCCAGGTGATGTAATCATTTTCTACAATAACGTGATTAGCGCTTTTCATTGAGATCACTTTCAATGTAAAATCCATAAAAAAGAAACATCGTATAATGTATTGTTCAATTTGTGCAATCAGGGTCCGATCTATTTGTCTGACTAGAATAACTATGATTTGTTACTACCTTTGCAGCATTGTTACGTCATAGTGCGCCACTGAAATTGATGATGACACACTATGAGAATTACTTACAATTACTATTTATCAAAACATCTCACCGAAGCCTTCGCATTTATAAACAAGTAAAAGTTCTTACGGTTCAAAGCATTTTTTCTCACTATTAAAAGTTTTCAACGTTGCATTTCTCGGTTTACTACGCATTGTCCTGTTCAGTATGCTGCTCTAATCACAGTCCGTTTCAAAATAGTTCTTAAAACGAAGGAAAATTTATTTTACCCTCATTGTAGCACAAAACAATGAGAAGTATATTTCAGGACGATTTATTCACCGCTTGAACCCTTAAATGCTTTTGTGTATCATTAAAATATAACTTGAATTTCACCAGTAAATTATTCACCTGCAGGGAGCCAGAAGCCTCAGCATCGCATTCGCCCGCGATTTTCTCCGTCAAAGGAAGAGAGCATTTCCTCTCCGGTGCAACGCACCGACTCGGGAATAAAATTTCTCTAAAATCTCCTGTAATTTTGAGGTTAACTGTGAGGCTTCCGAGTCTTTTTGCCGAAGCGAGATTTTATGTCTGCGCTGCAGGGCCCGGCTGGCTGTCTAGCCGGGCGGAAAGCAAAAGGTCTCTTCTGTAAAGCTGAAATTCTAAAATTATTCTCCGCCTCGTGATCTGAAACGGCCATTGAACTCAATGCTCCGAGCATCAGCGCAGCTTTGAGGCTTCGTTTTAAAAAACGATAAAATTCTCTTGCAAAAAATTGCTAATTTGAACGCTCGTTGAAATAGTTATACTACTTCGGATTTCATTTTTTAACCGTATTTGAAATTTTGAAATCACCTCAATAATTATAAAAAAATATTTCCAGCTCTTTCGGCAATTCAGCAGCCATCTCTTAAATACCTAGATTCTTTCTGATTCAAATTGGTAATTTAGGAGCAATGTGCTTATCAAGCTCTACATATGGATTTTCAATAAACCTATTTAACTTTCTAGCTCTATTTCATATGTTAAAAAATATTTTTTAAAACCATTCTAATATTCTATCTCAGTTTAGAAATTGAGAAGCAAGGATTCGAATGGATGCGTATTTTCCTGATTCTATTTGGCAATTTAGATGCTAAATTTAGACGGCCGAATCGAGATGTGGAATTGGATACATCGGTAAAATTACTCCCCGAGATCTTCGGTGTCTCTTTTATCCAATTTAAAGTCCGGGGGTCGAAATGTAAATTTTCTCGATTTTTCTAAGGGTGAGGTAAATCTGACCTTTGAATCTGAACCCGAGGAACTCATTCATTTTTAGTATTCGCGTCGAAACTGTGAACGAAAGGGATTTGAAAAAATCGTTTATAGGAAAAAATAATCAGAAAAATATGTAAAAAAGCGAAGTTTTCTGGGTATGTCAATAAATAGTTCAATTTAAAACGAACATAGCTATCTTATGTTGAATGGCTCTTAAAAAAAACATAGAAATACAACAAATCTACGAATCTTATAGAATGGAAACTCATTTTGGTGTTTTCAAATCGAAAATTCCACTGAAAAAGTCAACAATATTGTAATTTGTTCGCGAATCTGTACCTTGTAAGAAAATTGGATCTCTGGATTTTGTGGCCAAGACATTTTTTGAAATTAAACTCATGTTTAAGTTTCTAAATATATTATTTACAAATGATATGTGTCTTTAAAAGGCGGAAACAATCAAAGTCTATTTTTCTTGCGCTTATTTTCCGAACCTCCATTATGTCAAGTGCATTTTTTCTACAGTTGTGTGCATTTCCAGACACAATGTATATGTGCGCTGTGTCAGTCACGAGTTCAACAAGAATGTACCGTTAAATTAAGTTGAATTCAAACAGAATTCATAACTTGGAAAAAAATCTAATGTAAAATTCCAATCAATTATTGCCATCAAAACTATGATAAGGAATTTTAATTGAAAAATCGAAATAATTGAAATAATATAACTATCCAAGAAATTGGACTGCTCATGGGCAGTGCCCCATTTAAAAATAGGGATAGATAGCTTCCATTTGAGACTGTTTGATATTCTGGATATAGGATAATCTGGGCAAAAAGCTATGTGAATTAGCCAAGCATTTGCAAAGTGCAATGAATCTAATCAATACAAACATCGAATATTGGGATGTTCGAATTTCCCTGGTATCTGTAAAGCCGAACGACGTATGGCTTCATTAGGTAACTTCACCCAAATATCGGTAACTCGCATCATAAATAAAACTCAGCAGATGCACCGCCAAACACAACCACTGAATAGCACTGATCCCTTAACTCATCTAAACTAATTTACTAACTTAGATTGAGAATTATAAGTTCACAACTCCACTTCTAAAGCACTCACTCCAGGCAAAGGCAGTTGTTAATACCAAGACGCAAAACAACAGCAGGAAGAGCGTAATAACATCGCACCTCATTGGAGTAACCTGACTTTACACACAACAGCTAACGAGGTGCGCAGAAGGAGATGGTTATCTTGTTAGCCTTTACGCCCTGAGTTCTTTGCACAACCAGCATGAGTGCTGCGAACTATACGTCGCACACACTCGAAGTTTATTCAATAACTTGAGTCTCGCAACCAAAACTTATGCTCCAATGAACTCTATTTTAAAAACCATGTTTAAGATTTCATGTTTTTAATCCATTGGAAATAAACGGTTTTCATTTCTTTTTTTCATTTCTTTTCTGCTTAAAGATAACGTGTACCTATGTCACAACATTTGCATGCTAGAAGCTCTGCATGTAATTTAGTGCATAAGAAGCTCGTATTTTCTGTGTGACGAATTCGTCCCACTCGGCCGTTACACTCCGAGTTACATAAAAGATTATTGCACCGTTCGCAATCATCCATGCGCATTATGCAAATCTTCTCAGCTTCGGATTACAATGTACATGAAAGTCATCGAAGATTCACTGGTACAGCGCAAGTAAACCATTCTAGTGGCAGCCTCGAATGCCTCTAAGTCAAAGTTGCCTCGCTTCTCTCGAGTTTAGGACCTGAGATATTGTCGAGCAGAACGCGAGTGTTCGAAATATTATTGCACATTAAAATTACCCTGAATTTCAAAGTTGACGCACAATTCTGTAGTATCACTGGGAATTACTCTCAGTTTGTATCGCTGCTGAAATTTGTTTTGCAGAAACGGGGAAAACGAGAGCTGTGAATGCTTTTATTGGTAATCAAAGTTGAACTCTTATGTATGAATTTTAGCGGATGCATTTGATAAGTTCGATCCGTAGTTATTCCGTAAATTAAACTTAACAAATGCCCGCACTTCTGCAATTTTTAGGCCTTGACCAGCACTATAGACCCAGTCTAACTTTTCACCGCCTGCATGAATGTTTTTCGCCACCCAAGTAATTAAATCCCTTTAACATGCATGCTCCAGCGGAAAAGTTTGACTGGGGAGTACAACGCGTAAGGCAAACAAATGTTTCGATTAAAACTTCTTTTTACTCTGTAATAATGAGATTTTTCAACAATTAAAATCACAGAATATGAATATACAAATGACAAGAATTTTGAATGTATGACTAAGAAATAAATTTATTCTATGAAAATTTTTGTGCGTGTGATGTATGTATGGTTGTATGAGGCTGGATGTGTGTACTGTGTGTGTTGTCTATGCTCTTGCGAACGGAGCTTTAGTCGTTAGAAATTAATCCTTCTTGTCGTTTTTGCTTTGTAATTTTGTTCAGACTTTAAATGTTCTATTCATGACTGTTTTCTTCCAGCACTTTAGATGGAATAATAATATTCCAAAACGTTTGCACCATTGAATTTTCTCTACATGACGTTGGTTCTAATTATTATTTTAAAAATTGCATTCCCTAACAATCGCCAAATCAGTACTAATATAAATTTTAGGGCATTAATTTTCAAGAAATTCTACTCATTCCATACTTGCACATCAGTTGCAAACTAATATTGTTTGGCTACGACACCTGATATTCACCCGTTCTTCGACTCTTAATACTAATCATTTTTAGCCCTCATGATGGTGGCATGCTGTCATTCAAGACACGACTCTCGTCCGTGACATTCGACTGTCACCACGGTAGAGGAAACAAGTTAGGGTCATTTCTATGGAAGAAAATACACCTCTTCTTGTTCGGCTAGCCAATAAAAAGGCTTAATTTCAAACAAACTTTAGGACATCACCAAAACGACATGTCGTTAGGCCAATAGTGGAGCCAGATTTGGGGGTAGCATTGCTACCAGATGCAATATGAGCGCTGCTATTGGTTCGTTGCCGTGACATCAGTAAAACCACACCGTCAACCAAAAAAAGACTGATTTGAGCCTACCTTGTTTCCTCTACCGTTGTGTATCTCGAGGAGAAAGAGCTGCATCAGCAGCAACGATGTATCAAGGATACCAAAAATAGGTGAGGGCACCACCGAGTTATGCTCCAACACGTCGCGGCAGGAGAAGAGGTAATGCTCTCTGTGTTAGCCTTCAAGGCGAAACAAGATGCCCTGGTAGAGAAAAAAAAATGTACGTGTCGCCACTGCATGATGCTATATTTTTTCTCCCTAAGAGATTTGCTTCGCTTCTTGGAAATTAATTTTTCTGTGTCTTTTCTACGTATGTCAAATAACATGAGGTGGAAAAAAAGGATTTATATGATTAGAATATGAATAACAGGTATGCAGAATACTCATCCGAACTCGTAATAAATAATGTAGTTTTTGACCCTGTAACATTTTGGCTAACGACGATTTCGGTTATTAGTTCCATCTGGTGAGTGTGACATCATAGATAAATCATAAACTTCCAAAAACCTAATTCTCCTTATTATTTTAAGTTTAAAATTATAATTTTATAATTAATTTATGGTCCGTAAAAAATGTCTCAGCTAAATTCTCCACATTTTCTCAGGAATCTAGAAAAAATGCAATTGTCACAATGGAAAATTATTCCAAAACTCCACGGATTTCAAAACAAACATTTGAATATCAGACAATCATTACAATTTGGAATCACCTTGCGAATCAGGGCAAGCAAAATTGAACTTTTTTTTTCAGTCACATATCATCTAATTAAACTTTACTTAGTAGTTTCTTAGCTCAAACACCGGTGGCCTGGACCTAAAACTATCTAATTTTTACCTCGATTGCTGAAGACACTTCCTTGTCTAACGTTTTCACCGCCTGCATGCATGTTTTTCGCCGCCCTAGTAATTAAATCGCTCAGGCGGCGAAAAAAATGCACGCTTCTGCGAGAAAGTTAGACTGGGGTAAAACATTTCAATTTTTGTCTACCCGCCGAACCTCAGTACAATGTATGTATTTTTTGTGAATAATCTAAACAACAACATTAGGTTCTCATTCAGTGAGTTAAAATATCCTGGCTTCGCTCAAGCACCAAAATTTAATTCACGCATGTAGTTTTTTGTGTTATTTGTGTACATTTTTGTTGTTTAAGGGCGCGACACATTTCATGGCCAAACCTCTTTTGCGCAGCTAGAAAATTTACCTTTTATGTGAGCCGCTGAAAATTTTTAAACTAAATTCTGTCCGCCACCGACACAAGAAAACATTCGCTTATATTTCAAATGAAGCCTCAGTGTCTCGCAGGAGGAACATTTCATTTCACTAAGAATTAAGTGACTTGTTTTCATTACTGCGCGACTTCCACAAAATGGTGAAGGTCGAAAGAAATCTTTCTTCTATATCAAAGGCGACACAAAATAGGGGATTTCCCCTGCGGGAAAATTACGTCACGTCCAAATTAATGAAATGTGTACAATATAAATGCTCATTGCAAGAGCGGCGCACGAGTCCAATGAGAGAAAATCAGAAGCCATAAGGTCAGAAAAATGTTCCCTTCGAAATGTCAAGCTACAGCAATGACGTAGTTTTTTGGGGAACAGAAAAATAAGATTTGCTGTGTGTTGTCCATCTAAGGTAATATTAGACTTGGTTTCTAAGGTTTCTAGGTGGATGTTCTAAGGTTATCAAACTAATTGAGGTAATATTAGTTAGTTTGAGCTTCTTAGCCACAACAAAGATGTTTCAAAATGATGAGGGTTGGCGATGCTATTTCAAATAGAGTTAAAAAAATTCAGGAATCTATGCAAAAGATGTGCTCCAATATAACATCTCTTGCGTATGAAAACAGTAAGTAAGGAAGGAACATGAGACAAGATACCTGTTACAGAAGAAAGTTGTAGGCGCTGAAAAACATGACAGGAATGACCAAAGAAAAAACAGTGTGTAACAAAACTGTAAACATTCTATTTCAACGAAAACAAATCCTAACTAACCTTCAGATCTGGACCTGAGATCTTCCCCCTGCAATCGTCTATCAAAAGATCGAACGTATCTGTACAGATTTTATAGGGAAATTCAATATACATTATTAGAATGCAAACGTTTTTAGCGCACACATGAGCTGGAGTCAAGTAAAACCGAGGCGGTTTTATGAGTTGCTTATGTCACTAAAACTTACTTTCGCACGCCACCCACGTTTTGCCTGCAATTATTACGCGTATGGAAATGAATCATGAAATAGTACAATTATTGAAACGTTGAGCGGCTCTGATGCATATTCGCAAGAAGGATTTCTAGGTAGCGTATTCTTAAATACTGCGCTGTCTTAAAAACATGACAGTACTAAAAATTGAAACAACCTAAAAGTGCTTAAAACCAAACAAAGTCGAAAATGATGAACTAAAAATAACGTGCGCTAAAAAGATGAAGATAAACTGGGTTAAAACATTCGAAATGGATATAAAGACCCAATTGCAGTCAAACATTGTAAAAGAAAGGAATATTATCAGTATTGCCCTTCAAATTGTTCAAATTTTTCTAAATTTCCTTTCTATTGAAGCATATATTTCTATTTTGTTGCATGGTATGCATATTGTTTAAATCCATTTTTATGTGTTGATCTGGAGCTCGTGTGACTGCTACTTTTGGTGAAAGTTTGTTGTAGTTGTGATAAAATCTGTTGCACGAAATCTCTCCCTATATTTCAATGCATTCCTTACACTAGTAAAGTATAGATACACACTCTATAGGCCCATCACTTATGTATCAGAAACGGAGCAAAAAGAATGGAGCAGGTAGCGTGTCTGGAAAAGTCTACGGATTTTACTTTGAAGATTTAGTTACTCCTGAAACATGTTAAATTCTTTACTTATTCTTTTTTCAGTCTACTTTTCAGGCGTAATACAGAGCCGCTAACAACCATATTCGTTAGCTACCTTTTTGTATTTTAAATAGATATCTGATCTCCCGACTACATGCTGTTATTACTTCTAAACGTGTATTTTTATAACTATCAATTATTTGTTTTAACTGCTACCAAGTTTATGGTACTATTGTTGCCAAGTTTATGTAATTTTTGTTTGCCTAATAATATGACATATGTAAAAAAGATTTTGCTGTCAATACACCCATTTATTCACCAGTAATAATTATTGAACTTAGAAGAAAACTTCTTATTTACCTGAGCAAATTAAAACGTCCTTATTTTGCTATAAATAAATCTAAACAAAAAAAGTAGTAGTCTAATGTGTACACTTTAAAAACTTAGCCAATTTCATTCAAAATTTTTTAGAAATATTTAGTAGAATAATGAAATCAAGTTTAAAAGAGGAGAAATTTTTCTAGTATCAGATTTATGAAAAAAGATGATTGATAAAAATAATGATACATGAAATGCAGAAGCTTCCAGCATTCAAAAATTACTTTGCAATGTTAGAAAACAAAGTTCAAGTGCCAGTGCGAAAAAAAGCTCCAATTTTATCGCACCCACTTTAGTATCACTCGTACTGCCTGACACAAGCCCCCTCACCACGAAGCGCCGCTGCCGATTTTACAGCCTACAAAAATAAGAGTTTCGAAACGAGCGCTGCGAGTGAGCCTGGCACAGATTCTGCAACAAACGACTTCGGCTCAAGACAAATTGAATGACGCAAGTCTTGAATGAATTTAATGGCTTGAGATTTCTTCGAGGTAGGAAAAGCATCCCGCCAAATTCTAGGTAACAAAACTAGAAAATATTGGAAATTGATTTCGCTCGTTAGAGGAGCAAGATGTTTTTTTAGACGTAAGATCTAGTGGATCAGATGTTGGATCAAAGGAAGTAAGTTCATTCGCTGAAAGTCTTTACTGCATGCTTGTTCGTACCCTGCTTACTCAGTCTGTCCGTCTTTGCTACATCTCTGTTGAAATGAAAGACTGATTTTTTAAAAATCTAATTCCTGTACGTAAATCGACATTAACTTCGATGATACTCTACACAAAAAAAAACAATTGCAAAGAGTAAAGACACCTGTCTAAAGTTTTCAGTTAAAAGCAATTTTTACGAAACAAAAAATCGCATCAACTTCAATACAACGCCGCCATTTTTACTGAAAGAGATTTAAAATTTTTTCAATAATTCAATCTATGTTTACTAAATTTAGTTTGTATTTTGCTTTGATTTGTTGATAATCATCTCCCACATTTAAATAAAAACAGTGTAAATTAATTGGATGCATTTTTGGGTGCTTGCTTAATGTCTCCATCTATCTTTCCAGAAATACAAACAAAAAACGAAGGGGTTTAAATGACAATCAATAAATAACACAAACTTCATCCTTGGTTTCTTGACTAACTTGAAAACGTCGTTCTCTGAAAACTGGACCACTACTGGGCAGAATGCACTTACTGCGTAATTTTATTTCGATTTGTTTGCTTTGAATATTTGTCTCCTATCTTCAGCTGAAGGGAAACGAAAAAGATAATAATAGAAGCGCAAAGCCAATATCACAAACAACTTCATAAGATTCTGGTAGTTTTTAAAGTGATCAAAATATATTGATGAAGGTATTTGTTCACTCCTTCAATAAATGCTTGACGTCTCATACATATAAATACAACTCAAGGGAACAGAACTTGGGCCGTAATTTTGGACGGTGCTGTCACGCTACACAACTTAAACTTAACTTAAATTGTTAGATGATATTGAGGTAATTTGACGTTGATATTGAAGTAATGTATGATTATTATTTAAAATATGTGATGTAATATTTAAAACACATCGAATTCAGCTTAAAGTAAGCCATGCTCAAAATCAAGAAGGATAAATCTAATTCAATACAATCATGTTCTATTATAAATTAGCTAAATGCTCAAATAAAATGAATACACTTAAAAGTTACCCAAATTAAATTTGATGTAAGGATAGTTCGATTTCAAATAAATCAAATTTAATTCCAGATACATTATTTTTATTTTGAAGTGAAAAATCAGTTGTGTTTAAACAGTGTCGAATTCAAGATCAGTTATGTTCAAAATAAATGAAATTAAGTTTAATTGAAAGCCAATTCAGTTCAATTGAAAATGAGTTAAGTTTATCTGAAATAATACCAGTTAATCTAAGATAAATCGAATTATCAACACACATATAATTTCAGGTAAGTTTAAAATAGCTCGAATTCAGTTTGAAATAGGAACATGTTATGAGAAATTAGCTCAATTTTGAGCTGTATGGAGACTACTTGCATTTTCCAACTTATATTAACCAGTCCACCCCCCTTTATTTGACATAAGAAAAAGAGCGGAATGAATTAAAGAACCGCCATAGGAAACAAAAGAATATCAATCCCTCGAGAGTTGCTGAGGACGCGTGCACACGACCCGTCAAAAATGTACATTAGTGTTCGACAAATCACATGACACACGTTCATATTTCCTAAGAATTCACGTGATATTCATTACTACTCGAATCTGATAGTTTAATACACTGGAAATTGTGGAGTTGATGAAGCTCGTATCACAGATACGCTATTTTTTTTGTTGTTTTTGTTCAGATCTCATTTTATGGGCCTTAAAATTATTTTCGAACAAGCTATTGCTAATACTGGTATGAAATATAATAACTTAGATACGGTCTGAGGTTTGTACGTTGAAAATAATTCTCAAGAGAAAGTCGCTTAAATGGAAGGCTTAAAAAGTTTCACCATCTTTTATTTAGGTAACGAACAGAGATGCTCAGAGGACGTCCACTAGATTTTGCATATATATTTCGATGTGTTTGTATATTTATTGAATGTAGCGCTATAATATTGTGTTGTGTGGGGCAGTTTTTCTTATTTAATTGAACAGGAGATTGACCTTATTTTTTTAGTGAAATTGGATGATTTTTCTTCTATCATACTTGCATGTCAATCAAAGATTTCTTCCAAAATCTTCCTCGAGCAACGATATATTTCAATTTTCTTTTATGTAGAAATGCACAAAACTTCACAAAATATTTCTCGTCAATCACAATTTACAGAAATATGTAAATTTAACCAAGCCTTCCATTATAATACAACGTTACTGGATAATGTATCTAAAATATTTACTTAGATATCCTTAATTAAATAAAATATTTTACTTAAAATCAAAGATGCCCAAAAATACCAACGTAAATTTATGATGTAAATAAGTTATTTAAGAGTTTTCCTTCGAACGCCTCGTTCAAGAAACAAGAAAAAAGTTTAAAATTCTGTTATCCTTTTTGTGTTCTATGTGCGTGTTGAAACCAAAACTCAACTGGTATTTGCACGTACTTCTTTTATATTTGTGTTCTTTGCATCTTTAATCTGTCTTTTTACTTGAATCGACATCAGTGAATTTTTGAGTTTTTCTCCAGGGTCTTATGATAGAACACGAAATCCTCGAGCTGCGTTTCATGCTGTTTCTCGTTCACGTCCACTGACGCGATTTTCAAATAACCAAATAATGTGAGTGAAAATGTCATCCAAAAATATTTAACCATTCATAATTAGAATTCCAACTACGCAAAAGAACAGTGCTTTTGCTCTTTTTCTCCTTTTTTGTAGCAGTTGAGAATTGAAACTAACTCTGGTGTGCAAAACGTTTGTCCAAGTACCTCCCTCAGAGACGTGACTCCGACGAAAATTGTTCAATAGAAAGTTTGGAACAAGTTTAAACTGCCAGGAGCCGAGCTTTGATCTTCGGAAAAATTTCACATGTAAAGTCAGAGCAAACCAGCGCAGTAAGTTTTTACTAAAGCTTGTGCGTGAAATGATTTTTCCTAAAAAGTTGTAATTATACAACAGTGATAGCGTAATGTAGAAGGTTTCGCCCCATGACAACAGCAGCAAAAACTTCAATCGACATGTCGGTGGGACTACATTTTTTCCTAGATCAAAGCTGTAAAAAGAAATATTTTAGGACAATAATATATTTTTATGACCACTTTGCCGTCAAGGTGTTCATAATTAGCATCCTGTCAGTGCTTTGGTGCTCAGTTACTATGAGGGACTTGATAATTACAGGTACAAATAAGTGGCTGGAAGAGGCGAAGGATCAATGACGTAAAAGACTCGGGTTGAAAAATGCTCCTGCCGCGAAGGACTCGTGGTGAAAAAGACTTGCGTCTTAAATGAATTATGACATAAAAGTCTTGTAACATAAATGACTCGTATCGTAAAAGATTACTGGCGTAAAGACTGGCCTGAGTGCATTTATCGCGAAACAGTTTGATACCAGCCAGCAATTTTTAGACAGAGCCTAAATAAACTCTGGAAAATTCAAATAATGAACAAAATGAAAATGTACAATAAGATCTCAAAGCTTTAACTAATGATGAATTTTATCTACGGCAAAACATCTCTATTCTAAAAGTCTATAAATACAAAAAAGGTTGTATAAACTTCACGGCTGGGCCATGACCTAATTATTAAACAATTCATCCCGTTCTTCCAAAATGTGTTTCAGAGCAAAAGTCTACTAACAATATTATCCTTGTTAGAATTATTATTCATATTTACCTACTCATCTGATATTAAAGACATCTGACACACCAAAATTTCCAGCGTTGAGACCACCGCCTACCTACCCAGTCTAACTTTTACGCCACCCGCATGCATGTTTTTCGCCGCCCAAGTAATTAAATCGCTTGGGCGGCGAAAAACATACCATGCTCCGTTGAAAAAGTTAGACTGGGTACTGATGGTGTCGAGGCGCCGTGAGCGGAGGACAAATTCAAACTATACTAAAAATTATCAACAAACGTTATTCGGCCGTTTGTTCTTTACTCTAAATCTATGATTTTTATGGTTTTCTTATGATTTAAAGCCCACGGGCATTAGGTTCAGGTTAAGATACGTTAGTATAAAATAAGATGATACATATTAGGTAGGTTTGTTTTTGGTGTATTTGAATTGAACAATATTGATTGTTGGCCTGTTATCTTAAGCGACAATGATGATTATTTTTATCAACACTACGTGTCTGGTCGTTCACGGACAGATAGTGAGATCGGAATTTATTTCCTCATAAATTTCTAAATTAAAAACGACGAATTCTCAAGATATCAACTGATCAGGAAATTTTAATTATATCAGATTAAGATCAAAACGAAAAGTTCCTTTTCGGTTATTTATTTATTTGTCAATGGGAAAAATAAGCTTCTGTTTCACTCATCAACTGAAGCAATAACCAGGTAATGTCGAATACTTATACCACGCTTATATATAATATTCTTCATAATTTAAATTTTTATTATTTTTGAGTACATGCAAATTACCGCATAATCAAAATCGGTTCCTATACAATTTCATATAATTCATTTCAAATTCGAGCTTTACGAAACCCCTTTCAGTTTCACTCCAATCTCTAGAATTTCTGTGACGCTCAAAACATTTCTTGGTGGCCCGACTCTTCGACGATGGCGAGACCACCACGGTGTCTCTATCATTTCTTTTGCTCTTCGATGAAGCGAGGCCTCAATCCCGACAATATCCGAGCGTCTCTGATAGAATAACACGCGAGCCCCACACTTTTGTCTCTCGGGCAAGTCACAGCAAATTGCCGGCGAGGTGCGGCTTCTGTTTCCCTGTCCCCGATGTCGTGCTGGGAAGGAAAAGAAACCAATATGGCTTTTCGATTTTTTATAATGCTAGGAAATCATTTTGCAATCGTATTCCGACCTCATGAGAAGTTGCAGTATGAACTAAATTTATGAATGAATAATATTATTGCAACGTGTAAAGCACATGAGTAGATTTTTAAGCACCAAAATAAATCAGAAGAACAGAGAAACAGACGTAGTTAGGAATGCTATTAAATAATTACTTTCTTTAAATGATTTGTAGTTTATTGGTTTAATCATATTTTGATACATGGTGACATTCATCAGGTTATTCACCTTTTTACAAATAATACGAAATTACAAATCCGAAATATAATTCTAATCCTAAATGAAAAATTTTGTCATTTTAAATACGAGTGACAACTTAGCTATTCGGGTTATGTGGGCCTACAAAATTCGACGTTGTATTCACCGAAATAATATTTACACACTTCGTGTGATTACCAGAAATAACAATTTTTCGCCAAAATGTTAACTGTTATTCGGTCGTGTTATTCAAACAAAAATTTTAAAGACGGAAGAATCCCTCACAAATATTTCACTCATCATCGTTTTTGTTCGAGAAGTAAATATTAAGTCCCAATTTCACCACAAAAATATTTCAATTTTGTCCTTTAATACTAAGATGAACGAACACTAGGCTACTAATCCCTTCCAGCGCCCCGGAAACTCGACTTTAGAAAACGGTCAATGCCCAACTCTTTACCAGTCGATATTTTTCAGAAATTGTTTTAGACCAGGAGCAGCAAACTATTTCTGTGTCTCACTTGCAGCATTACAGCCCCAGTTAATGGCGTGCTTGCAGTAAATGTACGATGCAACACACCTTACATTCGGCGCTGTAGTTTTCAAGGCACCGCAGGCCTCACCTTGCGTTAATTTGTGTTGTTCCCTTCAGAGGAGAGAATCCAATTATGAGAGTTAAGGCTGGAGCAATTCACGATGTAATCGTGACTCACTTGAGAAATAAGGTTAAAATGCAGTACTTGCTAAATACGAGGAGTAATTATGGCCCACGTGCAATACGAACTAGAATTATGGCGTTCATAAGTTTTGAGGTAAAATTATGAGACAAGAACGGCGTGAGGAAAAATGACGGTCCACGAGCGATTCGAGATAAAATCCTGGCACGTTTGCAATACGAAACAAAATTATGACATCAGTGCGATACAAGGTAATATTATGGCACACTTAGAACGCGAGTTCAAATTACGACGCACTAAAACGCATCTAAGATTGGAAAAGTCTACGACTCGTGGGAGCAAGAAAGACTATTCTGCAGTTTTTGTCCCGAGAGATCGTCGCACGCTGAGGGCGACGGCATTTCCCTGACCCCAGAGAGCACCCGAGGGCAGTGGCTGCTGTGATGACTCGAGCTCCAATTCCCTTCCTGAGGGTGCAGGGGGCACCGCATGTTCCCCTCTGTGAGGGCAGGGGGATAGGGTGATTGTGGGAGGATGTTGATTATTATCAATGTCCTCCTATGTAATATTGATAATAATCATTATCCTTCTGTATAATATTGAAAATATTCATATCTTCGAGCGTAATATAGAAAATAATTTGTATCCTCGTGTGTTATGTTGTTAATAATCATCCTCCTGTGTAATATTAATAATAATCAATGTCCTCCTGTGTAATGCTGATAATAATCAATATCTTCGTGTGCAATATTGAAAATAATTTGTATCTTTCTGTGTAATGCTGATAATAATCAATATCCTCCCGTGTAGCATTGATAACATCCAATAATTGTGCTGATTATAATCAGCACAATAATAGATGACTCTAAAAGCCTAGAACCATAAGACGATATCCTGGTGCGTTGACTGTGATGGGTTAAATTGAAGTTCAATATTCAATTCAAATTTCATGGCAGTTGTAGGAAGCAATTTTGAAGTTAGCAAACATTAACTGGACCGTGTTTTCAATTAACTTTCTTCAAGTAATGATGAAAGTTGAGTTAGCAGCTGCAGGTCAGTCAGTAGCAAAATGAAAAGCCCCTCATTGACCACCAGTGGGTCCCTTCGCAGGAAACGTGTTGAGCAAACCTCAACTAAAGTGGATGAAAATTTGTCGCAGGAACTCCATTCACAACTTAAATCGTTATTTGTATTGGTTGAATTAGGTAAAATTTATTTACCAGTTAAAATTGAGGTTCACATGAACAAGGTTGTGTAACCCGATCATCAACCGTACAGTATTTACTTACTAGTTCGGTATTTAATTTGAAATTTTTGTCTAGTTTCATGTTTGCTGACCCTGGAAGCAACCTTTAAGCCGCTTCTCTTATTCTCATCCTTAGTTCTTCCTCAGGGAGCCGAGGTGGAATGAAGGCAACAATTTAATGAAACTTTCAAAAACCTCATTAAGAAATGGCAACATTGACATTGGACATTGGATTTAAAACTTAGTTCTGCTCTCACTCCTACGCGTAGAGACCACTCATCGGGAGAGATTCGAGAATTTAAAAAATCATTAGAAAGTTTCAAAATAGAAAGGAAAATTTGAACAAACAGTGACACAATAATGTATACCGTACTTACCCTGGATGGCTGCATTGTTATCACATGATTGTTGTACAGTTCTAACTCTTGCAGGAGTTATCGAAGCAGTAAAAAGTGAACCCGCGGTAGTTACACCAGGCTCGCGCTAGAATTGACTTCTGATATTTTCCTATTCTATGAGACAGCTCAATTTTGAAATCATTGAAAACATTGCACGCTCGAGATGGATCACATACACGTATTTTAACTACATCCAGCACAATGCAGACTTCTTCTTGTGTTCTCTTATTCAGCGAGGCATGCACTGCAGACCAAGTTTTCTTACAATCCAAATTTTGACGGACTAATTAAGCCCCCAAATTTTTTCTCTCTTTCCCCTCACAGTGGCAAGGAAGCTCAGTATCTCCATTTAAAATAAACACAAAAACTAAGGACAAGAAGCCCTTTCTTTTTACTGTTATCAGTAACTCGCTCGTAAACCACGGCTCTTTGCATTAAAACTTTGAAGTACTTTTTACGTGTATGGAGCAGCTGTGATTGTATGTAGTACTTGACTTGAATGCAGTACTTGACTTGAATGTAGTACTTGACTTGAATGTAGCACTTGACTTGAAGTGCGCCTCAACTGGTGTTTTGTGAACGCCATCTAAACTGCACCTAAATTTGAATTAAATAATGAATCAGAATATATTGAACTGATAGAAATGAATGAGTAATTATCATCATCACGCATGTATTACAATTGAAATAACATGTAGATATGAAGATGATCTAAAAACGAATGGTTTTCATTGATGACGTAAAGGTTGTGTATTGTGACGTGATTGTTTTCATGCTATCTCGTGGTATATCAGCTCCCTGCAATTGCAGCTGTTGCTTAGTGATTACCTGCAGCTGTTGCTTAGTGATAACCTGCAGCTGCTGCTTAGTGATTACCTGCAGCTGTTGCTTAGCGGTTAC
Source organism: Morinoia aosen (assembly GCA_030386875.1). Taxonomy (NCBI): domain Eukaryota; kingdom Metazoa; phylum Arthropoda; class Malacostraca; order Amphipoda; family Talitridae; genus Morinoia; species Morinoia aosen. Next base: position 10,070,362 of record CM059568.1, on the reverse strand, counting down.
CTGCAGCTTTTGCTTAGTGATTACCTGCAGCTGTTGCTTAGTGATTACCTGCAGCTGTTGCTTAGTGATTACCTGCAGCTGTTGCTTAGTGATTACCTGCAGCTATTGCTTAGTGATTACCTGCAGCTGTTGCTTAGTGATTACCTGCAGCTGTTGCTTAGTGATTACCTGCAGCTGTTGCTTAGTGATTACCTGCAGCTATTGCTTAGTGATTACCTGCAGCTGTTGCTTAGTGATTACCTGCAGCTGTTGCTTAGTGATTACCTGCAGCTATTGCTTAGTAATCACCCGCATCAGATGCTTTATAATTACTATGCTAAAGGGTCAGAATACCCACATCTCGTACTTGGAAATGACGTGCAGCTGTTATTGAATGAATTCCTGTATCTGATACTTGGTGATTATTCACCTACAGCTGTTACTTGATGATTAATCATAGCATTTAACTGCAAATCAGCTGTCATTTACTGAAACTCACAGCTGTTACTAAGTGATTATCCGCAGCTGTTACCTGAAAATATCGAGCAGCTATAATAAAGCGATTGCCTGCAGCTGCTACCTGAAAATCATCTATTGCTTTCATATGAAAATTACCTACAGCTGTGCACCAGCTACAGCTGTACAGAGTTGCATGCAATCCTAGTACCTGCAGACCGTCTCCTTTGACACGGACTCAGACGATGAATTTCCATGCAAAGGAAAAGCTTGGATGAATCATCTTACCGATGCGCTCAGCTCTCAGAGAGCGTCGCGAACATAAGGGAGATTTTAGCTATCTCAATCTCGTATCTCCGTCGCGGCTCCGAGATTTTGATCTGCCCCACCATAAGCGATGAATTTGTTGTCGTCTTGTGCCGGGAACGTTGAGCAATGGTGCGCGTATTGTCTGTCACTTGCAATCTTGATGGTGACCATTATCTCTGGTGCATATTGTTTGTGATAGCAAACTTTTTCTTTGGTGCATGTATTTGTGATGCCTGGTCTTAATGGCGCCTTTTATCTATGATGTATAGTGTTTATGATGGTTAATCATTATGAAGAATATTAGCTATGATGCATGTTGTTTGTGATGGCCAATTTCTACGGGGCCCATAACACGGTGAAAAAAACAAGGTAGGTTCAAACAAGTGTTTTTTTCGTTGACGGCGTGGTTTTGCTGACGTTACGGCAACGAACCAATAGACGCGCTCATATTGCATCTGTTAGCACTGCTACCCCCAAATCTGGCTCCACTATTGGCCTAACGACATGGCGCTTTGGTGACGTCATAATATTTGTTTGAAATAAAGCCTTTTCTTGGCTATTCCAACAAGAAGGGGTGTATTTTCTCCCATAGAAATGACCCTAGCTTGTTTCCTCCACAGTGGCCCACAATCTATGGTACCCGATGACTGCGATTCTGTCGCAGAATGGTTGAGCGATTGTCCAGAGGTTCTAGCTAGTATCTTGTAGTCGGTATGTTGACGAAGCTCATCTCATTCTTAACCATAGGTCTCACTCTATGCTATTTTTAAATACCTCATAGACAATCGCAGGAATTAGGAATTTATTGAGGAAACTGAGGTTGGGATTCGGATAACTTTTTTGATTGCCTGGTTTATAGAGTGAGCGATACGTTTGAATGTTCAGTTTTTCCAAGGGAACCTTGACTGCTTGACAAGTGCAAGTTAACGTGAATAACTCAAAATTTTGCAGATAATACTGGTGTCATTTCAAATCTTCACGAAATTCAAAGGAAATAAATCTTCAAATATTTGAACCGGCTTTGATATTCAAAACAAAACCTATTTTGAACTATCTCATAATTATAACGCGGTACTTATTGTAAACAGGTATAGCCCATGTACGTTTTCTGCAGTTTTGCATTTTTTTATTCTTCACATTGGCTTTACGTTTTAGCTTTGTTTATTACGTTACCAGATATATTAATCTAAACTCAATTTCTTCTGGGTTTTTCAAAGGATTTTATTTTCAGAACTGATTATTTACGAATGCACGAAACGTCCGATTTTTCACTTATATTTGCATTGAGCTTGTAGAGATGAAATGGTTTCCACAGTCTTCTCAGTTTTCTCCATCCTACTGATGGTCTGAAAATTTTCAGCCAACGTACATACATTAGTAAATACACTAGATTTTTGCAGTCAAACGTATCACAAATGAATGAAATCAGACGGCGGACACAGGTCAACAGTGTATGTTACTAGATTTTTGCAGTCAAACGTATCACAAACGAATGAAAGAAAGGACACACAGGTGAAAAGTGTGTGTAAATGAAGCGTGTAAAAATCATGCATGATCACCAGATGTTCGTTTGTACTCGAATTTAATAAAGTTATTTACTAGGAAAAACAAGCGTGCTGCGCTGGAATGAGGATATGGCCGCTAAACAGGAATTTCCATTTCTTTACGAGCGCACTTCAGGCTTACGGACATATCTTCATCATAGAATTTTCATTGCAGAAATTTTGTCTAATTTTCCTTCAGATAAATCGTAATATGACTATGAATTTGAGGGCAACTATGCAGGGTCATAACCAACAAAACACAAAATTTTAGAACACTAAAGGTCGAGGCGTGGTGATCACCGAAGGGTTGCCAAACTGGCTTTTCCTAGCCAAGTTACTAACTAGGAACTGAACTAGGAACTAAGCCACTCTGCCTGAAAGACGTCTACGCCGCTATCAATTTGATGCTATTTTGTATCTCATCACTTTTACCCTCGGTAAGATTAGAGCATTTGAATTATTCCAGGTTATAGTGAGTGAAATACACATTATTTTAGCCAGGCTTATCAAATTTCACGTTATTTTAGATAGGAATTTTTCAACTTCATGTTATATATTGCAAGTTGCTGCGTTTGTACCCAATACGATCTTTTCGAAAAAGATACTTCACGAATTGTTTTAAATTCAACGACTTGCGTCGACAACCATCCCCTAAAGGAGCTCTGAGTACGAGGGCACGACAGAGGGTAACTGTTGGGGGGGAGGAGAGGGGGGAGGGGACTCCATAACTGGGAGGAGGGGGCGGTGGGCCCCTCCCACCGCGGTGCCCCATTAAAGCAGATGTACTCTTCAGCTGTACTGCCGCTGCTGCTGCGCGTGCAGCTGTATACACCTGCCGCTATAGCAGATGTGTACAGCTGCAGATGTATACACATGCCGCTATAGCAGATGTGTACAGCTGCAGCTGTATACACCTGCCGCTATAGCAGATGTGTGCAGCTGCAGTTGTGTACACCTGCTGCTATAGCAGACGTTTACAGCTGCAGCTGTATACACCTGCCGCTATAGCAGATGTGTACAGCTGCAGTTGTGTACACCTGCCACTATAGCAGATGTGTACAGCTGCAGTTGTGTACACCTGCTGTTATAGCAGATGTGTACAGCTGCAGTTGTGTACACCTGCTGCTATAGCAGATGTGTACAGCTGCAGTTGTGTACACCTGCCACTATAGCAGATGTTTTCAGCTGCAGTTGTGTACACCTGCTGCTATAGAAGATGTGTACAGCTGCAGTTATATACACCTGCCGTTTTAGCAGATGTACACCTACAGGCGCGCAATCAGTTGTACACAGCTGCTGTTATGTAATGAACTATTCACACATGATTTCGTAAATTAATTAATAAATTTTATTCTTCTGGGAAAAATTGTTTCACGTAGTTATAATAATTATTTAAAGGTTTCCCCATTGATACAACAAGACTTTTAGGAATTTACTAATTAGAAGATTTCACTTTAATTTTCTGCATCCCGCCGTTGTATATCTGATTTCAATAAGAGAATTAGAACAATTATTGATTAAAACTCGATAACCGTGACTTCCAAACTTTGTTTGTTTGTATAAAAACATCAGCATGCTATGGCATCAGCATGTTGTGGCACCAGCATGCTATGGCATCAGCATGCTATGGCATCAGCATGCTACGGCATCAGCATGCAATGGCATCAGCATGCTATGGCATCAGCATGCTATAGCATCAGCATGCTATGGCATCAGCATGCTATGACATCAGCATGCTATGGCATCAGCATGTTATGGCGTCAGCATGCTATGGCATCAGCATGCTATGGCATCAGCATGCTATGGCATAAGCATGCTATGACATCAGCATGCTATGGCATCAGCATGTTATGGCGTCAGCATGCTATAGCATCAGCATGCTATGGCATCAGCATGCTATGACATCAGCATGCTATGGCATCAGCATGTTATGGCGTCAGCATGCTATGGCATCAGCATGCTATGGCATCAGCATGTTATGGCGTCAGCATGCTATGGCATCAGCATGCTATGGCATCAGCATGCTATGGCATAAGCATGTTATGGCATCAGCATGCTATGGCATCAGCATGCTATGGCACAAGCATGCTATGGCATCAGCATGCTATGGCATCAGCATGTTATGGCATCATCATGCTATGGCATCAGCATGCTATGGCGTCAGCATGCTATGGCATCAGCATGCTATGGCGTCAGCATGCTATGGCATCAGCATGCTATGGCATCAGCATGCTATGGCATCAGCATGTTGTGGCATCAGCATGTAGTGGCATCAGCAAGCTATGGCATCAGCATGCTATGGCGTCAGCATGCTATGGCATCAGCATGCTATGGCATCAGCATGCTATGGCATCAGCATGTTATGGCATCAGCATGTTGTGGCATCAGCATGTTGTGGCATCAGCATGCTATGGCATCAGCATGTTATGGCATCAGCATGCTATGGCATCAGCATGTTGTGGCATCAGCATGCTGTGGCATCAGCATGCTATGGCATCAGGATGCTATGGCATCAGCATGCTATGGCATCAGCATGTTGTGGCATCAGCATGTAGTGGCATCAGCAAGCTATGGCATCAGCATGCTATGGCGTCAGCATGCTATGGCATCAGCATGCTATGGCATCAGCATGCTATGGCATCAGCATGTTATGGCATCAGCATGTTGTGGCATCAGCATGTTGTGGCATCAGCATGCTATGGCATCAGCATGTTATGGCATCAGCATGCTATGGCATCAGCATGTTGTGGCATCAGCATGCTGTGGCATCAGCATGCTATGGCATCAGGATGCTATGGCATCAGCATGCTATGGCATCAGCATGTTGTGGCATCAGCATGTAGTGGCATCAGCAAGCTATGGCATCAGCATGCTATGGCGTCAGGATGCTATGGCATCAGCATGCTATGGCATCAGCATGCTATGGCATCAGCATGTTATAGCATCAGCATGTTGTGGCATCAGCATGTTGTGGCATCAGCATGCTATGGCATCAGCATGTTATGGCATCAGCATGCTATGGCATCAGCATGTTGTGGCATCAGCATGCTGTGGCATCAGCATGCTATGGCATCAGGATGCTATGGCATCAGCATGCTATGGCATCAGCATGCTATGGCATCAGCATGCTATGGCATCAGCATGGTATGGCATCAGCATGGTATGGCATCAGCATGCTATGGCATCAGCATGCTATGGCATCAGCATGCTATGGCATCAGCACGCTATGGCATCAGCATGCTATGGCATCAGCATGTTGTGGCATCAGCATGTTGTGGCATCAGCATGCTATGGCATCAGCATGCTATGGCATCAGCATGCTATGGCGTCAGCATGCTATGGCATCAGCATGCTATGGCATCAGCATGCTATGGCATAAGCATGTTATGGCATAAGCATGTTATGGCATCAGCATGCTATGGCATCAGCATGCTATGGCATCAGCATGCTATGGCATCAGCATGCTATGGCATCAGCATGTTATGGCATCAGCATGTTATGGCATCAGCATGCTAGGGCATGCTGAGCGCATAGAATCAGGTGTAATAGTTTTTTTTTAATTTTAAATGTAAAAGTTATGATGAGGAACGCCTTTTTTGACTTAAAAAAAGGAAATATTTGATAAAAAAAAAAATGTTTCGAAAATCCCCTTCTGCAGGAATCAGTCAAAACATCCAGCATAAGCCATTCGAGCAATGCAAATCAGCAGCTTGTACAACAGACGTACTTATCTTGAACACAGATAACGAATAAATATTGAGAATCGAAGGAGAAAAGTAGTTAACAGCTCTTTAGAACATACGTATTCCAAAGTGCACGTGTGCACCAATTCTAAATAATGTTTAGAATGCACCTATTGTACAGTGCACCTATTCTATATAATGTTTAGAATGCACGTGTTTTAAACTTGAAATTATGTTCCCGGATCTCCTAGCTGTTGAAATAAACTTGTTTCAAAAACGGCCGCATGCGCGCTGAGAATCTGTGTATTTAGAGACTAATTTTCTTCTCTGAAACACCATTTCCTTAACGCGGGCATGAAAGGAAAGTGTCAAGGCATACCTGGTGATCCAAAAAAAGACCTTTATATAACGCATATGTTATGAAATAATGGGTCGTAGTATTACTGAGCAAACGTTAATGTGGAACAGTTTCGTTACTTATTTGCTAGTTCATTTCTTTAGGTAAAATTCAATTTCTTTATGAAATTTTTCGTAACAATAATACACAGCATGAATAAATTTGAATTCGCTTCACTCTGCCTTGTTGTCATTCACGTCTCAGCGTCTTTCATTGAGCAAAATACTGTAAGTGCTCACCGCATCCCACGGCCAGAGGTTAACAAGTCGTGCGGGAAGACTTATCCCAGATTTACCCATGGAGTCTGAAACTTCTCTGAATGTTTCAACTCGAAGGTCAGAAACTCGGTATAACTTTCGAGGTAAGTGGCGACACAAGTTAGAATGTGAACTCGGACGAGCGTAAACAATGTTCCGCAAATTAGAAACTTCGTTGTTGAGCCAGCTTTGTGAGGTGAATAATTCTGGTGGCTGAGACGAATTGAACGCAACTTACTGGTGACATCCTGTTTACAACGGTTTGGTTTTGCTAGAATTTTTAGTTCCATACGCTGCTAATAACAAATGATTGAATTTTAACATAATATCTCGTGCTGCTATTGAAACGTGAGTTTTTATCGTTATTTTTTTTTAGGTTTAATCATTATTGATGGGAAGCGCAATTACAAAAGAAACATCGCTGACACAAATAGCCATTTTAGGTCTAAAATGTAACATAAAATTAGCCAAGTACCGTAAGCAAAAATGTTGATAGACTTGATTGTTGTTCCATGATATCTAAATCATCCACGAAATAACTTTGTTGTAGATCACATAACGCTGGTTTTGAGAGCTCTTAATTCAGCGAGCAAATTATTATAAATAATAAAGTTTTAGCCTCCCTTAACCACGACAAAGATGTTCTAAGAGAGGAAGGAGGAAGGCACCATTTAGTATTGAGTTGAGGGAACGCGGAATCTATGCACAAGGTACACAGGAACAGTAAGCTAAGAAAGAAGTTCATGAAACAAGAAAAAGTTGAAGAAGAAAGTGGTAGGTGCTGAAAAACAGGACAGCAGTGAACCGAATAAAGATGGTTCGTAACAAAACAAAAACCTATTCTATTCTAACAAAAAAGAAGCTTACCTAACCTTTAGCTCGGGCCCTCACATAGTCCCCCTGGGAGAGCTAATTCCCACAGATACAGTAGTTGTGTCCCCCTGATGGGGATTCAGCGAGCAGAGATGCTCGATGTTTCATACGAGCATTTCCCTAGCAAAGTTTTCGGTACGATAACCATGTATGAATAGCAATTAAGGATCTCTATGTTAAGGTATTATTTATATGCGTTTTTCGCTTTTATTTCAATACATGTGCGCACTAACGAGAGTGTTTTTCAACTACTAAGCGTTACGAGGATTATGTTTCTTTAGTTACTCATATTTAAAAGCACTGTCAAAATCAGACTACGCAACGAAAGGAATTCATTTTTGTTGTGCTTTTCTGTCATTCACTTTTTGTATCGACATTTTACATGGGTATTACGATGCCGAAGCTTAACTATCAACCAAGGATGTTAATAATGAGATGTTTTAAAAACCAATGTTAAACATTTCAGGTTTTAACTTTCTTTCTTTCTTTCGGGTAGAAACTATCCAAGAAATGGCTTAAATATTCACGCTTTATGAGCAGACACCTTAGACGTACTTTGGTACCTATTGTTTACCTTTCAATCTGTATTTAAAAACAAATGATCTATTGGGGAGTCAAAGTTCAAATTTTAAGGTACGGTAAATCTACCAATATCGTTAAATCCCCTGAGAATGTACACAGAGTAATTTTCTTCATATAAAAACTACATCACAAAATTTCCACGTCATCCGTATTTTAATATACATTTAGAGGTGGAGCGAACCAAACGAATTTTTCAAATTTCCTGAATGTACAGCAATTTTCTCGTTTCTTATTTTTAAAGTAGAAGTTCCCCATAACGCCTATTATAAAACTTTTTTTAGAAATCCGTTTTATAACATACACCGTTGTTGCTTCCTGGTTGGTCGGCACGGTAGAGGAAACAAGGTAGGTTCAAACCAGTCTTGTTTTCGTTGACGGCATGGTTGTGCTGACGTCACGGCAACAAACCAATAGCAGCGCTCATATTGCATCTGGTAGCTCTGCTACCACCAAATCTGGCTCCTCTATTGGCCTAACGACATGGTGTTTTGGTGACGTCATAAAGTTTGTTTGAAATGAAGCCTTTCTATTGGCTAACCGAACAAGAGGAGGTGTATTTTCTCCCATAGAAATGACCCTACTTTGTTTCCTCTACCGTGCCGGTCGGTCTCTTTGTCGCTCTCATAAGGATGCTTGATGGCCGTGTCTGTGATACGAGTTTCTCCAGTGCATAAGTACAAGAATATTTTAATCTCACGTACTATTTAGATAGATTTCTTTGTTTTTATCCACTTCTGGAATTTTTATTTGAGGGAAGCATCGAATCCCGGCATTTTTGATGGGCCTTGTACGCTATACTATCTACAGGTCTATTTGCCCCAATCGAAATCTAGCTATACGCTAGACTCGGTTTGACTTGGTAAGGAGAAAATTTTATTTGTCACGAACAAAATTAAACCTGTCACAAACGAAATTTAACACATTACAAACAAAAATTAGTTTATCAAAAAATAAAATTGGTTTATCTAGAATGAACTCGGAATTGTCACGCATCGATTTCGATTTGCCATGCATATCCTAAATCAACATAAATTCTATTTTTTTGAAGTACTTAATTTCTCTCATTATACCTGGATGAGATGTGCACACGGCAAATTATCACGTGTAATTCATTGTTTCGTTTACCCTGGATAGAACAATAAAAAATTCATGTGCAGAACGGAACAGATTTTTACATTCCCGGGGTGTGCGAAAGAAATTCGCACGTTCATGCAAAATACGTCAAATTCAAAATGAAGTACTGCAAAATTTCCACTAAATATTTGACCCACGAAGCACGGAGAAATTGGAAACAAGTGACAAAGACGTAAGAAGTTAACGTTAATTTTTATTTACTCCTACGATTTCTTTTACTTTAACAATTTTTAAATAGAGGGTTCGATATTTGAATAACATTTTACTTACTAGAATTTTGCAGAGACCATTTCTGTGACAAACAGAATCATATTAAGAAGTATCTCAAGAAAATGTGATAGCCAAGTTTTTTGCATTACTTTAATAAACGTTTTAACTATGTTACCAAAAATTTATTGTTAGTCTTTTCCAGGTAAAGAATATCATTATTATATTTATTTAAGTGTTATATTGCTGAAAGGAAAATATATAATTAAAACTATATTATTAGTCGAACACACAACAACCTCGTCTGAAGTTGTAAAATATGTTTCACTGAAGAAAAGTCAAAGCAAACTAAGTTCAATGCCACTCTCTAGGTTAGATCACTCTGAAATTGTGCGAAGCATAAGCGAAGTGATGATCGTGGAGTGAAAGTTAAGAGAAGAATGTAAAGGGGAGGAGGTGAGTGTTGGGCTAGCTGAGGGGAAGCTTGGGGAAGCTTCCTGAAATAGACTCTGTGTGCATAATTGTACGTAGAAATATGAGAGATATTAATTCAATTCTAAATTCAGATGTATACAACACTTTGAGATAAGGGAAATAGATTTGTTTATAAGGGTAATAGCTGCCAAAGAATTTCCCCTCGGTTTCTTCAGAAAAGTCAATGACTTTACTGTCTGGCCGGTTTGAACATTACAGTGCAAAACTTTCTGAAATAATCCATGTAGAATGAAGAAAAGTCACCATTTCAATGAATATTCTTTCAGTATGGACATCACCTCCAACCCCAGTAGAATGAACTCGGCCCAGTAGAATGAGCCCCCGCCTCCGCAAAAAAAAAAAATACTTTTGCGAGACTGTTTTTACTTTGGATTTGAATAAATAAGAATAATTTGAGCACAATCTTGATCAGTCTACAGATTGAACATCTAGCCTTTGGTTACAGCATCACTCGAGGTGAAGCATCTTCATTTTCAAAGTGCACCTTTAATATTGGAAATTATTCTACCATCACCCAGATGCATTTAAGCGCAAAATTTGATGAAGAGCCACTGATACACCAGCATTAGTCACTGATAACACAATGCATGTGGATCCCTCAGCTTGAGACAACTATTAGCGCTCAGAGAGGAGAACGTGAAATTCCGACGGAAATTCAACACTCTTTTTATTGAAATAGAATTGATTTTTTGCCGTGTTTAATAATGATCTTTTCCCGGTTCGCTGCTGTCTTTTTTCATTACCTATTACCTTCTTATTCAACTGGTATCTTGTTTTATGAACTTCCTTCCTAACTCGCTGTTCCTATGCGCAGTCCAGCCTAACTTTTTCCCCGCATGTGTGCATGTTTTTGGCCGCCTAAGCGAATGAAGTGATTAAATTGCTTAGGCGGCGTAAGACTTGCATGCTGGCGGTGAAAAAGTTAGACTGGGAGGATGTGGAGACCCACCTTATGGATAAATTCCCTTTCGTTTAATTTCATACTGAATGGTGCTTTCCACCTTCTCCTATTGGGAACACCTTACTTGTGGTTAGCGAGACCTAAACTTACTTATAATCGAATCTCTGATTTATTCAATAATATAATGTATCAAACAAGAGAGATAGTTAAAAGCTAGTGACCTATGATCTTTGTTGTCATTTTTCTTATTGCACCCGTAACTAACATTTAATATTCCTAATATTGAAATCTTTCTGACTTGCTGTATTCTACGAGCTGTATTTGATGTAAGGTGAAAACTTAATGTTGATAATTTTGAAATTTATCGCATGAAATATCATCAATGGAGATAAACTATTTCAGGAGAACGAATGCGATACTGTGAAGGGAATGCTATGAAGTAATAAAGCCTGGAGAAAATCAGTACTAAATAATATTTTCCTTTAAAGTGTCTGGTTCGCTGACGCTTCATTTTGACATTTGTCTTTGATTTTCTTCTCATTTTATGTCTCGTGACACACGTTCTAAAAGTTCAATATTATTTTTAGAGAAGGTTTTATATATGTCTCTGTGTTATTTCTGAGCGGGATTGTCCATTTTTGCGTCTGTTCATGTATGTGGGCGGAAAAAAATAGCGCTTCCGAAAAAAAAACATCTGCTACCTAAGAAAGAATGACACTTGTTTGCAGGAAACCATTGTAAGTTTAGCCTTGTTATTCCACAAACATCATTTTTATGTTTCTCCTTTCTTTTTCCGCATGTGACCGACTTAAAAAGCAAGCCACTTTTCGAGAGGGATTTTGTTACCGTATCTTTCTACATCATTTCGTCGGCTAAGTATAGCAAGAACAGGTTAAGTACACATGAAACATTTTGTAAACTTTATGAGTACTTAATTCCTTTCAAATAAATTTACCTCTTACAGGGCGTAAAATACATGTAATTACAGCTTATACATTCACATATAAATCTTTGTGAATCTTTATATTTGTTCCGATAAAGCCATTTGGGCACAAAAAAATGTTACTCCGACTGCCTCAAGGCATTTTTTCAGCTAAGGACACTGCATCTCACACTTTTCTTACCTCCCACAGCACAAGTGTGTCCTGGGAGCCAAATTAGCCTTGTTGCACAGGCCAAGCCCCGCACCAACCCCCGTGGTCAAGATTATGTCGCCTGCCTGCAACGTTAGAGGTCCTGAGGGGAAATTTCGGGGTGATTCTCTTAAGAGAAATGTTTATCCGAAATTTAACACGCATCTTAACACTTTGACTGCGACGTGAGCCACCGGTGGTACACGGAGTGAGTTTCCATAATGCTGCTGACCGAGCTGTAGTCACAAACTCGATTCCCAGAAATATTTAATCAATGCTGAATGAAAAAACGATCGAATTAATGTTTTCTAGTTTCAACATTGCTTACTAAAGTTGACTTTAAATTTGAGTTGAATATTGAGCTTCAGTTTTACTTGCCGCAATCGAAGTGTTGAGTTCATGAATGAGTTGAGGTTAGACCTGAACGGCCCGTTGTATCGCTCTGTTATTAGTTATTACGCATCGGAAATAGGCTGAACTTTTCGAAGAACAAACTGACTGCAATGTTTAAATGATGTTTGAAATTTGATATGATGTGCAAACAAAGTGTCTTAAGTAAAATACACCCATCCTTTGCAAGGCGACCATTAATGAATTTTTAGTTTTTGTTTCAGGAACTACTGAATTTTTCTATGACCTTTAATTCTCTTGAACTAAATGTTCTTTAGTTAATTTTATTCATTAGTTTTGTACCCATGTAAATAAGCACATCAAAACAAAATACATGAGCATTGGGCAATTAAAGAGTACGTTCATTGTTTGGACACCCTGCATATTTGCTTTGAATTTTGAGAATTTCATGCAAAAGTTTAATTGCGATGTCAAATTTCTAATTAAAAAATTCAAATGGAATGCTGAATATGTAGCAAAAACCCCTGACCTGCAAGTTTAATGAAGAATAAAAAATTTATTCGAAAGTTCAGTTTGACATGCATTAAATTTCTCCGAAATTCAAATACTTAACCCTTGTTTGAAACATCGAATAAGCCGTATACGAATTTCACAGAAACATTAGATATATTAAGTTAAATATATTTGAAGAACAATCAGGACTGAATTAAGGTCGAGCAACCGTTCATTGCAGCAGGAAAAGTTAGTCACAGAAAAATTTTTTTTGAAACCACGCGCTGTCGTCTTCATAAACGTAAACTCTGAACATGTTTCTAGGTTAATATTACATTTCTAAGGCATTTCATTCTATTTGCTCGCTCTCGTGTTTATTCAGTCAAAGAGAAGCTAAAAATATCATCAGCACCACAACAACTTTGCTTGAAAGTCTCTGTCTGAACAAAGAGCGTGCGCTTTCTAAGTATTTTTGTATACCGCGTTCTGAGATTAGATATTCCTTACTTATTGAATTTGCCACCGCGGCTACGCATTCTGAGATGGAACGCTGTTCCAACACGCACTTGGCTTCCTGAAATAAATAATTGTTTCAACTATTTTTAGTACAGTGACATGTATGGCTCTAGCACACAGAGGAGTGAACTAACCCCCTGCGTTTGAAAGAATGACCCAATTATTCTAGCATCATAAATGCTTGCATAATAATATGATGTATAATAATACATCATATTAATATAATATGCTAGTATAATAATATTATAATATAATAATCATAATGCGTGTCTTAGCTCGTTAAGTTAGCAATAATCACCATATATTCAGATTTTACACAACCTCTATAACTTTTTAAGCCCAACACATCCCACTACGTATATGTATACACCATTCGTACAACTTTCGTGAAACCCAAACATATGTATTTAGTATCATCATTCCTAAGTCTTTCATGAATTCTGTTCCAACCATGTGACTAGCTTTGGAATTATATTACTAATATTGCAGTCATATAAGTCATGTTATATATAGTAATACTACTCACATGCAGTCATATAACTCACATCACAGTAATACAACTAACATGCAGTCATATAACTCACATTACAGTCATACTACTCACATGCAGTCATATAACTCACATTACAGTAATACAACTCACATGCAGTCATATAACTCACATTACAGTAATACAACTAACATGCAGTCATATAACTCACATTACAGTCATACTACTCACATGCAGTCATATAACTCACATTACAGTAATACAACTCACATGCAGTCATATAACTCACATTACAGTCATACTACTCACATGCAGTCATATAACTCACATTACAGTAATACCACTAACATGCAGTCACATAACTCACATTACAGTAATAATACTAACATGCAGTCATATAACTCACATTACAGTAATACCACTAACATGCAGTCATATAACTCACATTACAGTAATACCACTAACATGCAGTCACATAACTCACATTACAGTAATACCACTAACATGCAGTCATATAACTCACATTACAGTAATACAACTCACATGAAGTCATATAACTCACATTACAGTCATACTACTCACATGCAGTCATATAACTCACATTACAGTCATACTACTCACATGCAGTCATATAGCTCACATTACAGTAATACCACTAACATGCAGTCACATAACTCACATTACAGTAATACCACTAACATGCAGTCACATAACTCACATTACAGTAATACCACTAACATGCAGTCATATAACTCACATTACAGTAATACCACTAACATGCAGTCACATAAATCACATTACAGTAATACCACTAACATGCAGTCATATAACTCACATTACAGTAATACAACTCACATGCAGTCAAATAACTCACATTACAGTCATACTACTCACATGCAGTCATATAACTCACATTACAGTCATACCACTAACATGCAGTCATATAACTCACATTACAGTCATACCACTAACATGCAGTCATATAACTCACATTACAGTCATACTACTCACATGCAGTCATATAACTCACATTACAGTCATACTACTCACATGCAGTCATATAACTCACATTACAGTCATACTACTCACATGCAGTCATATAACTCACATTACAGTAATACAACTCACATGCAGTCATATAACTCACATTACAGTAATTCCACTAACATGCAGTCATATAACTCACATTACAGTCATACCACTAACATGCAGTCATATAACTCACATTACAGTCATACTACTCACATGCAGTCATATAACTCGCATTACAGTAATACTACTCACATGCAGTCATATAACTCACATTACAGTAATACCACTAACATGCAGTCATATAACTCACATTACAGTAATACTACTCACATGCAGTCATATAACTCACATTACAGTCATACCACTAACATGCAGTCATATAACTCACATTACAGTCATACTACTCACATGCAGTCATATAACTCACATTACAGTAATACTACTCACATGCAGTCATATAACTCACATCACAGTAATACCCCTAACATGCAGTCATATAACTCACATCACAGTAATACCACTAACATGCAGTCATATAACTCACATTACAGTAATACTACTCACATGCAGTCACATAACTCACATTACAGTCATACTACTCACATGCAGTCATATAACTCACATCACAGTAATACCACTAACATGCAATCATATAACTCACATCACAGTAATACCACTAACATGCAGTCATACAACTCACATTACAGTCATACTACTCACATGCAGTCATATAACTCACATTACAGTAATACTACTCACATGCAGTCATATAACTCACATTACAGTCATACCACTAACATGCAGTCATATAACTCACATCACAGTAATACCACTAACATGCAGTTATATAACTCACATTACAGTAATACTACTCATATGCAGTCATATAACTCACATTACAGTCATACCACTAACATGCAGTCATATAACTCACATCACAGTAATACCACTAACATGCAGTTATATAACTCACATTACAGTAATACTACTCACATGCAGTCATATAACTCACATTACAGTCATACCACTAACATGCAGTCATATAACTCACATCACAGTAATACCACTAACATGCAGTCATATAACTCACATTACAGTAATACTACTCATATGCAGTCATATAACTCACATCACCGTAATACAACTCACATGCAGTCATATAACTCACTCACAGTAATACCACTAACATGCAGTCATATAACTCACATCACAGTAATACCACTAACATGCAGTCATATAACTCACATTACAGTAATACTACTCACATGCAGTCATATAACTCACATCACAGTAATACAACTCACATGCAGTCATATAACTCACATCACAGTAATACCACTAACATGCAGTCATATAACTCACATCACAGTAATACCACTAACATGCAGTTATATAACTCACATTACAGTAATACCACTAACATGCAGTCACATAACTCACATTACAGTAATACCACTAACATGCAGTCATATAACTCACATTACAGTAATACTACTCACATGCAGTCATATAACTCACATCACAGTAATACAACTCACATGCAGTCATTTAACTCACATCACAGTAATACTACTCACATGCAGTCACATAACTCACATCACAGTAATACCACTAACATGCAGTCATATAACTCACATTACAGTAATACTACTCACATGCAGTCATATAACTCACATTACAGTAATACTACTCACATGCAGTCACATAACTCACATCACAGTAATACCACTAACATGCAGTCATATAACTCACATTAAAGTAATACTACTCACATGCAGTCATATAACTCACATTACAGTAATACTACTCACATGCAGTCATATAACTCACATTACAGTAATACCACTATGTCACGAAACTTAAGCACAGTGTTGCGCACGGCGCTGATCAGGCGCCTCCACTGTGTTAGTTCGAATGGAGGACTCGAAACCTCCTTAGTAAGAGGGGAAAGATGAAAATACAGAGCGGAAAACACAGAAAGAGGAAATGGTAGAACAGTTGGGAAAATAGAGAAAGTAAATACTGATCTGCTCTCCCACACCAATACCTCAGTTCAACATGAGAAAATGAAACACTCAGTTAATGGTACATTATTGATTACTTAATTTCAAGTTAACTAATGAACACGTGATTGGCATGAGGCATTCTCGGCAAGCAAAGAAATTTGCGACACACAATATTAGCGAAAGTTAGCGTACTAGCGCGTACCTTGTAACGCCAACACAACACACTAGCAAGAAACATATCCCACACAATTCTAGGCGATCGCAGCGCGCACGGAAAAGCATCGTCACCTATGGCCTATAATCCATGATTCCTCTTAACCATTCCGAACGAAGCATTTCAATGGAATGACCCGAGCTCTTCTTAAATTTCTTGTAGCCTGCCAACCTGCTACGTTGAGTTCCTTGTGTGACACTTCCCTTACAGTGTGAAGAATTTGCGGTATAGGCCATGACGCCTCAGCTTGGTGAACGCCATTTTTGTACGGCTGCGCTGCAGCCAGGAGGTGCTTAGCCCACATCGTCAAGAATTCCAAGCCGCCGAATTCACCCAATCCCTCCTGGGAACAAGGAGCATCTTAAGTGACTAGTTCCATTTAAGTCTTTATTCCCTGCTAACTTCACTCCCCTTTGATACGCAAAACAATAAAAAATCAATAGTTCATAAGAACACGAATATTCTGATTTCCCTCTAAGAATTAATGTAAATAATTCTGTCATTCCCCATATTAAAGTGAAACTCCAAACACGAGAACAATTCGAGAACAATTTAAAATGAAAACCCAAAGAGCCAATTCCAATATTAACAATGAAAATTACTGCGCCCCACCTAGACCACAACTTCTATGAAATATGAAGACTGCACTCAACTAAATTAAACACGAACATTCTGAATTCCCATTTATCCCATTTCAAATCAATTCGAAACACCCCAGTTGAGCATGGTATTTGAACAAATACAAAGACTGATTCTCACCTCCCCATTGAAGAACTGGTGTCCCTACATCCTGCACTGAGTCAGTAAATCGGCGAAATAAACCGGCTAGCCTTCTCTCTGTGTTATTTATACGTCGCCCCCAAACAAGGGACGCGCATCGGCTTATCGAATGCCGGCGAAAAATCCTCGCCCTCTAATTGGTTCGTTCTAAAGCGTCGCTTCCCTTGTGCTACGTGTCCCTCTCTCCAATATTGCTACGCATATATCTCTAAAATAAACTCAGAAACCCCTGATTTCCTAACTCATATGAAATTCAATTTTGAACCCCCTGTTTTCTGTGCTGTGTATTCAAGTTGCCCTCGTCTTATTCTGTATGCAATTTAGCGCACTAGCTTTTCAATCCAGCCTCTACCCCCTATACGTACTCCTCCTTGCTCCTGATGTACGTACGTACGTCACACCTTCCTATGCCTCTCGGTATGCTGCGCTGCGCCGACTCTGGAGCCGGTTGCTTGCCTATCCTCTCTACGTATCTATGTCGTAACATACGTATCTATGTCGTAACACATCCCCTCGTTAAGAATAATCAATTTTTGCGAATTAAAAATGAGGATTCAGGAAAAAAATTTAATCAAACTGTTAAGAATAATCAATTTTTGCGAATTAAAAATGAGGATTCAGGGAAAAATTTTAATCATGTGCAATAAACCTTTTAATTGTGTGTAATAAATGTGGTGCTTACTTAAAAAAAATTTTGTTCGTTGAAATATCTCAGTAAATTCCAGCAGCGCGGTTGGGTCGCTACAACATATTGTAACATGCCTGTATGTTTGTGTGTGTGTGTCAGCTTGTGTGAGCGCGACAGATTTTATAGACCGACTTGTCCCTTCGAAACCCGAGAACGACGCGATCCCTTTGCTTGGAACAGAGGAAAATCGCCCTAATGCAAAGCCAACAAATATAGGTGTAGTGAGAAAGGCTTTGTATACATTTGGACCATAAGCTGTGTTGTTTCTGGAGAGGTCTATTTTGTGGTGTTAGCAATTTTTTTTCATTCGGGCGAGCCCTTGGAAACTTTAGACGTTCGGAAAAATGCCTACCCATTCGCAAACAACACCGCCTTGTCGACGTACATAAATCGAGACACTTAAGCCTAGAGAGGCGGCAAACCAACGGTTTCGAAGGAGCTTGGGCTTGGGAAACAATGAGGCCAAGAAAGAAATAAAGGCGAGCTACGGGACTACCAATTAGAAAAGAGGTGGGCGGTCGCTTTCGAGATCCGAAGAATCCTATAGGTCGAATATGAGAGAGCGGACAACCCTCAAGAAAATAAGCTGGGCATATGATGAACAAAAGGCAGTTCTACAGTTGACGCCGTGACGCGAAGTGTAAGAAAGAAACGCGGGTGTGCTAGCAGTAACAAACGTGCTTAAAGAAATAATGAAAAAGTGGCTATATTGAAAATTAATACTAAAGTTTACGCTATAATGTAATCCAGAAATTCATACATTTTCTCGCTTCACTTGCAGAGAGGAAATTTTACGTGTTCCCTTTACCACGTTCACTGAGGGGAAATGTACCAAACATACCAAACCGTGGGAGTCATTTGATGGAACATGGAGATGCCACACTAGAGGGGAGGGTAAGAGATACAGTTTCTTAAAAAAATAGTGTTGAAATAAATATTGCGACAATTCATTGTCATTCAGTCATGTAAAAATCGAGATATTTTGAGGAAACGTCATTGACACTCGTTAAAAAAGTAACAAGTTAAAATTTTGTCTTGACAGGTGGGAAGGAGTTAATTGAAGAATTGATCTGCTCGGAGGAAAGGGAATTAACGTGCGAAGATACTGAAGCGGGAGCTCCGAAGTTAGCGATTGGCAACAGACCTTCTTTGAACTGTGCATGGGACAGTTATTGGAACTGAAGCTGTGTTTGCTCATGAACGTGAGGGTCGAAGTAATGACCACATCCCGTGCTGCTGGAAGCGCTAAGATATTGTAGGCCTTATTTGTGTTATGTTTGGGTGTGTAAGCAACATGCGGGGAAAGGCTGGCCAGCCGAAACATACAGTATAGTTATGTGATGTAAGTCATTTGACGTATGCTGTTGTGATTCCATTACTTAATTTGCATCATTCCTAATACCATTCATTGTGTGTACGCTCATTGATGTTTGTATGACGTATAGCTGTAAATCATAAATGTTAAGCATATTTTACCCAGTGTATCATGCCCCACAATATTAGAAGCGATCGATCGTAACACCACGGAGGGCGCTCAGAAAATGCGCTGTGTAAGTCGTGTCTCTGCTAATCGGTGAGTACAACTCTAATTTTAGTATACAATCATTGTTTTCCCTGTCCTTAGTGACTGTGTTCTTGATACATCGTCATATTTTTGTGTATTGTGTAATGTCATGGAGGCTTGCCATTCCCTTAATTCCGAGAACCTAATCTTCTTGTTAATGAAATGTTAACAAGGAGGCGGGACCTTTTCTCGTGACAACTAACATGCAGTCGTATAACTCACATTAAAGTAATACTACTCACATGCAGTCATATAACTCACATTACAGTAATACAACTCACATGCAGTCATATAACTCACATTACAGTCATACTACTCACATGCAGTCATATAACTCACATTACAGTCATACTACTCACATGCAGTTACATAACTCACATTACAGTCATACTACTCACATGCAGTCACATAACTCACATTACAGTCATACTACTCACATGCAGTTACATAACTCACATTACAGTCATACTACTCACATGCAGTTACATGACTCACATTACAGTCATACTACTCACATGCAGTCACATAACTCACATTACAGTCATACTACTCACATGCAGTCATACTACTCACATGCAGTCATACTACTCACATGCAGTCACATAACTCACATTACAGTCATACTACTCACATGCAGTCACATAACCCACATTACAGTCATACTACTCACATGCAGTTACATAACTCACATTACAGTCATACAACTCACATGCAGTAATATAACTCACGTTACAGTAATACTACTCACATGCAGTCATACTACTCACATGCAGTCACATAACTCACATTACAGTCATACTACTCACATGCAGTCACATAACTCACATTACAGTCATACTACTCACATGCAGTTACATAACTCACATTACAGTAATACTACTCACATGCAGTCATATAACTCACATTACAGTAATACTACTCACATGCAGTCATATAACTCACATTACAGTAATACTACTCACATGCAGTCATATAACTCACATTACAGTAATACTAGTCACATGCAGTCACATAACTCACATTACAGTAATACTACTCATATGCAGTCATATAACTCACATTACAGTAATACTACTCACATGCAGTCATATAACTCACATTACAGTCACACTACTCACATGCAGTCATATAACTCACATTGCAGTAATACTACTCACATGCAGTCATATAACTCACATTACAGTAATACTACTCACATGCAGTCACATAACTCACATTACAGTAATACTACTCACATGCAGTCACATAACTCACATTACAGTAATACTACTCACATGCAGTCACATAACTCACATTACAGTAATACTACTCACATGCAGTCATATAACTCACATTGCAGTCACACTACTCACATGCAGTTACATAACTCACATTACAGTCACACTACTCACATGCAGTCACATAACTCACATTACAGTAATACTACTCACATGCAGTCACATAACTCACATTACAGTAATACTACTCACATGCAGTCATATAACTCACATTGCAGTTACACTACTCACATGCAGTCACATAACTCACATTACAGTAATACTACTCACATGCAGTCATATAACTCACATTGCAGTCACACTACTCACATGCAGTTACATAACTCACATTACAGTAATACTACTCACATGCAGTCATATAACTCACATTACAGTCACACTACTCACATGCAGTCACATAACTCACATTGCAGTCACACTACTCACATGCAGTCATATAACTCACATTACAGTCATACTACTCACATACAGTCACATAACTCACATTACAGTCACACTACTCACATGCAGTCATATAACTCACATTACAGTCACACTACTCACATGCAGTTACATAACTCACATTGCAGTCACACTACTCACATGCAGTCATATAACTCACATTACAGTAATACTACTCACATGCAGTCATATAACTCACATTGCAGTCACACTACTCACATGCAGTCATATAACTCACATTACAGTAATACTACTCACATGCAGTCATATAACTCACATTGCAGTCACACTACTCACATGCAGTCATATAACTCACATTACAGTAATACTACTCACATGCAGTCATATAACTCACATTACAGTCATACTACTCACATGCAGTCATATAACTCACATTACAGTCACACTACTCACATGCAGTCATATAACTCACATTACAGTCATACTACTCACATGCAGTCATATAACTCACATTGCAGTCACACTACTCACATGCAGTCACATAACTCACATTACAGTCATACTACTCACATGCAGTCATATAACTCACATTACAGTCACACTACTCACATGCAGTCAAATAACTCACATTACAGTAATACCACTAACATGCAGTCATATAACTCACATTACAGTCACACTACTCACATGCAGTCATATAACTCACATTACAGTAATACTACTCACATGCAGTCATATAACTCACATTGCAGTCACACTACTCACATGCAGTCATATAACTCACATTACAGTAATACTACTCACATGCAGTCATATAACTCACATTACAGTAATACTACTCACATGCAGTCATATAACTCACATTGCAGTCACACTACTCACATGCAGTCATATAACTCACATTACAGTCACACTACTCACATGCAGTCATATAACTCACATTACAGTAATACTACTCACATGCAGTCATATAATTCACATTGCAGTCACACTACTCACATGCAGTCATATAACTCACATTGCAGTCACACTACTCACATGCAGTCATATAACTCACATTGCAGTCACACTACTCACATGCAGTCATATAACTCACATTACAGTAATACTACTCACATGCAGTCATATAACTCACATTACAGTCATACTACTCACATTCAGTCATATAACTCACATTACAGTAATACTACTCACATGCAGTCCTATAACTCACATTACAGTAATACTACTCACATGCAGTCATTTAACTCACATTGCAGTCACACTACTCACATGCAGTCACATAGCTCACATTACAGTCATACTACTCACATGCAGTCATATAACTCACATTACAGTCACACTACTCACATGCAGTCATATAACTCACATTACAGTAATACCACTAACATGCAGTCATATAACTCACATTACAGTCACACTACTCACATGCAGTCATATAACTCACATTACAGTAATACTACTCACATGCAGTCATATAACTCACATTGCAGTCACACTACTCACATGCAGTCATATAACTCACATTACAGTAATACTACTCACATGCAGTCATATAACTCACATTACAGTAATACTACTCACATGCAGTCATATAACTCACATTGCAGTCACACTACTCACATGCAGTCATATAACTCACATTGCAGTCACACTACTCACATGCAGTCATATAACTCACATTACAGTCATACCACTAACATGCTGTCATATAACTCACATTACAGTCATACTACTCACATGCAGTCATATAACTCACATTACAGTCATACCACTAACATGCAGTCATATAACTCACATTACAGTCATACAACTCACATGCAGTCATATAACTCACATTACAGTCACACTACTCACATGCAGTCATATAACTCACATTACAGTCACACTACTCACATGCAGTCATATAACTCACATTACAGTCATACCGCTAACATGCAGTCATATAACTCACATTACAGTCATACAACTCACATGCAGTCATATAACTCACATTACAGTCACACTACTCACATGCAGTCATATAACTCACATTACAGTCATACAACTCACATGCAGTCATATAACTCACATTGCAGTCACACTACTCACATGCAGTCATATATCTCACATTACAGTCACACTACTCACATGCAGTCATATAACTCATATTACAGTAATACTACTCACATGCAGTCATATAACTCACATTGCAGTCATATAACTCACATTACAGTCACACTACTCACATGCAGTCATATATCTCATATTACAGTAATACTACTCACATGCAGTCATATAACTCACATTGCAGTCACACTACTCACATGCAGTCATATAACTCACATTACAGTAATACTACTCACATGCAGTCATATAACTCACATTACAGTCATACCACTAACATGCAGTCATATAACTCACATTACAGTCACACTACTCACATGCAGTCATATAACTCACATTACAGTCACACTACTCACATGCAGTCATATAACTCACATCACAGTAATACCACTAACGTGCAGTCATATAACTCACATTACAGTCATACCACTAACATGCAGTCATATAACTCACATTACAGTAATACTACTCACATGCAGTCATATAACTCACATTACAGTCATACCACTAACATGCAGTCATATAACTCACATTACAGTCACACTACTCACATGCAGTCATATAACTCACATTACAGTCACACTACTCACATGCAGTCACATAACTCATATTACAGTCAAACTGCTCATATTTATTCACAGTTCACAGAAATAAGGAGGTCGCGCTCGTCAGCTACCCCGGACGTTTGAGGCCAGTCCCGAAATCAATATTCCAATCCCTTGGCACGTTTGCGTGCCGAGTTTCTAGAGCAAAACTTGCTCGTTCTGTTAAGATTTGAATGCAATTTTTAAACTTTTAAATTTTCTACGAACGTTTAAACGTCTTCTAAATAAATCCTTCTCAAACTGCACGCGGCAGAGGGCACAGGATAGTTCCCATATAGGCGTTGGTTAGTTAGCTATGCCACTCTCAGGGAAGATACTGTGGGTTTCCTCAGCTACAAATCCTCTTCGAGACTAGTCTTCCTTACCCTCTCTGCTTCTTGCAGTCTCCATTCCTTTTTCGCTAATACTTCGTTTTTTTTCCTCTATCATTGCTTGATACAATAAAAGCGTAGTCTTATTTGAAACCTGACAGGAAAAGACAGAGAGAAATGTAAGAAGCAAAGGAAATTTTTTTTTATAAATTGCTAGTCATCCTTCGGGTTTTGAAATATCTGCCATTTAAATTGTTGCTGTGTAAATTAATCATGAACTTCATGTTATAATAACAATTATGTTTGAAGATATGAGAGAAACACAAAGAAACTGATAATATGCTTGCAGCTTATAAAAAAAATCAACTCGCTGGCTGCAAGACGAGCAAAAATCGTCGGGAGGAGCAAAAACGTCGAGGCTTTGAAATAGAACGCCTTGAAGAGTACAGGCTTCACCAACATCGATTTCGAGCCCAACTACCAAGTGATGATAAAATTTGCTGTACTTCAAAGAATTTTCACTGAAAATGACTGACGGCATTTAAAATGAAAAGATCGATTGCTTACTCAGTATTATGCCGCTAAATTTTCGTGAATGCACACTCACGAGCACGGCTAAATATATATGTATTCTTGTAGTTCAAGAAGGCCATCTTCTGTTACCCAGTCATACTTTTTCGGCGGGGCATGCATATTTTTCACCGCCTAAGCGATTTAATTACTTGGGCGACGAAAAACATGCATACGGGCGGCGGAAAAGTTAGACTGGAAATACATGCTGACCCCAGCATGTAAGTGATCGCAATCGCTTAAATTTACTTTTAATTCGGAAGGTATAAAATTCTTCATTCAACGTGAAGAAAGCGATGGTTGTTTGCAGACTTGCGAGAGAGATCATGAACTAAAAATTGGATCTAAATATTCATAATCGTGTGCCGTGTAAAAACAAGCTCACCACGAGGCCAATATTAAGAAAGTCCAATTTTTTCATGCGCGCGATGAGTCATTTGAAAGTAATAAAGTGTGTTCACTACAACAAACAAGGACTTTGTACAACACGCTGTGAGGGGCCGAGCTGAAGTTCACATAAGAAATAGAATAAGTTTTTGCACAGTAACAGACCTTTCTTTGAGATCATTGTTGTCTAATTTTACATCAATTCTGTCTTTTAACACTTTTATCTTGTCTCATGAACTTTTTCCCTTTTACTAAGTGAGATTACTTTTACTTTTCCCCTTTAACTGTTGCTAAGCACGGAGAGTCTTACGTGGGAACAAATATCATGCAAAGATTCCCCGTTCCCTCAACTTTAAACTAAATGGTTCTTTCCTCCTTCCTCTCTTTGGAACACTTTTCTAGAGGCTGGGGATGCCTAAACAGTGCAAATGTAATGAACAAACGCACGAACTCAGGCAGAAAAATAAGCAAAATATGAACCATGCAAGAAGTTCTAGGCCGTTATTAATTTCGTTGCATAAGAACGATACGTATTTTTGAACTTCAGACTCCTGAGCACGTTTATTTCGAGGACAATGAAAATAATGATACTCATAGAGCGCGCGGTTGTTTCTTTATTAACTCATTGAGCGAATTAATATCCAATAATCACTCTACGTTGTTTCTAATTCAGAACATAATGCTTCCTGGCCCCAACGCGGGAAAAGATTTCAATCGATAAATTTTTACATTAATTCGCTAGAACTAAATTCTTCATTCAACGTCAATAAATCGATGGCGGCCTGCGTACCTGATAAAGAGATCGTGAACGGAGATTTAGAAGTTGGTCAATTTCTAAATTTTCGGGATGGATGAACACGAAGTTATATAGTACAAGTCAAAGTGCGTCCAACTTGTTCAGGTTCCTTAATTAATCACTTTATTTGAAATATTTTCAAACTTACGTGACCTCAACGATAACACTACAACAAAATGATATCATTTCAAGGGAACGAGCACACACGTTCGAACGAAAATAAATAGATAACTCTTGACCGTAGGAGATTTAGCCATTTTGCCGTTGTTCTTCGTATTTGCTGACGTTCAAAAGGATAAAAGATGCATGAGCATAAACATACATGCAAGCATTGATGCTTAATTGTGCTACCGCAAAAATAGAAGTCGATATTATATATATTTTAATATTTAGTTTTTGAAATCACATGCAAGTCGAAATTTTTCAAAAAATTGCGTTGAAGTTCATTGTAAAGTTGAGTACAACTTTCAAATTGTTCTTTTGAGCTCTTGATGAAAACGTCTTCTGATACCAGCATAAACCTTTTATCCTTTTCTAAAATAAAAAGCCTGGATAGAAACGCAGAAAACTGTTAACTCGGGTACCCAACAATTCTTGTTCTTCGGCAGCCTGTAAGAAAATATGGAGCGTGGCCCTGCATGCTGCGTGAACTGGGTGCCTCGATGACAGATTTTATATCAATAGAGATCATCATAGTTACCCGACTGATAACGTAAGTTTTTTTTGAGTCGACGTAAATTGATCGAAGACTCGGTATCTGGTATAGGGCCAAGTTAAACATATCGAACTGCGTACATACATTGGTGAGGTAAAACTGACACAATGCTGTTCTTGAGGTTCAGAATATAGGGAATTTGTCTTACGCTTGCTTGAATTTCTTGAATCTCTTTATCTCCCTTGAATTCCTCAAACTCAACTGGATATCCATACATCCCTGCATTTCTAATCCTCCCCTGAATCTTCCAACCTCATTTAAATCCCAACCTCCTTGAATCCCTCCTTGAATCCCCTCCTTGAATCCCTCATTTGAATCCCCAACCTTCCCTGAACTTCCCCCCCCCCTCTCAAAAAAACAACCTTCCCCCGATCTTCCAAAGACCTGCATTTCCCAACCACGGCGACAAACAAAGCCGTCCAGATATGGCGCTGAGAGCAGGTGCTCGACCACGGTAGAGAAAGCAAGGTAGGGTAATTTCAATGGGAGAAAATACATCCTCTTGTCCGGCTAGCCAATAGAAAGGCTTTACTTCAAACAAACTTTATGACGTCACCATAACGCCATGTTGTTAGGCCAATAGTGGAGCCAGATTTTGGGGTAGCAGTGCTACCAGATACAATATGAGCGCTGCTATTGGTTCATTGCCGTGACGTCAGCAAAACCATCCCATCAACGAAAAAAAGGCTGGTTTGAACCTACCTTGTTTCCTCTATCGTGGTGCCGACCACCCCGACCCGCCATCGACCTGCCACCAACACGGGCAGGTGTCCAGATACACGCGCCTCTGCTGCACTCTCTGCACCGACACCGCCGCGCGCACTGCCCCTGCACCTCTGCACTGAAATTCCACTGACTGTGTGTGAAAAACACGTGCTGCTGAAGGAAACTGCGGCCCCGGGGTCGTTTAATCAAAGTCCTCAAGAGGCCGCCTTTTGACGAGAGTGCGACGGTGGACTTCGTTTGAAGTGCGTTGTGGATCGTGAGAATCCTTTGTCTTTCCGAGACAGCCGTGTTTTGGTTTGGCTTTCTTGTGGGGATTTTGTTGTCTCTGAGGGTTGTCTTGGAGTGCTTTCATTTTAGTTTCTCCAGTGTATCGTTCTTCTAACTTAGAGTACGCTCTCACTTGGAAGAAATCGCATTTGTATCGAACTCGGTCATTAAAACTTGGAGGCAATTGAGGCTTCCAGAGTATGTAATGTATCTGATACTTTTCTTTCTTGGTGAAGTGGATAAGTTTTAGAATTAACGCATAGACGACCATTGAGAAGAAGAAGAAACATCGTCGGAAATACTCCAAATTCTTGAGCCTTCCTATTTGTTATTCCTAGAAGTGCTCGTGCCCTCACTTTGTAGTAAATAATGTGCCCTAGCCGTCATAAATGAGCCGATGTTGGGTTGAAGCAATAGTTCGATTATGAAAACTGTTTTTAAATGAAAAGTTCAGAACGTATTCCTCCTTAGTTGGATTCTGTTTTCTCGTTAGAATGGCTTTAAACGGAATTTTTATTTAAAATATAATAAATTAAATACCAAAACTATAATTTGCGATTTACATTTAGTGCTCATAAAATAAAGAACATCTAATCAAGACTATCAAGCAAGCAATAAACTGTGTACTGTCAAATTAGAGAAGTCTCAAGCGCTCATGCCACTGAAAGTCCAGGAGGTCGAATTTTGAAACCTAAAATTTTCTAAAGCATCATCCCTCGTTTGGTTTAGGATATCCCCTCAGAGGGATTTGGGTATCCCCTCAGAGGGATTTGGGTGTCCCCTCAGAGGGATTTGGATGTCCCCTCAGAGGGATTTCGGTGTCCCCTCAGAGGGAGATTTGGGTGTTCCCTCAGAGGGATTCGGGTGTCCCTCAGAGGGATTTGGGTGTCCCCTCACAGGGATTTTGGTATCCCCTCAGAGGGATTTGGGACAGATGGATTTGGGACAGATGGATTTGGTATTCCCTCAGAGGGATAAAACCACCAACCATCCTGTTGGAGTCGACCCTGCTAAGAGGTAAATGTGAGGTCTTATGTTGAAGGGTAGGGAACTTTTCCTCTAGTGGATTTAGAAAAGGACTTTAGTTTGCACACGGATTATTTTTCGGTTCACAGCCTTCCAATTTTTCGACACCTCGTACTTCCTTCTTCAACTTTCATTTTGCGTCATAAACTTGCTTCATAAAGTGTTTCTATGCTCAAGGATTCTTTTGTGTGAACAGAAAACACCTCGACGAAATCATACATGTAAAATTCATTTTAAAAAGCATCCGAATAATTTTTGTATTACATACTCCTCTAAAGATTTACGAATTTTTTAATTTATATATATATATTCCCGATGTTTAGCAATATGTGTCGATGCATATTTACGTTCATTAAATAAAATTCAGGGTATAATTCATTTTGAAGGTATTATTCAATGAATTCGTTCAACTGCCCAAATGCTTGATTTGCCCTTTGTTCTTAGCGCTCTTTGTGCCCAAAATTTATTGAAACTAAAGCCAAACATGATAATTTCCGAACGTAGTCATATCTACTGAAAAAAACACATTCCCATCATGTGTGTTTTACGACAACTTAAATTTCTGCGATGGTGGCAACTTAAATTGCTGCGATGGTGGCAACTTAAATTGCTGCGATGGTGACAACTTAAATTGCTGCGATGGCGACAACTTAAATTACTGCTGTACTGCAACGACAAGTTAAATTACTCGAATATTTCCCCGAGAACAATTTACAGAGAAGTCTTCATTTCCTCTAATTTGGCCCCTTGCGTGACGGCGGATTTACGAGGACCTCGACTGCTTGGAAACACTGAGTAGCTCCCTCGTATCTGAGGGTTCAGTAAGGTAACTAAGGGATCTCCAGCGTTCTGAACAGGCATAATACTAATATATTAACAATATCTGTGTATTTAACAATGGAGGGTGTCACAAAATAATGTACTCATCCTTTGAAATCACAATTTTTCATGTATTCGTTGTTTTCGTTTCAACTTCAACTAAGTTTTCTTTAATGAGACCTAATTTTCTTTAACTTGGTGTCCTTTTCTTTGATAACCTCATTAGACGTCCCTTAATGTCAATTAAATATACGCTTACTGAAGTGTCGAAATGTGAATACATTTTCAAGACACCCTGTATAAAAGTGAGTGCGATGCTGAAACATACTTTTTTAATTACGTTAAAGCCATAATTCGTACATGGAAACTGTTTTTAAATAAGCCCTTTAAATGCTCATATTAGTCTTATAGTTTTTCATTTTCTGCAGAGCTAACGTGTGAATAAACTTCAATTAAACCGATTTACATGCGATACTAACGCATACATTTGCAGTCGTGCGATGCAGATATAGTATTTACAGGGTGGGTATACGACAAGCGACAAGCAAGCGACAAGCTATCTATCATTTTGCGTGGTGACCTAATTCATTTGACGGGAGTTACATTAAAGTTTTTTTCACAGTTTATAAAGATATTCAACTAAACAAATTACTTCGTGCATATGTCAGCATACACTAGGTCCCTGTTATGGGAGATTTAGAGTTACTGAAAACTGTTGGGTGTTCTCGGGACTAAACTTATGGGTAAACTTGAATGCAGGATCATCTAAACCGCTATTGTGTTCTTATTTTGGTGCTGCGAGTAGCATCGTGTTTTGGTTTGTAATGTTGAAAGTAAAAATACTCATTGCTAGATAAGATATGACTTTCAGTGTATGCTAATAGCCAGTTCACTTCTAATACACCTGTATTATTTATTTGTTTAACAGATTTTCAGAAACAGAAAAACAAAAACAATTCTGGCGTACTAATCTTTTTATAATACTCATCAATTTTGTTAGCAACTTTACAAGCGTCAGAAATAGATTGTTATTTTAATTGGATTTCGATGTAGAAATTTGAAATCCTTAAAATAAAGCTAGAAAACAGTGCGAAAGAAATATTCGCAAGTTGCAGCTCGCTACGAGCAATAACATTTCTCACGACACTACACCCAACTTCGATTGAAATACTTCGATTTGTGAAGACAAGGTACGTTGTTTTCACCCATGTTCTTCGTCTCCTGGAGACAAGGAGAATTGTTTTAACCAACATTCTTTATCGTGGAGACAAGGAGAGTTTTTTAACCCATATTCTTCATCTCGTGGAGAGAAGGTAGGTTGTTTTAACCAACGTTCTTCGTTTTGAGATGAGAAGGCTAGTAGTTTCAACCCATATTCTTCAAGGTGTGAAAATCGATTGTGTTTTTAAACCTAAGTTCCTTGACTTGTGGAGACAAGGTGAGTTGTGTTACCCATATCTACGCCTTTGTTAGGGATGAATACCGATCTGTTAACTTTATTATCTATTGTACTTCTATTTGCGCTACTTTAAAATTGAATTGATATAATTGTACATATTTTATGATATCGTATGAATACAGATATTCAATAATTAATGAATTAAAATTCATCAGAAAACTTCTTCTAGCTATTATTTCGCTTCAAGACAAAATCAGAACGAGAAGCACTTCCAAAGAGAATCGACTTCCATCACACTGAGACAACGCAGCTCTGCCTGCCGTTGCATTCAAAATATCGGCAAAACTAGCAAAGTTATGCAATTTATTTCGTATTTTCCATCAATTAGCAGTCAGTCAACTTAATTTAAAAATTCTGCTTGCTAGAGAGCGCTGGGAAATTTCACTAACAGCAGTAACAATATTCACTTCTAATATCTGCATCTTTGGCGTGCGAGTTTGAGAACGAATATTCGGGATAATCGAAGACAAATATTCGCCATGCAAATATTCACAGTGGAGATATGTGCAGCTCCAATATTCGCCGCTTGAGTTTTTGCCTCGAACTATTCAGAAATTTACGGCTAAATAAAGTCATAAATAATTGGCTAAATTGAGTTTTTTTTTTGACGGAGGTGGGGAATTTATTTCAAGTTGTTTTATAAATTATTACAAAGTTGCCCCGTTGTTTTGTAGCATTGGTTAATATTCTTTTGTGCAACAAAATTTTTTTCGCATAATAAAAACTTTCAACGGTGTGCTGGTACTTGTGTTGTGTTGCGCTATGGCGTATTTTGTGTGTTCTGTGCCTTGTGTTGTGTCAAGCCGTGTGAAGTGTGGATGGATTGTGGTCAGCTTCGAGAGGCATACAATAGGCTCAAGGACAGGTGTCCAAGAGGGTCATTTATTATAGACCCTCGAAGGGGCACTGGGTCATTTGAGGCGCTCGAGCTTTGCAGAGAGAGCGATAGGCAACTCTCGTAGTGTTTAACATTAACTGCGCGTGTTTGAAAATACACAAGAAAAGTTTGGACGTTAAGTTTTCCAGAAAAAAAAGGTTTCAAGCTCGTAATAAAAAAAAACAGAGAAAACAGCATCCTTACAACCAATGAGAACAGCCACATTTTGACGGAGCCGGGCTTAAAGGAACACCTCAATAATTCTGAATAAATGCTTGATTGGATAAAAAAGAGGGTATACTCTCAAGAAATACCTCGTGTTTTGTACCCTTGGGGAAGGCAGTTCAGCGTCGAAACCCGTCGCACGTAGAACTGCGTAAATAGGCAAGTGCTTACTGAAAAAATTATTCAGGAGAAAATGTATAAATAAAAACAGCGTGCGTTATTTATTGAAGAACATTTCAATTGGGGTTTTAAGGATATAGCGGTAAAAGTAGTAATGAACGTTCCTCTGTATTCTTCAGAAATTTTTAAAGGAAAAAAATTTCACACAAGTATCGTAGTTATTTGAGAAATGAAAGTCCAATGTGACCTGGAAATAAGCCGGGAGGGTAAGCCCGTTCGAAAAATGTTCAAAAATTGATATGAAAGACATTTATGCATTTTTTAAAATAAAGTTGAATATCAGAATACATGCAATTTTGCGGTAGAGTAATGGGTCGATTCCATCAATATTACTGTTGCAGGATGAGAGGAGCTCAGGATCGAAGTGGAAAAGAATCAAATAAATTGGCCGTACAGCCACGTACGCTCATGTAATGGTTTGATGTCTTGCAAATCGCTCGAAATTATAAACTGATGACTGACTGACAGAAGAACTTAACGAATGTGGTGATGGGTGGACGCAGTGATAAATTATATTATAATTATTCGTAGTAGGATGTGGTGATGTCATGTTAACATTAATTACGGATGTTAAAATTTGGAGATGGGTTATTTAGCCGGCCATATTATTTCCAATTATAACCAATCATTACGATATGTTTTAATGAGGGCGGTAGTTCAAAGTAGTTGTAGGTGGGTCAATTTTCAATCAATGTAGTACCGGAGCTTTGATCATATGTCCCATTGTACGTCAATATCATATACAATACGTTTTAGGATGAATTGTTGATAATATTCTTTGGTTATGAAAATTTGCGTACTGGTATGAACCCTGATAAAGGAATTTCACTTCAGAAGAAAGCGAACTCAAAATCGCAGAGCTGAAGTTGGACTTTTGCAACTCGGTGAGGACCTCAATAATTTTGTGTTCTTGTAATTTGTATGCAATAATATGGCTTCCATGTTTTCTTTCATTTTTGTTAGTTGTATTCCCATCTGTATTTTTTAAACGTGGAGGTGCTACCAATTCCTCAACCCGAGCTTAGGCTTCCCTCGTTGATCGCAAAATTTACGAGGGGCGCAATCTGTCTCGTGACATTTTCGCATCCCTGATATTTATTGTGCCAATATTTCACGGAAATATTTTCACCTCGGACATTTGCAGTACATATATTCTGGAGATATAATTTCTCCACAAGTATTTTAGCCCGATGCTTTTGCACCTAAGTATGCAGCACAAATATGTCGTGCACAACGGTATTTTCAGCATAAATATTCGCTGCCCAGATGTTTTACGCAAAGTTATTTTCAGGCCAGATATTTACGACACAAATATTTGCAGGAAATATTCGCAGCAGGAGTAGAGGCTGCCACGGCCAGCATCGTTGCTGTATTTACAGAGTGTGTGCGGCGCTGCTGACGCACGCGCTAACAAACGTATATTTCTTGCGTGTGTTTCACATTCATCAAGTTTGACGAGTGGCAGAATCTGTGAAGCAACGCGATGCTCTGGAATAGAAGTTTTTCTGTAACGCAATGCTACACATCAGTAATTGTGTATTACAGTACTTCTACAAAGCAATGCTTTTGCATTGCAGTCATTTTAGGTAACAATACTTTTGCGTCGCAATACTACTATGCAATTCCTATTCCCTGCTATGGCTACCACTCCATTCAGTTATTCAACAACCAATTTATTTATTTCTCCCCACCGGTTCAACATTTCAATAACCAACTTATTAGGCGCTCCCACATTCTATCTAGTCATTCAATAAGCAATTTATTTATCGCTCTCTCACTCCATTCACCCACACAATTCTTAATTCATTCTTCATTCTCCCCCTCTATTCAGCCACTCAACACCCAGTTCACTCATCACTCCGCCACTAAGTTCCCCACTCCACACCTCCATCACCACGCACTTCTACAGTAACGCCACTCCAGCTTCACTCTAGCGGTCCAGAATGCCTCCAGAATTGTGCTTTGGGCTTGCCTTTCACCTCCGCCTTTTACTTTCACCAATATAATCAATACGTCGCTGTCTTCTGACATGAGTCACAAAAACTTACACCGTCGAGGTGATGTCGTGGTTGCCTATCGTCATCATAGACAGGACGGAGGCAGTCGACAAGGCAGCATTGAATAATTTTCAACAAAAACGTCATGCATATTCAATAATGTCAATGGCGGTTCTAGAAGGTCGTTCGTGGAGTAAATTTCATCGCCTTTGAAGACAAAGAAACTAACTCTTCCGTTAATTAAAGTGATTTTGCTCGACCCGGCTATTTTGTGTGCAAGATCATGGTTTGCGTTAGTGTAGAAATACAATTAGCCATGCTTCGTATCTGTCATCTACACAAGTGTCTCTTTGTTCTTTTTTTATTGGACGCTGAGTTGAGGGAAATGGCTCCAGGTGTGCAAGAGAATGAATACCTTTTGTTCCTAGTCTTCCTACAAAAGCTTATCGAGGAATTAATACGGGGTGACAATCAACTTGCGCCCAACTAACCTCTGTAAAATAATATCTCTTTTACACATTTCTAGCTCATGCACTCGAGTTTCTACTTGCTCTTTGTTCACAGTCGTGTCCTGTGATCGTTGACTACGGAAGAAAAACACAGAAATAGTTTTTCTATTTTAACGCTTGTTTTATAGAGAGATTTTCTTAATGTCGTACAAATGTCTGTCGTTTGTGTAAATTTTCGGTAAATAGCTTTACGAAATGTCCACGCTATTCAGTTATTTCTTTAACGCTTTGACTGCGGCATGTAGAACTGAAGTTTAATGCTCAACTCAAATTTAAAGTAAATTGTAGTGAACAATTTTAAAAATTGCAAACATTAACTGGACTGTGCCTTCATTTAGTTTGATTAAGTATTTTTTTTTAAATTGAATTTGCCCCAACTGGTCGGTCAGCAGCATTATGAAAACTCCCTTGTTAAAGGAATATGAAATAGATATCGATTATTTTAAATTACACACATTAAAACCACACAGGGGAACACAGTTATTATACACATGGGAGTTAGCGCTCCCAGGAGCCTATAGGAGGTACCGAGCTGTGAAGTAGGTGGGCTTTCATTTTGTTGAAATATGATAGAATAGTTTTTCCGTTGTTACAGACCATCATTTTTCGGTTCACTGCTGTCCTGATTTTCAGCACTAACTACTTTCTCGCTCAGCTTCTATCTTGTATGATAATCTTCCTCTCCAACTTGTCGTTTCTGTGCCTAGTGGATCTCGAGTGCAAGGATTCCACTCATTGTATATCTGTGCACACATTGTGCACAGATTCCCCATTCCCTCAACCCCCTACTAAATGGTGCCTTCATCCTTCGGAGCTACCATAGCGTGAGGTCTACCGCCAAATTTCACCAACCCGGGTATTGTTTGAGATGGGCACATTAAGTGCTTATCACTAAATTAAATGTATGGAAATAAGTAATATGTATTAGTAACTTAACCTAAACTTGCGCTATTGTACTAACCAGAAGTAGATCCCATGCTATAGTGTGGTAGACCTCTCGCTATAGCAGCACCCATCCTCCTCTTTGGAACATCATTGTTGTAGCTATTGAGGCTTACAACAAAACTATAATTTAAGTTTTCTAAAAAATAAAATTGTTGCATCACATAACTTGAAGGAAGTCGATACTCAGCGACAGATGAACGTATCTGTCTATGAAGTGCTGCACTGCTTGCATGTCATTGAGTATTAAATGACGGTAAGTTTCTGGTTGTAGTTCGAGGTGTTGTTCCTCCAATTCAATGCTCCTTCACCCCGCGGGAGGGGTGAAGGATGTTAGGGTAACCTGAAAAGTCGTAAATGACGATCTTTAAATCACAAATGACGATTGTAATAAGTCGTAAGCGACCAACCTCAAATCGTAAATGACAAACTTCAGAACGTAAACGACAAATTTTAGATCGTAAATAACAAATTTGAAGCCGAAGATGACAAACTTGTAGTCATAGATGACGAGTAAGAGATAAGCGATGTCTTGAATGATGAACTTGAGGTGTCGTAGATGAAGAACAGGAAATGTCGTTAATGATAAACACAAAAAATTCGTCCCTAACAGCACTGCAATAACTAACAGCAAAATACAATTGCTTTAGCTTTCGTGTTGTGGAAAATCTGTGAACTTCTTCCGCCAGTATTCAAATTGGTCATCTTTTGTCATGAAATTATTCCACTTGAGGTATGTGTTGTGATTATGCGGCATGAAAAGGGCTTATCATGTGATGTTGAAATTACGCATTCTGTTGTGTAAGAATTTCCTACTTTCTGGTACAGAATTTTCTTGTAAAAATTCGTCATGTTGTTGCGTTAAAAATCAATGAATTCAACCACTAAAATTTTACCGCTTTTCGACCGGACGCTGTATGATCGAAAATTTTTTAAAAAATTCAACAATATTCATTTGGAAACAGACTGCACAAACTCGGTAATTACGGAAACTTGTTGCTTGCATTAGGTCATTTATTTATAAAACACCACAGAACCATAAAACTTGTAATACATCATTAACTAACAACTCTGTACGTACAGAATCATGATGCTTGTATTAAATCCTTAATTTAAAATTCTGTTAGAACACTCAATGAATTTTTTCTTAGTGATTCTGTAAATACGATATTCTAGCTCCGCGGCTCGCTCTCCTGTCACTGAAGTTGGCTTCTGAGAATTGCTCTCCAGCGCCTCGGTAGCTGGAGAGGCGGAATGTGCCGCGACTTCTGAGATCGATTTTGTTATTGGGTCTGCTTCCGTTGTTAATGGTTGTGACCTTGTTATTGGAGGCTGTGACCGCGTTATTGGAGGCTGTGATATATGAATTTGGAATAACGTGAAAGATAAATCTGTAGAGTGGTAAACGATGAATTTGGCTAGTCGTAAATGGTGAATTTGCGATATTGTAGATGAAAAAGGTTTGTTAGGCTAATAATTTGGTTTTCAAATAAATTTGCTCATAAATTATGTTAATTGGCTCATAAATTCGTAAATAGAATAAAATCTTAAACACTCGTAAAGCCTCAGTTTGCTTAGAAGTTTGAATGCGGTGACGTTATGCGTCAATGCGTCATAGAAATCACTAATGGTATAAATGGCACAAATAATTTGGTGAGCCAACCCAGTCTAACTTTTTCGCTGCCTACATGCATGTGCATGTTTTTCACCGCCTAAGTAATTAAATTGATTAAGCGGCGAAAAACATGCATGCTCCGATGAAAAAAGTTTGACTGGGAAAAGTAACTTCATTGCTGGCATGCAGTGAATGGACGATGCGTAATTATTAATTGAACTAAAAGGCGTGACTATCATCGTTAAGTCACGCTTAGGTTAGTACAGTTTCAGTTTGTCTATCCTGTGCTGTGGGGGCTGGCGACCCCTGGGGGGAATACTATCAGCTCACTTCAGCCATTGAAAGGCCTTTGGGACATCTGTCTTTCAAGCAATTTTTTCAGATTTCATGATTGCTTCATTCTCCTTCATTTATAATTCAAAATTTATCTTTTTAATTTAATGTTTTATGCACAAGGTATCCTGAGCAGGTTCCCATCTTGTGCATATATTCCCCGATCACTACACTCCGTAATGAATAGTCCCTTTTCTTTGCTCTCTAGAGACCACTTTTGTCAGGGCTGGGAGTCTTTAACTTACTAGAACAATAATAATAGTAATAATGATAATATTAATAACTTAAACTCTGACAGCATGAGTGCATTTTGTCCCCGATGTCTGAAGCCTTCACGTAAAATTAGAAGGCACGAATCACTGCTCTATACTGAGTGTAGAGCAATAACGAGGTCACAGCCTCCATTAACTCAATGGAGTAAAAATTATATTTTACGTTCTGTAATCTGATGGGAAGACAGCGATGAGTTGCAAAAATGTAAGGCGTGATGGCGTAGTGTGTGTGTCTCTCTCTTTTTTCTCATAGCTTCTATGTATTAGATATGTGTGCATTATGTACCTTACGGTGTATTTACGTTGAGGTTTATTTACCATTAAGTACCCCCGACAAAAAATAAATATGCTAAGCTCATTTCTCATCACAGACTCGATGCGACGCATTAATTTAATATGAGCTCAAACTTTCTTCAACGTCAAACTTTCTGGACTCAAACTTGTTATCTTTTTAACGAGCGAGAGGCTATCTTAGTACTGAAAAAACCCGTGCGGATTGTTTAACAGGGCAAATTATTTCGAAAATTTTCAAATTCGCCGACCTGCACACACACACACACACACACACACACACACACACCTGGGATTCCTGGGATGTAGTTCGGGCCTTCAAGGCCCGGGCCATGCTGATGCACCGCCCTCAGAAGACGACTCGTCTACATTTCCTGCACTCGCAGCTGCGCCAACTGCTGAAGAAGGCTGTTCCCCTCCGCGGGCTGGTAGTAGTGCGGCATCGTGGGCTGATCAGGAACCGCCGCCAGGAACTTGTGTCAGAATTTTCACTTAGACGGGCGCTAAAGGATATCTGACACGCGGAAGGAAGGGGATGAAAAGAACAGAAATTTTAATTCACGCAGATTTTCACTCCGCATTTAGTTTATTATATTCCCAACAGGGCAAAAGGAAGCATCAAAACGGCTATGCCGTCAACAAGCCCCAAATTATTTAGGGTTTTCAATAATTTTATTCAAGACAAACTCAGTTTAAAATTTACATTAAAAATTCCTCAGCCCGAGTCAAAGCGGGGCAGACAAGGAAGGTTAATTTTGAGTAGAGTAAGACGCATGGGGCGCTCCACAGCGCCTCAAGCAGACGCAGTTCACGATTAAAGACGGGGTGAGCGAAGCGAACTCAGCACTGCTTAAGATTGTGGGAAAGTATCCCGACCAAGAGAAGACAGAGGGTGTTCCCGCTGCAGGAAGAATTCGAGAGAAGAAAAATTAGCGATAACTTAATAAAACCGAATTGGGTCACTAATATGAAAATCAGATTGTTAACTATGCTCAGAAAATATCAAGTTAAGAATAATTTTGAACTGTAACGGGGCACCACCAAGCCTTACGTACCTAAGGCAGAGCGGCCGACAAACTAAAGAAAACACCAGCGGCCGCAAGGCCGAATGAAGACCATTGGGAAGAGAACGATACGATGGAGCGGTCACCGCTTACTGAAAAAAATAAACAAACTAAACAATCTCAACATACGACCGACGAGAGGATATTGTAAATGAATCACGACAGAGCAAACACAGAAGAACAAAGCTAGCACACACCTGAACTTAATTGTGGCTTCAGTGGAAAAAGTTTCCTTTAAGGCCCGAAAGAATTTAAGGGAAAATAGGTTAAGGTCATTGGACTTTTAATAAGATCAATTCACTTCGAATAGGACACCTAATCCAAACTTTAGTTAGAGTTTAGATCAATTTTTAGAGGTGAACCCATTCAATTAAGGCTTATAAAAAGCTTCAAGCGCGGCAAGCCGCCGGCAATGTTAGACACAAGGGTGTCGTTAAGTAATTTAAATGCCAATGAAGACAAGCAAGAATTTCAACTGCGGCAAGAGAGCCAACGAAAATATAACGAAACGAAAATATGCCAGTCACACAAAATAAACATAGGATATGATATGAAAGAAGAGCAAGAACGGGCACCAAGGTCAGGATACTTCAACCCTCATAGCGCGAGGAATAGCCGGTAACCAGCAGGGTCGACGTGGCTCGGAGAGCACCAGCCAGCGCATCCACCGTCCGCCCAATCTCAGAGCAAAATGACGTCACAACGAGAGCGCATCTGCCACCTTTACGCCACCATGCACCACACTACTACTGAAAGTTATGATTTATTTCTTGAGGAAAAGTAGGGTTCAAATATTTTGGAAGATAATTAAAGACCAAATTAATTTAGAGCCGATGAGAAATTCACGTCATGGAAAAATTTCTCATACTTGTCCAGCTTCAACTTGAACGCACCCAGTTCCCCATGTAACTCTCTCAGTTCAATTGGGAGGCAGTTAAAGAGTCTCGGTCCGACAACAGAGAAGGACCTCTCGTGGCGTGTCCTCACGCTGGCCAAGGCCCTGTTGCTGAACGACGGGACGACGCACAGCCTACCCAGTCGGGGATGCATTCTCGTCCTCAACGCCAGGTCCCGGTTCACAAAGTTCGGCACTAATCCCTCCATCATCTTCCAGGTATAGATTATTAGGTACCGCTCTCGTCGTCGCTGCAAGGAGTACAGCGACAGCCTCTGGAGTCTCTCCCAGTAATTCAGCTGCTCCAGCCCAACAATCTTTGACGTAAACGTCCTCTGGATCGCTTCGATCTTCTGGATTTCTCCCGTCGCAATAGGGCTCCACAGCTGGCAGCAGTACTCGGCTAGGAGTAGGATCAGTGCCCTATATAGGGTCAACATGGCCGCCGCTTCCCGGGTCCGGAACGTCCTGAGGACCCAACGGAGTACCGCTCGACACTTTTTGGATACCGTGTCTATGTTCTTGGCAAATCTTCCTCCGTCCTCAACGACCACGCCCAAGTCTCTTATCGACGAACTCCTCTCGATAACCACCCCACCAGCAGTTGTGTATAGGAATGATTCATCCGGATGGTGGTCGCACCGAAGGAGTTCAAATTTGCTCTCATTGAAACACATATTGTTGGTGACTGCCCATTCATAGATTTTTTCTAGGTCCCGCTGTAGTGCCTCACAGTCCTGCTTGCTAGCCACCTCTTTAAAAACTCTCGTATCATCCGCAAAGGATGATGCGCAGGAGTGCAGCAGTCCAGCATCAATATCAGCAACATGGACCAGGAACAAGAGTGGTCCGAGCACCGATCCCTGGGGTACTCCACTAATCACTCGTGATTCGGCCGAACGACACCCATCCACGGTCACCACCTGCTTCCTGCCGGTTAGGAAGCACCTGATCCAACTCAATAAGTTACCACCAACACCGGCACCTCTTAGCTTTCTAAGTAGGATCCCATGGTCCACTTTATCGAAGGCCTTGGCAAAGTCCAGATATACTGCATCCATCGCGTGGCCACGACCAAGAGCCTCCGTGGTATGCCGTTGGTGCTCAAGTAACTGCGACAAGCAGGACCGTCCTCTTCTAAAGCCGTGCTGGCTCGGATTAAACAGGTCGGCGTCCTCCAGATATCCTACCAGCCTCTTCACCACTATCTTCTCAAAGATTTTTATTATGTGGGAGGTGAGCGTGATAGGTCTATAGTTCCGAGGTAGGTGCTTCTCGCCGCCTTTATATACTGGGGTTATAACTCCCAACTTGAGTTTGGAAGGTATGACCCCCGCACTCAGTGATGCCCTCCAGAGCAGGGACAGAGGCCGGCTGATAGCAGCCCTGCAATTTCGCAAGAGGACAGCGGGGACACAGTCTGGACCTGGCGCCGACGAGGCTGAGAGCTCAACAATGCTCTCCTCAACGTCTCGCATACCGAACTCGAGGTCCACTAGGTTGGTCGGTGCTGTACCAGGCCATTCGTCCGGGCCCCAGCCGGCATCGTTTTCTCCGAATTTTGGCCTACTGAACACCGCCTCGTACTGGGCACGCATCACAGTACACTTCTCCTCAGGGTTGCATATACTCTGTCCATCGACTCGAAATGGTCCAACAGTCGACTTGGTGTGAAGTTTTCCCCTGGCGTACGAGTAGAAGTACTTTGGGTTATGTTTGATAGCAGATACAGCTCTATCCTCCCCGGACCTTGCCTCCTCCTCGTGCGATGCCTGGAGCCGCCTCTCGATTTCGGCCACCCTCTCAAGGACGCCTTCCCTGGCGGTCCCCGAGAGCGCCGACGTCGTAACTCTCTTAAGCAACTTTGTGCGCATCCTCATCAACACCTTGCGGTCTCTAGGTATTGGATTTATTGTCCTAGTTCTTCGTTCTGGGGCATATCTTCGGCAGACTGCAGATAGGACAGCAATGATGTCATCATACATCTCATCGGGGGTGCGTCCAGCCATACGTGCTACCCAATCGATGTCTCCCAGTGCATCCGATAAGCCAACCCAGTCCACGCGAGCGCTCATAAAGTTGAGAGAGTCGAGCGATCCCTTTTATGCTCTTTGAACCCGGTTAACCTGCCGTCCCAGACCGGGGTCTCCGTAGATGAGCACACATCTGTGGTCGGACATAGCAGTCCCCTCGACCTCGACCCGTCTAACCAATTCATCATCGTTCGTAAGAAATAGGTCTAGGACGTTATCCAGTCGGGTTGGTAGGCGGACATATTGCTCCAATGCAAAGCTTTCCATGAAGTTCAACAGACAACCACTCTGGACCCTCGACTCTCTCGTTCCCCCATAGGCCAGACCCGACTCCCAACACATAGTTGGAAAGTTAAAGTCTCCCATGACCACAATAGTTGGTACCGGAGGTGGCAGAGACTCAAGTGCCGAGGATATAAGGCCAATTGCCTGCTCGAAGTCCGCCACTTGACAGGTTGGGGGACGATAAATAACAGCCACCGCCAAGCCCAGGCCGGCAAACAACAGGACGAGATGTTCCACCACCGAGTTGGATCCGGCTGAGAAGACGATAGCATGTCGCGCTAGGTCATTCCTGACATAACACGCAACCCCATCCTTCTTTATTCCAGCGGTTCGCTCCGCTCTAAACAGGCTGAATCCCTCCATTCTAATTTCAGCGTCAAGGGTACTGTCGCTAAGGTGGGTCTCAGCGAGGGCAACTAGCCCTGCACCCACAACGAAGGCCCTTTCTCGCAGCATCACCACTTTGTGCTTCTGCCTGAAGGGCCTCAGGCCCTGAACATTGAGGAACAGAAGCGCAGCGCGATCCCCCCATGCTACCAGTGAACCTGGCAGCTGCAGGCTGCGGGCCGCGTCGCCTGCAGAGGTCGCTCCATCCTCCAGGACAGCAGCCGGGACAGTTGCTCCTGTATAACATTCACCTGCTGGCGCAGCCCTAAAAAAGCCGAACCATTCATAGTTTCTTCACGGGAACCGCGGCTGCGGTCACCAGCTGCGCCAACCGGCTCCGGCGGGTCAAGGTTGGCGTCTACCACGCCAGGGGCGGGAACAATGCTCCCCAAGATCGACTGATCCTCGCGCCGCCTTTCTCTATTTATAGGCAGGGAGGACGCTTTTTGTGCACCAGGCCCAATTTTGAGGGCCTCACCACCCATATTTGAGGGATGAAGAAACTTGCAGTTCTTACGTGTGCAGTCTCCATTCTCGGCTTTTCGGCACATGGCCGGGTGGTAGAACCTGCAGTTGTCCCCTTTCCTGCAGCCGCCTCTCACTTTGCTTCCATATTTCATGAACTTGAAGCAAAGTTTCGGGTGGGAGAAACGGCACTTCTCCCCTCCTCTACCATGCTTACATTTTTTATTAAGGAAATGCTTACATACTTCTCTCTGCCCACGTGTCCCCGCGGGACCATCAACCGACACTTCATCCGTGTCTGTCCGCGGATCCACGTGAACGCTGTCACGATGGTCACCAGGGGCAATATTTTCCACACCCCCAACATCACCAGCCAGAAGACCAGGCAGTTCAGTTGTGGCCCCCACAGTCGGGCGGCCAGCCTGCCCCGCACGCGCTGCCAGGTCAACCTGCAATCTGTTTGCCGTCTCGTCAAACTTCTCTTTAGAGGTCTTAAGAACTGCCAGCGTCACGCAGGTCCGACAGACGAAGGAGGTCCTGGTGAGTTCCAGGCGCAGAAGGTGGTAAGTTGGAAGGCCCGAGCAGTCCAGGTGAGTATAACCACCGCACTCGCCACACTTAAGACCCACGCCACTCACAGCGTCACCACATGCACAGGTCACTCCGTCCGGAACCAGCCGGCACACGGCACTCACGGTCATTATTGCACCGTTTAGTTATTGCACTGCTTAGTTTTAGTTTATTGCACTGTTAATTTATTGCACCACTTAACTTGATTAATTATTGCACAAATTTTATCCGTATTTTTACCGACTTTACATTTACATTTAACATGCAAAGCAACGTGCAGTTTTAGGTCCCAGCACAAACTCGGGACCAACCTTTACGCATCAGTAAAACGTGGTAAAGG
The DNA here is from genome assembly GCA_030386875.1 of Morinoia aosen. Taxonomy (NCBI): domain Eukaryota; kingdom Metazoa; phylum Arthropoda; class Malacostraca; order Amphipoda; family Talitridae; genus Morinoia; species Morinoia aosen. The sequence continues at coordinate 10,025,533 of CM059568.1, read as the reverse complement.
GAACAGTGAAAATTAGTGATAGGGAACACACACACACACACACACACACACACACGCACACACACACACACGCTCAGATATACGTTTTCATTTTCAGAAACTTGAATCTCATAAGGAAGTGGTTTCTAAACAAGAATATTTTCCGCTTCGCAAGATTTTTTCTCACGTTTCCAAATTTAAAGCCTATAGTGTTCTTTTTTTTAATTCAAATGCAAAACTAACCAAAAAAAGACGTTTGTTTCTGTATTTATTTCGAACCAAGTTGCTGTGAAACAAAAATCTATTACCAGGAAAAAACGTAGACCAAAATAATATCCTCAAGTATGTACACATGCACTTGAGAGCTTCTGTAGTTTTTTCATTACATCGCAAGCGAAGAATCAGAGAGATTTAAGAACCAAATCAACAAAAGAATAAACATTTCCAATCCTGTAACGCTCGATTTTAACGCGCAGTGTCCTATTCCTAAAAATAAGCTCAACGTATTTTTAACAAGTATATTAACATTGATGGTATGGAAAGTTCTCGAGAGGTTAAAAAAACTAAATAACATCATCCATTGAAACCCAAAGAAGAATATCGTACATCACAGAAGACATTGAGCACAGACGTATAGCAATTCCAATCTTAACTTTTGAGGAGGTAACGCATGCAAGATAGAAAAAATTTTTACATTGTATATTTTAATACAATTTATAAAATTTATTCAATTTATTTGAGTGCGTAGCGCGCTTAAAGATTTTCCTCAATATGTGCATTATTGTAAATCAGTTTATAATTGAAAATTGTCGATCGCTCTTTTCTTTCAATTTCTTATTTCTCGAGCAACTTAATGCAGTTTGAAAGGACGCTTACTAACAGAAATGTTAATCAGACCAGATATATGAGCACTAGTTTGGAAAGATGCGAAAATGCTGGACTTATTTCGGAATCAATTAATTGAGCTCCTTAATTCCTTGTCATCACGCAGAAATAAGCAAAAGAATTGTACAAGGAGTTGAGGCAAGATCAATACTAGACTCGGGAATATTGGTTTCAAGTCTTGCAGGCACATGCACAACACATCCATTGACGCCTCCGTCGCTCTACCACCACCATTGTGCTGCGCGATTAATGCTTTTCCGCGTATGTTTAGCTCTAGAGACACATAAAGAATTGATTAGTTACAGATGTTATACCTCTTTTCATCAGATTCGATGACCCTATTGCAATATTGTTGTACCAAGGCCTCGTAAATACGGTCTGTACAGTTCGTGTTCTCTGTTAACGCATCAAATAACGCCCGCTTTCTGCCATAAGAGGTCAGTGCGTTCACAAAACAATATTTTTGTCCTAATTGAACATGACTTGGCATGTGAATAAAAAACTAGCATGAATAACAACTCCAAGATGGGACTCTGATTTAATCATTATGTTATTTATTCAATTATTCTGATCCTAAATGAATTAAAACGCTGCTATCGTAATGAGAGGCGTAATGAGAGGTATCTCCCGGTCCAATTGAGGAAGCGCTTAGCGTGCAATGAACTTGGTGCGCACACCTTGTTTTAACTCCTAAACTTAAAATATCTCTGGCATTAAAAGGAGAACGGTAACGCAAGCTATCAAGGAAAGAATTTGAGCTTAAAGTTTTAGCTGCTACGAGGTGCCGGAAATGTAATTGATTCAAGATGTCTTTATCGGTAGTTTACATTTTCCCAAGTTGAAATCTGTTAATTTGGAATCGTTATCATTGTAGAATGCTAAAGAAATATTTATTTTCCGAGTTTGAACTCTTAGGTTTTTGCTTTTTTTAAAACTATCTTAAACAATGTTCTACAATGTTATGCAAATCTTTAGACATTCTTCAGGTATCATTCAAACAATAAAAATGTACACTAAATTTTAAGGGACCTAGAACAACTTCCGTAAGTTAAATTTTTGAGACACAATGAATAGATTTCTTCAGGTAATTCGGCTGACCATTTCCAGTTATATCATCTAAATCCAGACGGATTAATCGGAGTTTTTGATAAACGATAGTGGAATCCGTAAAAAGAAATTTTTTATCTGTTTAACATTCTGGCAACGAAAATTTTCCCGCTAACTTTCCCCCCATGTCAGAGATCCAAATTGTTGTTGAGTTCTAATTAAATTTTTATAAAACCTAAAGCCAATAAAATGGTCACCAAATCCTCAAAATATTTAACGGATGTGTTTCTTATTACAATCATTGAATCAATGTAAAAACATCATAATGCTACGCTTGATCACTATAGTGATACTCGACACTGCACACACCAGCGTACAACAACACCTGACGCTGCATACACCAGCCGTACGACAACACCTGACGCTGCACACACAAGCCGTGCGACAACACCTGACGCTGCACACACAAGCCGTGCGACAAAATCTGACGCTGCACACACAAGCCGTGCGACAAAATCTGACGCTGCACACACAAGCCGTGCGACAAAATCTGACGCTGCACACACAAGCCGTGCGACAAAATCTGACGCTGCACACACAAGCCGTGCGACAAAATCTGACGCTGCACACACAAGCCGTGCGACAAAATCTGACGCTGCACACACAAGCCGTGCGACAAAATCTGACGCTGCACACACAAGCCGTGCGACAAAATCTGACGCTGCACACACAAGCCGTGCGACAAAATCTGACGCTGCACACACAAGCCGTGCGACAAAATCTGACGCTGCACACACAAGCCGTGCGACAAAATCTGACGCTGCACACACAAGCCGTGCGACAAAATCTGACGCTGCACACACAAGCCGTGCGACAAAATCTGACGCTGCACACACAAGCCGTGCGACAAAATCTGACGCTGCACACACAAGCCGTGCGACAACACCTGACGCTGCACACACAAGCCGTGCGACAAAATCTGACGCTGCACACACAAGCCGTGCGACAAAATCTGACGCTGCACACATAAGCCGTGCGACAAAATCTGACGCTGCACACACAAGCCGTGCGACAAAATCTGACGCTGCACACACAAGCCGTGCGACAAAATCTGACGCTGCACACACAAGCCGTGCGACAAAATCTGACGCTACACACACAAGCCGTGCGACAACACCTGACGCTGCACACACAAGCCGTGCGACAAAATCTGACGCTGCACACACCAGCCGTGCGACAAAATCTGACGCTGCACACACAAGCCGTGCGACAAAATCTGACGCTGCACACACAAGCCGTGCGACAAAATCTGACGCTGCACACACAAGCCGTGCGACAAAATCTGACACTGCACACACAAGCCGTGCGACAAAATCTGACGCTGCACACACAAGCCGTGCGACAAAATCTGACGCTGCACACACAAGCCGTGAGACAAAATCTGACGCTGCACACACAAGCCGTGCGACAAAATCTGACGCTGCACACACAAGCCGTGCGACAAAATCTGACGCTGCACACACAAGCCGTGCGACAAAATCTGACGCTGCACACACAAGCCGTGCGACAAAATCTGACGCTGCACACACAAGCCGTGCGACAAAATCTGACGCTGCACACACAAGCCGTGCGACAAAATCTGACGCTGCACACACAAGCCGTGCGACAAAATCTGACGCTGCACACACAAGCCGTGCGACAAAATCTGACGCTGCACACACAAGCCGTGCGACAACACCTGACGCTGCACACACAAGCCGTGCGACAAAATCTGACGCTGCACACACAAGCCGTGCGACAAAATCTGACGCTGCACACACAAGCCGTGCGACAAAATCTGACGCTGCACACACAAGCCGTGCGACAAAATCTGACGCTGCACACACAAGCCGTGCGACAAAATCTGACGCTGCACACACAAGCCGTGCGACAAAATCTGACGCTGCACACACAAGCCGTGCGACAAAATCTGACGCTGCACACACAAGCCGTGCGACAAAATCTGACGCTGCACACACAAGCCGTGCGACAAAATCTGACGCTGCACACACAAGCCGTGCGACAAAATCTGACGCTGCACACACAAGCCGTGCGACAAAATCTGACGCTGCACACACAAGCCGTGCGACAAAATCTGACGCTGCACACACAAGCCGTGCGACAAAATCTGACGCTGCACACACAAGCCGTGCGACAAAATCTGACGCTGCACACACAAGCCGTGCGACAAAATCTGACGCTGCACACACAAGCCGTGCGACAAAATCTGACGCTGCACACACAAGCCGTGCGACAAAATCTGACGCTGCACACACAAGCCGTGCGACAAAATCTGACGCTGCACACACAAGCCGTGCGACAATATCTGACGCTGCACACACAAGCCGTGCGACAAAATCTGACGCTGCACACACAAGCAGTGCGACAAAATCTGACGCTGCACACACAAGCCGTGCGACAAATTCTGACGCTGCACACACAAGCCGTGCGACAACACCTGACGCTGCACACACAAGCCGTGCGACAAAATCTGACGCTGCACACACAAGCCGTGCGACAAAATCTGACGCTGCACACACAAGCCGTGCGACAAAATCTGACGCTGCACACACAAGCCGTGCGACAAAATCTGACGCTGCACACACAAGCCGTGCGACAACACCTGACGCTGCACACACAAGCCGTGCGACAAAATCTGACGCTGCACACACAAGCCGTGCGACAAAATCTGACGCTGCACACACAAGCCGTGCGACAAAATCTGACGCTGCACATACAAGCCGTGCGACAAAATCTGACGCTGCACACACCAGCCGTGCGACGAAATCTGACGCTGCACACACAAGCCGTGCGACAAAATCTGACGCTGCACACACAAGCAGTGCGACAAAATTTGACGCTGCACACACAAGCCGTGCGACAAAATCTGACGCTGCACACACAAGCCGTGCGACAAAATCTGACGCTGCACACACAAGCCGTGCGACAAAATCTGACGCTGCACACACAAGCCGTGCGACAAAATCTGACGCTGCGCACACCAGGCGTAAGACAACACCTTAAGCCGCATACATCGGCCGTACGATAACAAAGGCTACGCCTCTTGAGGAAGGTTGGAGAGAGAGGGAGAGGAAGGGATGGTCCCCCCCCCCCAGGGATCGTTTGCACGCGCATCTTGCGTCTCTCGTGGCAACGCTCCACACACATCGATCCCGTGCCGTGTGTACGCGCCGTGTACGCACGTGCTGCATACCTGTGCCTACGTGTGCTCATGGGCATACACGTGTGTGTACGCTCGTGTCTTTTGTAAGCGAGTGTGTTCATGTTTGCGTGTGCGTTTTTGTATGCACGTGTGTTCATGTATGCGGGTATGCTCGTGTAAGTACGTTTACATGTGTATGTATGTGCACATATGTGTATGAATATAAAAAGTGGTAAGAATGTTCAGTTCCTAGCTTTCACCATCACATAAAGCAGCGCATTGTCTGTATCACAATATCACATACACATATATTGAGAGTTGTGCTTATTTTATAACATATATTACAGCACATACCCACGTTTAACAACTTAAGTAACCAGGGCACGCATGTGCTTTACAACGCGGAAATTCATGCTGCACACCAAAATTGCCATATCTTTCGCTCCAAATCAGGTCTCAGATATGCCTAGAGTTGCTCCCTGTCCGTCGGCGTCTAGGTTAGATCTCAATCTCTTTCCAAAGGATATCTTAGTCCTCTCGCTTTTTCATTTCCCATTATTAGTTTGATTTCATCTCGATTCGCCCCGGCATCTTCCCAGGAGTAGATTTTTCTTGTGTGCGTCTTCCATGCCGTTGAACGTTCCGAGGTCTTGGCAAAATTAATGACACTTTGTGAATGACTTCAGATTCCTTCGTATTCGTGATACTTGGGAAAATTTTCAGTTTCGTTTGTATTGTTGATAAATCCGGTAAAATATCAGTTTCGTACGTACGAGTATTCGTGATACTCACGGTAAATTTTAGTTTTTTTTTCGCATTCGTGATACGAATTATGTCTTTTAACCACATCGCCTAAGAAAAGATGACTCCACAGTTTAAGTCATCGTATCGCGCAAGTCTACTTTGAAGCACTACGCCTCCAGCCGTACCATTATGATGACGTAAATGATTTCTAATACCGGCTTCTGCCTATAAAATGCCTCTGCCTAATGAAATTAACGTAAGGGTATTATTTCAACATAGAACCAACTTAAATATTCATAATGAATTTGTAAGTTCATCAAAGGCAGTGTAGGTTGTTCAAAGTAGACTTACGCTCCCACGCATGTTGAGTAGTTGAATATATGAACTTTGTTATCTAAAATATCTCACTGATGGCGCAATTAGTTTGTAAACTTTCTGCAGCGCGCGAAACATTTTCACTGAAATTTGTTCCAAACTAACGAAATCTACATTGATTCCGCCTTGGATCCGTGGGTATTGCAATAGCGACAGTTCATTAAAAGCTCCCAAGCAACGCATTTGTTAACATGTTCAAATTGAAGAATAGAAAAAAAATCAAAAGTCCTCGATAATGAAGTTCAAGCGTTGGCTTGTTCTTCAAGGAGTTACATGAGAAGTTGTTTTAAACTTTAATGAAACGACGTGATGGGAAAAACTTTCTACTTCAGATGATTCTCGCGTCGGCGAATATAATATTACGGGAATCTTAAGATAGTTATGACAATGAAAATAATTAAGATAGTTCCGTGATAATTAATCACCGGAAGAAGTTAAGTTTAATTATTCAAGTTAAACGGCGTTAGGTTCAAAATAGGAATTATTGGATACATAAATATAAAACGTGGGTGCAAAAATGTATATAAAAAATGAATGTAGGTATAAAATGTAAATAACTGAGAATACGAACATGAAACATAAATACAAAACTTGAGTAATAAATAGGAATATGAATGAGAGATATGAATAACTGGAATATGAATACTAAAATGTACGTATAAAATGTAAATAACAGAAAATGTGAATATCAAATATGAATGACAGGGAATATGATCAGAAAAAATAAATACAGTAATATGTGAATACCACACTAACATAGATATAGAGATAAATGAATGGGAATATGAATTTAAGCATGAAAACCTAAATTTAAGTATTAAATACGAATATCGCTGCAAAATCAGAACAACTAAAAGTAACAGGTGACGTAGGTGACAGTTGATATAGTTGACAGATGTTGCAGTTGACAGGTGAAGCAAACTAATGAGAGGTGATGCAGTTTACAGTTAAGACGGGTGACAGATGTTGCAGTTGACAGGTGACGCAAATGAGAGGTGATGCAGTTGACAGGTGACATATTCGTTGCCGTGGAGTGGCGACTTGCGTGCCAGTCACCTCGGTTGCTGCAGCGGTCACCCTGGCCACACAGGTCTCGACTTGAGCTTTGTGTCCAGTGTGAGGCTAGAAGCTGCGGCTCAAGTGGCAGCTCTTTGTGCTCAAGCTGCTTGTGACATTCTCGCTGAATTTGAAGTGTAATTAAGAGCATGTTGTAATATAATTGAGCTATATTTGATGTGAAATGAGTCGAGGGTGTTAGAAAAAATGAGCTATATATGAAAGAACGTTTGTCGTATGTGTTAGTGCAAAGGAACTGTATTTAACGTGAATATTGAGTAATTTATATGTGTTAATGAGACATATTTAAACTGTGTTCTAGCGGGTGCGGGTGTTGTTAGTGTGGTGGTCTTATGGAAATTTATGTTTTCAGTTTTCTTTCACTGTTAAAATGCGTAGATTTGTTTAGATTTGATTCGATTTTCAGTGAGTTTCGGCTGCCATAACCAATAAAGCGTTCCGAAGAGAGGTATGATAGAGGCGCTATTAAGTATGGATTGAAGGGAACGAGGAATATATACACAAGGTCTCTTCTCACACAAGATCCTCTGTGCCTAGAAACCGTAAATTGAAAAGGAGACTCATAAAACATGATTAAAGTTGAGAAGAATGGTAATAGGAGCTGAATAACTTGACAGCAGTGAATTGAAAAGCGGTAGTCAGTAACAAAAGACTGTTTTCCACATTTACAAAAGAAGGCCTACCTAACTCATTACTCGGGACCTCACATTTTCCCTCTGGGAGTGGTAGTTCCCATAGATTCTATTGTGATATTATCCTGAGGATATTCGTAGACTAGATAAAAGTTACGAGTTGTTTAATGTTTTTTTTACGTAATATTTTACAATGTTTTTGTATAGATTGTAGAGCATCATACGTTATAACTCTTAGCACATCTTTTTATATGTTATCCTTTTATCATAATTTAATTTATGAAGAAAGGGTGAGGTCCCGAGCTGTAAGTTCCTTCTTTCTGTCACGAGAAATAGTCCCTTCTCCTCCTTGTTAACATTTCATTAAGAGGAAGATCCGGCTCTCGGAATTGAGGAATGGCACACCTCCAAAGGATACATATACGACACAAAAATTCATGGAAAATAATTGACACTACAGTATATATACTAAAAAAAGGAAAGGTACTCACCGGTGATCGCTGACCCACTTACGTAGCGCATTATCTGAGCGCCCTCCGTGGTATTACGGTTTATCCCTTCTGATATTGTGGGGCATAATACACAGGATGAACTATGCTCAACATTTATAATTTCCAGCTATACGTCATACAAACATTAATGAGCGTACACACAGTGAATGGTGTTAGGAATAATGCTAATTAAGTAATGAAATCAAATAGCATACGTCAAATGACTTACATCACATAATTATACTGAAATATTGGCTGGCCGGCCGCCGCTAAGTTTACAAGAGCTACACATGAGAATTCATCTATCCTGTCCTATTTCTATCTCAGTTGTTCCAGCAGCACAGTGGGCAATGGTCACTTCAACCACAAACATTCGTCCGCGACTCGCCTCAGTTCAAAGGCCTGTCTTATTCACTGTTCAGAAAATGTCTAGTGATGACGTTATTTTGCTTATTCCGCTTCAGTATATTCACACGTCGATTTCCTTTCATTCGAGCTGATCAATCCTCAGACATATGACTCCGTCCCACCTGGCAAGACAGAATTTTAACTTATTAATTATGATAGCACCCATTAAGCTCCCTTAAATCATTTCAATTTTGCATTACTGTATGCCAATAAATTTCAGACAATTTTATACAAAAAAAATCATCTTTTCCCAAGAAACGGCTTCGCTCTTACCCTCCCCAGAGACGTTGCGCCTAAGTGTTCCATTAAATGATTCCCACGCTGCAAGTTTAATTTGCTCTTCTGCAAGTAAAAACGAGAAAATGTATGAATGCCATGATCACATTTTGGCGTGAAACTTAGTATAATTTTCAATATATCCAATAACCACTTTTCATTATATCTTTGAGCACGTTTGTTACAGCGAACACACCCGCGTTTCATCTTTTATACTTCGCGTCGCGGCGTCGGTTGTAGAACTGCCTTTTGTTCGTCCCCGATGCCTAGCGCCTTTTCTTGAGGGTTGTCCTTTCTCTCATATTCGGCCTATAAGAATCCTCGGACCTTGACTGCGACCGCCTTCCCTCTCTTCTAATTGGTAGTACCGCATTCTCACGCTCTGCTCCTTCGAAAACGACCGTTGGTTTGCCGTCTCTCTCGGCCTGCGTGTCTCGATTTACGAGTATGTGTGACTACAAGGCGGCTTTGTTTTGCACATGGGTAGGCATTTTTTTTCGACCGTCTCAAGTTTCCCAAGGGCTCGCCCGAATGAAAAAATTTGCTAACACCACAAAATAGTCCCCTCCAGAAACAACACACAATGTAAACAGCCATCGTTTGGGCTCTCGCATCTTATCGCGGCCTCCTAACATTGCTGCGTCAAAACATACGGCATAAAAACATACATGTTGAAGCGACCCTCCCGTGCTGCTGGGATTTTCTGAGATATTTCTAAGTAATGCCAAAAATTTATTACACACAATTAAAATTTTTCCTTAAATCCTCATTTTAATTCGCAAAATTGATTATTCTTAACAGATTCTCGACAGACCGCCGTCTGTCGAGAATCTGTTAAGAATAATCAATATTGCGAATTAAAATGAGGATTTAAGGAAAAATTTTAATTGTGTGTAATAAATTTTTGGCATTACTTAGAAATATCTCAAATATCTCAACGGCACGAACTTTTTCTGATCTTGCTGTTCCTACGAGCAAGTTGCGGGAGAACACTATATGCATAGATTACCGTTCCCTCAGTTCCAAGCTTTGGGGGACCTCCCTCTCACCTCTCTAGGCAGCACATTCTGCGAGTACATAATTAGAGAGGCTAACACTGACAGTCTAATACATTTGGATTTGAGGTATATGTTTGTTACAAATATCCATTTTTCCTTGAATTGTAACCTTCAAATGTGTTAAAAAAAATACCCAAGTAAAAAATTTGAAAGTTTCGAAATATGAGCCGACGTTATAAGAAAATTCTCGACATTTCCGTCCATGGGCGCTTCTGCAGCGCATGATCAGAAGCTAACGTGTGAACATAAAAATAACATCGTATAAAAAGTACATGTTTGTAGTGAAGTACGTATGATTCATATGGATGAGAACAACGTATTTATAGTTTGAATTTCATATACTTTCCTAGCGCTACGCATTGGTCGAGTGAGTCTCCGTACGAAAGTTTCCTTCAGAAATATCGGTAGGGCAGATTTTAACTGCGAGACGCACCTAAGTTCAGTATATAATAGACTTATTATAATTATGTGAAGTATTTCCAGCTCTTATCCCATTGTTCCCATTACTATGTAATTAACGTTTGGAGTGGCATTCAGGTGTTTCAGTTCTTATCCCATTGTTCCCAGTTTTGATCACATTACTTGCAGTTTTACTCCCATTATTAAAAGCGTTAATATCATTCAGTTATTTGTTGATCTGATCATTTTGTTGCCAGGTCTGATCTCATTATTTCCAGTTTCGATTTTATTAATTCCTGTTCTAATAGCATCTTTTCTAGTTCTGATCTCATTATTCTCAATAATAATCCCGGCATTTCTATAGTTCTGATCCTATCATCCCTAGTTCTGATTTCATCATTACCGGTTCGGATCCCATTACTTAAACCGTTGTTTGAGCTCGTATCGGTACAATCGACCGTGCTCACATTCTCTTCGTGAATAGATTCGATATCTTTTAGGCGAAAAATAAATATCATTGAACGGTTGTATTTCTTCCCGCACTCGACACCCAAACAGAAATTTTCCTGTAAAGGATTGAAGGAGTTTAAATATTTCAGAAGCAGAAAATGCGATCTGAAAAGAAAACTCAGTCTGTTCAGTGTTTGCTTCAAGGGGAGTGTGTTGCTAAATGATCTCTATTTTTTGGCAATCTTGAAACTTGTGAGTTGTGTTGATACGCAAGGGAAATGCGCCGACTTTGAGTGTTTTGCTAGACCTCCTTTGTACGTCCCCACTCCAGCCCACCACCCCAACTCCCCATTGCAGCTTACCGCCCACATCTCCACTGCAGCCCTCTTTCCCCACTGCAGCCCTCTTTCTCCACTGCAGCCCTCTTTCCCCACTGCAGCCCAACGCCCCATTTCGCACTGCAACCCACTACCACTATTTCCCCACACTAGCCCCTTTCCCCATTCCCCCCCCACAAGCCCACCGCCCCACTCCCCACTGAACCCACCGCCCCACTCCCCCACTGAACCCACCACCCCACTCCCCCTGACCCCACCGCCCCACTCCCCAATGAGGTGGGCAGGGCATGGGCTGCAGTTCCAGCCTCCCCAGCCAGGACTATCGGGCGCAGGTAGATCGCAATCCCGCGTTTGTTGTTTGAGTGAACTGCGGCACGTGAGACTTTTGTGGCATTCTGTCGATGTTATTGATTTTTGTATTTATGTTAAGTTTGAATCTGGTGATATTGGTGCTACATACATAGGTAGGATTGCTCTTATTATCGTGCGTCTGCATCGTGTGTCTGCATCGTGTGTCTGCATCGTGTGTCTGCATCGTGTGTCTGCATCGTGTGTCTGCATCGTGTGTCTGCATCGTGTGTCTGCATCGTGTGTCTGCATCGTGTGTCTGCATCGTGTGTCTGCATCGTGTGTCTGCATCGTGTGTCTGCATCGTGTGTCTGCATCGTGTGTCTGCATCGTGTGTCTCTATCGTGTGCCTGTATAATGTGTCTGTATCGTGTGTCTGCATCGTGTGTCTGCATCGCGTGTCTGCATCGTGTGTCTGCATCGTGTGTCTGCATCGCGTGTCTGCATCGTGTGTCTGCATCGTGTGTCTGCATCGTGTGTCTGCATCGTGTGTCTGCATCGTGTGTCTGCATCGTGTGTCTGCATCGTGTACCTGCATCGTGTGTCTGCATCGTGTGTCTGCATCGTGTGTCTGCATCGTGTGTCTGCATCGTGTGTCTGCATCGTGTGTCTGCATCGTGTGTCTGCATCGCGTGTCTGCATCGTGTGTCTGCATCGTTTGTCTGCATCGTGTGTCTGCATCGTGTGTCTGCATCGTTTGTCTGCATCGTGTGTCTGCATCGTGTGTCTGCATCGTTTGTCTGCATCGTGTGTCTGCATCGTGTGTCTGCATCGTGTGTCTGCATCGTGTGTCTGCATCGTGTGTCTGCATCGTGTGTCTGCATCGTGTGTCTGCATCGTGTGTCTGCATCGTGTGTCTGCATCGTGTGTCTGCATCGTGTGTCTGCATCGTGTGTCTGCATCGTGTGTCTGCATCGTGTGTCTGCATCGTGTGTCTGCATCGTGTGTCTGCATCGTGTGTCTGTATCGTGTGTCTGCATCGTGTGTCTGCATCGTGTGTCTGCATCGTGTGTCTGCATCGTGTGTCTGCATCGTGTGTCTGCATCGTGTGTCTGCATCGTGTGTCTGCATCGTGTGTCTGCATCGTGTGTCTGCATCGTTTGTCTGCATCGTGTGTCTGCATCGTGTGTCTGCATCGTGTGTCTGCATCGTGTGTCTGCATCGTGTGTCTGCATCGTGTGTCTGCATCGTGTGTCTGCATCGTGTGTCTGCATCGTGTGTCTGCATCGTGTGTCTGCATCGTGTGTCTGCATCGTGTGTCTGCATCGTGTGTCTGCATCGTGTGTCTGTATCGTGTGTCTGCATCGTGTGTCTGCATCGTGTGTCTGCATCGTCTGTCTGCATCGTGTGTCTGCATCGTGTGTCTGCATCGTGTGTCTGCATCGTTTGTCTGCATCGTGTGTCTGCATCGTGTGTCTGCATCGTGTGTCTGCATCGTGTGTCTGCATCGTGTGTCTGCATCGTGTGTCTGCATCGTGTGTCTGCATCGTGTGTCTGCATCGTTTGTCTGCATCGTGTGTCTGCATCGTGTGTCTGCATCGTGTGTCTGCATCGTGTGTCTGCATCGTGTGTCTGCATCGTGTGTCTGCATCGTGTGTCTGCATCGTGTGTCTGCATCGTGTGTCTGCATCGTGTGTCTGCATCGTGTGTCTGCATCGTGTGTCTGCATCGTGTGTCTGCATCGTGTGTCTGCATCGTGTGTCTGCATCGTGTGTCTGCATCGTGTGTCTGCATCGTGTGTCTGCATCGTGTGTCTGCATCGTGTGTCTGCATCGTGTGTCTGCATCGTGTGTCTGCATCGTGTGTCTGCATCGTGTGTCTGCATCGTGTGTCTGCATCGTGTGTCTGCATCGTGTGTCTGCATCGTGTGTCTGCATCGTGTGTCTGCATCGTGTGTCTGCATCGTTTGTCTGCATCGTGTGTCTGCATCGTGTGTCTGCATCGTGTGTCTGCATCGTGTGTCTGCATCGTGTGTCTGCATCGTGTGTCTGCATCGTGTGTCTGCATCGTGTGTCTGCATCGTTTGTCTGCATCGTGTGTCTGCATCGTGTGTCTGCATCGTGTGTCTGCATCGTGTGTCTGCATCGTGTGTCTGCATCGTGTGTCTGCATAGTGTGTCTGCATCGTGTGTCTGCATCGTGTGTCTGCATCGTGTGTCTGCATCGTGTGTCTGCATCGTGTGTCTGCATCGTATGTCTGCATAGTGTGTCTGTATCGTGTGTCTGCATCGTGTGTCTGCATCGTGTGTCTGCATCGTGTGTCTGCATCGTGTGTCTGCATCGTGTGTCTGCATCGTGTGTCTGCATAGTGTGTCTGCATCGTGTGTCTGCATCGTGTGCCTGCATCGTGTGTCTGCATCGTGTGTCTGAATCGTGTGTCTGCATCGTGTGTTTGCATCGTGTGTCTGCATCGTGTGTCTGCATCGTGTGTCTGCATCGTGTGTCTGCATCGTGTGTCTGCATCGTGTGTCTGCATCGTGTGTCTGCATAGTGTGTCTGCATCGTGTGTCTGCATCGTGTGTTTGCATCGTGTGTCTGCATCGTGTGTCTGCATCGTGTGTCTGCATCGTGTGTCTGCATCGTGTGAACCGCCATTACAACCAACACCATTGCAACCACCGCCATTACAAGCAACACCATTACAACCACCGCCATTACAACCAACTCCATTACAACCAACACCATTACAACCACCGCCATTACAACCACCGCCATTACAACCACCGCCAATACAACCACCGCCATTACAACCACCGCCATTACAACCATCGCCATGATAACCACCGCCATGGTAACCACCGCCATGATAACCACCGCCATTACAACCATCGCAATTACAACCACCGCCATTACAACCAACTCCATTACAACCAACACCATTACAACCACCGCCATTACAACCACCGCCATTACAACCACCGCCATTACAACCACCGCCATGATAACCACCGCCATGATAACCACCGCCATGGTAACCACTGCCATTACAACCATCGCAATTACAACCACCGCGATTACAACCAACTCCATTACAACCAACACCATTACAACCACCGCCATGATAACCACCGCCATGATAACCACCGCCATGATAACCACCGCCATTACAACCATCGCAATTACAACCACCGCCATTACAACCAACTCCATTACAACCAACACCATTACAACCACCGCCATTACAACCACCGCCATTACAACCACCGCCATTACAACCACCGCCATGATAACCACCGCCATGATAACCACCGCCATGGTAACCACCGCCATGATAACCACCGCCATTACAACCACCGCCATTACAAGCACCGCCATGATAACCACCGCCATGATAACCACCGCCATGGTAACCACCGCCATGATAACCATCGCCATTACAACCACCGCCATTACAAGCACCGCCATGATAACCACCGCCATTACAACCACCGCCATGATAACCACCGCCCTGGTAACCACCGCCATGGTAACCACCGCCATGGTAACCACCGCCATGATAACCACCGCCATTACAACCAACACCATCACAACCACCGCCATTACAACCACCGCCATTACAACCACCGCCATTACAACCACCGCCATGATAACCACCGCCATTACAACCACCGCCATGATAACCACCGCCATGATAACCACCGCCATGGTAACCACCGCCATGATACCCACCGCCATTACAACCCCCGCCATTACAACCACCGCCATTACAACCACCGCCATTACAACCACCGCCATTACAACCACCGCCATGATAACCACCGCCATGGTAACCACCGCCATGGTAACCACCGCCATGATAACCACCGCCATTACAACCAACACCATTACAACCACCGCCATTACAACCACCGCCATTACAACCACTGCCATGATAACCACCGCCATTACAACCACCACCATGATAACCACCGCCATTACAACCACCGCCATGATAACCACCGCCATGGTAACCACCGCCATGATAACCACCGCATTAAAACCACCGCATTACAACCACCGCCATTACAACCACCGCCATTACAACCACCGCCATTACAACCACCGCCATGATAACCACCGCCATGGTAACCACCGCCATGATAACCACCGCCATTACAACCAACACCATTACAACCACCGCCATTAGAACCACCGCCATGATAACCACCGCCATTACAACCACCGCCATGATAACCACCGCCATTACAACCACCGCCATGATAACCACCGCCATTACAACCACCGCCATTACAACCACCGCCATTACAACCACCGCCATGATAACCACCGCCATTACAACCACCGCCATTACAACCACCGCCATTACAACCACCGCCATGATAACCACCGCCATGGTCACCACCGCCATTACAACCACCGCCATTACAACCACCGCCATTACAACCACCGACATTACAACCACCGCCATGATAACCACCGCCATGGTCACCACCGCCATTACAACCACCGCCATTACAACCACCGCCATTACAACCACCGACATTACAACCACCGCCATGATAACCACCGCCATGGTCACCACCGCCATTACAACCACCGCCATTACAACCACCGCCATTACAACCACCGCCATTACAACCACCGCCATTACAACCACCGCCATTACAACCACCGCCATTACAACCACCGCCATGATAACCACCGCCATGGTCACCACCGCCATTACAACCACCGCCATTACAACCACCGCCATTACAACCACCGACATTACAACCACCGCCATTACAACCACCGCCATGATAACCACCGCCATTACAACCAACACCATTACAACCACCGACATTATAACCACCGCCATTACAACCACCGCCATTACAACCACCGCCATGATAACCACCGCCATTACAACCAACACCATTACAACCACCGCCATTATAACCACCGCCATTACAACCACCGCCATTACAACCACCGCCATGATAACCACCGCCATTACAACCAACACCATTACAACCACCGTCATTATAACCACCGCCATGATAACCACCGCCATTACAACCACCGCCATTACAACCACCGCCATGATAACCACCGTCATTATAACCACCGCCATGATAACCACCGCCATTACAACCACCGCCATTAAAACCACCGCCATTACAACCACCGCCATGATAACCACCGCCATGATAACCACCGCCATTATAACCACCGCCATGATAACCACCGCCATTACAACCACCGCGATGATAACCACCGCCATTACAACCACCGCCATTACAACCACCGCCATTACAACCAACACCATTACAACCACCGCCATAACAACCACCGCCATGATAACCACCGCCATTACAACCACCGCCATGATAACCACCGCCATTACAACCACCGCCATTACAACCACCGCCATGATAACCACCACCATAACAACCACCGCCATTACAACCACCGCCATTACAACCACCGCCATTACAACCACCGCCATTACAACCAACACCATTACAACCACCGCCATTACAACCACCGCCATTACAACCACCGCCATTACAACCACCGCCATTACAACCACCGCCATTACAACCACCGCCATTACAACCACCGCCATTACAACCACCGCCATTACAACCACCGCCATTACAACCACCGCCATTACAACCAACACCATTACAACCACCGCCATTACAACCACCGCCATTACAACCACCGCCATTACAACCACCGCCATTACAACCACCGCCATTACAACCAACACCATTACAACCACCGCCATTACAACCACTGTCATTACAACCACCGCCATTACAACCACCGCCATTACAACCACCGCCATTACAACCACCGCCATTACAACCACCGCCATTAGACCCACTGGCATCAGGTTTTCACCGACATCGCTATGAGGAACGACTTGCCACTTGTTAGTGAATTTATTTACAACATATCAATGATACAAACTCTACTAGACGTACAATATATAACAGCTGTAAGAAAAATGAATTTTGAAACATCTGGGTCGTGAATGGTTACATAAAGGATTTTTTTCATTTTCAACTGTTTAAGTTCTTGTCAATTTGAATGTTCGAGTTTTCCTATGATTTTCTGTTATATTTTTGTCAATTCGGTGTATTTTTCTCATGAAATAAATGACATTTCGTCGCTGCAGAAGACCTGTCGCACGTTGCCATGACGACGTCGGAACTTCTGCATTCCGATTCATCTTCTTACTTGGATTTTTTTTTTCGAATCCTAAGATCGACATTATATTTGTGAACTTAATCTCTGCGCTGGTTTCTTGCAGCTTTTATTGGTCTAGTCATCATTACTATTAGAGCTTGTTTTTCACCGTGTTAACATTTCTGTGAACATTTTTACATTTTTCTTTTGACATTTTTTTCATCTTTCGTTTTGGGAATCCGTGAGACTAAAATTTCTAAGCTAAAGATTTGTGCTTGCGTTCAGGTGAGCCATGTAGAAGAAGCCCTGAAACCTGTGAACGAATTAAGGTGCTGTGGCAATCCGGAGTTGATAATTTTTGAACTAAAACAGGCAACTGGGATGAGTTGAACATACGTTAGAACTGTGGAAGTCAGGTCGGGTACGCCTTTGACTCGAGAAAATATTTTAAACATCAGAGAAACATGAGAGATTGAAACGGAGGATGAGATCAATGTTATGGCTTAATTTTTGAGATTTTTGGGTGTTCAAATTTTGGTGATGTTCTATGGAACCAATTCCGTAAAAAGGAGGCAGGTTTTAGAGCAAAAAAATAGAATGAAGTGTGCCATCTTAGGTGATGAATGGTTTTCATTGTTTTTCTGACTGATAGTTACAAACTGGCCACACCAAAGTTTGTAACTAACTTATCACTTCGTAACCAGTGTACCAGTTCGTAACCAGTTTGCAACCAGCTTAGCAGTTGGTAATCTGTTTTCCTTTTTACCCGTCGATGCCTGTTGACCAGTCGGCCACAAAACGCCAAGATCACCATCAATAAATTGGTTCATCAGTCCTGTTCGCAAAAACATCGCTCTCTGTTTACGGGACCTCGCGTATTGATCGCGGGAGCACGTAAACAGATGGCATCGCTGCACCACCTGCCACACAGGTGGTTGGCCTCATTAGATAAGCCATCTGCAGCCGTCAAAAAATACCTCGGAACCAGCTGCTGAATTTTTGTAGAGGTTCGTCATATCGTTGGTATAAAGAATCCTTTTGGTCCAGATTTATTGTTTGAGACTTTCCCATTTGATTTTTTGTTTGGTGTTGTGCTCATGAAAAGAAAATTATTTTAACCTACTAACTAAAATGGACTTCATTTGGTCTTTTAAAACAGAAGAAAGGTGAAAACAACTCACAGTAATGTAGAGGAAGGTTGTGTGTATAATTTATTTTGTTACTACCTAATTGTACTAAACCTGTTGCATAAAATACCATTAAAGTGTAGTACATGATGACAATATAAATTGAGAAAATCGTAATGGGGTCGTGGTAAGAAACACGTAGAACGCACGAATGAGAATAGAACAAACAAATGGATTAATTAAAAATATTTCAATATTCACCTTTTTTTCAGCATATTTAAAACATTTGCGCAAAAAACGCAAACTTAATTATTACTTCACATAAATTCAATGTTGCTGTGAAAAGCATGGATATGGAAGGCAACGCTCAGCAGCGGCAACTCTGGCAACGATCTCCAGTTGGATGTCATTGAATTTCATCTGCGGAAAATCGAATTAAAATATAATATTTGATGAAATCAAGTTCAAGCTTTTAGTTAAAAATCAAGTTGGGGATTGTAATAAGAGATTGAACATACGAATGAGAATAGAATGATGCAAATTTATTCCAAGTAACATTTGTACACAAGCACCGCGAATTACGGGAGAAGTTTTTTACGAACTATTTGGCATGGATGTGCGTACTCAGTAGGAGACAATGGTTATACTTATGGGAATTAGCGCTCCCAAGGGGAAGATTTGAGGTCCTGAGCTGAAGGTTAAGAAAATATTTCTTTTACTGAGATACAATAGATTGCAATTATTTTTTGCTTCGGACTTCCTTTTCACGGTTAACTGTTGTCTTTGTTCAGCGCTTTTTTCTTTTCCCATCAATTTTTTCTAATTTCATTATATTATTTTATTTTTGCTACTTCTATGCTCAGGGAGTCGAGACACGCTTTGAGCATAAATTCCCGTGCCCTCCATCCCATTTTAAATATTGCTTAGCTAACTAATGAATTAACCAAATCTGAAAAATCATATAAAATACATTCTCCCCCGAATCAAGATGCTATGGAAGCCACGTGTGAGAATGTAAATTTATAAGATTGAACGACCTCCAAATGGCAATCAAAGATTGCTGATTGCTGCAAGTGTTGTCAATTTGTTTCTAAGTAGAAATTGCCATTAACTTCATCGATCCTATACCGAACAGCAGCGCTGTCATTAGAGACGACAAGCAAGTGGGGTAAAGGTGGCTTTATACTTTTAAAATTACCAAACACGAAACACAAAAACGCGCTCATGCCCTTAGTGCCGTCAAAGACTTGAAAATATCACTTTCTGCCTTGAGCATCAGCAAACTCGTAGTAAAAAAACTGCCTTTGTGCCCTTAGCGGCGTCAAACCCGTAGTAAAGAAACTGCCTTAACGCCGTCAAACATTGAGTAAAAACATTGATTTTGTTTCCTAAGCGACGTCCGGCACGAAACAAGAACAAATTATTTTCTTCTCACACAGGGATTTTTGCTCCGATATTCCCGATAACTTGAGAAACGGACTACATTAATGATAAATGCTAAGGAGAGCGAATGCCAGTTTCCAATGATTTTTCGAAAATAAAATAAAAATACTTCCAGTTTGGAATAAGCGTTGAGGTATTCAGAGCATGTTCGTAGCATTTGAATAGACAGGTGTCGCCTATAAAATTTTCGGAATTTACCCCCCCCCCCCCCACCCGCTCAAAAGAAATTCCTTCAAAAGGAAATTTCCCAGCCAGTAATGCAGATAGAGATGAATGCTTTTTTCTGTTAGATTCACAATGAACAGCTGTCAAAAAGTTGCAGATAGTTTTTTGATTCAGGTTCAAAAAAAATTTTACGAATTTTTTACAATTTATGAAAAATTCTTCACGATTTTTTCATAAAAAATTCATAAAAAAATATTTTTACTCAATTTATAAAAAAAACGTGCTGGAACATATTATTGTAATCAGATTGCTCTCAGTGATGCAATAAAGATGACCTCCATCGGAGAACAACTGTGGCTGAAATTGAGCGTTGAAATTTTGAAAACACAGTTGTTCTACGATGGAGGTCATCTTTATTGCATCACCGAGAGCAGCCTAAGTACAAGTTAAAGGTTAACATCGGCATCTTTATTTCCAATCAAGCCTGATACATATGATCTTAGCATTGGTTTTTCTAATGTCTTATAACTAACCCTATATATAGGACACCATGACGGTTCCCCCGTAAAGCCGGTACCCATTTCCGACACCTGGGTCGAGTGGGGTATTGTGCTTGAGCTTTCCCTTATACCCAACGGGGAAAATCTCCG
The DNA here is from genome assembly GCA_030386875.1 of Morinoia aosen. Classification (NCBI taxonomy): domain Eukaryota; kingdom Metazoa; phylum Arthropoda; class Malacostraca; order Amphipoda; family Talitridae; genus Morinoia; species Morinoia aosen. Next base: position 10,004,323 of record CM059568.1, on the reverse strand, counting down.
CACCAGCGCCGGGATACGAACCCGCGACTCCAACATACGAGCCCGATCCCTTAACCACTGTACCACGGAGAGCACACACTTACAGTAATATGTTGCAGTACGTTTTTGCTGAATTGAGTCAAAATATGTTTTATGAATTTTTATGAAAAAATTATGAAGAATTTTTCATAAATTGCAAAAAATTTACAATAAAAATTTTGCGACTAGTAGTCAGAAACTCACTTTTTACAAATATTTATAGGAAGCTAAATGAAGGCGCGTTTCAGTTAATGTTTGCTTATGTAAAAATTGATTATTATTATAATTGAAATATAATTTGAGTCGAATATTGAACATGAGTCTAACATATCGTGGTCACACTGTTGAAGTCGTAGAAGTGATAGTCTTTGTCAACATTCATTAAAAAGAACCCAGTGTGTCCCTGGGAGCACCATCATGTGAAAAAAGCGTTTTAATGCCCTTAGAGACCACAAGCTCATCACGAGGCTTGTTTATTCCCTCAGAATGTCTCGAGCAATCGAGTAACAAGGCTTTTCATTGCGCATCGTCGATTTTAGAAGTAAAGCTTTTCTATATATGTCATCGTCTGTCTGTGGCATCGACCTAAACAACCCTGCGGTACTTGTACTCGTGTAACTGTTCTTATACATATGCTGTTGTGATTGCAAATATACTGCCATTCTTTTCTGTTTGCAGCGCACTTGTATTTGTGCAATCGTTTTTTTACATGTACTGCTTTCTTAGTACATATGCGGCGATTGTTTTCTATGTGCTACGTACTTGTGCATCAGCTAATGTATGTGCACATGCGCTGCTTCACTTGTACATGCACTACTGTACCTGCATGTGTTCTATTCTACCTGTATATATGTTACAGTTTTCCATACTTCAGTGTACCTTGTGTTTGTTTACAAGACGCAGCTCGATGTCGACCTCAGCGACACAAACACAACATGCACAGCGACACAAACACAGCAAGCAGAGCGACACAAACACAACATGCACAGCGACACAGACACAACATGCACAGCGACACAGACACAACATGCATTGCGACACAAACACAAAATGCGCAGCGACACAAACACAAGATGCACTGCGACACAAACACAACATGCACAGCGACACAAACACAACATGCAGAGCGACACAAACACAACATGCACAGCGACACAAACACAGCAAGCAGAGCGACACAAACACAACATGCACAGCGACACAGACACAACATGCACAGCGACACAAACACAACATGCACAGCGACACAAACACAGCAAGCAGAGCGACACAAACACAACATGCACAGCGACACAGACACAACATGCACAGCGACACAGACACAACATGCATTGCGACACAAACACAAACTGCGCAGCGACACAAACAAAACATGCACTGCGACACAAACACAACATGCACAGCGACACAAACACAACATGCAGAGCGACACAAACACAACATGCACAGCGACACAAACACAACATGCACAGCGACACATACACAACATGCATTGCGACACAAACACAAAATGCGCAGCGACACAAACACAACATGCACTGCGACACAAACACAACATGCACAGCGACACAAACACAACATGCACAGCTACAGCAACACAACGTTCTTTGCGACACAAACACAACATGCACAGTGACACAAAGTCAACATGCACAGCGACACAAAAACAACATGCACAGCGACACAAACACAACATGCACTGCGACACAAACTCAAAATGCATTGCGACGAAAACTTAACATGCACAGTGAGACAAACACAACATGCACGGCGGCACAAACACAATATGCACTGCAACACAAACACAACATGCAACACAAACAAAACATGCAACACAAACACAACATGCGACACAAACACACCATTCACTTAGACATGCCAACAGCAGCAGCTCGTCAACAAACAAGAAGGTGTCCGCAATAAATAATTCACGAAGAGTCCGTGGCTTGTTTATCTACGCAAAGGCTAAACGTCCTCGTTTCTGAATCGTTGGAATTGTTTATTTTTAGGAAAGTTTTGCAGGCAATTGGGAAAATTTTGCGCACAAAGTTGAATCATGAGAGAATGTCGTTAAGATTCTTCAAAGCGTCTCAATTCTTGACAAAATTTGAACAATTTAAATAACTGCACTTCTTAGGGAGGTAAGCTATTGTTATTAGTTGTTATTTGAATCGGCACTCCGAGAGAGGAAATGTGAGGTCGAGCTACGAGTTAGGAAGGCGGTCTTTTTGTTAAAATAGATTGAATTTCTTGTCTTATTAAGGATCATCTTTTCTCAGTTCACTAATGTCCTGTTCTTCAGCACTACTGACTTTCTTGTTCAACTTTTATCTTGCTTTATAAACTTTTTCTCAACTTACTGTTTTTATGCACAAGCGAACTTGTATGGCAACTTACTTCATTCATACATTTCCCGTAACTTAAACTCCAGACTAAATGGTACCTTCTTCTTTTTTTTCGTTGAGATATCTTTCTAGTGGTTAGTAAGGCTCAAACTAGGTTATCTAACCTAATAATAATTTAATTAATAAAAAACTCCTTCCTATAGTGTTAATTGCAGTTTTCCTCGTGATAAATATTTATCAATACTATGGAAACTTGTATTCTGTTGCAGAGCAGGCCTACTTCTGGCATCTCGGCGGCCTACAGGAGACTCAGCCTCAGCTCCACCGTTCAGGTCCGGTCTCCGTCAGTCGCTACACTCGCTACTAAACTTTCGTACAATAATTATCTGGCGTCTTCATCTAAATCAAATTCATCGTCAAGCAAGTCCTCTTCTCCTTCTCCTTGTTCTTCTTCGTCATCTCCCATTTCCTCGTCTGAACCTGAGAAGCTACGAAAGCGAGAAATTTCCCGAGGTGCCAGTCCACGAGTTGAGGTGGAAGAAAAAACTCCACACACAGAACACACAACGCCTGCAGTAGAGGCACGAAGTTCTCCACACGCAGAGGTTACTGCAACTTCAGAGGTAGATGCTACTGAACTTCCACAGGCAGAACCAAACGCCACCCCGGTAACAGAACTCACTACAGCCTCACATCCAGAACCAGCTACAAGTCTACAACCAGAACTCACTACCTCATTACCAGAATCAACATCAACCTCGCTAGCGGAACCAACCGCAACCCCACTCCTGCAACACATTACTACCTCGCAACTAGAACCTGTTGCAAGTCCCCAACCAGAACCTGTCGCAACCCCACAACCAGAACCTGTCCCAACCTCAAAGCCAGAACCTGCCCCAACCCCACAACCAGAGGCCTCCCCAACTAAGCAACCACACCAGACCTCAACTTTAGCAGCAAAAGCATGGACACCTACACCGGCTGACAGGTTGTCCCAAAGTTCAGCATCAGACTCAGACTCGGAAGACGAGTTCATCCTCAGGTTGGAGGAGGAGCGAGCTAGAGTGAGGGCACGGTTGGAGAACATCCGAGGGAAGCGTGCCAGGATGGGTGTGGTGCCGTCGTCTATAGGGTCCAGAAGCCCTTCTTCCAATAGCAACACAGGGTCTAAAGAGGTGGGTGTCTAATTATTACGGTGGTTCTTAACCTTTTACTCCCACACCAACCAAAATTATCAATTATCAATGTAGATGGACTGGTAAATAAGAGCTCACAACAAAGAATATTGTAAATAGGTCCTGAATTACGTTCAACAGTGAAAGTTCACTCTTATGTCAAAAACATTACTTGGAAAAATTAGGCTTTACTACGGAGGCTCGCGCCCCTCAGGTTATGTACCACTGGTCTATAACGATAATTTGACTTTCACGAGATCTGACGATTTTACTGGGTTCAACTTTTGACGCCCAAGAGGTGTGTTCTTTCGAAAACAGCTTTAACACAGTTTTACTAATATGGTAATACGTTTTCGTTAGTATCTTATTTGAAGTTTACTATTGGGTGACAGTTACTTCCTCATTCTAATGTCGGTGACAACCTGATGCCAGTGCCAGTTGAATTACGGTGGTCTTGATAACGGTAAAATATGAGTACAAGAATGTTCAAGTTGAAATGTTAAATCCTTCATGCATATTCGAATAAGAGAGTGGTCGAAGAGAGCAACGCAAAATAATTTTTTAACTGATGGAGCAACTCCATTAAAATAGTAAGACCCTAAATCTTGTGATTTAGATATAATAAGAAAATCTCGTAAAAAATCATTTGTCATTACTTCTGAAAATTCATGAGTGAAATCGATGAAGTCTGAGAAAAACTGTGAAATAAACATGACTTACTTTAGGTACTTTTGAATCAAATGAAAAGAATGACAGTGTGAGAAGTAACACAATCAAAATAAGTTATTTTTACTTATTTAAAGTTAATATAATGAGATTCTTGGAAATTGAAGATTGTTTGCAAAATATTTCTTATTTTTAATTAAAAAACAATTTTTAAAATTAAAATATACTATTAATGTGTGTGGAACTTAATTTTGAAAAGGAAATACCATTAAAATTTTCTCACAGTGTATGAAATTTAAGTGAGAAAATAAATAATTTATATCAAATAACAGTCACTAATACGGGAATTTATAAACCGAATTGCGCGAAAAGTAGTCAAACGTGTTAGTGGGGCTTCAGAGTGGGTGTGAGGGATGCATCAGGGGGAGAGTGGGGTATTATGGTAGAGGTGTGGGGCGCCAGTGGAAGCATAAGTTTTCCGTAAGTGTGTGGCTGGGTGCAGACATCATTTTCTTCAGTACGAGCTCTACCATGCATAACGATTTTGATATCGTACAGCCTACCAAGTTGCAACCACAAGCACATGAAATTAAACCTGTGGCAGGCCTCTTCCACTGCCTGAAGAAACACATGGCAGTGTGCAGCAACTCACTGCACCAGCCAAAGGAGGCATTAATTTCCATGAACAAAGATACGAAGGGCTTTAGATATGACGCGTGAGTTGGCGCAGTGTCGTGTTTGGGGAGTGGGATTATATGCGTACACTAGAGCTTATGCTAGGCCAAGTTGGTGCGTACGTCTGAGTTATTGAAGAGCTTACGTCTCAACACGACCGCTTCTGCACGACAACATCCAGCGGAGACAAACAAGAACAGGCTGACACAAACATTAGAATAAGTAATGTATTTATCGCGAGCGAGTTTGCTACCTTGAAAATACGACAATATCACTCGGTCCTGAAACTCCCTGTTAAATGTCATGCAATAGTCGTGTAAGGGAGTGGTCGGTTATTAATTCAATGTTAATTTATTGTTCAGGAATTGAGTTGTGTTTTTAGAGATGTAAAAAAGACCAATGTGTTTGATACCAGTTGTTTCTTACTTGATAACAGAGTGTGGCAAATTTCTTGTAAATCTAGGAAGTTCCGAGACTTTTTGGGGGAAAATCATGCCTTGAATATTGGGGAATGTTCACTAAAAATTTGACGTTAGCAACTTTAACTGGACGATACTTTACTGGAAGATACTTTACTGGAAGATACTTTACTGGAAGATACTTCACTGGAAGATACTTTACTGGAAGACACTTTGCTGCAAGAAACTTTCCTGGAAGATACTTACAGAAGAATACAGGAAGTCGAAACTTCCACAGAACCCATGGAAACTTGAAAGAATTTCTAGTCTACAGTTGAGCTTGAAAAATATGATGAAACTTTGTTGGGGAATTGAATGGTGGGGAATTGAATGGATATTTATTGGAAATTGACCGTGGGGAATGGGACGAACATTTGTTTTATATAGAATATGAGAAATTGAACAAATTTGCAAGTCGAACGGGTAATTCACGAAGCACAAAGTAGAATGAACGAAACCTGCAGACTGAACATAAATTTATCTCCCTGTTTTTAGGTAGACAGTTTTGCGAGGTAGTTAATGACCTAATTATAAAAGCATCATTTTTTAAACACAAGCCATTGATGCAATTGTTAAAAATATACATAAGCGGTAAAAAACATACTTAATAAAATTTGAGGATAGTTGACCATTATCGTCGTTAGTAGTCCAACGTTATTGAATTTATTAGGTACGTCGCACGGACCAAATTATCTGGATCAAATTCAGGTTGAATTTGGGAGATCTTATAACAGACTTTGTATAAATTCTATTTTAAAAAATCCTTAACTTAAATTCATTCCAAAATTCTGACAATCGATACCTAGAAAATTATGAGCTCTGAAGGGTTCAGAGTAGCTCGAAACGATAGATGAAATTAAAAAATTATTTATATACCTTCGGTGATCAGAGTAAGCATTGTAAAAACAATATTAATGTTTTAATTTCTGAATTCAAACAATCCTGTTCTTTATTGAATAAACAAACAACGCTGCATCAAACCGAGAACCTTTCAAAATAATGCCATAATTCAGCTTATTTAAAGGATGTTGATAGCGGTCATCTAGAGGGCATGATGCTCCGTGCTCAACGTATAAAAATATCCAAACTCTCTTGCATCGTTTTGATTATTACGAACAGGTTTGGTTTTAAATTTTTGTGATTAATTTTGGATAAGGGTTAGTTACTTGCATGTCCAGCACCAGGAATTTTATGTGAATCGAGTAGCCGCTCCTTTGTATTTACTCTTAAATACAGCGTTGTGTAGAGTTATGGGCAGTACACACCTCGTGTGCGGCTTTCTATCCCATGCATTTAAACGGTAAATATTTCCTAAAAGAGATATTTTCTTAAAGCCAACATTAATAACACTCATTTATAAAATAAGTACACTTTTCATTGCAATGTCAAATTTTCCAGAGAATTCAAATGAGTTGCACAGCGTGAATCGAGCAACTAGCTTCGAAGACCTCAAATATATGACGTCATTTTTAATTTTTCCATTCTTACACTCATTTTTCATTTCTTCAATACCCTTCGCGTCAAATGCCATCTATTGCCTACAACATTCGCTGCTTCATTCATTATTTATATTATTGAATGTTCGTAGGTTCTATTATCTGAGTTATTCAATGTTCGTTGTTTCATCTATTTTTGTAAACATTCATTGCTTCACATACCATCTGTTTTCAGCAACATCCTTAATGTCATCCGTCCTATGTTTCCTTGACATCCTCCGCATCATTCACCCTCCGTTTCCTTGACATCCTCCGCACCATCCACCCTCCGTTTCCTTGACATCCTCCGCACCATCCACCCTCCGTTTCCTTGACATCCTCCGCATCATCCACCCTCCGTTTCTTTGACATCCTCCGGACCATCCACCCTCCGTTTCCTTGACATCCTCCGCACCATCCACCCTCCGTTTCCTTGACATCCTCCGGACCATCCACCCTCCGTTTCCTTGACATCCTCCGCACCATCCACCCTCCGTTTCCTTGACATCCTCCGCACCTTCCACCCTCCGTTTCCTTGACATCCTCCGAATCATCCACCCTCCGTTTCCTTGACATCCTCCGCATCATCCACCCTCCGTTTCCTTGACATCCTCCGCATCATCCACCCTCCGTTTCCTTGACATCCTCCGCATCATCCACCCTCCGTTTCCTTGACATCCTCCGAACCATCCACCCTCCGTTTCCTTGACATCCTCCGCACCATCCACCCTCCGTTTTCTTGACATCCATCGCACCATCCACGCTCCATTTCCACGACCACACAGCACCACATACCATTGAACACCATCAACGCACTACCACATTATTCCACACACTCCACACACACCACCCCACTCCACACACTCCAACTTACGCCACCGTCCCACAGGTCGCCATAGACCGCCACACGCTCGAGTCGTACCTGCAGCTCGAGAAGGACATCGCTAAGGCCGAGGCCAAAAACCCCCTCCAGCCCCTCGAGCTGAAGCTGTCTGAGCTGCAGAAGCTCACGGCGGACATTGAAGAGAAGGAGAAGCTCCTCAAAGAAATCGAAGAAAAGACGTGAGTATTGTGACATTCCGTAAAAAACGTTTGTGTTTTGCTTTTACGTAGTATCATACCGTAGCAAATAATGTTGTTCCGTGATGTAGCAAATCATAATTATTGTACCATAAAGTAGGAAATGATAAATAGTGCACCATAACGTAGGAAATGATAAATATTGCACCATAACGTCACTAATCATAAATATTGCACTATAATATAGCAAAGTGCTGATTGGTGTTATTGATGTTTCTATTCGAAATTTTTTATGTTAAATAAACCATTAAAGAATTCTCAGAAGTACGTGAGCAGCGAGGCACACGTGCAAAAGACAAATGATTATTCAATGAAAACAGTTTTCAGCTCATGCTAGCAGTAAAGTTTAAGTTATGTCAATGTAAGAAATACTTTCCACCTCTTAGTGTGTATTCTGTCATTAATTTTCATGATATGTAAAGCCACAATGTTGATGCTTTATGAAATAATATCAGGTAAAGTTGAAAAATATATTTTGGGAGAATCGTTTGCTATTTGGTAGAGAAGCCGTTGGTCCAGTTAACCCGTCAGCTACCACAGGGTTTCTTCTTAATGGAAAATCCAAAGAAGAAAGCCTATAAAGCTCCGCAAGATAACAAACGATGTTTCGTTTCGTTACAAATATAAAGTTGCAAATGAGACGGCAAATATACAACATTATTTTTTACGGTAAAAATTAACACTGAACATCGTCTGTCCAAATTGCGCACCACGATCGTCGATTGTTTCCTTACTAAGAAGCTTGTTTCGACCCACACTCTAAAAAACGAAATCATCAGTTTGTAGTTATTTGTAGTTCTGATGGAATAGCTTCACCTGAAATGATACCCAAATTTGCCCATTTTCATGTAATAACTTTTTTTTGCAAATCACAAATGTACACTCCCAAACCTGAACAGATTTCGTCGTTTGCCATTCTGCCTGCATTCAAATTTCGACCAATATTTATTTCCAAGCAATAAAATACACGCGTCAGCAATACTATAAAGGCTGATATCGCGGCTGTTATTGCATTGTACTTCTAAACGGTAGAGCAAACGCAAAGTTTGCTGAATCTTTATTCTAAAACTTGCTTCGTTACTTTTCCAACTTCATCCCAATAACTTACTCACTGACTTTTTAGTGGTTTGCTTTAAATTTTGGAGTCAGGTTTAATTTTGAAGACTCGTTTAAATTTTGAAGTTGTGTTTTGATTTCGGATCTAGGTTTTCATTTTGGAGTCGGATTTTTCTTTTGAAATTGGATTTTTATTTTGAATCTTAGGTTTCAATTTTGAAACGAGATTTTAATTTTGAAGCCTGATTTCAATTTTTGGAGTTCGATTTCACTTCTAGAGTTCGATTAAAATTTTGGAGCCGGGTTTTAATTTTGAAGCCGGGTTTTAACTTTGGAGTCAGGTTTTAATATTGAAGTCAGATTCAGCTTGGAGATCCAGTTTCAATCCATCTCCAGGGAGGTTTCACTAATATTAAATGTCTTTCTTCTTTAACATTCGAGTCATATTTAGAATCATACTCACCATTTTCTTTCGGCTATTCCTAATCTTCACACCCGCTTACATATGCTATGCATTTTTCTTCCTGTTCCCCACTCCTCTTTTGCATTTCTTTGTTTTACCTTTTATTGTTTAATTTCTACGTCTGCAAACGTTTCCTTCCTTAAGGAATTCTTTCTACTTCTTTCTATTTGGGGGTAACCGTGTAATGATTTCTAAAGACATTGATACATGACAAGTCACCGCAAAAACATAATCTTAAAGCACCATGAAAATGAAAATACTGACTCTTGGCACTATAAAATGAAATTCTATAATGAAGTCTGTGAACTTCTGGTAATATTTTGCCTCAGGTAAGTTGTCAAGTTATTTCAAAATGTTTAGGTTTTTATACAAGACAATTCAACGATCATATCAGAGATAAAATAGAGTACCAGAATGGGATACCTGCCCGCAGAAGCTGATGTGTAGCAGGGATGCGGGCGGTGAGGTAGAAGCACGGTAGAGGAAACAAGGTAGGTTCAAACCAGTCTTTTTTTCGTTGACGGTGTGGCTTTGCTGGCGTCATGGCAACGAACCAATAGCAGCGCTCATATTGCATCTGGTAGCACTGCTACCCCCAAATCTGGCTCCACTATTGGCCTAATGACATGGCGTTTTGGTGACTTCATAAGGTTTGTTTGAAATAAAGCCGTTCTATTGGCCAGCCCAAAAAGAGGAGGTGTATTTTCTTCAATAGAAATGATTTACCTCGTTTTCTGTACCGTGCCCCCACAGCTCAAACAAGCAGCAAAACTCGTTGCAGGAGCCACGTGGTTATTTACAAAAATATTGTAGTTAGACATGCTGTCCCTCAAGGGGATACAACTATGTAATGAATCAATGAAAGTCGCACTTCAAATTTTTGTCCATCCCGTTTTTAAGTACCTTCTAATTTCTTCTTCAACTGCAGTTTTGTTTTATCAACTTATTTCCCTGTGTATAGTTTCCCGCAGATTCGATGCGTTTGAGATCATGTGTAGGAAAACACTTTCGCAATGATTCTCCGTTTCCTTGACTCCATCTTAAATGGCGTTTTCTTCCTCTCTATCTTTAAATGATCTTTGTTGTGGTTACTGCTGGTTTAAATATTCTAGTCTAGTTAGGCAAGCTGTCTCTTTCTGTTTTTACTCCTCTGTCTCTCTCGTGTGGGAGGCCTGCGTATCTTGCATAGGTGTCTTGTCCCATGCTTGGCTTATCTCATGTTTTTATCTCTGGGGTTTTACTTAAACCTAAGCTTCAGTGATTTTACACGCACACACAAAATCACACACACACACACGCACAAATACAAAAACACATATATACATATTATGTGTGCGGTAATAGCTCAATTCAGTAGACACAAAAGCCAAATTTTGACGGAATAAAAATTTAAATAATATATACGCGCGTACTTACTTTTTGTCAACAGAAGGTGACTAACATTCTTTTTGAAACTTTTTATTGTGCAACAAAATATCAACAAAAATAACGCATTTGCTCCTCTGAAATTAAGTCAAAATATAGTTCAATATACAATAGTACATAGGTCAAATTCAGCTCTGAATCATCGATGCAATTCGGGTGCAAAAATTTAAACTCTGTTGAACTAAGAAATAAACATGATAGAGTAATGCTCACCAGATTTCTGCTAAGCAGCGACACTCACGAATGCTTTTTCCATTTGGGGCGAAGTATATCGCTGGCCCCAAAGAAGAAGCAGAAGAGAAGCAAAGCAAACACAAAGAAATACTTCCTGGAGCACGGCAGGCCCCAGAAGCCGCTGAACAAGGCGCAAGAAGTGTATCTGGATGCCGTCAATAGAAAGGTAATGCAAAGAAAGAACCGCTGCGTTCTGTGCGTTAAATTACTCTATTTTACCTATTAAACTTCTGCGTTCTATGCATCAAATTACTGCGTTTCACACAATAAATGATTGCGTTTTATGCATCAAATTACTGCGTTTTACATAACAAATTACTGCGTTTTATGCATCAAATTACTACGTTTTATGGATTAAATCGTCACGTGTTATGCATTAAATTAAAGCGTTCTGCGCGAGGCACGATGTCAGCAATGTCACGGTCTCAGCATGACCATCTCTTCTTTAAACGTTGACTGTTTTTACAAACTTCTAGACGTGAATCTTGTGTGTACGTGATACGTGCTCACGTGCACACGTAGCTGCGTAATACGTACGTGGCTACGTGACACGTGCACACGTGGCTACGTTACACGTGCATGACGTGCATCCAGCTCCAATTCTTTGCACCAGTTCGCGTGCTACTGTACATGCTGCGATGCAGCGTTTCTCTCCGCACTGTCGGCCCGCTGTGCTAGTTTAATTAAAATTAACGTTTGCCGTTGTGCTAATTTAATTAGAACCAGCGTTTGCCGTTGTGCTAATTTAATTAGAATTAGCGTTAGCCGTTGTGCTAATTTAATTAGAATCATCGTTAGCCGTTGACCTAATATGATCAAGTGGAATTAACGTTAGCCATTTTGCGAATTTAATTAATATTAAGGCCGATTTATTGTGATCCTGTAGTTCCTCTGCGACAAAACAACGAGGCGACAGGCTACGGTAGATTTGAGATCACGTTCGCTACTCGATGGAACGAAGAAATCTAATGAAATTAAAAGTGTGTGTCGAATGGAAAGAAAATTGAATATGATTTTTATTTTACAAATTTTTATTTGTTGAAGAAGTCTCTATTAAAAGCTAAATTTTGTTGAGGAATGATCCTTTACTTGAGAGATGATGTTTTATTGGAGAAATGATTTATAAATTTGAGAAAAAAATTCCATTTCATTGGATTCAGATGGACACTTACTTCTTTTCATCATTAATTTCTCGGCGCTGCAACTCAGCTCCCCTGAATCTTTTGACTCTTAAGCGTCTTTCAATAAAGTCATTACACAAATATCTTGTTTAAAATGAAACATAAATCTTGCTTAAAATTAAACAAATATACTGTTTAAAATTGAACATATATCTTATTTAAAATTAAACAAATATCTTGTTTAAAATTAAACAAATATCTTGTTTAAAATTGAACATATATATTATTTAAAATTAAACAAATATCTTGTTTAAAACTAAACATGTACCTTATTTAAAATTAAACAAATATCTTGTTTAAAATTAAACAAATATCTTGTTTAAAATTAAATAAATATCTTGTTTAAAATTGAACAAATATCTTGTTTAAAATTAAACAAATATCTTGTTTAAAATTAAACAAATATCTTGTTTAAAATTGAACATATATCTTGTTTAAAATTAAACAAATATCTTGTTTAAAATTAAACAAATATCTTGTTTAAAATTAAACAAATATCTTGTTTAAAATTGAACATGTATCTTATTTAAAATTAAACAAATACATTGTTTAAAATTAAAAAAAATATCTTGTTTAAAATTAAACAAATATCTTGTTTAAAATTGAACATATATCTTCTTTAAAATTAAACAAATATCTTATTTAAATTAAACAAATATCTTGTTTAAAATTAAACAAATATCTTGTTTAAAATCAAACAAATATCTTGTTTGAAATTGAACATATAACTTATTTAAAATTAAACAAATATATTGTTTAAAATTAAACAAATATCTTGTTTAAAATTAAACAAATATCTTGTTTAAAATTAAACAAATATCTTGTTTGAAATTGAAGATATATCTTATTTCAAATTAAACAAATATCTTATTTAAAATTAAACAAATATCTTGTTTAAAATTAAACAAATATCTTGTTTAAAATTAAACAAATATCTTGTTCAAAATTGAACATATATCTTATTTAAAATTAAACAAATATCTTGTACGGGGCAGTAAAACACTTGTAGTATCTTGGCGGAGGTATTTATTGGAGAGAGCCAGGTATGGCAACAGGTGAGGATGTTATAACAGATTGAGCGCCACAGGCTAGGCAAGATCGCCTTTTATAGGCTGCGAGACCTCAACGATATTAAGATATTAAGAGCACCCGCAAGACAAAGAAGGCAAGAGTAAGTGCTCGCGCACATAATTCCCCCCCTCCATAAACTAGACGCAAACAATCGGATGAGAATAAAACTAAATGCAAACTGGGTAATCAAAAAATTCAAAAAGAACTCGCAGAATGAATGAAACCGTTTAACAAAAAGTACTCAAAATTAATGCGACAACCCCAGGTTAAAACTAGCGCTATTACTTTAAGTCGACAGTAATTTAAGTCGTCTCGCAGCTCATACTATCTAAAAGTTAATATGTAAGTTTTTAATAACTCACCAACAACACCATCCAAGCATTATTTTAGTTATTTAAAACTTGGCAACACAAGCAAAAACGAAGGCAGCTTAAGCGAACAAAGAAAATATAATGCCCTGTTCGAAGGTAACTTGAAACAACTCGAAACACTAAAGTTAAACAATTCTAGCTTAAACCAACGCACGGTTAAAGGTTGTGCACTTAAATATCATTACAAAGGTAACCAAATAAATTACCGTTTTGAAAAATGAAAATAATTAAAATAATGATAAAACGCAACCAATTTGATACACATTGATAGAGATTAAAAAATTCAAAAAAACGCAAAACAACATATTAAATCAACTAATACAAACACGCCATTACCATTAGCACATTAAAGATTTATATATATCTCTTACTAGAAACGCAACAAAAAATATATATATGTATGAAAATTTAAAGAAACTCATCGAAAAACTTAGGCACCACAAAACACCGCAGAAATCGCTTAACAAATGTTAAAAACATGATAAACCAAAAAAAATAATTTTTTTTTAATCTTCCACACCTTACAACTATGGTTACACCGGATATAACGAACAAAGATTAAAAGGGATTAATACTTACTTAAAAAAGTACCGAACAAAAAACGGGTTGGTAATTAGCAAAAGCAATACCCAAAACAAGGCAAAAGCAATCAACTAACTTACCGTGCAACAAGACAGTCAGCACGTCGACAGCAGTAAGGATTAAAAAAACGCCACATTTTCTCATATCAAACGCAAGTAATACAAAATAATTTCCAACAATTTGAAACGAAAAAACCTCCGAAAATTAAACATTAAAAATATTAAGAGTAAACAAAAACCACATCATCTCAAAAACAAAACATCCCTTCCAAACGTAAAATTAAATTAATTTAAATAATTTCATAATTGAATTAATTAAATTTTCTATAAAATAAAAATTAAATGCTGCAGAATTACGCGATGACATTAGAAGAAGCATTCAGCATTAGGAATATAAGGTTACATAGGTATAGAAACTTACTTCTAACGGAACACAACAACACATCAGTAAAGATTCAAAATTTCGATATCCAATTTAAACGCATTTTCTAACTTTTCCACTTTCACAACTTCTAATTTTCACAATTTTTCGCTGACTTTTCCACCTTTCGAATTCCAATCGAATTTTTTCCATCCTAATTCATTCACTCATTCTCAATCTGATTCTTAATTAATTTCCACTTTTACCTTTTCAGACTTTTTAAACTTCCCGCCGTACATTTGCAGAACAGGGACGAACATTATGTCCTGCTTCCCGCGGCCGTCTGGCCCGCCTTGCGCCAGACTGCACAAACACTACCATGTCTCTGTTCACGTTTATCACTACACTTGTTCTTGGTGGTTGTTGCATCTTAGCGGCCTCATTGCCGCTTTGCGCAAATGAAAATCCTCTGCGCGTTCCGAGCGCTCGGATATCATCTTCACGCTCTTCTGTAAATGATAGATGATTGTTCCTAAAACCATCGTTGCCAGGATTAGCAACATCACCAGGATGTCGGTGACGCTATCCGGGAAGAGGTCCGTCCTGGTCATGGAGTTGTGCCGCACCCACGCTTCGTTGATGTTGCTATTGTGGGCGCTCAACGCCGTGACGAGCGTATCCACATCATTAGATGACTCGGCATTGCCCATTTCGAGCCTTGTGCACCTGCAAAGGAAAAACACAGAACCGATTAGCATGACAAAAAAAAATAAATAACTTATAATCCTATGATATAAATCAAGTTTGAATAACAAACAAGCATAAACGCTTGATGCAAAAACTTCAGTAGTCTGATAACGTTTGGAACGTAAAAATTTCTAATAGATAATCGTGTTCGGACCCTCGGTCGGTAAGCAAACCACCACTGTATGAATTTAATTCACTTGTGCTGATAACAGAACATTCCGACTGAAACTAAAAATAGCACTGTGAGTTGCGCCGCAGCGTCAAGACAGCCTATCTCACGTGATGTACTGCAACATCAGCGATTGCATTTAGCAGTCGAAGAATTCGCCCACTATTAAAAATGTCAATTCAGCAACATTTCCAGGCTATCGAAGTAACATTGTAAGCGAAATGCAAAGAGTAATAAAGGCGTCTTAGAGACAAGGGTTATTAACCCTCAGGGTTAATATAGATAGATACACATTCCTTTAAACATTCAGGTCAAAATCAACACTTAACCTAAATTAACCTAAAAAACGCAGCACAAAAAGCTGTAAATATAACATATAAAGTATAATATATGGGTTACTGAGAATAATATGAAACATAACGCATATTACATAGCAACAATCCTTAAATTATGATTATTAACCCATAGTGGGAATGTTAAAACAATGTAACATAGTAAATCGTAAATCGTTGAGTCGTTGCGAGCGCCGTGATTCAAAACGCGCCGCGTTTAGAGCGCCGTGCTGATAACGCGGATGTCGTGGGTTCGATCCCCATACCGGCCACCAATGTACGGGGCAGTAAAACACTTGTAGTATCTTGGCGGAGGTATTTATTGGAGAGAGCCAGGTATGGCAACAGGTGAGGATGTTATAACAGATTGAGCGCCACAGGCTAGGCAAGATCGCCTTTTATAGGCTGCGAGACCTTAAGATATTAAGATATTAAGAGCACCCGCACGACAAAGAAGGCAAGAGTAAGTGCTCGCGCACAATCTTGTTTAAAATGAAACAAATATCTTGTTTAAAATTGAACATATATTTTGTTTAAAATTAAACAAATATCTTGTTTAAATTAAACAAATATCTTGTTTAAAATTAAACGAATATCTTGTTTAAAATTAAACGAATATCTTGTTTAAAATTAAAAAAATATCTAGTTAAAAATTAAACAAATATCTTGTTTAAAATTGAACATATATCAAGTCTAAATTTCCTACAACTGTATGTACCCATGGTCTACCGGGAGATATGTAAAACGAGTAAATCGTACGTGGAAAATGACAAAAACATGATTGCAATATGTTGCAGTTACCTACCCAGAGAAGAAATAGGTAGCCAGGGAGGATTATATAGGATTCAACCAGAGGATAAACATAATACTTTGAGGAAATGATTTGGGTTTCCTTTAATAAGGCATGAGGGTAAAAAACCACATAAAAGGGAACATAAGTTGATACAGAGAGAAATTCATGTGTAAACTGCACCAATGGGGAGAAATAGCGCTGTCTACAGGACACACTAAATTCCCGAAAACAGAGCAGTGGCAAGTATAGGTGAAAAATAACACCGGCCCTCACTACTAATACGTTCAATCACACTGCGATGGATAGGTACCTGTTAGCCAACCGTTTAGGTGGTCATTTCACGCACAAAATACTTATAAACTTGGATCATAACTCGTTGAAATTGAACCAGGTTTAGCGCGCTGTCGATTTGGACGTGGGCATTTGAAAGTTTGTGTGTGTGTCCGTGCTGGCTGAATTCACAAGTAATGCGAGTTTCAAAACATTATGTCTTAGGCAATCCTGATAGTTGTAACGTACGTTCTGACTCACACTCTCATGCACACTGTAGCGATGCCAACAGTGAAGAAGTGGAGCAGTTACCTTCAAATTCACCATAGCGGAACCAGCAGTTTGAATATGGAGAAGGCCTCATTGACCTAATAACCCCCACGAACACGTGTTGGCCAGAGCCTCTGATGGGTGAGCGTTACAGAAGGCAGGCAGCCATCTCGCTTGCGGACAGCCCTTGCGCAGCTCCCGTATCTTTACAATTCTCGGTGATCGGCCGTGTTGACGTTCGTAGTGAAGAGAACCATAACCTGACTATCACAAGAAGATTGTCATAAGCTGACTATCACAAGAAGATTGTCATAAGCTGACTATCACAAGAAGATTGTCATTAGCTGACTATCACAAGAAGGTTGTCATAAGCTGACTATCACAAGAAGGTTGTCATAAGCTGACTATCACAAGAAGATTGTCACAAGCTGACTATCACAAGAAGGTTGTCATAAGCTGACTATCACAAGAAGATTGTCATAAGCTGACTATCACAAGAAGGTTGTCATAAGCTGATTATCACAAGAAGGTTGTCATAAGCTGACTATCACAAGAAGATTGTCATAAGCTGACTATCACAAGAAGGTTGTCATAAGCTGATTATCACAAGAAGGTTGTCATAAGCTGACTATCACACGAAGGTTGTCATAAGCTGACTATCACAAGAAGGTTGTCACAAGCTGACCATCACAAGAAGGTTGTCACAAGCTGACTATCACAAGAAGGTTGTCATAAGCTGACTATCACAAGAAGGTTGTCATAAGCTGACTATCACAAGAAGATTGTCATAACCTGATTATCACAAGAAGGTTGTCACAAACTGACCATCACAAGAAGATTGTCATAAGCTGATTATCACAAGAAGATTGTCACAAGCTGACCATCACAAGAAGATTGTCATAAGCTGATTATCACAAGAAGATTGTCATAAGCTGATTATCACAAGAAGGCTGTCATAAGCTGACTATCACAAGAAGATTGTCATAAGCTGACTATCACAAGAAGATTGTCATAAGCTGACTATCACAAGAAGATTGTCATAAGCTGACTATCACAAGAAGGTTGTCATAAGCTGACCATCACAAGAAGGTTGTCATAAGCTGACTATCACAAGAAGATTGTCATAAGCTGATTATCACAAGAAGGTTGTCATAAGCTGACTATCACGAGAATATTGTCACAAGCTGACTATCACAAGAAGATTTTCACAAGCTGATTATCACAAGAAGATTGTCATAAGCTGATTATCACAAGAAGGTTGTCATAAGCTGACTATCACGAGAAGGTTGTCACAAGCTGACTATCACGAGAAGGTTGTCACAAGCTGACTATCACGAGAAGGTTGTCATAAGCTGACTATCACGAGAAGGTTGTCACAAGCTGACTATCACAAGAAGGTTGTCACAAGCTGACTATCACGAGAAGGTTGTCACAAGCTGACCATCACAAGAAGGTTGTCATAAGCTGATTATCACAAGAAGGTTGTCATAAGCTGACTATCACAAGAAGATTGTCATAACCTGATTATCACAAGAAGGTTGTCACAAGCTGACCATCACAAGAAGGTTGTCATAAGCTGATTATCACAAGAAGGTTGTCACAAGCTGACCATCACAAGAAGGTTGTCATAAGCTGATTATCACAAGAAGGTTGTCACAAGCTGACTATCACAAGAAGGTTGTCACAAGCTGACTATCACAAGAAGGTTGTCACAAGCTGACTATCACAAGAAGGTTGTCACAAGCTGACCATCACAAGAAGGTTGTCACAAGCTGACCATCACAAGAAGGTTGTCACAAGCTGACTATCACAAGAAGGTTGTCACAAGCTGACCATCACAAGAAGGTTGTCACAAGCTGACCATCACAAGAAGGTTGTCACAAGCTGACCATCACAAGAAGGTTGTCACAAGCTGACCATCACAAGAAGGTTGTCACAAGCTGACCATCACAAGAAGGTTGTCACAAGCTGACCATCACAAGAAGATTGTCATAACCTGATTATCACAAGAAGGTTGTCATAAGCTGACTATCACAAGAAGATTGTCATAACCTGATTATCACAAGAAGGTTGTCACAAGCTGACCATCACAAGAAGGTTGTCATAAGCTGATTATCACAAGAAGATTGTCATAAGCTGATTATCACAAGAAGGTTGTCATAAGCTGACTATCACAAGAAGGTTGTCATAAGCTGACTATCACAAGAAGATTGTCATAAGCTGATTATCACAAGAAGATTGTCACAAGCTGACTATCACGAGAAGATTGTCACAAGCTGACTATCACAAGAAGATTTTCACAAGCTGACTATCACAAGAAGATTGTCACAAGCTGACTATCACGAGAAGATTGTCACAAGCTGACTATCACAAGAAGATTGTCACAAGCTGACTATCACAAGAAGATTGTCACAAGCTGACTTTCACGAGAAGATTGTCACAAGCTGACTATCACAAGAAGATTTTCACAAGCTGACTATCACAAAAACATTGTCACAAGCTGACTATCACAAGAAGATTTTCACAAGCTGACTATCACAAGAAGATTGTCACAAGCTGACTATCACGAGAAGATTGTCACAAGCTGACTATCACAAGAAGATTGTCACAAGCTGACTATCACAAGAAGATTGTCACAAGCTGACTATCACGAGAAGATTATCACAAGCTGACTATCACAAGAAGATTTTCACAAGCTGACTATCACAAAAACATTGTCACAAGCTGACTATCACAAAAATATTGTCATAAGCTGACTATCACAAAAACATTGTCACAAGCTGACTATCACGAGAAGATTGTCACAAGCTGACTATCACAAAAACATTGTCACAAGCTGACTATCACAAAAACATTGTCACAAGCTGACTATCACAAAAACATTGTCACAAGCTGACTATCACAAAAACATTGTCACAAGCTGACTATCACAAAAACATTGTCACAAGCTGACTATCACAAAAACATTGTCACAAGCTGACTATCACAAGAACATTGTCACAAGCTGACTATCACGAGAAGATTGTCACAAGCTGACTATCACAAGAAGATTGTCACAAGCTGACTATCACAAGAAGATTGTCACAAGCTGACTATCACGAGAAGATTGTCACAAGCTGACTATCACAAGAAGATTTTCACAAGCTGACTATCACAAAAACATTGTCACAAGCTGACTATCACAAGAAGATTTTCACAAGCTGACTATCACAAGAAGATTGTCACAAGCTGACTATCACGAGAAGATTGTCACAAGCTGACTATCACAAGAAGATTGTCACAAGCTGACTATCACAAGAAGATTGTCACAAGCTGACTATCACGAGAAGATTGTCACAAGCTGACTATCACAAGAAGATTTTCAAAAGCTGACTATCACAAAAACATTGTCACAAGCTGACTATCACAAGAAGATTGTCACAAGCTGACTATCACAAAAACATTGTCACAAGCTGACTATCACAAGAAGATTGTCACAAGCTGACTATCACAAGAAGATTGTCACAAGCTGACTATCACAACCTCTGCCACACCACAATACCAAGCCGACTGCTCATTATATCTGGAGTCTTCAGCAACAAAATGGTTCCGAGCCGCTAACCTTGAGGAACGCCTTCCCTCGAACTGAGCGTCCGGCGCCCGCAACTACGATAGAGCACTTTTGCTAGTTCTCGTTTCATGCTTAGTTCACGCTGGAATTTTTTTTATTCGGTAAATATAAAACTCAACGTTTCCTATTGAAAAGATCCTAATTGAAAAAATAATTTGATCGGAAAAATAATGCTTGTGAGATGCATACAGTTTTATGATTTTTATGGGAGTTTTCGGCTGTACACATAAGCTGCATTGCGTGGTGGAATATCAGCGTATAAATTTGGGCCCTCGTTATTAGAGACTTTCTTACCTTGACTGACCAATGATTGACTGACAAGCAGGCCTTAACTGGCAAATAAACCTTGACCTATCAGTGAACCTTGCCCAACCAAAATACTTTAAATGCACAAAAAGAATTGACCAACCGGCAATTTTCGACGGATTGTTCGCTTCTGAGTGATGTCTAATAATCTGTCAAACTACTCAACTTGGCCCCATAAAAGGTAGAATTTCCACACCTGCACTTATGGCAGTCGATTGGATGGATTATACAAAATAGTTGACAAGTTAAATCAACCAGTAGTTTATTCCATTGCCAGTGAAAACCCAGTATCAATAGAAACATTTTTCAATTAGCATGTAAGGAAAAAAAGGTTCTTCTTCAGAACTTGAACTTTTACATGGAAACTTTCTGCAACCTCTCAAATAAATGGAAAATCATCAAAAATCTTTCTTAACGTAGCTTTCATTGCACTCTTGCCAAGCCATTCATCTTTCTCTCCTCTTTCATTCTTTCTTTCCTTTTTCATTTTCCGTTATTTACATACACTTCTCCCCCCCCCCCCCCCCCCCATCTTCCCTTCTTCTCATTTTCCAATTGCTTTTACGTTTCTATCCACCACACTCCTCCTCCATCCCTAACCTCCCCCGCCCCTCAAGCACCAAAGGGCGCGAGGACAGCACCGAAGAGGAGCAAGATGCAGCACCCACCGCCCCTCCGGACGTGAGGTCGACGCTCATGGAGATGCGGCCCAGCATCGTGGAGGACACGGTCACTGAGGAGCAGGGCGAGTATCTCGCGCAGCTGAACAAGCAGGTGAGGCAGGGATCTCGTATAGCCGATACCTGCGTGGATGTAACATGCTGGTGTCCGACTGTTGAAGCGATTTGAGAATGCACGTTGTATGAGAGGGGAATGACTAAAACTAAAGCGGCCCATAGACGATCAATTTAATTGTCAATATCATTGACTCAATATATTGATGAGATTTTTTTTGTTGCCCGCAGAGTCAATTAATTGACGGTCAATTAAATAGTCAATATTCATTATTGACAATTATATTGACAATAAAATTGATCGTCTATGGGCCGCTTAAGACACGACAGACAATGATAGAAGTAAATACCCGTGAGGGCTTTGTAACTTGAATGCAAGATCAAATAGATGGCAGCGACGCTTTAAAGGCAAATTATTTCCTGTTACTGAGGCTGCCAGATAGACGTCCACCAGGCGGGTGAGATGTGTGAAACAAAGCTTAAGACTGAGCAGCTGTTTTTTTTAATTATTGAATCTATGAGCACGTACTTATTCCGACGTTTATCGCAATGTGAGAAGACTTACTGAACACAGATACTTATAAATACTAGTTTTTCTGTGCTTTCGAGTACTGAAAGTGATTACTAACAACCTTTTTCGTCACTGAGATGTACGGCGCTGGAAATGTTTTCCATTATCCCTTCAGGGAAATACAAATGTTTCATCTATGCAAATTAGAGCTCCCAGGGGGAAAATTTGAGGTCCCGAGCTCAGCGTTAAGTAGATCTTCTTGATGCAACAGAATAAGTTGTTTCTATTCTGAAAGAAATTTTTGCCTCTCTAAGTGTCTCATGGCTGTTCAGGTGTCTCATAGATAGCCAGAACGTCTCAAAAAAAGAGTAGATGTCTCATCGGAAGTGCGACCCCTCGATAAGCGCTAAGTGTCTCAAAATGCTGCATAGTTTTTTTGGCGATCATAATAAAATAGCTTAGTCACCCTTCAAATCTGACTTCAGTTACATGAGTGTTCATTAAATGTAACACGGAGCGAATTAAATTTTTGCTACTTACGTGGTTTTTCTGGTAGACTGTGTATTTAGTCTCTTG
Organism: Morinoia aosen; assembly: GCA_030386875.1. Taxonomy (NCBI): domain Eukaryota; kingdom Metazoa; phylum Arthropoda; class Malacostraca; order Amphipoda; family Talitridae; genus Morinoia; species Morinoia aosen. The sequence continues at coordinate 9,981,370 of CM059568.1, read as the reverse complement.
ACGAGTAATAACCGCCATAATAACCGCCTCCGCTCTCAGCTGAACGAGTAATGTAGCTGGTGGCATTAAAAGGTCTTACTGCCGGAGAAGAGTACAGCTCCTGTCTCAGCTCTTCAGCGGTAAGACCAACTTAAGATGTCACAAGCAGCAGCTATCGCTTAGCTTATGAATACGTAAGCGTATTCAAGTTTCTCCATGGCGCTGAAAGCGTCAACCTTGCTCGGCAGTGTAATGTTACAGCTTAATGTCCGTAGAGTTTTGTGTGAGACATCAGTTGTAAGTGCATCAAACTCAAGCCCAAGTGACTCATCGATGTCCTTTTAGTGAGGCACTAGAGCGTCTCTAAATCGGGTCTAGAGGCACTGGTATGCATCCTAATCTTACGTGTCTCATTGATGATGCATCTGCGTGTCTCGGTTTTGGGACAAACGTCAGATGCACCTGGGTGTTTCAAAATAAGGCTAGTATTTCTTTCAGTGTACTGTTATGGACCATCTTTTTTGATTTACTTAGGTCCTGCTCTTCAGCACATATTGCTTTCTCCCTTAACTTCATCTTTTTCCATAAACTTTCTTCCTAACTTACAGCAGGAACATGAACTACCCCACACCCATAGCATGAATTTCTGCGCGTTTCTGGTGCTTTCTTTCCTTTTCTGAAGTAAAAAAGCGTTAGATGTCGGTAGTGCTATGGTAGGTCCACCATTTCATGAGCTCGAATGCAAGCAAAAATGTTTGAACTTTTCTACTCGGAGGCTATTATGTAAACATGCTCGCGGGACCGAGTACAAGTTTTAGAAAATAAAAACCTTAAAAGAGATCTTTAGAAGGTCGGAAAGATTACATTCCTAAAACGAAGGAACTTTTTGGCCGACGCAATATTTAGATCGTTTCCAACCTAGATGTGTCTTGGCATGCAAGCATTATTGAAGCATGACGCACTGAAGTGTTCTAATTTCAAACAAATTTCAGAACACATGAATATCGCACGTTTAAATCACGGGAAACTAATTTTTTTTCTATTTGTGCTATTGCTACAAATTTCACTAGCGGTGATTAGTCCATCGCTTTAGCATGTGTGTGTGACTATTGGTGTACTTGTATTTGCAATTGTTTTCGTATTGCAATTGCATTGTAATTGCGTTTTTTATGTATTGTAACTGTATTTTTATTGTTTTGTAGCTTTATTGTAATTGTATTGTAAATTTATTGCTATTTTATTGTAATTGTATTGTAATTGTATTGCAATTAAATTGCAATTGTATTGTATTTGTGTTGTCATTTTATAATAATTGTATTGAAATTGTATCTGTAACGTACTGTTATTGTGTCGTAATAGTGTTATAATTGTATTGCAGTCGTATTTTAATTGTAAGATAATTATATTTCTAATTGTATTTACAATTATTTTTGTCATTTTATTTGTAACGTATTGCAATTGAATTGAACTTGTATTTTATTTGTAAGTAATTGTGTATGAAATGTAATTGTATTTGTTTTCTATATATATTTATAATTGTTCCTTTGCTTTAATATGCATGCGTGAATAAACTTACAAGTGAAACTTGATAAATTTTAAATTTGCCGATGCTGCCAATCGCTCCAATGAACGATGTTCGTCTGTTGCTCAATTCAAAGTACTGTAACTAATGCATGCAAAAATGATTGCGAAGTCGTTGATTTTATCAATTTAGTTTATTTAACCAGTTGAATTATTAAAACTAATTTAAATTTGGCGTGGAAATAATTTCGTAAATTCAGTTTATTTGGTTCAATTATTTACATTTTTTGATGAATTAATTGCATCAACTTATTTAATTTTGTTAATTCGTTTAATGCAATTAATTTAGTCAACTAATTAACTGTATAAATTCAATCCACATCTGCAAATTAATTAGTTTACATGACTTCACTATTTCAACTGATTAGTTTCGTGAATTAAATTCATTTGTTTGATGAAATGATGAATTTGGGCCTTTGAAAGTGCGTCGTAAATTTACTAAATAAATTCCCACTGATTTATTTCATTTCGTGGATGAATTTTCGATGCAGATTTAACATTTTTCTGTGAATTCATTTGACAAAAAATTATCATCTTAACACACGGTTCATTCAATCGGCAAAACTAAATTTCGATTCTACCAATTCCTGGTGCTTGTTTTGAGTGGATATTTTGAGTCTTTTCGAATATCAATTTTCAGTATCAGTTTCAGTATTTTGAATACTGTTTTCGAGTTCTATATTTTTGTACCATGTTTGTGTACCATGTGTGTGTACCGTGTGTGTGTACCCTGTGTCTGTACCGTGTCTGTGTACCATGTCTGTGTACCGTGTGTGTGTGTACCCTGTGTGTGTACCGTGTCTGTGTACCATGTCTGTGTACCATGTCTGTGTGCCATGTCTGTGTACCATGTCTGTGTACCATGTCTGTGTACCATGTCTGTGTACCATGTCTGTGTACCATGTTTATGTACCATGTCTGTGTACCGTGTGTGTGTACCCTGTGTGTGTACCGTGTCTGTGTACCATGTCTGTGTACCATGTCTGTGTGCCATGTCTGTGTACCATGTCTGTGTACCATGTCTGTGTACCATGTCTGTGTGCCATGTCTGTGTACCATGTCTGTGTACCATGTCTGTGTGCCATGTCTGTGTACCATGTCTGTGTACCATGTCTGTGTACCATGTCTGTGTACCATGTTTGTGTACCATGTCTGTGTACCGTGTGTGTGTACCCTGTGTGTGTACCGTGTCTGTGTACCATGTCTGTGTACCATGTCTGTGTGCCATGTCTGTGTACCATGTCTGTGTACCATGTCTGTGTACCATGTCTGTGTACCATGTCTGTGTACCATGTCTGTGTACCATGTCTGTGTGCCATGTCTGTGTACCATGTCTGTGCACCATGTCTGTGTACCATGTCTGTGTGCCATGTCTGTGTACCATGTCTGTGTACCATGTCTGTGTACCATGTCTGTGTACCATGTCTGTGTACCATGTCTGTGTACCATGTCTGTGTACCATGTCTGTGTGCCATGTCTGTGTACCATGTCTGTGCACCATGTCTGTGTACCATGTCTGTGTGCCATGTCTGTATACCATGTCTGTGTACCATGTCTGTGTACCATGTTTGTGTACCATGTCTGTATACCGTGTGTGTGTACCCTGTGTGTGTACCGTGTCTGTGTACCATGTCTGTGTACCATGTCTGTGTGCCATGTCTGTGTACCATGTCTGTGTACCATGTCTGTGTACCATGTCTGTGTACCATGTCTGTGTACCATGTCTGTGTGCCATGTCTGTGTACCATGTCTGTGCACCATGTCTGTGTACCATGTCTGTGTGCCATGTCTGTGTACCATGTCTGTGTACCATGTCTGTGTACCATGTCTGTGTACCATGTCTGTGTGTCATGTCTGTGTACCATGTCTGTGTACCATGTCTGTGTGTCATGTCTGTGTACCATGTCTGTGTACCATGTCTGTGTGCCATGTCTGTGTACCATGTCTGTGTACCATGCCTAAGTACCTTGTCTGAGTACCATGTTTGTGTACCATGTCTGTGTACCATGTCTGTGTACCATGTTTGTGTACCATGACTGTGTACCGTGTGTGTGTACCCTGTGTGTGTACCGTGTCTGTGTACCATGTCTGTGTACCATGTCTGTGTGCAATGTCTGTGTACCATGTCTGTGTAGCATGTCTGTGTACCATGTCTGTGTACCATGTCTGTGTACCATGTCTGTGTACCATGTCTGTGTGCCATGTCTGTGTACCATGTCTGTGCACCATGTCTTTGTACCATGTCTGTGTGCCATGTCTGTGTACCATGTCTGTGTACCATGTCTGTGTACCATGTCTGTGTACCATGTATGTGTGTCATGTCTGTGTACCATGTCTGTTTACCATGTCTGTGTGCCATGTCTGTGTACCATGTCTGTGTACCATGTCTGTGTGCCATGTCTGTGTACCATGTCTGTGTACCATGCCTAAGTACCTTGTCTGAGTACCATGTCTGTGTACCATGCCTAAGTACCATGTCTGAGTACCATGTCTGTGTACCATGTCTGTGTACCCTGCCTAAGTACCATGTCTGAGTACCATGTCTGTGCACCATGTCTGTGTACCATGCTTAAGTGCCATGTCTGAGTACCATGTCTCTGTACCATGTCTGTGTACCCTGCCTAAGGATCATGTCTGAGTACCCTATCTGTATACCATGTCTGTGTACCATGCCTAATTACCATGTCTGAGTACCAAGTCTGTGTACCATGTCTGTGTACCTTGCCTAAGTACCATGTCTGAGTACCATGTCTGAGTACCATGTCTGAGTACCATGTCTGAGTACCATGTCTGTGTACCATGTCTGTGTACCATGTCTGTGTACCATGCTTAAGTACCATGTCTGAGTACCATGCCTAAGTACCATGTTTAAATTGAGCAGTTCACTCAGTGCAGCAGGCCACTCATTACAACAGCCCACTCAGTTCCTCCGTTGAAAGTTCATTTAATATCCCGGCAAAATTACGCAGTACGCAGCAAGAAATTAAGCGCCCAGCAATAATTATTATTTTGCCTGCGATATCCGAGTTGACTGGCGCTTTTTGTTTGTTTCCAACGCAGCCTTTCTGACTCGAGCTGAGGCGGCTCAACTTTAGAGGTGCTGGTTTTTCTGAACCTTATAATAGTTCTGGAAATGCAGATATGATGCTTGCAATTTTATATGACTGTTTTGTTCTCGCCGTGTTCACCAAATGACTGCGTTTTTTTCCATGTTGAAGCTGTGGTTCAGTTCATGAAAAGGCTTTGAAATGTAATACTTGTAAGTGGGTTCATTTGTTTCTCGGTTCCCCTTTTTCGTAATCAAATTTTTTTTCATGAATTTCAATTGAAAGAAAGAAATTGCGCTTTAACAACAAATGTTTGCTTTCGTTGCGTAGTGTTCAAGTAATTTTTTTGAAAGTATGCAGGGTGCCAATAGCGAAGGACACTACCCAACCAAGCATGTAAAAAACTTTGTATTATGCTGCAAATACCACTGTGTGTTACTATATTACAACTAATTATTATGCGCCTATCTTTTTATCATACAACTGTGTATAACATTGAAATTATTTTCAGCTCTTTCGTTGGTTTCAACTTTGTTGCGATGCGCATCAGGAGAGGCTACCTCTCTGGCAGCTGTATTTTGTCCGGTGTGACACTACGTTAAAATGTTGGTGGGATTGTGATCCTCTCTGCGCTGGTTACGAGCTCCAAGTGCCTAACTCATGATAAAACTAACTAATAAATCCTCCTGCTGCGAAACTGAACTGCCATTACATACTTTTCTCTATCAAAATAAAATTCGTAGATATTCTAGAGACAGACATCCTTTCTCTTGATACGAATTCTTTGCGCTTTCTAAGCCCTCACGCATTTAAAGGAGATATTCTGTCAATCCATTTCAATTATAAAACAGCCTTTATGACTTCTATCATTTGTGCCGACTTTGCTACTATCAGTTGCTATGCCTTCTTCGCTATCTCTTCTCCGTATTTTGTTACTTTTTCTTCCTGACCTTCTGTATTCATGCGTAGGGTATCGTGTGTGAAAACACACCTCGCACGCAGATTCCCCATTAAACTAACTCACAACAACAAAAAAATACGAGAACTTTAAATAAGAAGCGGCGCGTGAAAACGCTGCTTTCAGAGACTGACACCGACATAAAGAAAAGCTCCGAATTAAAGAAGATGGAACCAAAGATACCGTCACGCTCGTGTCGGTGATCATCCTTATACTTCTACTAAGTATTTACTGCGTACATGCGCTCCATCTGTTGCGTATTCACTCTCTGTTTCCTCATTTAATTTACTAAACTTTATTATGTGTTTACGTTATTTACTCCATAAAAATCTGTATTTACCCTGTATTTTCCCAGCACTTACCCTGAATTTACACCATATTTACCCAGCATTTACTGCGTATGGTATTCTTTCCGACGCTTGAGTTGACTGAGTACACAGCATTGCCTGAGTTGACTGAGTTGATTCAGTTGATTTAGTTCACTCAGTACACGGTATTGACATAGTTGACTGAATTGCCTGAGTTAACTGAGTTGTCTGAGTACACGGCATTGCATGAGTTAACTTAGTTGACTTTACCCCCTGCGAGCAGGAAATGACGGAGCAGGAAGTGCAGGCGGCCAGGAAGCAGAAGCAGCAGCTGCAGGAGGAAGTCAAAGAGCTCGAGTTGCAGGCAGAGAAGTTGCAAGAATTGTACAAGCAGCAGGACCAGCTGTTGGGTAAGTGGGGCACAGCCAGCTTAATGAAATGAAAATTGTGCCACAAAGTGTATTTTTCGCTTGAAATTAATAATATTTCGCACTGAGATGAACGTTAGTGAACAAAATTGGAGTTATCCTAGAAATTTAATTACTTGCATTAAACATTATCTAAATCAAACAGGCTGACATATGTGTTAGTCCTATGCTATTGGCAAAAATATGTACTGTATTATGCAATGCCTAAACAAAACTATATATAATACCTAAATACCTTAATTTAGACCCTAAAAAAACTCGCATACCCACAAACAAGAAGGGCTAGAACACGAACTATAGACCTCGTATAAACCTCAAAAATAAAAGAGGCTACAACACGAAAAACCTCACATAAACCCCACAAACAAAAAGGGCTAGAACACGAACCATAGACCTCGTACGAACCCTACAAGCAAAAGAGCTCAAAAAACACCCGGTTGCAGACAAGATGTTCGGAGGGGAGTACGGGTCGCAGCTGGAGAACAGGCTGGAGCAGGAGCTGGACACGCTGGAGGCGCACCACGCACGCGTGCTCGAGGCCAACTTCAGGTGGCGGCAGGCGCAGATGATGCTCGAGTACGCGTGTAAGCAGCTGGCTGTGGCCGTGCAAAAGTGGCAGGACCTGCCCACTCTGCCTACCATGTGAGTGGCGGGTGGTGTGTGGGAGTGGCAAGTGGTGTGTGGCTGGTGGTGTGTGTGTGTGTGTGAGTGTGTGAAAAGTGATGTGTGTGTGTGGCAGGCGGTGTGTGTGTGATAACACGATAAAAGAACCAATCATTTTGGCAGTGTTTTAAACCCCGTTCAACCCCGCCTCAACATGAATATGGCTGTTCCCATTGGTTAGTCTCCTATCGCGAGCTACTCAAGCGTCTCAAATATCCCTCTTTTGCGTGGATACCCATTACACTCGAGCACTTGGGGCTAAACTCAAGTTCTAACCTCAAGAATGTGTCCTTTCGGCCACAGAGGGTATGCTATCCATCAACCCATTAACCACCAGTTGTTCGGACTGCCATACACACACAAACACATACACACACACACACAGACAGACACACCCTCTCAGTGCACAAGTACCACACCAGCGCAACACCCTCACACACGCTGAGCACACACACTCTTAGCACAAACACACCATTTCGACACAAAAGCACATTCCTGACACGCACAGTATCGAGAGTTCTATTACACAACAAAATTACACAATAGGACACTACATGAACGTTAAACAACATCAAAAAATCATTGCAAAAATTTCCATAATCAATTTATACGTTATTCGTCTCACAGAACTAGGACAAGAAAGCGGACGAAACAAACTCGAACGGCACCTAAAGGACCATTTTGTAATGTGCTCCCCCACACACAAACATTAGCTCCCCACACCGCACAAACCTGCTCCCCCACACCACACAAACCTGCTCCCCCCACACACACAAACACTAGCTCCCCCACACCACACAAACACTAGCTCCCCCACACCACACAAACCTGCTCCCCCCACACACAAACACTAGCTCCCCCACACCACACAAACCTGCTCCCCCACACACACAAACACTAGCTCCCCCACACCACACAAACACTAGCTCCCCCACACCACACAAGCACTAGCTCCCCCACACCACACAAACACTAGCTCCCCCATACTACACAAACCTGCTCCCCCACACACAAACACCTGCTGCCCACACCGCACAACCCCTCCCCCCCAATAAAGCCCCCGCCTAACCCCTCCGTGCCCGCAGCGACCTGGAGATCAGGTACACGGTGGCGGCGGAGACGCGCAACAACCTGGTGGCGGCGGGCCAGAACCTGAACGGGGCGCAGCGCTACCTCGACGCCGTGGACTTCCCCTACTGCGCTCCTGACGAGGTCGCCACGCTCAACAAGGTAGTGGGGCTGGGCGGTGGGGTGTGTGTGGGGGGGTTGTTGAGGGGCTGGGGGGTGTGGGTGTTGTTGAGGGGTTGTGGGGGGTGTGGGTGTGGTTGAGGGGTTGTGGGGGTGTGGGTGTTGTTAAGGGGTGTGGTTGAGGGGTTGTGTGGGTGTTGGGGTGTTGTTGAGGGGTTGGGGGGATGTTGTTGAGGGGTTGGGGGGGTGTTGTTGAGGGGTGTTGGGGGGGTGTGGAAGATTGTGTGGGGGCGTGGGAGGTTGTGTGGGGATTGTGATGTGTGTACAGGTGTATGTAGACTGTACAGGTTAGGCAACAAGGTGAGGGTTACATAGGAGCGAGGTAATGACTAGGTAGCTGTTTGAAAGATGTCATGTTGAAGGATAGTAGGGGTTTGAAATAAAGCAGATTTCTTATTTCGTTACTGAATGTTAAATTTCGTTTCACTGAGGCTGTTTTTCTCTAGATTAGTGTTATCAGTATCCACTCTCAGAAAGTGAAACATTTGTTTGATATAATATTGACTTAGGCTATGTGTGTCATGGATGACATTATTGTGTGTCGTATTAGCACACGATATACAAAAGTGTGTTGCAATACATAAGCTGATAAATATTAAAAAGCGAAGAAAATGCAAATAAAATTTCCGTGATTTCGACCTTAGGATTTTAGAAGTTTTGCATATTTTTAAGGAAAAAACAATTTTAAACAACATGCTTAGCTCCTATCCCCTACAGATAGTTAATGCATGGTTGTTCTATATTTTTTTGTATATTCTGGAATTTAGTACCGATCGTGTTTTCATGCTAACGTTAGATTGATTATACTTTTATTTTACAGAATTGATTCTGGATGTGGTCTCCGAAGCGTTTTAAATTTTTTGTTCTTTTTTGAAAAAAAGACTAATTGTATTAGCATTTTCTCCGCATTTACATTTTTAGTGAATTTGCGATTTCAGCAAAGTGAACATCTGTATAAACTGATAATGTATATTGATGAGACTCTTCTGTGTGACGGTTTTACGACAAATAGACACACAAGTGTGTCGTTTTATTATTAAAAAATTTTCAGGTTGCATCTGCTGTTTGAAGAGCATTTGACTTCGTAGATGAATGCCTTTTGTAGTTTTTATATCACGGATTTGAATAGCAAAGTTGTTTTAGTGTTTGACTACTGAATGCGTTAATTTCACGCGGTTTTCTAACTTTGTTTGATTTTATTTCAAATTAAAGCCTGTTTCCTAAATGGAATGCAATGCGAAGGATTTTAAAATGATTTATTCTATTCATTCATGTTACGTGAATATAAGACCAGTGAAGTTGATCGAATACATATTAAAGTTATTCATCTCACACGCATCTATAATCACACCCATGTACAAACACCATCACTCTCTCACACAACTACCATCACTCTCACTCAAAACTACAATAATGTCTCGCACATAATTACCATCACTCTCACACAAAATTACAATAAGTCTCGCACACAACTACCATCACTCTCACGCACACAACTACCATCACTCTCACACCCAACTACCCTCACTCTCATGTATAAATGCCATCATTTCCTTGTATAAATACTCCCCTTTCCATTTATAAATACTATTCTCAACACCATATCAGTTGCTCAATTACAACCTTATTTTCACTAGTGGTTAGAAATTAACCGAAATTCCTCACTGTTCGTGTATGTCGCCCCACACCCTCTCCGTCCCCACCGACGCCTTTACCTACCTCACCCCACAAGGTAAAGTTTTCTCACTGCTTCAATCCTCACGCTGTATTTGCACCTAGTTTTAGCTCACATTCCTGTACAATCTACTTAAGTTTGTTTCCGTTCAAGTATAGGTAATACTTTTGCATTCATTTCTATGACAGTTGTGCTATGCCGCATCTTTTCAGTGCCTCACACACTTTATTTGCTGTTTTTCCTGCTCAAATTCCTGTCCAATCCAGTTAAGTTTGTTTTCGTTCAGGTATATACTATTTCCACATTCATTCCTATGCACGACAATTTTTCTTTGCTGTAAAAGATCAACGCAGCCGCTTTTTGTCAGCCGCTCTGTGGCGCGTGAACACCATGCACATTACGCACTATGTTCTGGTTTCGCAAAAGTACTCGTGTACACACCCTACCAATTACAGGTTTCTATACTAGTTCCCAAAAAAATTTGAAATTATAAAAATGTCGTTTTAGACAGCACAAATATTCTAGAGATTTGACTGCTTAGCGTCAGTTCATTGCAATCACTTCATTTAAGCTTGCAAAATGACAACGGCCAAACAAGTGTCCACATCCGCCACAGTCAACCAAGCAGGCACACTCAATGCGTTCAAACGTACCGACGCAATCGCAAAACGAACAAGCATGCTGGGACAGCCTTTACGATCAAATAATCAAACACGATCACAGTAGACGCTTGAAATGTATTCGTGTCCATTTCCGTTCTCTAGGCAAAAGAATGAGAACAGAACCTGAGCTTTGGAATGTTTTTTTAAGCTCCAAACTCCAATCATTTTCTTTTTTTTCATATGTAAGGCCTGAATGGTAGCATGTGTGTTTCAGCGAAGCTCACAAAGTCAAGTGAGTTTCGTGTAAAGTATTCAAATACTAGCGCGTGAATGAATAGAAAGGCTGACACTGAACGGTCACTGTCACTGCCGTATAGTTATTTTCAAGTCTTTTTCGAAAGCTGCTTCCATTTCAAATCGTTCCAAGCGTTTCTAAGGAGATTTAGATATTCTTAACGTTTCTAAGGAGATTTAGATATTCTTAACGTTTCTAAGGAGATTTAGATATTCTTAACGTTTCTAAGGAGATTTAGATATTCTTAACGTTTCTAAGGAGATTTAGATATTCTTAACGTTTCTAAGGAGATTTAGATATTCTTAACGTTTCTAAGGAGATTTAGATATTCTTAACGTTTCTAAGGAGATTTAGATATTCTTAACGTTTTTAAGGAGATTTAGATATTCTTAACGTTTCTAAGGAGATTTAGATATTCTTAACGTTTCTAAGGAGATTTAGATATTCTTAACGTTTCTAAGGAGATTTAGATATTCTTAACGTTTCTAAGGAGATTTAGATATTCTTAACGTTTCTAAGGAGATTTAGATATTCTTAACGTTTCTAAGGAGATTTAGATATTCATAACGTTTCTAAGGAGATTTAGATATTCTTAACGTTTCTAATTAGATTTAGATATTCATAACGTTTCTAAGGAGATTTAGATATTCATAACGTTTCTAAGGAGATTTAGATATTCATAACGTTTCTAAGGAGATTTAGATATTCATTACGTTTCTAAGGAGATTTAGATATTCATAACGTTTTTAAGGAGATTTAGATATTCATAACGTTTCTAAAGAGATTTAGATATTCATAACGTTTCTAAGGAGATTTAGATATTCATAACGTTTCTAAGGAGATTTAGATATTCATAACGTTTCTAAGGAGATTTAGATATTCATAACGTTTCTAAGGAGATTTAGATATTCATAACGTTTCTAAGGAGATTTAGATTTTCTTAACGTTTCTAAGAATTTTATGAAAAGCATGAAAATTTTACGATGCATGTCTATAGGAGGGTCATTCAAGCACGTCAACACGCATGCATTCGCTAGCGAGTCTTCATGCACTTCGTCTCAGTTTTACAATGCGCGTACAGAGTTGCTTAACAGTTTAGAGAATGTTTGATGTACTTTAATTTTACAAACAGTCAATGTTTCTGTAGCTGAATTTGATAAGCTTCGCATGAATTTGAAAACAGCACTTCGATTCAAGTTCAAATAATAATAGAGATAGCGAATTGAGAGCTTGGCTTGAACTGTCCTTTTTTTTATTTTCGGATAAACTAATGCAAGTCGTCACAAATAGGGGGACGGGGCTACGCGCAAGTAGAAGAGGTAAATTGGGTGTACTTGGTGTGTTGAATAAAAAATTAATCTAAAATAACTCTATTTAACCTGACCCAGTTAAAGTCCAAGAGCTTTTTTACAGTTTCGCTATCGCTTTAATGTACTGGTTTCGTGAAATTGAATTGACTTCTAAAATTAATTTAAATGGCTGTCAAAAGCTACTACCGTAAAATGTTCATCAACCAAACTAACATAGACTTTGATGTGGATTTTGCACTGTCGTCCTGCGGCTTGTTTGCTGGAGTCCTCTTGGCCACACAAGGCAATGGAACGGACGGGCTACAAAAACTCTATCTGATGATTTTTGCAGAAAGTAAATATGAGACACGAATTGTTAATTCTCAATATCAATATCGTATGGAAGTCCTAAGTTCTATTATATTGGTAATTCCTTTGTGTAATGGAAGTGCCAGGCTGTAATGAAAATTTCAGGCTATTATAAAATGCGCAGGCTGTAGTGTAAATTCACACTTGTAACGGAATCCCAGCTTGTAATGGAAATTCCAGCTTGTAATGAAAATTTCAGCTTGCAATGGAAATTCCAGCTTAAAATGGAACTTCCAGCTTGTAATGGAAATTTCAGCTTGTAATGGACATTCCAGCTTGCAATGGAAATTCCAGCTCGCAATGAATGCTTAAACTTGTAATTGAAGTATAAAATAAGCTGCAGCTTGTAACACTAGTGCCCCCGAAGCAGGCGACGGAGTACGTGTTCACGGACATGCAGAGCGCCGACCGCCACAGCCACGCGCAGGACTGCTACGTCACCAGCTACAAGCGCGCTAATGCTCTTCTGCAGTGGTTTGATACGGTGAGGGTGTGGTGAGGCTGTGGTGTGGTGTGGTTTGGTGTTGTGTGGCACGGTGGGGCTGTTAAAGAAAGATGAGAATAAATAAAAATGAATCAGAATAAGTTTATTAGAATTATTCCTCGGCAGTACGACCGTTGCAGTTCGCCAAGAAGAGAGAGAACGAGAACAAACAAATACATTGCGAGCTCAAATGCACCTACGCAACTGCGAGAGAAACATACCACTAAACTAACGATTTTGTAAGTTACGTAGATTTGTCTAGTATTAATTTATAAAATTATGACATCATAGTAAACATTAAATTTGTACCAAAACTCATACCACCAAAGACAACGGAAACCGAAGGATTAAATTTTATTATTTTGGGCTTCTTGAAAGACGATGACCTTTTCGAAAATCAGAAATATACGCTTATGCAGCAGCTGACGCAATGTTGGAGATTGATTCTTCCTAATGAAGAAACCAATTTCATGCAATTAAGTCCGCGAGGAGTAGATCATGCGTCATAATTGCCATTTATGGAGCCAACTTCAGCAAGTGCTCACTTCATTTCACGCCGAATAAGAGCTTCACGGGCTTCAGAGCTTCAGGACAAGTCAGTGGGAGTCGCCAGGCCCAAGCTGATTAAGTAGTTAAATGGCCGTTGGGCACGGCTTCAGGTTAGATAGCTTTTGGGCACAATTACAAGTTAGATGGCCATTTGCCAAAGTTACATGTTACACTCCATGGCAAAACCTAAATGTCGTCTACCTAGCGGTACTAGCACTCTTAAATTGTACTGGACATAAGCTCGAACATGCCCAATTATAAATAATCGAAATGAATAAATAGCACCAGCGAGCACCGAAATTCAAGCGAGGAGATAAAAAAAGCTCCATAACTGAGGTGCACAAGGCAGTTCGGTGCTGATTTCTGCCAGGCTGTCTATGTTGTTGCAAAACGAATCATAAGAAAATAAAACACGATGTTAAGACGTCTTCATGTGGTGTACATTTTTTCTCAAGACTGCATGTGTTTTGAGACTGAGAGTTTTAGGAAAATACTTCCTAATTTTAATGATGCATCGTTTGTGAAATTAAAACCTTTGTTCACACTCGCGATGGCTTTTGTATGTTTTCCACTTGAAATTCTTAAGCAAAAATAATGAGAGGCAGGCTCTCTCACATCAGCGCCATGAATCATCTGATCACTAGGATGTATTCACGGATCAGTTTCTATTCAATTTTTGTTGAGATAGAAAATAATTAATCATTTATCAAACCCGAATTTTAATCACGAGTTGCTTTGTTATAAGCATGCGAGGTTCATTGTTCGTGGAACTAATTAAAATATTAGTGATTGGTTCTCCCTTAGTAAAGGTAAATACGTCCATGGCTAGTTAGAATGTTTCAAGAACCTTTCATTGGCTAATTGAAAGGCTTAGTGAGCCATTCATTAGTTAATTCAATGGCATAAAGAGTGGCTGATTGAGTAATTAAAAGGCTTCATGACCAATTAATAAGTTACCTGAACAGGAAAACAAGTATTTGATTGCGTAATTGGAAAGCGCAAAACGCTGGTAATTGGGTAATTGAAAGACGTAAAGAACATTTCATTCGCTAATTAAAAAGCGCGAGTAACATTTGATTGGTTGATGTAGATGCGCAAAGGGCGATTGGTTTGTTGTAGAGCGTAAGAAGTAACTGAATGAGGTAGTTTGAAGGCAAAAAAAGACATTTCAGCTTACTAGTGTTCTTACGTATAATAATAATCAGTTACAAGGCACCATGCAGTTCACATCCTCATTCAATTCCTAGCATTAGCTCGACTGATTGTTCTGCAATAGCTTTTCCGTGCAGGAAAAAAACACCTGCGAATTGTAAAACCTAAGGAAAAATATTCTTCCGTCCATAATAAAGCCTTTATCTAATCTCCTCCGTATGGGTTAGAAATCAGGATTTGATTAGAAGAAACTTTGATGGATACCAGCCCTTCAATTTCGCATTTTTGTAAAAGAAATAAGTAGCTCCTCTGCCATGGTGATCAAAGAAAACTGAGAAGAGGTCGAAGGATAAGGGTTGTTCTGATTTAGCTAGCATTTCTGTCCTTCCCCTTTGGTTAAGAGGCAGAAAAGCTCCTGTATAATGTGTGAATATATATCTTTTTACTCGCCACTTTAGTTAGATTTTCTATCGGCTTAGTTAAGTCCTTTCATTTAAGTTTGCGTCGACGCCGTTGGATGAAAAATACAGTATATTGTTGCAACTGCAGGTGATCAACACGAACATTCTGAAAGACTTAACTGAAATCAAAGACAAGGTAAAGGAGAAGAACCTGGAGCTGCGCAAGGAACGAGTGCGTCTCATCAAGACAAAGGTGCGTTATGTCATTTATTTACGTTGATTTTCATCAATAATGAAGGGTATAAAGAAAAGGTGACCTACAGAAGCTGGTTCTCAGCGAGATATGCAGTTGTGTTTCAATCTTAGCCCTGTTAGGCTGCTGTATCGATTTTTCAGTCATTTCCGAATCGGCCGCTATATCACTGGATCTATTTTGCAGTTCTCTTCGACTCTTGTAAGCGAATGACATTCATGCGTGATTCGTGCCCTTGATCTTGAATATTCGCACAAGTATATCGAAGGCTTACAAGAACTTGACACACAACTATTCTGCTTGTCCTTGCGTCAACTATGGCCGTTCCGCCGGTTCAGAACGATAGCTAGTGATGCCATAATTTCTGAATTTAGCTACTATATCATGAACGATTTATTGTGGCACATTCAATTGCTTACATACAGTATGTTCCGTATAGAGTAATCTAAATGATATTTTTTCTATTATTTTGCATTTTAGAATACCCGACGACTGCTCTCTGTTCACCATGAACAATGGAGAAAAATTAAATTATCTTGTTTTGGAAAATGCAGTATTTAGCTAATATTTTGCCTTACGGTACGCGATATTGCATTTGGAAAGTATTTGAGTCACATATTTCATGATTTTTTCATCCGTAGTAAGTCTTGGAAGCAACTTCGAAATTCCATTACAGATTAATATGCCTCTCCGTTTCCCTTTAGTTCTGATATACTATGAGGGTATTATTATTTTGATTCATTACAATTGATACTGCGTATCTGTAAGTATCTGTGCTCACACACTACAGGGGAATATTAATGATAACAATTTGTTGTACAGAGAGTTTTGCTTTAACTTTTACGTTGTTTCACACGTGTTCATGAAGATTTACATATATTCGTATGATTTTCACTAAAACCTTACCTCTGAATTTAACTCCATTTTTCTATAATTTGTAATTTACGAACGCGAAATAACAAATTTTGAGGTGTTCGGACACTTTCTAAGGGCATATTTAGCTACTAAATGACCATTTAGTAAACACGTTAAAATTGTTATATAATATAATAATTTTAAAAGTCTGATGTTATTATATATAATATTTATAATTTAATATAATAATTATATAATAATTATATTATAATACTGGTTTTCCTCGGAATATAATCATCATTAAAACAATTTAGCGAGATGAATAATCATCCTCGCTCATATTAACAACTTACACGAATTCCTTATTGGTCTAGAACATAAATTTTGCATTTGCATGCAAAATTTAAAAGCTTGAACTAAATATTGTTTAAAATTATTTGAGGATAGGAAAGCACCTTGCCAAATGCACGGAGAGTTGAATCCATAAAACTTGATCCCCTCTGATATGTTGAACGCTGTTTCCAGCCCTCGGAAGATAAAAACTGGAAACAGGTTGTGTTCTGGCAACTTTTTCTTTTCTCCTGTTTATTAAGCCCACAGTTCAACATTCGTAAATTTATTAAGTGAAAATTTATTGATCGTTACCAAATATTTAATCCTGTATTCCAACATTTAAGAGAAAATTTAAACATTTCATTGCTCCAATATTAGATTCGAGATCTTTTGGAAAATAAAAAGTTTTATTAATTAGGCACGTCCACTTAACAATTTACAAATGCAACATTAATTCTTTGAGTTAACCTTTATGAATAGGACATTTGAGTGTCATCTAATCAGCTATAAGCCAATGCTTTGTTCCCGTGCCCTGATCAATGATGTATTCCCTTTACCGTCATCCCCCATCACTGACGTGTTCCCGTGCCCTCATCACTGACGTGATCTCATGCCCTCATCAATGGTGTATTTCCGTACCCTCATCACTCATCACTGACGTGTTCCCGTGCCCTCATCACTGACGTGTTCTCATGCCTTCATCAATGGTGTATTCCCTTTACCCTCATCACTGACGTGTTCTCATGCCCTCATCAATGGTGTATTTCCGTACCCTCATCACTCATCACTGACGTGTCCCCGTGTCCTCATCAATGCCTCACCACCGACGTGCCCGCAGCTGAAGGAGCTGTGGGGGGCAGACATAGACCTGGACGAGGCGCTGCGTGACGACGACGTGGACGTGCAGAGCGTCGCTCGGGCCATGCTCAACTCGGCCGGCGTCGTCAAGGTGGACGGCCACGAGGTAAGGATTTGTTGGGAGGTGTTGGGGGAGAGAGAAGTTGGTAAGTAGATGTTGGGGGAGGAGTGAATAGGTGTTGGGGGTGGTGGAGGTGTGGGGGTGGGGAGCTGTTTGGGTGGGAGTTTTTAATGCCATTTATACCGCCGCTGCCACCATTTGTCACGGTTCCCTCATTTTAGGCCATTACTTCTATTTAACCGCAGCCGCCTCCAGTTGTCATAATTCTCCTTTACCTGCTCATATCAATTCACCATTCTTGCATCACTTGTTAAGTGCTCTTTTTTATCACCAAAAATTCGTAAATTACGTTACTCCTCGCATTATTTATTCCGTCTCTCATTACTTATCAATTGATTTAAAAACTTACTGCCACCACAACACTTTATTTGGTCGAAATTGTTGGGTCTATATAAATGATCCATATATTGGTGACCGTGATCAGGTTATTCTTTACTATAAGCGTGTCGATTATAGCAATATAGTTGCTTATCAAATGCGATCATTTTTTCGTACATGAATCTTTCTTCATGATTATCCGCTCTCTTCTTCATTTTTCCCTCTCATCATTCTCTCTCTTTCTCTCACTATCTTCCAAACGCAAGAAAGAAATTGTAGGCAAAAAAGAGCACTAATTTCTTTATTGATATTTATGAATACGGGGTGAGTCACTTAGAGCTGTTAGTGAGAGAATCCTAAATAGACAGGATAGCTACATGAAGTTTAATTTCTCACCTTTCAATTTAGCGTCGGTGTTGTGAAATGGAGAGGCTAATCGGATCACTAATCTTATTTTTAGTACAACATAGTCAAAGCGAAATAGTTATTATGAAGAATTACACTGCCCATCAATCCTTGCACCAAACATGCTCGAAAAGGTGTTGGCTCAACACAAAAGGGGCAATTCCTGGAAGAAATTCTTTGTTTATTCCATAGCAGCTTCTTCTGATACGAACGTCTTGGCCGGTGCAACCGCTCAACCCAAACCCTGTGAATGTGACTACGAAAACACGCTATAATCGGCTAGGGCAAATATTGAAAGTTAAGGCACAGAAATATCCACAATCATGATTGATGAAGAGATAAATAAGTTATACGTAGAATCTCAATCTTTTAGATAAAATTCAAAGAGGTTAAAAGAAGATATTACGTTTTAACGGTAACTTTGGTGGACTTTGGACTTTGAATAAGAAATATTGACTGAATTTCTTCGTAATTTATCACGTGATGAACTTCAAGGGGTTAAAAGAATTAAGACATAGAAGTCTGTTCTCTGAAGCGACGTGGGGAATACAGAGAATATTGTGTCATAAGATGCTTTGTCATTTGGCGAAGGTATAATTCTTACAAGTCAGTATGGGCGTTATTTAGACATAATGGGGACATAATACAATGGAAATTCTACCTCGTAGCATTTCTCTTATTCGTCAATAACCCTACAGGTAGTTCTGTGTAACCACGTTGCATCTTGTGGAAAGATTACCTGTTCCCTAAATTCCATACTAAATGGCATTTTTTTCCTTCCTGTCTTTGGAACATCATTTAGGTAGACTTAAATGAACTTTTCTATTCCATGCGAAGGACGATGGCAGTCACTGCTTTGTTTAGATGTTAGAATTCTCTCTAATAAACATACAATACTGTTCTCAAACTCCTCGCAATATTTCTCTTCTTCCCTCATCCCGACACTCATTCACTGTCACCAGATATCTCCTGAAGCTCTCCCCTTGCCTGGCGTCGCACCTCGAGCTCTGGGGATAACGCCAGTCTTGTTAATCGTTACGCCTACAACGAGGGATTGTGAGGCTGGACATGTGCATGTTTTAATGGGCGCGTGCAGACTTTACTGAACTCATGCAGACTTTACTGAAGACGTGCAGACTTTGCTGGACACGTGCAGACTTTACTGAAGACGTGCAGATTTTACTGGAGGCGTGCAGACTTTACTGAAGACGTGCAGATTTTACTGGAGGCGTGCAGACTTTACTGAAGACGTGCAGACTTTGCTGGACACGTGCAGACTTTACTGAAGACGTGCAGATTTTACTGGAGGCGTGCAGACTTTACTGAAGACGTGCAGACTTTGCTGGACACGTGCAGACTTTACTGAAGACGTGCAGATTTTACTGGAGGCGCGCAGACTTTACTGAAGACGTGCAGACTTTGCTGGACACGTGCAGACTTTACTGAAGGCGTGCAGATTTTACTGGAGGCGTGCAGACTTTTCTGAAGACGTGCAGATTTTACTGGAGGCGTGCAGACTTTACTGAAGACGTGCAGACTTTGCTGGACACGTGCAGACTTTACTGAAGACGTGCAGATTTTACTGGAGGCGTGCAGACTTTACTGAAGACGTGCAGATTTTACTGGAGGCGTGCAGACTTTACTGAAGACGTGCAGACTTTGCTGGACACGTGCAGACTGTACTAAAGACGTGCAGACTTTGCTGGACACGTGCAGACTTTACTGAAGACGTGCAGATTTTACTGAAGGCATGCAGACTTTACTGAAGACGTGCAGATTTTACTGGAGGCGTGCAGACTTTACTGAAGACGTGCAGACTTTGCTGGACACGTGCAGACTTTGCTGGACACGTGCAGACTTTAAGGAAGACGTGCAGACTTAACTGGAGTCGTTCAGACTTTTCTGGAAACGTGCAGACTTTACTAGACACGTGCAGACTTTAATGGACACGTGCAGACTTAAAGGAAGACGTGCAGACTTTACTGAAGACGTTCAGACTTTGCTGGACACGTGCAGACTTTAAGGAAGACGTGCAGACTTACCTGGAGACGTGCAGACTTTTCTGGAAACGTGCAGACTTTACTAGACACGTGCAGACTTTAATGGACACGTGCAGACTTTACTGGACACGTGCAGACTTTACTGGACACGTGCAGACTTTACTGGACACTTGCAGACTTTACTGTATAAATACAGCCTTTACTGAAAAAACACATACTCTGCAAGGCACTTTCATATTTATTAAGACGCGTGCATACTTATCTGAACACGTGCATACTTTGCTCTGCCAGCACGAGGGCTCCCGCGCTGGCACGCCGCCGCTGCTGAACAACGCGGAGCTGGCGCCCGTGCCCTCCAACAGCGTCATCTTTGGCAGCACGTACGACAACTACCAAGGTGAGGTCGTCATTTCTGGACACTTGTGAGGAAACTCTCTGGAGTACAGCCTTTTTTTTCTCATTGCTTAACTTTATAAATTAAACTCATTTGATGACATACAATAGTTGCAAAAAATTGATGAAGTTTCAGTGGGAAAAGTGCATACCCGATTTGAAGAGTGTATTTTACAAGCGTACTTGCTAGAGGAAAATTGATGAATATTAATGATGTATATTAATGTCACCATGCATCAACGTTCCTAGACACATAGCTTAGTGAGCTGTCAATTTCGGCAGGAAAAGATGTAACTTACCAGGTAAACGCATTCATTTTACACATGTCTTCATATTTAAATTATTATGCGCTACCTTCAGTGATCAGAATGAGTGTACTGAACTTTAAATACTGCAAAAGACTCATAAAGAAGCTGGGAGGGGGGAAGAGGTTATGGCAAATTACGACATCGTTTAAACAATGAAATACACAAACAATGTAACGGTGAGTGGAGCCTCCAGCGCGATGGAAGCCGGGTTGTGATTTATTTTTCCACACAATTTAATATCATAATAAGGAAAACAAACGGACGATTTCTTCGGCTAAAGTTGCACCGAAGATTTTGAACCACAAAGATCTTGAATCGTAGCACCCGTTGAACAACACTGAACCATCTCAAAATGAAAATAACAAAATTGTGAACAATCTCCAAATAAGAATAGCTAAATTGTGAGCAAACTCCAAATAAGAATAGCTAAATTGTGAGCAAACTCCAAATAAAGAATAACTAAATTGTGACCAAACTGCAAATAAAAATAACAAAATTGTGCACAAACTCCAAATGAAAATGACAAAATTCTGAAAAACCTCAAAATAAAAATAGCAGTGAAATAAATGCCACCCTCCCCCCGCAGAGGAGCTGGACCGCATTGCGCAAGAGCACCAACACGACCTGCAGACGTTCATCAAGGAGCAGGAGCAGAAGCAGCAGCAGATCCGCGGCAGCCTCGAGGAGAAGCTCGCCGTCCGCAGGCAGCGGCGGGCGCTCAAGAACCTCGAGCAGGCGCAGAAAAACGCACTGGCCAGCGCAGAGCAGTAGAAAGGGCGTCTTTTTATATGATTTTGTCTCTTGGATCGCAGAGCAATAGAAAATGCGTTCTTTTTAAATGCTATTTTATGCTTTGGTGATGCGTTCTTGGCATCCGATACATCTGATGCGCAGCTGGCATCTGATACATACATCTGATGCGCAGTTGGCATCTGATACATCTGATGCGCAGTTAACATCTGATACATACATCTGATGCGCAGCTGGCATCTGATACATCTGATATGCAGTTGGCATCTAATACATACATCTGATACGCAGCTGGCATCTGATACATCTGATGTGTAGGTGGTATCTGATACATACATCTGATGCGCAGCTGGCATCTGATACATCTGATATGCAGTTGGCATCTGATACATACATCTGATGCGCAGCTGGCATCTGATACATCTGATATGCAGTTGGCACCTGATACATACATCTGATGCGCAGCTGGCATCTGATACATCTGATGTGTAGTTGGCATCTGATACATCTGATGTGTATTTGGCACCTGATACATACATCTGATGCGCAGCTGGCATCTGATACATACATCTGATGCGCAGTTGGAATCTGATACATCTGATGTGTAGTTGGCATCTGATACATACAGCTGATGCGCAGTTGGAATCTGATACATCTGATGTGTAGTTGGCATCTAATACATACATCTGATGCGCAGTTGGCATCTGAAACATACATCTGATGCGCAGTTGGCATCTGATACATCTGATGTGTAGTTGGCATCTGATACATCTGATGTGTAGTTGGCATCTGATACATCTGATGTGTAGTTGGCATCTGATACATACATCTGATGCGCAGCTGGCATCTGATACATACATCTGATGCGCAGTTGGAATCTGATACATCTGATGTGTAGTTGGCATCTGATACATACAGCTGATGCGCAGTTGGAATCTGATACATCTGATGTGTAGTTGGCATCTAATACATACATCTGATGCGCAGTTGGCATCTGAAACATACATCTGATGCGCAGTTGGCATCTGATACATCTGATGTGTAGTTGGCATCTGATTCTTATAGATGCGCTCGTGGAGGCCGCTTGAAGACCACGAAGAGTGCAGGTGTTACAGGAAATGTTGTATCGGCGGAAATAGAAGCCGCCTTAACTAGATGGAAATTGGTTCTTTGTACTTTTGATACTTTGTACTATGATACTTAGTACTTTTGATACTTAGTACTTGCGGGGCGCTGGAGGTAGTACGAAGCGTGTGTGGGCTTGGTATCCAATAGTGCAGAATTGCGACGAGCGAATGCCCACGTGAATGTACGCTGAGGAGCCTTGGACTGAAGGGTTGCGCCCTGCAGAGTTGAAGAATGTCTCTTATTTGGTCAAAAGTTGCATGGAGGACAACTAACACAAATGGAAAATTCTTTGGATTTCGTGGAAAAATTACAGGTAGTAAAGATGTTCAGCAAATTTTTCAGAAACTGCGTCACGAGGCGGCGCTGATAGTCCCACTATATATATTCGGATTTGCCTGCCTCACGTAGCTCTCAGATCAACTTCGTTTTGGGAGTTTTTAGGCAGTTTTCCATGAAAAAAGTGTCTCTTGAAAATCACTGTCATAGAAAAAAAGGGTTACAGAAACTCAAATTTCTAAAAACCTCTGAAATCATTAGGACACCAAAGTTTATTTCCTAATGTATTCCTAAATAGATACTTAGTTTCCTTATCAATTGAAAGCTGAGAAAATATCTGGAATACTAAATTAAACTATGAGAAATAATCAATTTGGAGGGTGAAGTTAGCGGTTTAGTATGTGTGAGCACCAGAAGCAGGGAGATTATATATGTGTTCGTTTTCTGCTAGAAACCCTTCACTAAAGGAAAGGATTTGTAAGGACGTAAAATTTACCGTTGCCTCCGGTTGGGTGTTACCATAGTTTTGTATAATTTAACTCACCTCAGCGGCAGTAATGGATAAGTGAAAGTAATTTATACTGAATGTATCAAAAGACTCTTTTTTGAGGCACTGACTTCAGTGAAGTCCGTGCACCTGTATTCATTTATTGCTATGTTCTAATAAAAAGTTTAGGCTTCATCACCCAAATAAAAAGTGCGTCAAGAAACGTGTCACAGCTCTGGGAGTTGAATAATAGCTTCTTGAAATGATGCTTAGGCATCAGCTAAGTTACCACAGCAGCATATATATAATTAGAGTTAACTATTATAATACTAAGCATCGTCGTGCCTTACAATTTTGTGAACCCACACATGAAAATGAAGTGCACAGATCTATTTTATGTGATCTTGTCTACATCATGGATCCATCCAATAACAAATATATGAGGGCCCAATATAATACATGAGGGAAATCATTTGATGAATCATTGTTGTGAGGTATAAAGTCAAACTGCAAACATCACAAAATGCAGCATCTATTTCTTTTGAGGTCAGCAGCTGCTTGCAGTTTCTGGAGCTAAGTTACGGTCTTCTTGTTCACCTGCACAGCTTTCAGCTCTCTGCAGTGATAACTTTCTTGCTGAGTAATGTGACAAATGATCATATGATTAATTATAATAGTTGAAGTGACGTAGAATTTTCCACCCGAACCAAATGCAGGAACGATCAGAGAGCACTTTGTTACGGTGAAAATGTACTTCAGAATTTGTGAGATAGAAAATGTGGTTCTCAAAAGAGTGTGTGGGCCTAAACTTAAATGATAGAAATTTTATGAGTTTTGCAACGTTTGATACATCGGCTGACCTGGTCCTACGCGTATAGTTGAGTTAGTTGTATTCGTCGTAAGGGAAAGCGTGGGATTTGTCGTTTCAGAGTATTCATTTTTCAACCCACGAGTAAAAAACTTTTTATCATGAGTGCTCATAAAAACTGGATCTTTCTACTTTTGTATTCAATAGTCATACAATTTAACAGCGATTTGGCGCGAGGTGTGGATTCCACCACAGCTGATTAAGAAAAGCTTGATTTCACTAAATTCCATGTGAACCTAAAAGTAATTGGCCCACTTGAGTTTTATAACTAAAACTAGGGTAAAATCGAATTCGAAAATGACATTTTTCATGTTCAAGCTGTACTCTTCATTCGTAGAAACTCTTCATGGAAAACAGCTTTAATGCACATCCTTTGTTCTCTTGGTTGTTCTGGCTTACAGGCAAGATAACATCGGAACTGAGTTTAACAAAAGACGAAATTAAAAAAAAAAACACCAACTTGCAGTCATTATGTGGCGGTCAGGTATCCGGTTTACAGGGCTGGGAGCAGCATCGGACACACAGTGCAAACTAGCAAGCACGCCTTCAATTAACAAAGTGTATGTTGTTATAAATTAGAAAAGAATGAGCACAAGTTAATAAAATTCAGGTATTATCTTTGTCTCGTGAGCGATCTCTGTACTCCGAAGGGAAATTCCTCACCGATTCATTATTGTATTGACCAGGAGCGAATTGAATTGCTTACTTAAAGAGAATCAGATTACATTAACCAGAATCATGCCGAACTACAGACTGAACTAGACGAAGTGTATTTTTTTTCTTGTATCGGAAGAAGTTTTTTCTCAAATCATGAGTATAATTCAACTGAATTAATTCTTTGACAACAAACAGCTGATAGCTTAGAAAAATAGGTAACTTAGTTTTGTGAATATATCAGAAATGTTTAAATTCAATAGCAGATTGTGAAGTTAACTTGGAAAAACGAGTGGTGTCAAGCAACTTCTTTAGTTCTAGTCAGCTCAGGCTTTGTCTAACTAACAAAAGTTTAAGGAGAATAAACGTTGACATATTAAATTTTGTATGTCTTTGCTTGCTTTTGCATTTTTTAGCTCATTTCTTATATATGAAAAGCACGGGCGTAAGTATATGTAGTGTAGAAATTATAACAATACTTTTAACATTTGTTTAAGAAGAATTGAATGCATTATTTTTAGGAGTTAGATAGTTTAATATTTATTTGTTTTCGTACCCTGAGAGTTTTGCAGACCTAAAAATGTAAAAAATTCCAGCCTAAAACACTTGATGACGTCAAGAGGCGCAAAGGCGGATTTGTCTCGGCTCTATGTGCTCTGCGTTTTGCCTGCACATGCTTATGTCGCCAGCAACAAACTTTTATTCACAACACATAACACAGGGGTGAATTAATTTCATTCACTACAGGGAATTAACATTATTTATTTATTCAATGTCCAAAAGGCTGGTTCTGAATAACATTTTGATGGATGAAGCTCTGCTCAGACTTTACAAATGCTCATTACATTATAGCATTATAATAAACTTTATACTGTTTTATAAATTATGGAAGAACACGTCAAATTTGGCACCTCTCGCGCATGGCCTGGAATCTCTAGATGTGTTTTTGAGTTGCAAACCACCGAAAAATTTAGCAAAATTGTTTACGGGAATCCAAAATCTATGAAATTTTGAATTTCAACTCCTCTTTTAACCAGTTGTAGGGAACGAGTCGTTCTGAAAGCCTGCTCAACTTTTCTGCGGTGCTTTTTCCTATTTCTTCTTTCGCATTTTTTTCCCTAAAGTATCTATCAGATACGTTTCAGCTTGTTTTAATGCAAATTTTTACTCAATTGCCAAATCAGACTACCATTATGACAACTATTTTTTGCAAAGTCATTGAAATCTGTCCTTTTGACATGATGTTTTGATTATTTAAAAAAAAAACGTCGAAATAGTACCTGATCCCATGCTTGGGCACAGTCTCTTCTCAAAAGCCCGACATTTTCGCTCGTTAAACTTGAAGACGAAGGCTGTATGATCAACGATGCCGGCTCTCGGTTTACACTTTTCAATAAATTCTTGTTTGCCTCGACGCTTTGTGCATTGTGCATGCAATTTAATGAGAATGAGCAAACCAACCAAAGTAATCTAATTAAAAAAACAAAGTGATCATTATTTAAAAAGCGCGTCCTTTGCCGTTTGCCCAGTCGACGGATGTGAAAAATGCATCTTGGACGAATTGTAAAGTTTTTAGGTTGATGCAAAAACCTCCAGATTCACTCAATTACGCCTACAGTTCATCCTCGAGTCCTTCAACATGTTATGCGGACCTCTTAACACACGGAATAAAACTGATCACAGCTGCTCAGCTGCCCAGTCTAACTTTTTCGCCGCCTGCATGCATGTTTTTCGCCACCCAAGTAATGAAATTGCTTAGGCGGCGAAAAAAATGCATGCTCCAGCGAAAGAGTTTGAGTGGGGAGTACGATACTGAATTCAAGTTACTAACAGAAGACTGATTTTTATTTGTATAAGTTGAGGAGGCTCAGGCTTGATGATGTATGTATCGAGATAAACTGTAGAATTTTTGTACTTCTCTTATTATGAAATCCGGTAGGCGTGTTGCACACGAGCCTTCTGCTTTGAGTCCTGCCATTCAATTTGAACGATAAAATCATTATAAAATCAAAATAAAGTCATCGCCACCCCAGTCTAACTTTTCACCGGAGCATGCATGTTTTTCGCCACCCAAGCAATTTGGCGACGAAAAGTATGCATGCAGGCGGCGAAAAAAGTAGACTGGGACGCTGTTCATAGTTTTCTAAGAGTGAATACATCAGTGCAAGCATGAATAATATTTCTAACACTTCTCCTACGAGTCATTGATGTTGATTTCAGCTTTAGAAAAAAAATCATATTAAAATCATACTTAAATAATCGCGACGCTGTTCACAGTTTCTAAAACTGATCGTATGACAGCGAGCATGAGAAATATTCCTAACACTTCTCTGTAAGTGACGATATCAGACCTGGCAAAAATGACTTTGATGTAATGAATTTAAAGACTGATGCTTCTGATGGTCAGCAAGCGCTGCGTCGCACAGACCCCGTGTGTCATCCCTGACAACTTTCAATATTTTAGGCAACCCTCGACTGTGTTTCACTTTCCTTAATTTAAGTGACTGAAAAATTCTTCGTTAATTAAGAGATAAGCTGTTACTTCCTTAGGAAAAAGAACAGTTTAGTTTTATATAACCTTACTGTGCTCTTTGAGAAAGCAAATTTAATTTTGGAAGTGAAGGACACAGAGTGTGTGTGTGAATGTATCGTTCCAAATAACATAGGTTGAAATGCACAATAGAATATGAAAAAATTTTGAGAAATAGTATTTGAAGTAAGCATGTATACGTAATTGGAATAAAATGAGAAAATTAAGTGACACATAAATGACTACAACGTGAAATACAGAAGATCGTTGGTCATTCTGTTCACATATAAAACGGACTGGCCAGCGTTCAGAAGAATGTTGGTGCCTTTTACTCAGTCCGTTTTGCGTGGACTGCGGTTTGGACACGCGAAATGAAGACTCGCTGGAGTGTGGAATGGATGAAAAACAGCAGCACAAAATGAGGGTGGGGTTCTATAAATCGATATCATGATCCCAAACCTTTTGACTTAATCTTTTCTCAAACCTTGAGCCCAAACCTTGAGCGTAATTCATGAGCTCGAACCTTGAACCCAAACCTTTAGTCCAAACTTTAAGCCCAAGCCTTGAACTTACAACGTAAGCCCAAACCTTGAACCCAAACCTTGAGCCCAAACCTTGAACCCAAACCTTGAACCCAAACCTTGAACCCAAACCTTGAACCCAAACCTTGAACTCAAACCTTGAACCCAAACCTCGAACCCAAACCTTGAACCCAAACCTTGAACCCAAACCTTGAACCCAAACCTTGAACCTAAACCTTGAGCCCAAACCTTGAGCCCAAACCTTGAGCCCAAACCTTGTACCCAAACCTTGAACCTAAATCTTGAACCCAAACCTTGAACCCAAACCTTGAACCCAAACCTTGTACCCAAACCTTGAACCTAAATCTTGAACCCAAACCTTGAACTCAAACCTTGAACCCAAACCTTGTACCCAAACCTTGAACCCAAACCTTTTACCCAAACCTTGTACCCAAACCTTGAACCCAAATCTTGAACTCAAACCTTGAACCCAAACCTTGAGCCCAAACCTTGAGCTCAAACCTTGAACCCAAACCTTGAACCTAAATCTTGAACCCAAACCTTGAACCCAAACCTTGAACCCAAAACTTGTACCCAAACCTTGAACCCAAACCTTGTGCCCAAACCTTGAACCCAAACCTTGAACCCAAACCTTGAGCCCAAACCTTGTACCCAAACCTTGAACCCAAACCTTGAACCCAAACCTTGAACCCAAACCTTGAACCTAAATCTTGAACCCAAACCTTTTACCCAAACCTTGAACCCAAACCTTGAACCCAAACCTTGAACCCTAGCCTTGAATCCAAACCTTTAGTTCAAACCTCGATCTTTAGCCTGGAGCTCAAACATTGAGCCCAAACACTGAGTCAATAAAATGTAATGGAAATTTAGAACATATACACACAGAACAACTCTGGTTTAAAAACGGATGGAAACATTGATAAATATTGACTATAAGTATGGAATGAATACTGCTTACAAACATAGGATAGAGCTAGAGATTGAATAATGGCTCACCTCTCAAGTCCCGCGTGTGAAAAGCTTCACAGTTCTGGTAGAGTTCACAGACCAACAATATCTCATGGCGCATCAAACCATTGGTGGATAAGATTTTTTGATTGTAAGTTACTTGGGGCATCTCTAACCTCAATAAAGGTTTTCCCAAGAGCAGACAGAGGAAGGCACCATTCGGTATGGGCCTTAGAAATTGTAGAATCTATCCACAAGGGGTGCCTCCCCCCTCCCCCCCCCCCCTCTCCATTGCATAGAAACCGCAATATTGAAAGAGTTTCATATTCACATTAAAATTAACATACGACAGCAATAAGTGCTGAAAAAAGGACAACATTGAACCGAAAACAGACAGCCCGTAACCTAACAAAAACCATCTTCTACTCGTATTTCGACATTAGAAAGATTGTTAATCTTGAGCTCCTGAGCTCACGTCACTTTCTTTAGAGAGCTAATTTCCAGAGTGGTGCCTCCTTCCTGTCTTTGGAATGACTTTGTTGCAGTTAAGGAGGCTTAAACTTCTCAAATCTAATCTAATTATTACAACATACCTGCTACACTAAACAATATTGCCATCCTTTACGTGTGTGATAAATGGACTCAAATCTGATTAGTTTACTGAAGTACATTTAGCATGGGTCTTGAAGAGACACATGCAGAAGTTGATTGCATCTTAGATACGGTGAGAATCAAAAGAACATTACCCCCCTCAAAAAAAACAATTAAAATCTACAAGTCCGCGGGGAATATGTGTGGAGCTATCAAGATACGGACCCGAAAGTGAGGAATATAATCAACAAAGACAAGGGAGAATACATGATCAAAACGGAATGCTTTGCTGCAGTAGGCGCAATAAGATGAGAGCTCGGATATTCATGTGATCTGTCATAAGCACTAAGAAAATTTTGACAATCGCAAAACAAGAACCACTGTCGCGAAAGGCAGAGAAAGACAGTAGAAGAACCGAAGGGTAAAGCAGTTTGATGAAGTTCAAGTAAATTAGGTCACCACCATCCTAAGAAGCCAACATTCTAGTAACGGAGGAAGACTTGAATGTGAATTCCGACCCTCCTAAGATGTAAGAAATTTTAGCCAACATTCAAGTGAGTTTTGGACTTATTGGATTTGATCCATTTTTTTCCAGTGACGCCCACAATACACCGTCGCAGCACTAGTCGTCAACATCCGTCCTAATGCGCCTACATTCCAGTTGCAAAGGAAGACTTGTATGTGAATTCCGAGTCACTTTAAAGAAGTGGGAAATTTTAGCAGCGATGAAGCACAGAGGAGAGTAAAATCCCAAGAAGATGATGTACTACCCACACGGGGTGACAACTATTGTTTCTATGGGAATTAGTACTCCCTGTAGGAAAATGTGATGTCCTGAGCTAAAAGTTAGGTTGACCTTATTTTTGTTCAAATGAAATAAGTTTTTGTTATGGGCCATCATTTTCGGTTCACTGCTGTCCAGTTTTTTAGCACCTACAAATTCCTGCTTCAATTTCTATTCGGAATCATAAACTTAAAAACCCTTACAATAGAATCTTCTTGACGTAAAAGAAGAAAATTGGCATAAATCATTGAAGTATATGATTTTATAATAACTTATGAGGAAGGTCAATAAACTCAACTGCCATCAAGAAAATATATTGTACGCTAAACTACATTCTGGACGAACACAAGAGAATCAATTTTAAGTTCAAAAATATTCGTGGTGGTGAATGCTTACTCAACCCCTGAGTCATGATCTCTTAATTCCTGAATCATGATCATCCAGTCCCTGAATCATGATACCTCATTCCCTGTATCATATTTACCCTTCTCTACGTGGCAATTACTTACTTATCTCTGGCCTTGGGTTGTAGGAACTCAAAGGTCGTTTTTAGTAAGTGCCCCAAAGTTATGATTAGTATGTTCCTCTAGGTCATGATTAGTAGGTGCCTAGAGGTCATAATTAGTATGGGCTTTACAATCATGATTACCAAGGGCTGTCCAGACTGCATTAAAAACTAAAAGGCAATGATCATGTCGGCTCCCCCTCTAACGACGCGCAAGTTTGGAAAGTTGAAAATAGTAAATTCCCGTCAACCTTAATTCCAACTAAATATTAACATACTTATGTTCCGGGAGAGGTAAACATACGTCTAGACTCTAATTTAAGTGCACCAGACATATACAACATTGGTTAACAACATTAAATCTGTTTATCCGCGTTAGAATTCAATAATACTCACTAACAACACAGTCCTATTGTACTTAGTCTACGCCTGTATTGTTTCACAACATATCGACACAAAACCGCAAACATCATTTTAAAATTATAACGTTAATAAGAAAAAGGGTCTAATTCTTCTGAATGATGCAATAGCATTTTCATGATTAATGATCTTTTTGCAAATATTTTAGCCGTAATGGAATTTTCATGAGGTTTCTGAGTCGTGTTCGGCTGACCGCCGTTCAGCACAGTCGAGGCTGCCCAAACTGTACGAATGTATTCTTCACGTCCTCGGTGGATATAACATCCATTGCTAATTTTCAAAACAGTACAGCAATCAAAAATTTTAATGGTTGACAGTTGGAGGTTCCCTGATCGTAATTTAGAAATATTTGTTCAAAAATATTGCACTAATCACTTAGACAGTACAGAAATGAGAAATTGAGACATTCAACTACATGCTCAACTACATTCAACAATTCAACAGGTGGAGCTTTCCTCATCGTCATCTGGAAATATTTGTTGAAAAATATTGCACTCATGATTTTAATGGCACAGAAATTTTTCATTTGACATTGAGATATTCAGCAGCATCCACAGCGGTGCCGCATATCACGAATGTCGTCTCAACCTCTCTGCTTCATTTGAAATTACGTTCAAGTTTATAAAAATTATCTCATACACATTCGCATTTAATCAGAAAAGGAAACAATTCTTCATGAAAGAAACGCATATTTTACTCGCTATTTCTTCGCGTGAATACTTTGAAAATTTTTTTCAAGCATTCTCATCCGAAGCAGTGACTAACTGATCACAGTAATTAAACTTTACTCGTATTTCAAAAAAGTTTCACAAAATACGGGAATTTTCGCATAATTTTCCCCTACCAACACATAACATAGCAAGGCAAGAATTTATATAATATTACATGAGTTGCGTTACTCAGTATTTCGCGTAGATTACGCAGAAGCTGGCAGGTAATTTATAAAAATTCGCTGCCGCGAATAACTAAAATTTTACACGATTTAAGTTTCAACGTGGAAAATAATTCCCAGACTGATATGTTTTAGAGAAAGGTAGATAGCCAAATAAATAATTAGCACAAATGAAACTTAATGAGAGTTAATGCAGTGAAAAAAATTAATTTCTAAAATTTTACACTGGAAAAAAATTCTTTAAGGCACAAAAATACTGACGATACTTTATTCATCAACGCTGATATGCAAGACATCAAAATGAATTCTAAAAATGTTGTCGAAATTTCATGAACACTAACAAAATTGATACGACTGCACAACTATTTAGTTTTAAAAAAAAGGCCATAATGATAGTTCACTGCACTTCGACACCATATTTCAACTCAAAGAAAACACCTACGGAATTCACAATTAGAATGCTTATAAGTCTACGGATTTTGCTCCTGAGATTTAATTTACTTTTCCAATTATTGTACTTCGACGCTCAACAAGAAAATGATCCATAAAATGAGTCTGCTTCGTATTATTCAACCTCTCTAGAGTAATATTTTTAAATTACTTTATTATAACATTCTGTTTAGATAGAAAATGTGTTTTTTAATAATCGCTCAATTACCAAGCGGATGCGTTTGAAGAGAACTGCACAATTTTATGTTATATCCCTTTCGATATCTAAAATTTCCAGGCGACTCGTGAAATATCACATTGCGGGACATAACACACTTCCGGGACCAACTAATTCCATAACTCTGAACTAGACAATTTTTATTCTCAAAAAAAGTTCGGGGATAATAACGGTTTACATATTCAACGAATAAAAATATTTTTGCATCAAATTATTTTCCTCGCTCGGTGCAAGCTCAAAGTTAGTAACAAAATACGACATCACTTTATATTTTAGCATAAGGTGCTCCGTTAACAAGTGCTGCAATGGCTGAAATACACATTCTAGTACAAGGTAGGCCTACCTACCCCACAAATTAGCAAATTCTAGTGCTAGGTGACTACTCCAAAAATAACTTAAAAACCTTTTCTAAATTAGAATCAGTTGATAATATACAAAAATGACGTATTCGAGGTTTATTGAATGCTAAGCAATGTCAAAAAATGGAATATGTCACGAATTGGAACATGTCCGCCAAATTTCTGCCGGCAAAAGTATATTTAAATAACTACGTTATTCCGAACTTGAAGTCAAGATGTGTTTATTATGTAATTATGTAGGACTGTTATAGACATCTTAACGTAGAGATAATTAGGAATTAGTATAAATCGACCGAGAATGATGCGACTTGTATAGATAATTACTAATTATCAATTAAAACCCTTTATCGATCCAGCGCGTAATTTAAGAAATGTATCAAATCTTGCATTTCAACTTAAGATTTTTGTTCAGCTTCAATTTTCACTGAATTTCTTAAAGAAGTGAAAACAATGTTCGCAAAGTTAGAGTCGGGCTCGGGTGACACAAGACACTAGCTCAGCCATCACCAGGTGACTGATGTCGTCACGAATGGAAATTCTAATTCCGCCAACGAACTCAATTAAGAAATTACGTCTAAATCTTGTGAAACACATTGCATAAAGGATGGGTTAGAGGTGAGTCAAAGGCGTGTAAACAAAAATCTATTCATGGAACTCAGATGCGCCAAAACTGTGTGACTATTGTGTAAAAAATAACGAGCTAAGCAAACGCGAGACTTTTGTACGAGTATGTAATTGTGCAAATTTGCTCAGAATGCACAATGTGTTGAATAAAATTGTGCTCTTCTTAATATGTATGTTTCTTATTCTGATAAATAAATATTCAAACATTTTTCACAAACTGTAAATCTATCCGATTTGACGACTAAAATGGCAAACATACAAGCTATTTAGTTATGGCACTCGTGTACATCTAACACTTAGTTTCAAAGTTTTCTAGCACTCGTGTGAGAAATCTTAAGGGTCTTAATAGGCAAATTTTAATTAATGCTGCTAACTTAATCACACTTGATTCTAGCTCAATAATAGCCGCATTAGAACTCGTGAGGTGTGTGAGATTGCTATTACTGGCCACGTGTTCCCAAGTGGTAGATTGAGTTGATCTATTCTACCATCATATATTAATCAATAGGAAGCCCGAGTCATTACACATACTCTATCCCTACGTGTTTTTCAATCGGAAGCTCAAGTTGTCCTATTCTATCCCACGTGTTGTTCAGTTGGAAGCTCAAGTTGGTATACTTTATTTGTATGTGTTACTCAATCGGAAGCACCAGTTGTCCTATTCTATCCCACGTGTTGTTCAGTCGGAAGCTCAAGTTTGTATACTTTATACTGCCTTACAAAATCGAAACCTCAAATTCATACTTCTTACGCCACTATCATATGAGCTAAAACGACGAAAACGTAACCTGTTCATCAATAAATTAATTTTACGCATATTCAAAGAAGTTTGAATTTGCAAGCAGCGTTCCACCTCACTTCCTGCTGAGCCAATTTGCAGGTTATCATTACGAACAGTATGAAATGTCTACAAAAGCTTTCTTAAATTATCCCTTCTACTGACGTATTTTAGAAAGGTTTATGCATTAGTACGGTTTACCCTCTGGAGTTACATCACAATGAATGGTCTTCAAGACGAAAAACGTAAACTAAAGTCATACAAACGAATCCTTTCGCTTGAAATTTTGAATAATCTTCACATAAGTAAAAGTTGCCTGTTTTTTTCAAACATTGAGTACCCAAAATCTTTACCTAAGAAAAATCGTCGGAAATTCATTTTTTTCTTATTTGTAACTCGTTTTTGTTGAAATTGAATATACTTGATCTGGAGTTAATTTCGTAAATTTTTGCCCTAAATCTATCTCACAAAGCTCAAAACCGACTGTGATAGAGGAAACGAAATGAATAATTTTAACAGAAAACGAAATTGACTGTGAAAGCAAACGATTTGTTAAGCGATCAAACTTTGCCAAAACCTTTTTTGTGATAATTATTTCGAGTTATACTTTTCATCTGTCAATAATTGGCATTGTGATGATAATAATTACATTTGTTAAATGGCCTTTAAATAGATTTTTCTAAATATTTATGTTTCAAGATTGCTAGACGATGTAACAGTGCAAAACGTAATGTGATTAATTTATTTCAATATTGAAATTCCCAACCAGTTGAAAATTTTGTGGGAAGGTCAGAGTCAATGATAATCCCAGGGTTCTTAAATTTGAGCCACTCAAAACAAACACGAATTTTTTTATCACACATAACGACGATCAAGATACAAACAATTCATGACATCATATATTTGCTGTGCTGGTTATCTGTGATCTTATACAATACAATATCTAGAAGAACCAACGTTATAGAGAACATTTATTGTAGCAACTATAGTAGTACTTATAGGGCGATTCTTAGAAAACTTATTCTCAAAATAAATAGAAGAACCAACGTTATAGAGAACATTTATTGTCGCAACTATAGTAGTACTTATAGGGCGATTCTTAGGGAATCTTATTTAACAAGATAGAAGAACCAACGTTATAGAGAACATTTATTGTCGCAACTATAGTAGTACTTATAGGGCGATTCTTAGGGAATCTTATTTAACAAGATAAAATTCCCTAAGAATCGCCCTATAAGTACTACTATAGTTGCTACAATACAATATCTTTATTCTTTTTTCTCAAGCATTATATATAAGATTTCTCTTTGACTAAATCATACCATTTCTTTCAGGTCGTTTGAGTATGCTCTAGGATTTTCAGAAAAAATTGCTCCGTGTTTGTACCATCTAAAGATCATTGTAGAAATATTTTATATTTTGAACTTTTTGATGGAAGTACACGAAAATTATCGTTAGCTGGATGATGACGTTGAATTGTAGTGAAAAGTAAAAAAATCATTTGAATTCACTCGTGAGACGAAGATGCTAAATCGCAGTCGAAAATATTTTACTGAAGCCGTCAGAGCAAGTCGGTGGGATTGCTTCTCTGCTGGTAACCCAAGGATAAAATTAAAAAAACTTCTACAAAGTAGTTGTATTAATAACGAAAAATAATGAAATTATTTCTCTAAAACCCACGTTAAAAAGGAAGTTTTGAAAAAAGGCTTCAAGTACGCAGGTAGTAATAACCTTACGCTACTCAGAGACTTTCATGCAGTCTTGACGAGTTAATAAAATCACTTGTAATTCCACGGTCACGCTGTCGGAAAGTTGTGCACGCGAACGCAAAATAATTTCAAGATTCTTCAACTATACGCAATGCGTGTTTTGTTCCTCGCCTAAAATTCATGTGCATTAAAATTTGTTAATTTAATTTTTTAATTTTTAATTAATTTTAATTAACGCAAACTTAATTTTTATTCGCACCTATTAAAGCTAAATGAAGGCATGATCTATTCAATGTTTACTATTTTCAAAATTACTTGCTCCAATCGACTTCAAATTTGAGTTGAAAATTGAACTTCAGTTTAATCGATTCCGGTCAAAGTGTTGAACCACAAAGTCAACTCAAGCACATGGGGGGCGTACATTTGAAACAGCTAGACAAGATCCTTCACCAGTATTTTTCACTTTAATTCGGGCTTGTGATTTTTTTTTCACGTACTAGGCAAAGTACCGAATACAAGATACCACGGTCTAGCGGCAGATTGCAAAATCGAAACGGCGCTCTTGTTGGGTTGAACACTTCAGCGAGCATCTCACTGACATGAAAAATGAAGAACTATGTAAGTGTACTAAGTATCGAAGCACTCGAGCAGCCTGTCGTTCAAAGAACGCCGGCTTTCCCCTCAAAGTAAACTGGATTTAACAGTAAATAAGCCCAATTAACTGTGGAATTAACCCCACGCCAGATACTTGCTACAAGCTCTGGTGATTCTGCACGGAGTCCCTCACATGGTGCCCCAACAGAATGTTCTCACTCCTTGCCTGCTTAGTATTCATGCGTTTTGTTTCGATGTGTTTATTGTTAGAGATACAAATCTCATGAGTTCAATGAAAAAAGAATATTTAAGAAAATAAAATTTGATTTCATGAAAGAAAACTTAATCGCGCCTGAAAAAAGCGAAAAAAATTCTTAAATAATCGTCGGCCAAAATATGAGAACATTTTTTTGGGACACTACTGGAAGGGAAATTCCAAAGATGAACTGGCGCAGTTGAGCACTACTATTTATTTTTGAATATTATTTCAGAAATTAAGGCATGGTTCATTTTCATTTCAGAAATTTACTTCAGTGAGAAATCACTGCCCTTTTCTAAAACAGAAATCGGAGCTTTCGCTAATGTTATTATTTTTCTATAAAATTTACATTCCTGTGATACGGTATGAACTCAGTTTTCAGCTTTCAAAAGAATAATTTCCAAAAATGAAAAAGTAATAATCCTGAGGCATGAGACATGCCTACAAAAACTACTCTCCGGCAAACAAATTGTGTCAACAACAAACTGAATTTCTACGGTAAAACACTCTAAACTTGATCGCGATATGTAATTAAGAAGCAGTGACTTAAGTTATGTGGTCGGTGAAAAACTATTTACACATAAAATCTAGGAACTAATTACAAAATAGCTCATAATTCACATAAAAGCGAAACATACCACCCTCGAACAATTCTTCAAATATTTCAAGCGAGCTTTTATTTAAAGTTTATTACTGTATTTGATCAGTCTAAGAAATTCGAAAATTGATATTTTCCTCAAATCCAAAAAAAGTCATTGAGCAGCTACACAAGTGAGGAAGTTCTTCAGCATTTCGATATGAAGTATCTCAGTAACATTAATCTTGAACAGCTACCTCTAAAATATGATAGGAATCTTTCCAGAAGCCATCACTCACGAATCTATCACAAAAATATGACAGGAAGATTTGAAAAAATATCACTCACTCACGCCTTAGCTTCCAGAACAATGAAATCTTGTTTATCGGTCATAAAATTTTTCTCGGTAACTTTCGCGAAATTCGAAAAAAAGATTTTCTCTCTTTTGGCCAACATCTGGGCCTTTTGAAAATATAATCTCGGTTAAACTTAATCTAGTCTAATGATACCGAACAAGAACTCAACGCAGGGATCACGAAACAGGCGGTGATCTCAAGTGTTCGGCCGAGAACAAATTTTATGTTGCTTTAAATGTGCCCAGCAAGCTCTTGTATAAATCGTACATCAAGATCTACAAAGCCCTTAAGCTTCAAAAAAGGCTCCCTTATGATTTCATGTTCAGGTGTAAATTGAGTTAGGGATGAAAATCCATAAGCATCTTGATCGAGGAATTTGATGACGACTTTCTATTCGAAAAGACAATTATGAAAAAAATGCCTTAACAACTAATCACTTCTCAGTTTTGAGTAATTAATTAGATTAGTATTTCATCAAATTTAGTTACGGTAAAAAAGTTCCACTTATTAATGGGTTTGAGTAGATTAAAGTTCTTAATCAAACTAAGTAATGTAAACATTCCTCGTTAAATTGAACAAATCGCGGCAATGATGAAATTGTCAATGAAAATCCACAAGCAGAGATATAAGTATGAAGTTATTTTCAAGATCATGAACAAGTAACAAATACAAATTCATCATCAAGTTTCGCAAACAAGAATTTAAAATTTTAATTTCGGAATTGAGTTGGGCGAGCCAAGAACGCCACGTTCAACTAGCAAATTACACCTTCTTCATCAAGACATATGAAGAATTCAACAACACCAAGCCACACTTCGTGTAACACAGACGCGCAACACATGCGCAACGCACATGCTAGAGTACGCAATGACCTCACTCGTACACAGGTCATTTATGAAACATTCACCTACTTCTACGTACTTTCAGCAACATATTAATAATATTTATATGTATTAAGACTTCAACGCACTCTGTAGTAAATAGACAAATAGGTATACGCATCAATACATAGACTACTCCATATATGCTACAGACACTGCCATGGAAGACACTGCCATATCAAGTGCCACAAAACTCTGATATGAGAACAAGTCACAAAGCCAGGCTGTAGAGCAGGCAACATCACATACAAGGCCTTACTTAGCTATAGCAAAACGCTCCTCTTCCATGTCACTGCTTTCAGCAGCAGCAAAGTCTTGTGTTCCAGAACTCTCGCGTTCAGACCATGGCTGCTCCGAAAAATTCTAGGTTACTTCTGAAGAACACCTAATCTTTTTTCAGGTATCAGGGTCCAATAATTATCCAAGATCAGGTTTATTTATAATTAAAACTGATCTTAGTGCCCCGAAACGTGGTAACCGGAAAATGTCATCAGGTTGAGGCACAAGAACAAAACTGATTTCTCGCTACGCTGTCTTTTCGCAGTAGACGTATCCAGGTTACGAGATGATGAATATAACGCGCACCCACATGCCCCCCAGCTCGCTGAAGGGCTCACTGAGCCCATCTTAGCGGTTCTTTGCAGCTGCTGTGTGACGAGCTCTCCCAATGTTGACTTCTTTCTCTAACTGACGCAAACTTTTTTTCTGTGATGAGCTTTCTTTAAAATGAAGAGATCTTTCACAAGAACGAACTTTTTTAAATGATGAGATCTCTCCTCTCTCAATAATGAAATCTCTCTCAATGATGAGATCTCTCTTACTGGTGAGAGCTCAAAATATGCTAGGTATAGAGCATTGTAAATTATCAACATTGTAAGCCTGAGTTCAAAAAAGTTACTTCAATACTTCTAGTTACTCCGACCTAGTTTTATAATTCGAAAGGTAACGTAACATTTATTTCAACGCAAGGCTAACTTAAATATCTGATATTATTTGATTGGCTAACAAGGATTTATTAGCAGCTTTTGATTTTTAATTGCGAAAGCTTTATGTTCATTGAAACAGAGTAATGTAGCTGGACAATATTGCGTGTTTTTTAGGCAGCTAATGCATATGCATAAAGCACAATAGTATTTGTTCAGAAAGATACTGCTATTTTTTATGTTGATCGCTTACTAAAACTGTAAATCAATGGCATATTAAACCAAATTTGTGCTATAAT
The DNA here is from genome assembly GCA_030386875.1 of Morinoia aosen. NCBI lineage: Eukaryota > Metazoa > Arthropoda > Malacostraca > Amphipoda > Talitridae > Morinoia > Morinoia aosen. The sequence goes on along the minus strand of CM059568.1, from coordinate 9,941,097 downwards.
CAAAATTTAAGTAAACTTTTATCTCGAAATAAATTCGGATCAACGATTGAAACTTCCAACAACAGCTTATTACAATTATTGCTTCTAGATTTCAATTCTAAGAAAACCAAACATGGAGAAAATTAAAAATTCAGGGAAAGTCTAAGAAGCTCCGATAATAAACCGAAGAACAATAGAACTCAAACGTACAATTCATCATCTATAAAGTGTCTGGTAAAGTCAACACATGTTCCCTCATCTTACACCGTTGCTGTCACGGAGATGTGCAACATCGGCCTCTAGATTTTGCCAAAACATGCAAGCAGTAAAAGTAACACGCATTCAATCAATTATATTTCACAGAATAATCAAGGTCAGTTCCCTGGAATTTTCCATAGCGACATTCCCGACCCAAAATGCTGTCATGTTTAAAACTTCGCTACCAGCGCCAGTTGGGCGATTTTTGTAATAATGTCGGAACCTCTTTCACTTTTCACTATTACTCTGCTTCCACTGTCAATAGTTACCTCTGGTGAGCCATTAATTACACTTCATGCAATTTTAATTAACCCTCAAATGGCTATAACTATCCCTCATGTGCCCTTAAGAATGCCTTTAATTAAATATGCCTTTAGTTGCCCCCTGACAAGCCGTCAATCACTAAACTTGTGCCAGTAGAGCGGAGTTGGTTCTCGAGTTATAAATCATCTGAAGGGAACCTGAACTTATACGAATAAGCATCAGTTTCAAAATCGATACAGCTAACTCGATGCCTGCTTTCAGTAGCGACGAGCTAGTTACACCTAAGACTCATTTTATCAAAGAGAAGGTTCACACGAGTTGTGTTGCTATGGCATCGAGGGAAAAAGTAGCGCGATCTCTACAGAATGGTGTAACTCTGCGATGGATTGTGCGGTTTTGTGTCGTTAAATCTCTATGCAATTCTTCAGCGTGTGATTTGAAGGACTGCAAAAAATCTTACGAAAAGGGAATCAAACTAAATGTACCCTAACAAACCATGGCATGTATTACATCCAGGAATTAAAGCCTATTAAAGTGACCAATAAAAAAGGTTAACGAGAACCTACGCGGACACTCGACGTCTTTAAAAAGTAAGAGCAGACGCTTGATGAGACTTGGTATTCCAATCAGAAAAGTCCATAAGAACCATATCGTTATCGCTCTACCGAGAACGGAAGCCACCATACCTAAATGAAATATATAATCCTAATGTCTATGTTGAACCATAACAGTTTATCATAATTCAACAAGGGTCGACAGTTCTTCTCTAGAACTCGATTACGTCGAGCAACTGTTGTGATGACTCTAGAATCGGTATCTAGTATACCATTGAGCTTGTCAGAAACAAAATCGTAATACATTTTTTTTTATAATAAAAACTGTGAACCGCATCAAAAACGGCGCTAATTTTGAAATTGAAATTAATAATGATGTATACTTGTAAAAATGAAACGTTTATCGTCCAAGGGAAGATGATCTAGAACATTTTGTTCTGCCAGGAAATAAATAGTGCTAACATTTTGACTGTAGTGCTGGGCTTACTGTTCTTCATGCCGTGAATTATTTAGCTCCAGGTCGTCGCACGGCAACTTCTCCAATTTTAATGCAGAAATGCGATATCGAAAATTATGTCATAAAGCTTCTGTGTTCTAATCAGAATTATTATGATAGTTTTCTTTTCTTCTCAGGACCCCCAGTGCCGCTAAATATATTTGTCCAAAAGCATCAACAACCACCTTTTTTATTACCTCCAGCAACCATATCTTCCGCCGCCACCACCATCACCACCTCCCTTACCTTCCAAACCAGCACTGAAACTCGTTGGAAGACTTCGCCTGACTGAGCCTTGATGAGATATCTATTATTTCTACCACATCAAATTATGCTCCATGCTCGTGGCCCATATTTATGATTATTCTGAAACCAACTTTAATAGAATATCTTTTTTTTAATTTCCAAACTACTCAAAATGGAGGTAGAGACATGTTACTCATGAAACATAAAGGTATATTAAATATATACAGGTCTTTACGTGAGCTAATGGATGTTGCAGAAAGGTAACGCAATGTCATAATTTCTCTCTTTATGTAGCTCATGAATAGAAAACGAGAGACAATTAAAAGTGTTGACAACGATTTGAGATTCAAATTTTCTGCTTCACGTACACAATTTGATATTTTAGAGAAAAGAAAGTGCTTTTCTTCTGTTTCATAATGCCAAAAATATTAATTGATATCGTGCTAAAAGAGCATTCTCAAACTGACCAACGGGTGAACTTTTTCCAGCAACAAAGTTTGAATATCTGCGAAAAAAATAACCTCACGCACAAAAACCAGTTTCTATGCTTAGTGTCTTTATAATGAAACAAGCTCATGCTATTCATTTTGCAACGCTCAAACTGCTCATTTTGTAGCATAGACACCAGCTATTTAGTATCATAGATACGTACCATAAACACCAGCTATTCCGTAACATGGACACCAAGTTTGGACACACGCTATTTCGCAACATAGACACCTACCGTAGATATCAGCCATGTAGCAGCATAAATATGTAGCATGGAAATCGGTTAAATTGTGTGTCGCATAGCGACAAAAAAAATGAAATTGAAAAAAAATTAATTCAGTTCATGTGTTATATTTTATTTGCTTGATACAAAAGAGGAATCGTAGCTCCCTGCTACAGTAATTCACTTTAAGAACACTTAGAAATTCATAAAAATAATTCATCCAAGCTAGCGTACAAGACACTCAGTTCGCACAGATTTATTCACGAAGCCTGTAGCATATTCATGACACCAGTAAAAATTATTCAAGAGCAACACGAGCACTTACTTTTACGTAAGTTACTCCCATGTGAATTTTTTAACCATCTTACGAACACCTAATTTTCAATTTCGTCTGGAGATACAATCTGATAATGACTTATTTTTCATTTTTCGAAAGCGGTTCATCTTGAAATCGGTCTAGCTGATGTCTTTATTTCTGATACGCATCAATCCCTCCCAGCCAACGTCCTTCTGACCAGTCCTGCCTGTCCCCCTCTGACCAGTCCCACATGTTGTGCATCAGCCAGCGCCCCCCTGACCAGTCTTGAAAGTCGTGCATCAGCCAACTTGCTCCAGTTTGACCAAAAATAATCCTTAACCCCCAATCCCCGCTCTCCCTCGTTTGCAAACTCGTCAAGCTGCCAAATTCTCAGAACAGCGAACAGGGAGATCGTTATTCGGCCAAAATACAAGCAGTTCTTCTCTGGTCCATGGAAATATCAACAAAATTATTCATGAATTGCCTTCTGAAAGCTACAAGCCACTTATCAGCTACGAGGATCTCTATTTTTAGTCTTAAAATTCGTCCATAAAATACAAATGATCAAGTTGTAATATGTTTTGTACAGAATAATAAAAATCGTGTGCACCAAAAAACAAAAAAAAATTAACGTCAGAGAAATTAGATGAACTGACGAGCTGATGAACTGACGAGGTGAATATTCAGAGGCAGCTATACCTGCGAGTCTTTTGGCAGCCTATGCCAAATATGAAACACTTTTTTTTCCGAATCATGACGCCATCAGTAACAAAAAGGCGTATTAATTCAACCTAATGAAAATTCAACATAGATCGGATTTTGTGAAGGTGATTAGTAACTTCCAAACATTGGGACGGCGGTTACCTCATCAGAGAATGGGTCGGTAGCCATCACGGTAGAGGAAATAAGGTAGGGTCAAACCAGTCTTTTTTTTGTCGGCTGTGTGGGTTTGCTGACGTCACGGCAACGAACCAATGGCAGCGCTCAAATTGCATTTAGTAGCACTGCTACCAACAAATCTGTCTTCCCTATTGGCTAAAAAACATGGCGTTTTGGTGAAATCATAAAGTTTTTTTGAAATAAAGCCTTTCTATTGGCTAGTCGAACAAGAAGAAATGTATTTTCCCCATAGAAATGACCCTACCGTGTTTCCTCTACCGTGGTAGCCATGCTACCTCTCCATTAGACAGGGCCCGTCGTTTAGACATCGCGATGTCCACTAATTTCTAATGGAATTACGGACTCACAGCTACGGTCCACCAGAAAATAGCCCATAACGATGATGTGTGTGGGGACTAAATAAGATCTTCTATTTACACGGCAGGGTAGGTAGATTTTTTACTATCTATAAAATTCAACGATTTTCAAACGCCTAAGGCATACTTGCAGACATTCAACGTTTTTAAAAGTGCTAAATGATAATATTATGAATAATTTTATTATTGAAACTACCTCTTGTTAGAATTAAATCATTCTCATTCTATCCATTATAAAAAAGCTCAGGCTGCACTACATAGTAATGATAATTCATAAGTTCCTTTAAAAATAATTGGACAATAACTCTCACACGCACATTTCGCTTAATAATGAACAATGTTTTCACTTTTAAAACGCCTCGCTGGCGCATTCTCGTCAATTTCTAAACCATATTAAAAAAAGTTCAAAGTCGGCAACACATATTCGCCCTTCAACATGAAAATGTTTCACTTCTAACGCGCCGCATTTTTTGTTGGGACTTGCATCAATTTATTTTGACTATGCGCGTTATCGTGATAAGACTAATTATTTACGGGTGTATTGGACGAAGACTTTACAAAACTGCCTTAGGAATGCTAAGTGCTAAAAAGAGGGAAGGGGTAGGAGGGGAGAGAGAGGGGGGAAGGCAAACGCAATCTCTTCCAAGACTAGGTGATGACCTAGCCCGTATTGGTTGAGCTAGGTTGCACTAGGAGATATCAGGGCGAACTAGAACACAGCAACACGTACAGACACCAGGACGCACTAGGTAATATTACAAGATGACACCAGGACACACCAGGACACACCAGGAAACATCTAGGTGTACCAGAACACACCAGGGTGTACCAAGACATACCAGGACACACCAGGTCATACCAAAACTCACCAGGACACATAAGGTCCATGTTCATATCGCAACTTTAATTGCCATCAAATTTGGTTGAGTTCCTTCCAAATTCGTTAGTTTCACTAAACAATAAGGAAACTATTTTAAGTCAACATACTACGGGGTAAATTAAAACTAAAAGCCACATCTCGCTTTGACTGCGTTTCCAATGCTTCCTTAAAACAAACAAAAAATTCTGGAATTTTTCACATGACTCGAATTTTTGTTGCGGAGTCAACAGGTGATCGATGTTTGTATCTCCGTTGGGACCCGTTACACGGGTCGGCTGAACGCTCGCTGTGCAGTGTGATTGTTCATATAAAGTTGTCCTGGCAAATGAGCAATTTGGGACCGTAAATGATCATTGAGCGACTGTCAAACATCACTCCTTCCCAGTCTAACTTTTTTGCCGCCTGCATGCATGTTTTTAGCCACCCAAGTAATCAAATCGCTTAGGCGGCGAAAAAAATGCATGCTCCGGCAAAAAAGTTAGACAGGGATTTTGTGTGTGGGAAAGTTAAGAGATTCGTTGTTGTTTATGATACATCATCACTCAGTTATGGTGGACTTATTTTCTGTTCTCCATGCGTTCTTTTTTTTCTCGGATGTCGTTTAGAGGATACCCAGTCAAACTTTTTCGCCGGAGCATACATGTTTTTCACCGTCTAAGCGATTTAATTACTTGGGTGGCGGAAAACATGCATGCAGGTGGCGAAAAATGTAGACTGGGTAATTGTGTTGACGGTCTGGACATAACTTGACTAACGTCCACCACGTAACCAGCAGGCCAACAATAGCTGGGTCAAATTTACAATGACTCACAAAATGTTAAGGAATATCTTCGTCTAAAAGTTCACGATAACTTTTCAATCATAATACAAAATAAAGATACGCAAAGACTGTAGTCTTGTCTATTTTTAGGAGAAATGACTCCTAAGTTGAGTGAGTAATTCGTTCAGATTCCTACGTCTACGACGCTATCATCGCGACGCCTGCCTAGCTCACATGACGATGCAAACATTTCTGCCCTATTCTGCTCGCTGAACATCTTACACTTAACTTTAAAACATTCACAACAAACTACTTCTTTCACGCAGTTCATAAATATAACCTCGAATTTTAAACTCGATGGTCGGTCCCATGCGACTTACTCGAACTCGCTTGAGGGTAGCACTAAATTACACTAAAATCGCCAAAATTTAGTCAACAATTGAATTAAAAACCGTATTATAAATTTCCTAGCAGCAACAGATATGAATAACATGTAGTTACTTCTCGCTACTCCACCAAGTCACCAAACATTCTGGTACAGCGGGGACTCGAGAACGGCCAGACGAATATCACAAACGTAACATAGAGTACCGTTGCACCATTCGAGAAGACCAAACTGCAGTCCAACATTGGCTAACGATGATCCGGTTCTTCAAAGGTCCAGGGAAATTTTGCTTCAGGAAGTGAAAATTTGAGTCGTTTTCTAGGGTAACTTTTAGAAAGTTTGCCCCAGAAAACCGCCTCGTGGAAGCCAGACGGAACTTTTGACACGATCTGCTCACAGCTTCTCGGCCTTCGCGGCTGCGCACACCATGAACAGCTTTTGTAGGCCCAGGTCTATTTTCCCTGCGAAAAACAGCAATATTTTAGACTCATAAACGATGTCTTAGTCAGTTGGAATATTATTATTTTACAGTTTTGAAATATTTTTTGACAAAATTTGGAAAAAATCAGGACACTCAAATGATAGATTTGAAATTCATGTCGTGAAACTCATTCGAATTTGAATTTTCTGGCTGAATGAAATAAGATAAAATTGTAATTTGTTGGTGCTCTTGATCAGCTTTTGAGGCGATGGCGCCATCTATATTTCCAATAGGTCGATTCTTAGGGAATCTCACGCGTAAGATAAAAAAGAGAACTAACGTAAAAATATACATTTTTATTTATTTATTTTTATGGCAAACGTTTCGGAATATTATAAATCCATCCCCAGTGCTGAAAAACATACAAAAAGTTCCAAAAGGTAGAAAAAATAAAATAAAAAATATAATAAATATCGCCATCTAGTGTTGACTTCAAGAAACAAGGAATTTTTGCAGAAGAAATGCTCTTACAGAACACCTCGCCAGCATAGAAACCCAAAGTTGAAAAATATATCAATATTAACAAGACAAAAGCTGAAGAAGAAAGCAGTGGGCGCTGAAGAATAAGACAGCAGCAAGCCGAAAAAAGGTCCGTACACCACAAGAAACCAGAATGAAAACACAACCCTCCTCGCAGCGAATGAAAATCAGACTCAAACTCATAAGAGACAGGAGGAGATGAAGTCTTTCATAAATCCACCAACGCTCAATGGTTCAAAGCATTATTTTACGCCCGACGGTCGTGTGGGCCGGGAGTCTTTACTCTCTATTGAGCGCAGGAACAGAGTTTGAAGTATAATACTCGTCAAAAATGTCGAGAAAGAATTGGTCGATGCAAAATTTGCACTTGTAGAAGAATGAAACAAGCTAACAGTGTTACTGGCCTGACTTGAAGTATTCCAGCAATTCACCTTGATTGTCCCCTTCAAACAGTTCTCGTACTTTTCAGACAAATGTTACCGTGCTTGCGCTGGGAAAATAATGAAAGTAATAATAAATAAGAATTCCTCCCCCAAAAAATAGATCAATACTCCCGGGAACAGATATTCTATAATTTATATATGTATTCAAAAACATACGAATTTCATTAAGAGATGCAAATCAACGCTAACAAAAGAAATATTGCTCGATTATTTTTTCAGTTTAATTTCTCAAGAACCGTTTACCTTGAATTCTTTGAGTTAAATCAGTCGTTCTTAAAATCGAGTTCAAATTTCTCTTCAAGTTACCTCACAGAGCGAAAAATTGAGCCTCACTAGAGCGTTAAAATCTATGAAAATTCCACGCGTGTTGAACATTAAACAAATAATTCAAACAAATAATTCAATCTTTAAAGTCTGAGAAATTGAAAAATAAAACTTATGGCAATTAAAGGCTAGATTCTGTATTACATTTGAAAATATTAATGTCTGGTAGGAAAGCTTGTGACATTTATTTTTTAACCGAACGGTAAGCGGTTTGTGCTAAAAAAATTAGTTGAGAATTTTTCAGTAAGAAGGACATCCTCAGAAGTCAATAAAACCTAATATATCTCAGCAATAGAACTACATCAAGTTTAAATAAGACAGACCATGCAGTAATGAGAGTGAGATTCCGTGAAGAACACCTCCGTCGATCTTTCGTGTGATGGGGAGCTAAATTTCATGGAGTAAATATTGTGAGGTTGAATGGCATGCGAATAATTGCCAATCTTACAATACAAATAAATGCACTCTAAAAATAGAGCAAATATGAGTCAGATATATAAAAAAAAAATGTTTATGCGAATGTACAAAATGCAGTTAGGTTGAACTATAGAAAATCCCAAAGAAAAGCAAACCAAAAAACCTGCAGTCATGCTAAATCTGCGAATTAACAACCGGATTATGCACTCACTCAATGGATTTATATGCCATCTGAGGAATACTTTCTGATTGCCCACAAGTCTTGTGTTAAAATCAGTGTACGTCATACTTCAAATCCATGTTAGAAAACCGGAACAAAGAATATAAGACATGATAATGAATAAAACTTCATTAATAGGTAAACCCACTCAAAATAAATAGGTAAGCCCACTCAACATAAATAGGTAAACCCACTCAACATAAATAGGTAAACCCACTCAACATAAATAGGTAAAACCACTCGGCATAAATAGTTAAGCCCACTCAACATAAAGAGGTAAACCCACTCGATGCAAATGGATAAACCCACTCGGAAAAAAATGTTACTATGGCCAATTTTTACCAATACACATGTTGCACATAAATAAAACCACACACAGGCAGGCATGATTCATACAAAGAGGTTATATTTTATTTGAGTGTGCAATATAAACTTGTAAATTAATATGCGAGTATTTGCGAACTCTTGTACGACCCGTTCTGTCATCTGAGATTGGGCGTTTAAATTTATATTAGAGTAGTTTCCTTTAGAAATATACTTAAATATTTTTATAACATTATTGGTTCGGGAGAGTGTGTAATGCATGCTATTTTCAAAAAATTGTTTCAAAGGAGAAAAGTTTCTCGAGATAATTTTTCGGTGAAATTGAAACTCAATTCATGAACACATCTAAAGGGATGATATGTTTGAACCAAAACCGGTGTTATGAATTTTGTAAACACATTTGAGTATCTAAAAATGTCCTTTCAGATAGAATACTTGAGAAGAGTATTTTAACACTGCATTTAACCCAAACATGGTGCACTTAATTCCAATACCGAGCATTAAAATTTCATGTATTTAAATACATTGAAATAATTCCTTCTTTTTTGCCCTCCTTTGTTCACTCCTCTTGCTTCGTCCACGGCTAGTTTGATGCTAGGAACGCTTTTTGGTGCGATCTTACTCCGTATAATTAGTGTACGGAGCTTGGAGGGTGCAACGCAGATGTTTTAACTAAAGCCAGCTTAGCAATATTACGTAAGGTGAGTTATTTTCAGCCTCCCTAACCACAACAAAAGGGTTCCAAATAAAAGAAAAAACGAGGAACCATTTAGTAAGGAATTTAGGGAACGCAGAATCTACGCACAAGGTGTGTTCCCTCACTAAGCTCCGTATGAATAGAAATAGTTCGTTGAGGAAAAATTAATGAAAAAAGATAAAAGTTGAAGCAGGGAGAATTAACTGCTTAAAAAAAGACTGCAGTGCACCGCAAAAATATAGTCAGTCACACAAAAAAAAACTGCTCTTTTTCTAATAAAGGAAGGCCTACTTAGGCCGAGCTCGGGACCTCACTTTTCCCCTGGGAGTGCTGATTTCCCTAAGTGCATGATTGTATAATAGGGCTACCATGACAGTAGGTACAGAGTGTTCATGTAAACTAGATTTGTAAAACTTGGCAGATAAACTGGCATTTTAGTACTTCTCTAATATGCAACCTTACAATGCAGTACTCATCAGTATATTTCAGGATACACTTTTGTTTTCCTGAGTTTTACTTACTGTATTTTTAATTATGAAAATAAGGTGCATGACACACTCCATCTATTTGCTAGTTATACATCATAACAGTGCAGGTGGAGCGCTTATATGAAGTATATGTGTGTGTGTGTGTTGAGCAGTGATGTTTCTTCTTCTTGCAAGACGTGCGCGCTGTAGCGTCATGGTCTCAAAATTAACAGGAACATGAAAACGTATTAAAAATCTTTCCTAATGCGGGCTATTAGATGGCGTTGATTTATTTCTTTAGATGCATATTTCAAAATGTTTCACGCACCTCTATTATTCGTATCTGAGCCAGTGTATTTTGGAGGATTTTACATTGCTAAATGTATCAGCTAACTATCGGCATCGTAATGAATACACTCAAAATTTGAGTTTCTTGATTTTTGCTTATTTTATTTGAAAATTTAAGATAAATCGATTTATGAAATGTGTTCAAATGCATTGAATGTGTCCCGAAGCCACCATCTACTCAAACAACTTTCGCAGTTAGCCCCACAAGGCAAAGCCCTGAGGTGGGAAGGCTAATTACTCACTAAATAAGTAAAACTCATGAAGGTTCATCGGTAGTTTCTGAAATGCTCACGCGGTGTTTTTACTAGATTGATGGCTTTCAGAATTTAACTGACTATACCAAAGATTTGATTGGCTGTACAGTATTTACAGACTTATCAAAGGCATGTTTACAGTTTTTCATGAGCTTTATTGATATTTCAGAGGTTTGTTGGTTTTTTGTGTAGATTCTCTGACATTCACCGGAGTACACCAACCTTTTCAGGGGCTTAGTGATGCTTCATAGGCTTACTGGCACCATGAGTGAAGTGACCTGTTACTGGGTTGGCTGAAGCTTGGGGAGCTTTCTAACTCCATTTCAGTTTATTGCTTATTTTACAAGATTTACGCATCTTAGCTGGGTTTGCAGTGTAATAAATATATTGGACTTACACAGAGTTTATGGGTTGCTTTATTAGGTTTACTGAATTTTACTGGCGTTGGCTGCATATTGAGTATTCTGAATTTAACCGAGTTTACGGGTTGCAATATGTATAGGTCTTATGTCGGCCTTAACAATCGCAGGTGAGAATGTATAGGTTTACTGATCTTCACTGCGTTTGCTGCATTATGAGTATCCAGACTTTAACCGAGTTTATGAGTTGATTCACTAGGTTTACTGACTGTTTTATGAAGTGTGCGGGCGGACGACCATGAAAAACTTCTGCAATGAAAGCGTCCACGCGTCTGAGGGAGAGACAAGCACGAGCCGAACAAATTAGTCAAACTCAAACACAACATATAATTACATAATTCCACTAGGTAGTAACAAAAATGAGATATGAACCACACCAAAATAAGACATAAACCATAACGTGAAGGTGATATGCAGACACGTGGCCACGTAAAACCAGGGCACAAAACATCACAAATGCACATTGTGGGGGGGGAAAAACGCGGTATAAACGAGGTTAAATAACACAATATCAAAAGACACAAATGGAAAAATTCCACCAGAAATACAGGGTAAAACACACGAAACGCTGCTAAGAATCGCATTCCTCTAAGTTAGCATAAAAACCAATGCTAACAAAACACCGGATGTAACATCTAGATGAACTTAGGGAAATAATACCATACGACACGAAATTGAAGAAAGACAAGATAAAAATTACGTTGGAAATATCATCTCTGTAAACTAGTATACAAGACAACGTAAAACATTAGGTGAGAGATATCATCCCTGAAAACTAGGGAAAAAAGGTAACATAAAGCACTAGTTGGAAATGCTATGTGTTTTAACTAACTAGGGTAAAAACAACGTAAATCACAGTAATGCTCTAGTAAACTGGAAGAAAACATGATTCAAATAAATTCCTTGAGTATAAACTGCAAAAAGCGGTATTACACAAGCAAGGCCCGATGTTGATGATGCACTAAGAATGACGGCATATTATTTTGAACACAACCACCAGACACACTTCAGTATGGAGGTAATAAGATGTTTACCATTGGGGGTACCTCATTGCTTAACGTAGGTGATGTCAAATACGTTGACTGCGATGCGTTAAACTATAGTTCAATGTTTAATTCAAATTCAGAGTCGAAAGTTATCGCTAATTTTAAAAATACTCAACATTAACTGAGTACATTAGATACCGTTAAATTAAGAATTATTAATATTTTTCAACGACCCTTTGATGGGTCGTATTGCAAGCAACATGTAAACTTGGACTAAGTTGATGATGAATTACAAATTCACACGAGCGGCAATTATGAGTGAATAATTAAAACGAATTTTGAATATTCTGTTACTGTGGGAACGGTAATTTCAGAGAGGATTAGAATTTTACTTCCAGAACATTAAATTTAAATTAACTGATTCGGTTAAATAATTCAATTTTATTAAACATGATTAAAAAATTAGGATTGAACGTCAGACGAGGGGACTACAACCTATTACCCAATAGTAAAACTTAAGTTTTACATAAGGAAGTTAAACATAAGGGAGAGCTGCCGTGCTGTGTGGGTGTGCTCATCGAGTTGTGGGTGCTGGTGAGCTTCAATCAACGATCGCATTTATATTGACTTTATTAATGAACTTAAATGAGCTATTTATATATGATAGGAATTGTTAGTACCGCTAATGAAGGGTAATCAGGTATCTTGATGAAATCAAAACGAATAAATGATGAAATCAAAACGACTAGCAAAAACTGGTACTGTTTATAAAATGGGATAGGCTAAGTTCATGATATGGAAATGAAAATATTGAATAGTTTAAGTTGGGTATATTGTAGAATTTAAACTGAATATATTAATGGATAACATCTATTGTGCTGATGATATTTCAACAACCTAAATAAGGTTCGTATTCTAGATCAATTTTTCAGTAAATTAATGAATTTTGAGTAGCCTGAAATACAAAGAAGATATCTCCCCTGAAAAGAAACACTGACGGTTCAGGAACATTGATATTAGACACTCAGCTTATTCACCACACGAAATTAATCTGAACTTGAAAGACGACAACGGACAAAACATTAACGAATGTCATCGCATTGTCTTAAGAAGCGATAACGATGACACTTTTTCCGTGGTTATAATGACTCCACAAAAGAGCGAAGGCGAAATCCACGCTGTGACGCACACGGGGCTAAGTTTTGCTAACTTTGCACGCTGCTGATCAAAGGCAAGCTGCGTGGCACTGCAGCAATGCTGCCGACTGTGTCATTAGATGGTGTCTCTTCAATAAATTTTGTGGAATTTTATAGGATTTGATTCCATTTGCCTCAGGCGAAGAAATGTCCCAAATTCATCAAAAAAATTATAAGTGTCTAGAAGCCATGTCTTCATATTCCTTGTGCAGCTTATGGGCATTGAAATCATTTATTTTGAACAAAAGACTTTTGAATTTTTAGGCAGTTAATTTTGAACCCCCATTCGAATGTATTGAAAAATCTTCAAAATTGATCATTATGAATACCTATTTTGTTCATCTTGAAAACAAAGATTGTTCAACTTAAAAACCGAGGTTATTCAACTTGAATATAAAAACGTTTTACATGACTTTCATTTTGCCTCAACACAAAACTACCATCACATAACCAAGGCTTGAATTGAATAGGTCGGCAGCACTGCTGGTGACAAGCTATATGCCGCGGGTCACCACACAAGGAGTAAATGTGGGCTCTCAAACATACCAACCAGTTTGGTGACTAGTAAAGGTACTATTCACGCCTGGTTTTGCAAGCGCTTTCTGCCTCGCTAGGTACAACCAGGAGCACCTTCTGTAGAACTTCCGTCACCCAGTCTGGAAGCGACAGCAAACTTCGGTGAGCATTGCGACACTCGTCTAAATCTGGGTATGTCTGTTCTTCATTCACAGAAATCGCGACACATCTGGATGTGTCAGATCTTCATTCGCAGAAATCTCGACACATCTGGGTGTGTCAGGTCTTCATTCAGTGAAATCTCGACACGTCTGGTTGTGTCAGATCTTCATTCAGAAAAATCACGACACATCTGGATGTATCAGATCTTCATTCGCAGAAATCTCGACATATCTGGGTGTGTTAGGTCTTCATTCAGAAAAATCTCTACTTATTTGTGTGTCAGATCTTTATTCAGAGAAATCCTGCAAAATTTTCGGTTGTAAAGTCATCACTTTTTCGGTTCTAAAGTCAAATTTTCTTAGTGACTAAACATGCTGCCACATTCCTGTACTGCGGCATTACGTACTGTGCCACCTTCATCATTGCCATCGAAGTACTTTATCATTAAATTAACATACGTTAACTGCATCATCAGCATTCAAATCGCTAGTGGGAGCGCTGTATTTTTCCTGTTTCAATATTTCTAGATTGCATTGTCGACCAATGTTAAAGTACATCTCTACCAGCCTCAAGCTATCTATTTCATATTCGTTGATAACCTTACAAAACCAGCAAGAATTTTTGTTTAACCTGTTGTACATGAGATACAAATGTCAGTAAAATTTTATCTAAATATCTGAAAAGGAATTCAACGCACATATAAGAAACAAGAACAACATACGCTAATTTAAACTTCAGAGTACGTGCTAAAACCACTGTAACGACAATTCTATGTTAGCCGAAACAAAAAAAACATTACACAAACAAAAACATAACATCAACAAGAACATTACATCAACAAAAATATAAAATCTACAAAAATATCACATCAACAACATAAAGAGCGTTAAGCTCCAGCAAAAGTTGCGTTCGCTTGTCATCACACACACGACACCTAAGCTCCAAGGAACGACGTGCGCATTTGTACGAGCTCTGGCGGAGGTTGTGAATGCCAGGCGAGGGAGACGCGTTGCGGTCAACGCATTGAATTGCTTCAAAACATGAACGTAGAGACGCTTTTGACACAAAGTCGAAAAATCAACTGCTAAAAAAGAAGTAAGTCACTATAGAACTAATAACAAGTCACTATCACGACATACAAGTAACACGGCACTATCACAACATACAAGTAACACGTCACTATCACAACATACAAGTAACACGTCACCATCACAACATACAAGTAACACGTCACTATCACAAACATGTATAAATAACGAAAGATATTGTGATAGAATTTAATCACAACACGCCTCCACCAACACACAACACGCCTCCACCAACACACAACACGCCTCCACCAACACACAACACGCCTCCACCAACACACAACACGCCTCCACGTCAACACACAACACGCCTCCACCAACACACAACACGCCTCCACCAACACACAACACGCCTCCACCAACACACAACACGCCTCCATCAACACACAACACGCCTCCACCAACACACAACACGCCTCCATCAACACATAACACGCCTCCACCAACACACAACACGCCTCCCCCAACACACAACACACCTCCACCAACACACAACACGCCTCCACCAACACACAACACGCCTCCACCAACACACAACACGCCTCCACCAACACACAACACGCCTCCATCAACACACAACACGCCTCCATCAACACACAACACGCCTCCATCAACACACAACACGCCTCCATCAACACACAACACGCCTCCACCAACACACAACACGCCTCCATCAACACACAACACGCCTCTACCAACACACAACACGCCTCCATCAACACACAACACGCCTCCACCAACACACAACACGCCTCCACCAACACACAACACGCCTCCACCAACACACAACACGCCTCCACCAACACACAACACACCTCCACCAACACACAACACACCTCCACCAACACACAACACGCCTCCACCAACACACAACACACCTCCACCAACACACAACACGCCTCCACCAACACACAACACACCTCCACCAACACACAACACACCTCCACCAACACACAACACGCCTCCATCAACACACAACACGCCTCCATCAACACACAACACGCCTCTACCAACACACACCACGCCTCCATCAACACACAACACGCCTCCATCAACGCACAACACACCTCCACCAATACACAACACACCTCCACCAACACACAACACACCTCCACCAAAACACAACACACCTCCACCAACACACAACACGCCTCCACCAACACACAACACACCTCGACACCAACACACAACACGCCTCCACCAACACACAACACGCCTCCACCAACACACAACACGCCTCCATCAACACACAACACGCCTCCACCAACACACAACACGCCTCCATCAACACACAACACGCCTCCATCAACACACAACACGCCTTCACCAACACACAACACGCCTCCATCAACACACAACACGCCTCCATCAACACACAAAACGCCTCTACCAACACACAACACGCCTCCATCAATACACAACACGCCTCCATCAACACACAACATGCCTCCACCAACACACAACACGCCTCCATCAACACACAACACACCTCCACCAACACAAAACACACCTCCACCAACACAAAACACACCTCCACCAACACACAACACACCTCCACCAACACAAAACACACCTCCATCAACACACAACACACCTTCACCAACACACAACACACCTCCACCAACACACAACACACCTCCACCAAAAACGCAACACACTTCCACCAAAACGCAACACACTTCCACCAACACACAACACGCCTCCACCAACACACAACACACATCCGCCAACACACAACACGCCTCCAACAATACACAACACACCTCCACCAACACACAACACACCTCCACCAACACACAACACACCTCCACCAACACACAACACACCTCCACCAACACACAACACACCTCCATCAATACAAAACACACCTCCACCAACACACAACACGCCTCCATCAACCCATAACACGCCTCCACCAACACACAACACGCCTCCATCAACACATAACACGCCTCCACCAACACACAACACGCCTCCATCAAGCCAGGACTCACTCAGGACGCGCTGCACGGGCTCCGGCTTTCTGAGTTTGATGAAGATGAGGTAGACCGGCACCCCCGTCATGATGATGGCACACCCGTAGCCTGCAACGGAGGGGGGGAGGGTGAGTGGTGGGGTGAGTGGTGGGCACTGAGGGAAATGTTGAGCTCAGGGAGAATGTTGAGACCAAGAGGAATGTGTGGGCCTCACAAAACATCGCACTGACCACAACCTGTCGAGGCCACGACTCCGATCACCAGTACGGGCTCAGCAAGCTAGGCTTCTCCCACTTTACGTAGTGTTCACAACAAAGTCATACTCATTACATTTGACTCAGCTCGAGTAGACTTTGCCTTTACTGATGACCCGCGGGCAGGGTGATTCCTTATATGAGAAGATTTCTATTTAACTGATCACTTGCCTAGCTGTTTAAAAATCCCCTCTGAAATTGCAAATTAAATAACTGAGAGCGCGCTAAATAACTGGGAGCAAACTAAGTAACTGCGAGCAAAATGAATAGCTGTGAGCATATTGTATAACTGTGAGCACAATTTGATACTGTGAGCAAAACCAATACGTGCGAGTTTACCTCGACTGAAGATGGTAAGTAACATTTGATATTAACACAATTCAGTCCAGGTGTAACAAAACATAAGCGTTATCCGGGCTGGCCGCACTCCAGCCACCAAGTTTAGGTATGGTGGCTGCTGAGGCAAGGGAGGAGAGGAGCAATCGCATACGAGCAATCTCGTAGGCGACATCGTCACCACAGGAATTGTAAGTTGTAGCTTGGGGAAATGAGGCGGTGAATGGGTGAACGAAATGATGACTGGGTGCAAAAAATGGCGATTAGGAGAGCAAAATGGCAGCAGAGTGAGTGAAACCGAAAATTTGCGAGCAAAAGGATGACTGGGGAGCAAAATGATGATGGAGTTAGCAAAATTACGACTGAGAGTAAAATAGCATCTAGGTGGTTGAAATATCGACTGGGTAACCAAAATGGTGTGTAGATGATAAAAATAGTGACTGAATGATCAAAATAACCACAGGGAAATCAAAACGTTGACTAAGTGAGCAAAATATTGACGAGTGATTAAAATAGTGGCATTATGGGCAAAATAACGCCAGTGCGCGTAAGTTAGCTTCACTGCAAGCTTCATAGTATGACGTCAGCAGCATGGGCGGTCCCACAGAACAGATGACGGCATACCTGTCTCCTTAGGCGCCGCGTACATCGGCACGATAGTGATGAAGACGGTGGCGATGATGTAGATGATTGGGAAGAAAAGGTTGACTCTGATAGGGCGCTCCAGCTCGGGTCGCTTCCAGCGCAAGTACGGCACGCACACGACCGCCAGACCGATGGACAGCTGCAAGGAGGACAGGGTTAGTGGGGGCCTGTACCTGGGTGTGGTGGTGCGGACAGGGTTAGTGGGGGCCTGTACCTGGGGTGTGGTGGTGCGGACAGGGTTAGTTGGGGCTTGTACCTGGGTGTGGTGGTGCGGACAGGGTTAGTGGGGGCCTGTGCCTGGGTGTGGTGGTGCGGACAGGGTTAGTGGGGGCCTGTACCTGGGTGTGGTGGTGCGGACAGGGTTAGTGGGGGCCTGTACCTGGGTGTGGTGGTGCGGACAGGGTTAGTGGGGGCCTGTACCTGGGTGTGGTGGTGCGGACAGGGTTAGTGGGGGCCTGTACCTGGGTGTGGTGGTGCGGACAGGGTTAGTGGGGGCCTGTACCTGGGTGTGGTGGTGCGGACAGGGTTAGTGGGGGCCTGTACCTGGGTGTGGTGGTGCGGACAGGGTTAGTGGGGGCCTGTACCTGGGTGTGGTGGTGCGGACAGGGTTAGTGGGGGGCCTGTACCTGGGTGTGGTGGTGCGGACAGGGTTAGTGGGGGCCTGTACCTGGGTGTGGTGGTGCGGACAGGGTTAGTGGGGGCCTATACCTGGGTGTGGTGGTGCGGACAGGGTTAGTGGGGGCCTGTACCTGGGTGTGGTGGTGCGGACAGGGTTAGTGGGGGCCTGTACCTGGGTGTGGTGGTGCGGACAGGGTTAGTGGGGGCCTATACCTGGGTGTGGTGGTGCGGACAGGGTTAGTGGGGGCCTGTACCTGGGTGTGGTGGTGCGGACAGGGTTAGTGGGGGCCTGTACCTGGGTGTGGTGGTGCGGACAGGGTTAGTGGGGGCCTGTACCTGGGTGTGGTGGTGCGGACAGGGTTAGTGGGGGCCTGTACCTGGGTGTGGTGGTGCGGACAGGGTTAGTGGGGGCCTATACCTGGGTGTGGTGGTGCGGACAGGGTTAGTGGGGGCCTGTACCTGGGTGTGGTGGTGCGGACAGGGTTAGTGGGGGCCTATACCTGGGTGTGGTGGTGCGGACAGGGTTAGTGGGGGCCTGTGCCTGGGTGTGGTGGTGCGGACAGGGTTAGTGGGGGCCTGTACCTGGGTGTGGTGGTGCGGACAGGGTTAGTGGGGGCCTGTACCTGGGTGTGGTGGTGCGGACAGGGTTAGTGGGGGCCTGTACCTGGGTGTGGTGGTGCGGACAGGGTTAGTGGGGGCCTGTACCTGGGTGTGGTGGTGCGGACAGGGTTAGTGGGGGCCTGTACCTGGGTGTGGTGGTGCGGACAGGGTTAGTGGGGGCCTATACCTGGGTGTGGTGGTGCGGACAGGGTTAGTGGGGGCCTGTACCTGGGTGTGGTGGTGCGGACAGGGTTAGTGGGGGCCTGTGCCTGGGTGTGGTGGTGCGGACAGGGTTAGTGGGGGCCTGTACCTGGGTGTGGTGGTGCGGACAGGGTTAGTGGGGGCCTATACCTGGGTGTGGTGGTGCGGACAGGGTTAGTGGGGGCCTGTACCTGGGTGTGGTGGTGCGGACAGGGTTAGTGGGGGCCTGTACCTGGGTGTGGTGGTGCGGACAGGGTTAGTGGGGGCCTGTACCTGGGTGTGGTGGTGCGGACAGGGTTAGTGGGGGCCTGTACCTGGGTGTGGTGGTGCGGACAGGGTTAGTGGGGGCCTGTACCTGGGTGTGGTGGTGCGGACAGGGTTAGTGGGGGCCTGTACCTGGGTGTGGTGGTGCGGACAGGGTTAGTGGGGGCCTGTGCCTGGGTGTGGTGGTGCGGACAGGGTTAGTGGGGGCCCATACCTGGGTGTGGGCGTATAAACAAGACCACGTCTATCTTGTCTTTCATGTCTATACCACGCGTATAGACATGATCACCTCCATTCAAACCCTGATTACCACGTCAATCAACTCCACAGATAAAAATACCCATGGTATGTATCCAAACAGTTCTCGAGACGACCAACACAACACAAACACACACACACAGACGCACACACGCAGACACACACGCACCCATGTGGCGAAGCCGACGTAGGAGATGAGGGCGTAGATGTTGCTAGAGAAGAGGTACAGGAGGCTCAGGAAGGCCATGAACAGCACGGCCGGGGCGGGCGTCATGCGTTCGATTTGGATCATGGTCAGAATCTGCGGCATCTGGCCCTCCAGCGCTCCCGCGTAGAACAGTCTGCGTTGCGTCGCATTACATTAAATCATGTTCCATTGCATTAAATGATAATCGGTTAGATTAGATGAAATGATGATCGATTAGATTAAATGATATTCAATGAGATTAAATAATATTCGATGAGATTAAATGGTATTCGATTAGATTGAATGATATTTGATTAGATTGGAAATTACAGGTTTTCCTTTCTTTTTTAGGCTTCAGGGATTTTACAGTCAGCCTCCTGACATAAAGATGGTTAGTATTTTACTGCAAGTATGTGATGGGTTGAATTATAATTTATGGTATTTGCTAACGTAAAAACAGAACAGAACCTCAGTCGAGAAAAAGTTAGTCATTTTATGGATCACTAATAGATGAATGGCAAACGATCAGAGAATCACAGAGTAACTGACTCATCTTAACGATAGCTGCGCTCTAAAAAAGCTTTAAATTACTCAAAATTATCTCCTGAATATTACGATAAGCTCAGGGTGAAATGATAGCTGGCGACAAGCTTCTATGCATTAAAAAATTTACGTAGTGAATGAGTGGATATTGAAGCCGCAGTTCCGACTAAAGGGTTTCAACAGAAAAAAAGGGACAATATAAAGAAGGTAGCAATGAGGGAAGTATGGTGGGAAATATTCTACATCAGATACGCTCCGTTACCAGCACTAAACACGTCTTTGACACGGGCATCGAATGTGGAGAGTGCAACATGCACTCTTGCTTTATAAATCATCCAGTTTTGAATCATCACTCCAAATATGGAAGTTCTGTGCCTCCGTTTTGAACTTAATATTCAAATCAATTGTAAATCAGTGCTTGCTTATTGAATAGGAGGCGAATACTGAATGAAGCTGCGAAGCAGAATTTGCTGAACATTGTTTTAGAGACAAACTGAAACTGCTTAAAGAGATATTTGTCCCTAAGGTGAAACAACGCCTGAACTGAAACGAAAGTACTGATAACCTAATTTTAGGCTCTGGAAAATATTTAGTAAACAATAGAGATGTACGTCATGAAAGGTTACAATTATCTGTAAGAAATGCGAAACATAACTGCATGTGTACGAATGATATATAGGACTTATAGATAAGACAATTTTAGTCCTTTAAAATTTAGACATTTAGACATTTTTGACATATTTTTCAAACGCGCATGCTGTTTAGTGATCATCATGCAATTCAGAAGTAATGTGCATGCATAACATTAGGTGCAGAGAATTTAGAAAAAACATACTTACGTGAGTGAGTTCCACAAGAATCAACTCCACAAAGTCCGGGGATTTGAGCACAATAATGTAATAAATGAAGGTGCACTCAAGGCGGGTATAACGCTGGTGCTAAATGGGTACAGCGTCAGCACATATAATTACGTACACAAGGAGGAAAATAAAATAGTACGGTGCAGAGACGAAGATCTGCTACAGAGTGTTGTAAAGATTGCATTTAGAGTTTATATTCCCTTTCGCAGAGAGACAAAAATTTGAATTTGGAAAAACTTTCATTTTCTTTCAGAGATAAGAACTTGAACAGGTTTTTGAATGTCCAACAAAACGCTTATCCAAATGTTCATATTCCTAAGATTAACGTCGGGATATTTCCGCTACGTTCAAGTTTACTGACATTAACCCAGTCTAACTTATCCGCCGCCTGCATGCTTGTTTTTCGACGCCCAAGAAATTAAATCGCTTGGGCGGCGAAAAACATGCATGCTCCGGCGATAAAGTTAGACTGGGTAGGAAACTACCGCGTAGTTTTTCTGATAGATGGACACTGTCCAGATAATACTTGGCTTGGATTGATTTTCGTGTCTTGTGGCAAAACATGATGGGAATGATAGCTGAGGTAACCTAACAGTAATTCTTTTGTAAGCGCCGGTCCCGTAGCATAAGACAGACACACCTAGCTAACCTAAATCTATGGCATTTCTAATGCCCCGCGAGGGCGTTTCTCATATGTATTTTCATAACGCTAGACTGTTCGTACAGCGTCCGTAAAATGTATTTAATAGGAAAGCATAGAGAGTGTTTACAAGCCTGCGAGCTAATATATATATAAGCACTACGTCTTGGAAGCAGTATAAAAAAGATCGCAGTCCACATTACCCTCAAATTTTAAAGACTGTAATAAAGAGTGCATTATCAGAAGTGAAGTTTGTGCGACAGCAAACGTTTTGTGATAAACACTACAGCGACGCAGCTTACGTAAAACGAAGCATTAACGTTAGACATTAACGTATGTCATAACACACGAAAATGAAAGTCAATACGACGTCAAAGTTAACATCGCACTCAAGGAAATACGAAAATTAACGTTAATTCAACATCAATATCGTATCGTGCTCCATAATACACCAAAATCAACGTCAGTTTGACACCAAGACATTACAGTATGGGACACCATATTATACGAAAACAACCAACGATAATTCGGTATGAGAGTTAGGCTGGAGATAGAAGGCTACCTCAGCTTCATGTGCGGTGGAGACAAAAGCAGAGACGAGTACCACGAGGACCAAATCATTACACTACCTGGACGAGGTGAAGAGGATCCCGTTGACGGAGCCGAACGTTGACAGCGCTACAAACACTGGGACTAAGAAGGCAAACTTCCCGTACACGTGGTCAGCAAAGGTCTGGGGGAACAGCACCAGCCAGCCAATCAGAATGCGTAACTAAGTGCTTTAGAAATCAAAATAAAATGCGATTTATGAAGCACCAAGGAAATTATGACGTGGGATGCGCGTTAAGCCTCGCAGCGAGTTAGGCCCTGTAAAGCGTTAAGTCAGTCACATTCGATCGAGAATTATGCATGATTAAAACGGCTTCAAACCTTTTTACATGGCCCTTAAAGGAATAAGATCGTGACCGAACCAAATGTGGGAATGGCTTTGGTAAGGATTTGGGGTGTTAAGGTAAAAATGGAAAAATGCAGGCCAGGATATCTTCAACCGTTGAAACTTAAAGGGTATGGGCGTAGCTGGATCAGGATTTCCTAGAAATGATTTCCACGATTCCAGGAAGGAACACCTGCAAACAGCAGGAACAGGATACAAGGATGTGAAGAAACGGGTTCTGCCGAGGATGCAAGGATGAGCAGTTAAAAAATTCCCGCGTGCAAATAAAAAAAAATGGCGGAGTCGCGGTAACGGGAGCTTTAATGCAGAACTGACAATATAACCATGAAGCAAACTATTTAGTAATAGCATGAATAAGAAAGGTTCCAGACTCCCCGTTGAAGCATTTTGTCGTAATGAGCGCCTCAGTATCCAAATGAGACCGTGGTGGGCAGCCAAACAAAAAACGTTGAAAAATTTGAGCACTCACAGAGAAAGCCGGGCTACTCGCACCGCACGAGCGGCCCTAGTACAGCTCCTTGGGGAACCCCCAGCGGAAGTTCACTCATTTTTGTACATAGTTAACGAACTTCATGCAACGCAGGCCTACTTAGTTGGATTGAAAACTTATAACGGAAATTGTTCGTACCTTTTATCATGGAGAGGCATGGAGCGAACGCACAGCATGTAGGTTGAACGTGAACTTTTTGGGGATTCCTAAAGCGTTGAGGTATCTAGGTTGCACTAAGGGGATCAAAACTACAAGCGGCTTTAGTGATTCGTGATAGATTTCTTATGTGAGGTTATTGATTTTAAAACAAAGTCATCTGAATGCAATCAATTTTTTAATCCGAGATATATTTTCTTTGTAAGGTTCTTGATTTTGGACAAGGTTTGCAGAAATATAAGCAATCTTTTCTACTCGTGATACATTCTTCTGTGAGCTCCTCGACGTTAGTATATTATTTCTTCCACTTCATGCGAATATATCCAGCTGATTTTTTTTGTTAACATCTTGGGTCAGCATATTAGTTCATTTATTTCCGGTCACCGCTTAAGATTTACATCTAAGTATGGTAAAATTAGAATATAAAATCCACTAAAAAATATGAAAGTCCGATTTTCAATATGCGTGACTTCTACCCTAAATAAAGTACTGTACACATCAACAAACTGATTTAATTCTGAAACTATTCATTTATCACAGCTTTATTTCATAATCAGTGTGAAGACATATCATAAAATTCAAAGAAAATCTCACTATGAACATTATTTAAGTAGGGCCATAATTCATTTAAGATTAAGATAGGATATCTGAGTGCCATATGTGGTTGCTAACATCACCGATTTAACACGCCAGAAAATATCAAAATTAGCGCTGCAAAGCACGATGAAAAACGAGATCTCCAGGTGTGCAGAGCACCTCAGTTTGTCGAAAGCTTTCGGTACGAATGTACCAGGATTTACAAAGATCGCCTATGATCAGTTTTTCATTCCAATCAATTGCATATTAAAGCAGTGACTCTAATCACAGAGCTTGAGCGGAAAAACAGCCATGAAGCTAATTTATTACTATAAAATAAATTATTTTTCCTATCTACATCAAACATTATGACGTGTGCAAAGCAAATAAATAGATAATCTTGAATTGCTCTTACATAAGATTTGCCAGCTTTCGTGTGTCACACTCCCTTGATCAGCTCTGGGAACAGAAATGCATTGCAGCACCAGTACACCCGACGCTGCGTCTTAGCGTCGAAGAAACCACATTTACTGAAGCAAAATACAGGGTATCGAAAAAAAGATGTATTCATCTTATGACTGACGATTACACATGTATTTTTCATTTCAGTTGCTACTGAGTTTTCCTTTATGATTTTTAATTTTCTTTCACTGATTTTTTAAATTACCTCATTGAACTTGTGTCTATGTTAGTAAACAATGAGTACTGGGCAGTGCAAGAGTGAGTACATACTTAGAGACGCGCTGTAGAGGAGCAGTCCTGATGAGACCTGCTGGGATGTTGTACGGTCCGCAGCCTACGAAACCCGGCACTAAAACCTCTAGTCTATTGACGTCTACGTGCCGTGCATGCAAAGCAGTGCAGCGCTAAATTTAAGTGCATAGCTGTAGCTGCAGAGTTGTCAAATGGGTCTTGTAGTTGGTTGATCTCTTTTAAATTAGTTAGTACGAGTTTTGGGTAGCATGCTGGAAAAAATTACGTAATAGACTGAAAGACACAGGGCAACGAGTTTTTTGACCGCAAGAGAATAATACCAAGTTAGACTTGAGGTTCATCGAGACTCAATATCTTGGAAAAGTGACACTCGGTTTGCTGATGAATTTACTGTTTTGGTATAGTGTTGGCTGAGCAGATAACTATTGTTAATCGTGTGGTGCATACGTCAGAAAATCATTAAGATATTTTATAAATTTTGAAAACATTGACCTCAGCATTTAGTGTAGCTTAACTTTTTAAATCACGCTAAGCAATCACATTATCTCTGCTTATCGAGGGTAGAAAGCATGTGTGCGCACACCAGATGCGTGCACTGCTCAGCACATTCAGCAGCTCTACACAGAACACTAACAACTGTCTAGTCTAATCTATGGTTCCTTACATGTATAAATGAAACACAACGAAGGTCCTTTGTCGTTAAAAGTAACCTTCAGAGGAACACGAATACTCGTGACCGAAAGGTAGGTAATTGAAGTCATTAGGATTTAACCACGACTTTTTGCTGAGAAGCAATAGTTTTCCAAAACGAGAAAGGCAAATAACGTAAAGTATTGTTTAGTTTAGGGAGAAATTTAGGGTTCCATGCAGAATTGCGTAATTACTTGCCCTTTGTAACTCATAATTTCGACATGATTGATAATCAAGTTTTCTGTTTCAAGACGTTTCAAGTTCTCTTTTGATGAACGTTACATCGCCGTGAAAAATTCATACCCAAACTAAAAACATTACAACGAAAGCAGGCAACTTTTTGAACACCGCGACTTTCGCGACTAAATGCTACAAACTTCACTATCACTTCCAGACTAAGGTAACCAACGTACATCCAATGGAACTGAGCAAGGGAACAGTCAAAAGGATCATACCATGAAGAGCACGGCCAGAGAACGTAAAGAGTCTCCTCTAGAACAGCGAGGCGAATCAAACAGTTATTGAGATGGTGGCAAGTAAGCGGCAGGACAAGTAGCATCGCGGCCAAGGAGCGAGGCAGCTTGACATCGCCTAAATTCACCACGTCGTAACATCACACGGGCTTTCACAGTCGTAGACGAATCGGGTGAGGTAGGCCTCGTCTGACGTCACGATGTTACAAACGAGTGGCATTAACATTGTGAAATGATTTCGTGTGACGTCACGACTTAAAAATCGAGTGGGATTAACAGTTAAAAAAGACATCACGTAAAAAAAGACATCACGACATCAACTTTCTCGTGATGTCACGAACTAGAAAACGAGTGGGATTGACGGCATAAAGTGACTCATGTGACATCACGATTCGAAAACGAGCCATTAACGGCATAACTCATGTGACGTCACGAAGTAGAAAACAAGTAGGATGAGAGGTGCAGAGTGACATCTAAGTGAAGACACGACGTAGACAACGGCGAGTCAAGCTACCGTCGTCCTTAAGCCGAATAACGCAGCGTTTT
Organism: Morinoia aosen; assembly: GCA_030386875.1. Lineage (NCBI taxonomy): Eukaryota > Metazoa > Arthropoda > Malacostraca > Amphipoda > Talitridae > Morinoia > Morinoia aosen. Next base: position 9,914,205 of record CM059568.1, on the reverse strand, counting down.
CCGCTACCTGGACGAGGTGAGCAGAACGCCGTTCACGGCACCGAACGTAGAGAACGCCACGAAGACAGGGATTATGAACGCCCAAGATCCGTACAGCTGTTCTGCAAAGGTCTGAACACCCACCGTTCCGGCCATTATTGTCAGCTCCGTAAATATGACGTGCTAATTCGTCCCTTCATAATCTTAACAAAGGCGTCCACAAGAGGGATGGGAGAGACGTCTTTTGATATGGAATTGAGGGAACTGGGAATCTATGCTCGTGTTGTGTCCTCACAACCTGCGCATGGGAACCGCAGTATCGATAGAAGTTTATGAAACAAGATAGACGTCGAAAAGGAACTTAATAGGTACTGAAAAAAGACAGCAGTGATCGGAAAAAGATGGTCCCAACAAAACAAAAACTGAATCTATTTCAACGAAAGGAAGGCCTACTTAACCTTCAGCTAGGGACCTCACAGTCATCGTCACATATAATATTGCCTCAGGAGCGGGGGGACAACGCTATAAGACATAGGAAACACCCAAGTAGGAGCTTCATATGATTCTCTTAGTCGTGTTGGGACGGTAACTTTTCCTATGTCAACTTAGCTACGCTACGAGCAATTTTTTTTTGGCTGAAATTTTCTAGCGTGAGTTTTTAGTAAAAAGTTGAATTTGTTAGAAAAGAGCTCGAACCTCATGATATTGGCTAAAGAGAAATAGCACGTAGCTAGCCAAATTCACTCAAAAGAACTTACGACGTTAGCTATACCACTACGATGACGTACATTGGTTGTCCCTGAGACCTAAATAGAAGTATAGACCACTTGGAAAAGCGCCTAAATAATGCATAGGTACTTTAGAGTTTCTATAAATAGATAATGTCGATCTTTATCCTGGTGCAGCTTATTACTGCACACTTATTTCATGCTTGCATTTAAGAATACCTTCTGCATAGGATTTTACAGTTCAGTTGTAAATGCTACCTGTATTAGTTTCTGAAGGAAAGCCCTGATGTAATGAAGAAGTAATTGAACTTTGATTGATTTGAAGAAGTTAACGTCTCAAGGTAAATATCATGGTGAAAATCAGAAGCGTTCAGAGAAGGACACTGTGAAGTCTGAAAGACGTGGTCCCGACATGCTTATCTCGACGTTATCAAGGATGTCGTCAATGCTTTCCACACCTCACTGGTGTGAGAGTGTGAATATTTTCTCAATCTTTATTGTATTTTGTAACAAATATTCCATTTGTTATCTCTGAATGACATGGAAGGTCGAAACAAACGCTACATGTCGAAGACGTTGGTCCCATGCTCTCCGTTAATGACAGGATCGGGACAATGTTTCCTTAGGTTTCCCTTACATGAAATACAAAATTCACTATTCGTAAGATCAACTAAATTTCCTGTTTTTTAAACGAATATCTAGGGTTAACATCCATCATTCTTTTTTTTTGCATCTAGGAGAAATTGAATACTTGTTTTTTTAAACGTAGATTCGACCTCAGACCTTACTAGTCGTGTATATTAGTCAAGTCCTTGCTCTGCTGTAGCTGGCACCAATCAAAATCCTTCCTTCTTGTGTCCAAACTCACAACGTGACCAGCGCTGTCCTCAACTTTTTTGCTGTTTTCTCACAACAACTAACGAAGATACAACGGTTATCGAACGTCGGCAAGACAGCAATGAAGAGTACTGCAGAAACTATACCACTGTAGCTACAATAATTTTGCAGAAAGTGCACCATTGCTACAGTTATACCATTACTAAAATAATACCATTGCTACAACCATACCATAATTGCAATTACGCCATTTCCACTATTACATCATTAGAATAGTTACACCATTGTTACAATTATACCATTGCCTTTATTCCACTGTTGTCACTATGACACCGTTACTACAACTGCACTATTTCAGCAACGACAAAATTGCACCATTTTACAATGACACCATTGCAGCTATTGCACCAGTATAGCAATAACATCGCGGAAAAAAATACACCACTCCAAACTGCCCTCCTGAGCACACTGTGTGTTGGTGCGCTGTGAGAGGCTGAGAACACGGCCTCAACATTGCAACAAAATGAATAGAAATAAAGAGAAATAAAGCACTCAGAAATAAAGAGCAGTTATCGCGGACTTAGGTTTAAGTTAGATGGTAGTAATGAATTTCTTGATGAACGCCACCGCTTGCTCTGGAAGACACGACCTTAACCTGTAAGTAGAAGTATGTTAAGGATAGGTGAATGAAGATGTACGTGATGTATGTGAGCAAAGTGAGTGTGAAATGGAGAAAATTTACATATGACCTGAAAAGATCGTAAAATAATTCATGAAAATTAATTAGAGCGCTGTGTATTGAAGGTATGTGTCGTCAGTGATAAGTGTATGTGTGATTAGATAACTGAGCCTTCCAATCAAATAAAAAAATTAATTCGTTTGGGGGAAATGTTTCTACGATTTTAACTGGACAACCAAACACAACCACGGCGTCACTAAGCAACCACAGCACCACACACAACCTAACACAACCACAGCACCACACACAACCTAACACAACCACAGCACCACACACAACCCAACACAACCACAGCACCACACACAACCAAACATAACCACAGCACCACACACAACCCAACACAACCACAGCACCACACACAACCAAACATAACCACAGGACCACACACAACCCAACACAACCACAGCACCGCACACAACCAAACATATCCACAGCACCACACACAACCCAACACAACCACAGCATCACACACAACCAAACACAACCACAGCACCACACACAACCAAATACAACCACAGCACCACACACAACCAAACACAACCAAAGTACCACACACAACCAAACATAACCACAGCACCACAAACAACCCAACACAACCACAGCACCACACACAACCCAACACAACCACAGCATCATACACAACCAAACACAACCACAGCATCATACACAACCAAACACAACCACAGTACCATACACAATCCAACACAACCACAGCACCACACACAACCCAACACAACCACAGCATCATACACAACCAAACACAACCACAGCACCACACACAACCAAACACAACCACAGCACCACACACAACCCAAACACAATCACAGCACCACACACAACAAAACACAACCACAGCACCACACACAACCAAACACAACCACCGCACCACACACAACCCAAACACAACCACGCACCATACACAACCCAAACACAACCACAGCAAAACACACAAATAAACACAACCACAGCAATACACACAACCCAAACACAACCACAGCACCACACACAACCCAAACACAACCACAGCACCACATGCACAACCCAACACAACCACAGCACCACACAAAACCCAACACAACCACAGCACCACACACAACCCAACACAACCACAGCACCGCACACAACCCAACACAACCACAGCACCACACACAACCCAACACAACCACAGCACCACACACAACCAAACACAACCCAACACAACCACAGCACCACACACAACCCAACACAACCACAGCATCATACACAACCCAACACAACCACAGCACCACACACAACCAAACACAACCACAGCATCATACACAACCCAACACAACCACAGCACCACAAACAACCCAACACAACCACAGCACCACACACAACCAAACACAACTACAGCACCACACACAACCAAACACAACTACAGCCCCACACACAACCCAACACAACCACAGCACCACACACAACCCAACACAACCACATCACCACAAACAACCCAACACAACCACAGCACCACACACAACCAAACATAACCACAGCACCGCACACAACCCAACACAACCACAGCACCACACACAACCCAACACAACCACAGCACCACACACAACCCAACACAACCACAGCACCACACACAACCCGACACAACCACAGCACAACACACAACCCAACACAACCACAGCACCACACACAACCCGACACAACCACAGCACTACACACAACCCAACACAACCACAGCACCACACACAACCCGACACAACCACAGCACCACACACAACCCAACACAACCACAGCACCACACACAACCCGACACAACCACAGCACAACACACAACCCAACACAACCACAGCACCACACACAACCCGACACAACCACAGCACTACACACAACCCGACACAACCACAGCACAACACACAACCCGACACAAACACAGCACCACACACAACCCGACACAACCACAGCACCACACACAACCCAACACAACCACAGCACCACACACAACCCGACACAACCACAGCACCACACACAACCAAGCAACAATAATGCGCTAGATCACAACGCAATTTGCAAACAATCAAAACCCTAAAGTTTCAAATCAAAAGTCACAAAAAAGTTCCCAATTCAAATCCCCACGCCCCCCTGTCCCCCGAGGTGGACCACAAGACCTCCCTCGGTGGGAGGACACAACCCCTCCTGTGAGGGGGTCAGAAGCCCCCGCAGCTACAGCTTTAACGGCCCCACCTGTCACGGCAGTCTTGTCATGTGACTTTTTTGCTGTGATGCTATTTGCACCCGCTGACTTGCGTGCTCCTTGTACCCAAATGACGGTATTTATACGTGGTGACGTAGTCCCTTGTTCCCATTTGTTCCCCTTCTCCATTTTTCTTATTTCCATTCCCTTCTTTCCCGTCCTCCCTCTTACTTCTATTCCCTCCTTCTCATTTATCCTGCTTCTCACCCCGCATTTCCTGCTTCTCACCCCCCCTCCGCCTGCAATAATAACTGCACATCGAAGCCACCCTCTTCACAAATTATAGTCCATTCATTCATAAAATTTCGCATAAAATGACCAGAAATGCCGGATAAAACTACCTCGAAAGTTTGCCGCATTAATTAGCAAAATATTCGTTTTATTCATGATTTTTCCAATAGCACGTGAAGCGTGGAAGGTGCATGGGAAAAATACTAGCGTTTGAATGCATCGATATTCGAAAAACTAAACCAAAGTTCAAGTTGATAAATTGAAGCGTTTTCGACCCCGGAAACTTCGCAGTCTAAAGGTAGTAATTTCAAACGTTACTAATTTGGTATCAATGGCATAAATGATAATAGATATTATAGGTATATAACTACAGGTGATACTTGTACACAAAACTATTCTAGGACGTTAAATTTTAAAGCAAAAATCCCATATGGAACCAAGCAGATGAAAAAGTACATTAAGGTCATATAATGTCGCTATAAAACTTATTTACGCCTCAAATGATAAGTGAGACGCAGTAGGACATTTAACTGTAGCCTTTTTGCACAAGCCCTTAGTTGATGCTGCGTAGGCAACCAGCTAAACCGCGCCTATCTCCTCAGCCAATAGGAAACCAGGACAAGCGCTCAGCCCACATGTCTCAGCCAATAGGGAGGCTGCATATCCCCTACATAGTCTAAATTTAATGAGGCAAGGAACCTGCCAAGCCATCACTGGCTTGTCAGACTCGCTATTATTTAGGATTATTTATAGACGTTCGAGAAGATCGTAAAAGGTTGAAGCAGAGCTTGTTTGTTCAGCGCTGGGTGGCTCTGGGACTGTTGCCATGGCGACTGCAGAGCTACCAGCCTTCCTTCCATGGCGGACGGGCGGTGAGGCAGGGATGCCCAGTGATCGTCACGACGGTAGAGGAAACAAGGTAGGTTCAAACCAGTCTTTTTTCGTTGACGGTGTGGTTTTGCTGACGTCACGGCTACGAACCAATAGCAGCGCTCATATTGCATCTGGTAGCACTGCTACCCCCAAATCTGACCCCACTATTGGCCTAACGACACGACGTTTTGGTGACGTCATAAAGTTTGTTTGCAATACAGCCGTTCTATTGGCCAGCCGAACAAGAGGAGGAGTATTTTCTCCTATAGAAATGACCCTATATTGTTTCCTCCACCGTGACGTGCATCAGGGGTGGACACTCGGGGCACTCGGGGCACTCGGGATTCTCGGGGCACTCGGGGCACTCGGAGCACTCGAGGCACTCGGGGCACTCGGGGCACTCGAGGCACTCGGGGCACTCGGGGCACTCGAGGCACTCGGGGCACTAGGGGTACTCGGGGCACTCGGGGCACTCGGGACACTCGGGGCACTCGAGGCACCCACACGGACGGTGCGCACCAGACGCACCAGGCTGCAGGCGCGTAGCAACAGGCGCTGCTGGCCTTGTCTTAGCCGTTACTCTGCGGCCTTAATGCCTTGTGCTCTGTCAAGATATTCTTGGGTTCTTCCAGGTAACATTACCTCCATTTTAAGATCTAAATGCTGCGTGTTGTTGCCTTTATTTTGTTGCCTTATTACGAAGTTTCATTGCTTTTATCTTGTTGTCTTAATACTTCGATTTATTGCTTTTATTTTGTAGCCTTAATACAGAGTACAATTGCTATTATTCTATTGTCATAGCGCTGCTTGATCTTTAGAAACATGCTTGCGTCCCAGTGCACATCAATTTCATTACCCATTTCTTCATTTTTTCCATTTTCCTTCATGTCCTTTATTGTTTACCCTATACGTATAAAAAAATTTACAGTAACGGACACCAACACTAAAAACGTCAAATTGTAATTGTGCTATTATAAGCTATTCAATACATAATCTCAGGTATTCAGAAATTCGGATGAGGTGTTGCATCAAGTTTCCCCCTCAATGATCAACTTTAATATTACTTCTGTTCTACATGTTGACTGCGATGAGCTAAGCTGAAGTTCAACATTCAATTGAATTTAAAAACAGTAGTAGTAAGCAATTTTGGAATGGCAAACATTAATTGGATCGTGCCTTTACTTAGCTTTGATTGTCTATTTATGAAAATTGAGTTTGTGACTGCCGGTCGGTCAGCAGCATTAGGAAAATTCCCTCCGTGTACCACCGGCGGCTCGCATCGCAACCCCCGCGCTATTGTAGAGTTTCATCACCAAGACGCATGATCTAACAGTCAGTTGCGTTAGTACTTTTTCGCAAAGTTAATTAACACTTTGACCGTACCGTGCACCACCGGTGCCCACAGAGGGAATTTTCAAAATGCTTCGGTAGTCACAATCTTAATTTTCATAAATAGTTAAAAAAAAGCTAAATGAAGGCACGATTCAGTGAACGGTTTCTATTTTTAAAATTACTCATTACAACTGACGTTAAATTCGAGTTGGAGTAGAATTTCAGTATAATTAAGTCATTGAGTTCAAGTGAGGAGTGCGTTGGACGCGGCGTTGCTGCGAGCTGCTAGCCTTGAAACGCAGATGCCAGGCATCACATGTCGGAAATACTTGAATTAAAAAGAAGTTCTGAGAAACTGAACGGGAGATGCGAATAAATCGAGAACTGATAAGACATAAATGAGCGTTATAAAAGAAGGAAAATTATACATAGGAGATGAAGAACAGCATATGTCTTGAAGGGGAGTTAATGTGTCAAGAAATAGAGAAGAACTGACTGGGATATAAAGGAGGGCTAAAAATAAACGAAGAATTACACAAGGGAGATGAAGAATGAAGAAAGGTTAAGGAATAAACAATAATATGGTATGGGTTGAGGAATAAAGAAAAAATGAAGTACTTATTGAAAAATAAAGGAGTATTAAGAAGAAATAATACTTTATTTAATATATATTGGAGATAAAAAGTTCCATACGACATGGAGAGGGGTAAAGCAATAAAGAACTAATGAAAAATTAAGTCAGAAATAAAAAAGTGATAAGAAGAAAGGGAGAGTTCAATAGGAAACAAAGGACTGCGTCAAGGCTGGTGCTGAGAAACATGTCGAGATGGACTACAATAATTTCTTCAACTCCAAAAAATAAAAAACTTCAACAGAAATAAAAAAGAAAGAAACAACAGCTGAGCCTGCAGCACACTAACGTTTCGAGCAGTTTCATGCTATTCACTAAGTAAATTATTTACTTGTAAACATTGGTTATTCATACACATTGGGTCTAGGTGATTTTTTTTCAATGAGGGGTGAATGAGACGATCAAGTTTTTTGCATTCAAGAATATATGAAGGATTTTTTGGCGCACATCTACTTTAGAGGAAAATTAAAAGAATCTAATCTATATCGCCCGGCTGCGCAACTAGCACTAGCCCAGCCTGCGTAACTAGCACTAGCCCGGCCTGCATAAATAGCACTAGCCCGGCCTGCATAACTAGCACTAGCCCTGCCTGCATAACTAGCACTAGCCCTGCCTGCATAACTAGCACTAGCCCGGCCTGCGCAACTAGCACTAGCCCGGCCTGCATAACTAGCACTAGCCCTGCCTGCATAACTAGCACTAGCCCGGCCTGCGCAACTAGCACTAGCCCGGCCTGCATAACTAGCACTAGCCCTGCCTGCATAACTAGCACTAGCCCGGCCTGCGTAACTAGCACTAGCCCGGCCTGCATATCTAGCACTAGCCCGGCCTGCATAACTAGCACTAGCCCGGCCTGCATAACTAGCACTAGCCCTGCCTGCATAACTAGCACTAGCCCGGCCTGCGCAACTAGCACTAGCCCGGCCTGCATAACTAGCACTAGCCCTGCCTGCATAACTAGCACTAGCCCGGCCTGCGTAACTAGCACTAGCCCGGCCTGCATATCTAGCACTAGCCCGGCCTGCATAACTAGCACTAGCCCGGCCTGCGTAACTAGCACTAGCCTGGCCTGCGCAACTAGCACTAGCCCGGCCTGCATAACTAGCACTAGCCCGGCCTCCGTAACTAGCACTAGCCCGGCCTGCGTAACTAGCACTAGCCCGGCCTGCATAAATAGCACTAGCCCGGCCTGCATAACTAGCACTAGCCCGGTCTGCGTAACTAGCACTAGCCCGGCCTGCATAACTAGCACTAGCCCGGCCTGCATAACTAGCACTAGCCCTGTCTGCGTAACTAGCACTAGCCCGGCCTGCATAACTAGCACTAGCTTGGCCGGCAAAACAAATAACTAAGAAACAATGACCATTGGTAAACCAGTAACTAGCAATGAGTTTAAGAGAGGTTCTGAGAAATAGGAACAAGATTTTCAAAGTCTGCAAGTAAACTTGATGCTATTCATCAAGTCCGCATCAAGTGGCATTCGGTTTACTTCGCTGCAACGCATCAAGTCCCCAAGCCCCTCTCCACTCGGGCATCAAGCCCCCAAGCCCCTCTCCACCGGGGCATCAAGCCCCCAAGCCCCTCTCCACTCGGGCATCAAGCCCCCAAGCCTCTCTCCACTCGGGCATCAAGCCCCCAAGCCCCTCTCCACTGGGGCATCAAGCCCCCAAGCCTCTCTCCACTCGGGCATCAAGTCCCCAAGCCCCTCTCCACTCGGGCATCAAGTCTCCAAGCCCCTCTCCACAGGGGCATCAAGTCCCCAAGCCCCTCTCCACTCGGGCATCAAGCCCCCAAGCCCCTCTCCACTGGGGCATCAAGCCCCCAAGCCTCTCTCCACTCGGGCATCAAGTCCCCAAGCCCCTCTCCACTCGGGCATCAAGTCTCCAAGCCCCTCTCCACAGGGGCATCAAGTCCCCAAGCCCCTCTCCACTCGGGCATCAAGCCCCCAAGCCTCTCTCCACTCGGGCATCAAGTCTCCAAGCCCCTCTCCACTCGGGCATCAAGTCTCCAAGCCCCTCTCCACTGGGGCATCAAGTCCCCAAGCCCCTCTCCACTCGGGCATCAAGTCCCCAAGCCCCTCTCCACTGGGGCATCAAGTCCCCAAGCCCCTCTCCACTCGGGCATCAAGTCTCCAAGCCCCTCTCCACTGGGGCATCAAGTCCCCAAGCCCCTCTCCACTCGGGCATCAAGTCTCCAAGCCCCTCTCCACTGGGGCATCAAGTCCCCAAGCCCCTCTCCACTCGGGCATCAAGTCCCCAAGCCCCTCTCCACTCGGGCATCAAGTCCCCAAGCCCCTCTCCACTGGGGCGTCAAGTCCCCAAGCCCCTCTCCACTGGGGCGTCAAGTCCCCAAGCCCCTCTCCACTGGGGCGTCAAGTCCCCAAGCCCCTCTCCACTCGGGCATCAAGTCCCCAAGCCCCTCTCCACTCGGGCATCAAGTCCCCAAGCCCCTCTCCACTGGGGCGTCAAGTCCCCAAGCCCCTCTCCACTGGGGCATCAAGTCTCCAATCTCTCACAGCAGGAAAACATCACACCATCGCACCTTCATCCAACAACGCACCAAGCTTTCATTCCCATAGTTCATCAAGCCCCACATCAGTAATGCATCAACCCCACTCTGTAGAGATGCATCAAGCCATCAAGCCCATATCTGAGCGGCGCATCAAACGCCCGCGCGTACAGGAACTTGATGCACTGCGACATGATCTGATGCAGTGAAGTAGTGATATTTTAAATTTTCCAATTTCATTTCTTCAAAATTTCTTCAATTTTTTAATTTTACTTTGAGAGAAAATGTGACCTAGTTCATACACGCACCTTAATTTTGATAAGAGCACAAATTAAGCACGAGAAAAATCCTGCCACCTTTTCAAGCCCTCTAGAAAAACTGGAGTTAACTCAACACACGCTGTCCCATGCCTACAGTTCTGTAAACTGAACTTAACGATGCGAACAACCATTATAAATTAAGGTATATTTATTTACGCTAATTTTAGAATAAATCAATTAGTCCTAACATGACATAAATATTCAAACGAACACTCAAGTGACACCCATTTCCTCCCCTAAATATACAATAAATCACCCGATGCTCATTCCACTATATGCAAATCTACATCAGACATTAACACCCAATCTCCAACGACGCCAGTAATGTTCAATGCAATACTTCATCGTAACTTCTAAAATAAAAAATAAAATCCCCTTGTAGTCCGCTAGAGCAAATATAATTCCACATTAGTCTGTATATACGCCACACAAACACACTCCACAATGACGTGTGGTGTCGAATGTTTATGGCGTGTTATTGACTACAGTTATTGCGGGGTGTGTGATAGACAAGCGTCATTTTATGGCATGTGAATGACTACTGTTATTTCGGGGTAGGTGACTGACAAGCGTCATTTTATGGCGTGTTATTGACTACAGTTATTGCGGGGTGTGTGATTGACAAGCGTCATTTTATGGCATGTGAATGACTTCCGTTATTTGTGAGTGAGTAATTTACTTCCGTAATTTAGGGATCTGTGACTGCAAAGCGTTATTAATTAAGATATGCGCGAGTCGCAGTGCTAGTAACTGTAGAGGCTCGGTCCTCTCGTGATCTTGTGCCGGTGTTGGTGTAGGGTTGTGTTGCAGGTGTCGCCTTCTTGACGAACTCACTCGTCACTCGTGTATGTCAATGATATGCAATGCAAGTATTGGATACTATTCGTGGTCGATAGATGATATGAAAATGAAAGACATGATACATAAGTGATAAATATGGTATACAAATGATACAAGTTATAGACATGGTATACAAATGAAACAAGTGATAGACATGGTATACAAGTGATACAAGTGATAAACATGGTATACAAGTGATACAAGTGATAAACATGGTATACAAGTGATACACATGATATTCAAGTGATGAACATGACCTCCAAATGATAGGTTTAGTATTGACAAGATATGCAAATGATAAACATGATATGAACAAAACACTATAAAACACCTGAAAAAATTATTAATTTAAAAAATTATTTCAATATGGAAATTAAAAGCTGAAAAGTAATATAAAAAACATACATAAGTAGATCTTGACTAAAATAACACGATCACCACCATATAAAATTACCTATGAGCGAGAAGTTACTGTAACAGTTAGGAGAATTGAACATAGAAAATGAGCATTAGTTTGACGTTCCTTTTTTATTATCACGGTGGCACAAATATCAAATAGAGAAAAAACAAAATAATTCGATATAAAATGATGCAGTGAGGTGTGCTTTTGTTAAAGCTGTGTAAAAAATCCTTATACTAACCACTCAGGTTTCCTTATTTAAGCAGTATTTTCTTATGAGCAGTTCCTCATTTGTATATTTGAAATATTATTGCTAATATTATTGCTTATATTCGATATAATATTATATATTATTATTATTCGATATATATTGCTCATTCGTATGATTATTATTCGATATATTATTGCTAACAAATTTGGTTTTAAGAACTTGTTTCCTCGAATTGCCTATGAAAATCCCCTTAACCTTAACCTTTTCTTGGGAATCTAAAACTTGTCATATTCAGTCTTCCAGATAGACGGTGTAACTTCTAATTTCGCACTTTACCTTATCCAAGGACGAGGTAAATCGTTAATTATGAATAAATTTGAGTAATTTTGGACCTAAAACATCGTGTCTTAAAGCCAGATATCATTTTAAATTGATATTTCATTGATTCAATCAACTATTACCAAATTTAACAACAAATTGTTCATTTGATGCTTTCAACTTGGAGTTGAAATGAATAAAAATTTATTGGGTGAATTGAAAACGAACCAAACATTTCAACAGAAAAAAATATTCCGTTACTGAATGAAAACTTAAGTTGTACTTTGTGTACTTTATCAAAATACTTAACTAATGGTAACGACACACTGAAAATTTAACAAATGATCTTTATCCCAAGGGGCTTGTTGAAAAGAATTCAAGACACAACTGAGATACACAAGCAAATCATAATGACGACGAACATGCTGGCTGACACATACATATTCTAAACGACCATCACCTTAACTCCTAAATGGCCGGGAGCGTAAAGTTAACACGGAGCCGCGTTAGTCGCCTTTTCTAGAATAATTGTCATTTTCCGACAAGCAATCATTTTCTGACGAACAACACTAGGGGAGAACCAAGGGAGCACTTCGCTGAGAAAAAATTGTAGGAACTGGTAGTAATTGCACTAAATTGTTCAATTTTTCAAAGTGCAGCAACAACACAAACAAGTTCAAAGGGACGCCAAATGGGAGCAATTTTGGTTGCCAAATTTTTACGCTTCTCTCCGGTGATGAATGTGTATGTCTGACTACTGGCATTTACTGGTGTAACGACGGGTGACACTAGTGACAGGTGACACTAGTGACGGGTGACACTAGTGTCGAGTGACACTAGTGACAGGTGACACTAGTGACAGGTGACACTAGTGACAGGTGACACTAGTGACAGGTGACACTAGTGACGGGTGACACTAGTGACGGGTGACACTAGTGACAGGTGACACTAGTGACGGGTGACACTAGTGACGGGTGACACTAGTGACAGGTGACACTAGCAGCTCAATTAATGGAACACGTGTGGGGAACATTGTGATGCTCGTACATGTTTTTCATATTTATACATATTTCCTAGAATAAAATACTGGAAGGAAATATATTATTAACAAAAAATCCTGGCTGGCAGAGCAACATCAAATGATCATCAAAGGTGAGCCGGATGTACACCGCAAAATATTCATGTGGTGACTCTAAGATAGCTCACAATATTTGTAGTGAAACAATGCAAACAGCGTAGAAAAAATAAAATGCTGAAACCGAAAATCCTGTGAAAACACGACAAAATCAAAATAAAGAAAAGATGATATATAAGAACGAAAATACAAAAACAAAAAAGAATGAGTACTACCAAAAAATACAACCATCGCGTGTTGGGCGAAATCAAAGCTAACTCGAGAGCCATAGACCATCCAAAAGAATAAATTTACTATGAGACGTAATAATTCAATAAATGAGGCCTAATAAATGTATATGAGACATTACAATTGAATATTTCAGAGGTAATAATTAATTAAAAGAGACGTAATAATTGAACAAATGAGACGTAATAATTAAATACGAGACATAATAAGAAGTAGATACTAGACTTAACAATTAAAAAACACAGTAACACAGACGTAACACAGACGTAACACAGAACTGACCACAGCGACGGCCTCGGAGACGAGGACCTCTTCAGGAGAGAGGGTGGTGTAGAAGGCGACGTTGGTGAGCACGTAGACCACCGTCACCAGCGTGATCGAGATGTAGATCGCGCGCGGCAGGTTTCTGTGGGGGAGAGTAGCGTTGATATGGTGGGGTGATGGTGGCGTTAAAATCTGGGGTAGAGGTAGTAGTGAAATCTGGGGTAGTGGTAGCATTGGAATCTGGGGTAGTGGTGGCATTGAAATCTGGGGTAGTGGTGGCATTGGAATCTGGGGTAGTGGTGGCATTGAAATCTGGGGTAGTGGTGGCATTGGAATCTGGGGTAGTGGTGGCATTAAAATCTGGGGTAGTGGTGGCATTGGAATCTGGGGTAGTGGTGGCATTGAAATCTGGGGTAGTGGTGGCATTGAAATCTAGGGTAGTGGTGGCATTGAAATCTGGGGTAGTAGTGGCATTGATATCTGGGGTAGTGGTGGCATTGGAATCTGGGGTAGTGGTGGCATTGGAATCTGGGGTAGTGGTGGCATTGGAATCTGGGGTAGTGGTGGCATTGAAATCTGGGGTAGTGGTGGCATTGAAATCTGGGGTAGTGGTGGCATTGAAATCTGGGGTAGTGGTGGCATTGATATCTGGGGTAGTGGTGGCATTGGAATCTGGGGTAGTGGTGGCATTGATATCTGGGGTAGTGGTGGCATTGGAATCTGGGGTAGTGGTGGCATTGAAATCTGGGGTAGTGGTGGCATTGGAATCTGGGGTAGTGGTGGCACTGGAATCTGGGGTAGTGGTGGCATTGGAATCTGGGGTAGTGGTGGCACTGGAATCTGGGGTAGTGGTGGCATTGGAATCTGGGGTAATGATGGCATTGAAATCTGGGGTAGTGGTGGCATTGAAATCTGGGGTAGTGGTGGCATTGGAATCTGGGGTAATGATGGCATTGAAATCTGGGGTAGTGGTGGCATTGAAATCTGGGGTAGTGGTGGCATTGGAATCTGGGGTAGTGGTGGCATTGGAATCTGGGGTAATGATGGCATTGAAATCTGGGGTAGTGGTGGCATTGGAATCTGGGGTAGTGGTGGCATTGGAATCTGGGGTAATGATGGCACTGAAATCTGGGGTAGTGGTGGCATTGGAATCTGGGGTAGTGGTGGCATTGGAATCTGGGGTAATGATGGCATTGAAATCTGGGGTAGTGGTGGCATTGGAATCTGGGGTAGTGGTGGCATTGGAATCTGGGGTAATGATGGCATTGAAATCTGGGGTAGTGGTGGCATTGAAATCTGGGGTAGTGGTGGCATTGGAATCTGGGGTAGTGGTAGCATTGGAATCTGGGGTAGTGGTGGCATTGGAATCTGGGGTAGTGGTATCATTGGAATCTGGGGTAGTGGTGGCATTGAAATCTGGGGTAGTGGTGGCATTGGAATCTGGGGTAGTGGTGGCATTGAAATCTGGGGTAGTGGTGGCATTGGAATCTGGGGTAGTGGTGGCATTGGAATCTGGGGTAGTTGTGGCATTGGAATCTGGGGTAGTGGTGGCATTGAAATCTGGAGTAGTGGTGGCATTGAAATCTGGGGTAGTGGTGGCATTGGAATCTGGGGTAGTGGTGGCATTGGAATCTGGGGTAGTGGTGGCATTGGAATCTGGGGTAGTGGTGGCATTGGAATCTGGGGTAGTGGTGGCATTGGAATCTGGGGTAGTGGTGCATTGAAATCTGGGGTAGTGGTGGCATTGAAATCTGGGGTAGTGGTGGCATTGGAATCTGGGGTAGTGGTGGCATTGGAATCTGGGGTAGTGGTGGCATTGGAATCTGGGGTAGTGGTGGCATTGGAATCTGGGGTAGTGGTGGCATTGAAATCTGGGGTAGTGGGGGCATTGGAATCTGGGGTAGTGGTGGCATTGAAATCTGGGGTAGTGGTGGCATTGGAATCTGGGGTAGTGGTGGCATTTGAATCTGGGGTAGTGGTGGCATTGGAATCTGGGGTAGTGGTGGCATTGGAATCTGGTGTAGTGGTGGCATTGGAATCTGGGGTAGTGGTGGCATTGAAATCTGGGGTAGTGGTGGCATTGGAATCTGGGGTAGTGGTGGCATTGGAATCTGGGGTAGTGGTGGCATTGGAATCTGGGGTAGTGGTGGCATTGGAATCTGGGGTAGTGGTGGCATTGGAATCTGGGGTAGTGGTGGCATTGGAATCTGGGGTAGTGGTGGCATTGGAATCTGGGGTAGTGGTGGCATTGAAATCTGGGGTAGTGGTGGCATTGGAATCTGGGGTAGTGGTGGCATTGAAATCTGGGGTAGTGGTGGCATTGGAATCTGGGGTAGTGGTGGCATTGGAATCTGGGGTAGTGGTGGCATTGGAATCTGGGGTAGTGGTGGCATTGAAATCTGGGGTAGTGGTGGCATTGAAATCTGGGGTAGTGGTGGCATTGGAATCTGGGGTAGTGGTGGCATTTGAATCTGGGGTAGTGGTGGCATTGGAATCTGGGGTAGTGGTGGCATTGGAATCTGGTGTAGTGGTGGCATTGGAATCTGGGGTAGTGGTGGCATTGGAATCTGGGGTAGTGGTGGCATTTGAATCTGGGGTAGTGGTGGCATTGGAATCTGGGGTAGTGGTGGCATTGAAATCTGGGGTAGTGGTGGCATTGGCATCTGGGGTAGTGGTGGCATTGGAATCTGGGGTAGTGGTATCATTGGAATCTGGGGTAGTGGTGGCATTGGAATCTGGGGTAGTGGTGGCATTGGAATCTGGGGTAGTGGTATCATTGGAATCTGGGGTAGTGGTGGCATTGAAATCTGGGGTAGTGGTGGCATTGGAATCTGGGGTAGTGGTGGCATTGAAATCTGGGGTAGTGGTATCATTGGAATTTGGGGTAGTGGTGGCATTGAAACCTGGGGTAGTGGTATCATTGGAATCTGGGGTAGTGGTGGCATTGAAATCTTGGGTAGTGGTGGCATTGGAATCTGGGGTAGTGGTGGCATTGAAATCTGGGGTAGTGGTGGCATTGGAATCTGGGGTAGTGGTGGCATTGAAATCTGGGGTAGTGGTGGCATTGGAATCTGGGGTAGTGGTAGCATTGGAATCTGGGGTAGTGGTGGCATTGGAATCTGGGGTAATGGTATCATTGGAATCTGGGGTAGTGGTGGCATTGAAATCTGGGGTAGTGGTGGCATTGATATCTGGGGTAGTGGTGGCATTGGAATCTGGGGTAGTGGTGGCATTGAAATCTGGGGTAGTGGTGGCATTGGAATCTGGGGTAGTGGTAGCATTGGAATCTGGGGTAGTGGTGGCATTGGAATCTGGGGTAATGGTATCATTGGAATCTGGGATAGTGGTGGCATTGAAATCTCGGGTAGTGGTGGCATTGGAATCTGGGGTAGTGGTGGCATTGAAATCTGGGGTAGTGGTGGCATTGGAATCTGGGGTAGTGGTGGCATTGGAATCTGGGGTAGTGGTGGCAGTGGAATCTGGGGTAGTGGTGGCATTGGAATCTGGGGTAGTGGTGGCATTGGAATCTGGGGTAGTGGTGGCATTGAAATCTGGGGTAGTGGTGGCATTGAAATCTGGGGTAGTGGTGGCATTGGAATCTGGGGTAGTGGTGGCATTGGAATCTGGGGTAGTGGTGGCATTGGAATCTGGGGTAGTGGTGGCATTGGAATCTGGGGTAGTGGTGGCATTGAAATCTGGAGTAGTGGTGGCATTGGAATATGGGGTAGTGGTGGCATTGGAATCTGGGGTAGTGGTGGCATTGGAATCTGGGGTAGTGGTGGCATTGGAATCTGGGGTAGTGGTGGCATTGGAATCTGGGGTAGTGGTGGCATTGGAATCTGGGGTAGTGGTGGCATTGGAATCTGGGGTAGTGGTGGCATTGGAATCTGGGGTAGTGGTGCATTGAAATCTGGGGTAGTGGTGGCATTGAAATCTGGGGTAGTGGTGGCATTGGAATCTGGGGTAGTGGTGGCATTGGAATCTGGGGTAGTGGTGGCATTGAAATCTGGGGTAGTGGTGGCATTGGAATCTGGGGTAGTGGTAGCATTGGAATCTGGGGTAGTGGTGGCATTGGAATCTGGGGTAATGGTATCATTGGAATCTGGGGTAGTGGTGGCATTGAAATCTGGGGTAGTGGTGGCATTGATATCTGGGGTAGTGGTGGCATTGGAATCTGGGGTAGTGGTGGCATTGAAATCTGGGGTAGTGGTGGCATTGGAATCTGGGGTAGTGGTAGCATTGGAATCTGGGGTAGTGGTGGCATTGGAATCTGGGGTAATGGTATCATTGGAATCTGGGGTAGTGGTGGCATTGGAATCTGGGGTAGTGGTGGCATTGGAATCTGGGGTAGTGGTGGCATTGGAATCTGGGGTAGTGGTGGCATTGAAATCTGGGGTAGTGGTGGCATTGAAATCTGGGGTAGTGGTGGCATTGGAATCTGGGGTAGTGGTGGCATTGGAATCTGGGGTAGTGGTGGCATTGGAATCTTGGGTAGTGGTGGCATTGGAATCTGGGGTAGTGGTGGCATTGAAATCTGGAGTAGTGGTGGCATTGGAATATGGGGTACTGGTGGCATTGGAATCTGGGGTAGTGGTGGCATTGGAATCTGGGGTAGTGGTGGCATTGGAATCTGGGGTAGTGGTGGCATTGAAATCTGGGGTAGTGGTGGCATTGAAATCTGGGGTAGTGGTGGCATTGGAATCTGGGGTAGTGGTGGCATTGGAATCTGGGGTAGTGGTGGCATTGGAATCTGGGGTAGTGGTGGCATTGAAATCTGGGGTAGTAGTGGCATTGGCATCTGGGGTAGTGGTGGCATTGGAATCTGGGGTAGTGGTATCATTGGAATCTGGGGTAGTGGTGGCATTGAAATCTGGGGTAGTGGTATCATTGGAATCTGGGGTAGTGGTGGCATTGAAATCTTGGGTAGTGGTGGCATTGGAATCTGTGGTAGTGGTGGCATTGAAATCTGGGGTAGTGGTGGCATTGGAATCTGGGATAGTGGTGGCATTGAAATCTGGGGTAGTGGTGGCATTGGAATCTGGGGTAGTGGTGGCATTGAAATCTGGGGTAGTGGTGGCATTGGAATCTGGGGTAGTGGTGGCATTGAAATCTGGGGTAGTGGTGGCATTGATATCTGGGGTAGTGGTGGCATTGGAATCTGGGGTAGTGGTGGCATTGGAATCTGGGGTAGTGGTGGCATTGAAATCTGGGGTAGTGGTGGCATTGAAATCTGGGGTAGTGGTAGCATTGGAATCTGGGGTAGTGGTGGCATTGGAATCTGGGGTAGTGGTGGCATTGGAATCTGGGGTAGTGGTGGCATTGAAATCTGGGGTAGTGGTGGCATTGGAATCTGGGGTAGTGATGGCATTGGAATCTGGGGTAGTGGTGGCATTGGAATCTGGGGTAGTGGTGGCATTTGAATCTGGGGTAGTGGTGGCATTGGAATCTGGGGTAGTGGTGGCATTGGAATCTGGGGTAGTGGTGGCATTGGAATCTGGGGTAGTGGTGGCATTGGAATCTGGGGTAGTGGTGGCATTGAAATCTGGGGTAGTGGTGGCATTGGAATCTGGGGTAGTGGTGGCATTGAAATCTGGGGTAGTGGTGGCATTGGAATCTGGGGTAGTGGTGGCATTGGCATGGGGGAAGTCTATTCTGGGGGCAGGGTGGAGAGTTGCATTAAAATGGTGGAGGAATATCGTGGAGAATAAAGAAAAAAAATTGCCTCAAAGTGATTAAATTTTGTCTAGAGATCATAGTAGTAAATAGCTTTAAAATAATGTTGAAATTTGCTTTTGGAGGTTGAAATAAAAAATATCGGTTACAGATGATGGTTAAAAAATAAATATAGAGGTTAAAAGGTTACAAAATAAAATGTAAATGATTTAAATTTCTCTGGAGTTCAACGACAAAAACAGCGTTGAAGTAAGATATTTTCCTGTTAATTAGAGTGAGAAACCGCGTTGAAATAAGACAGGAATGCCTGCCAAGTTCAGTGTACAAAATAACACTAAAATCCTAGCTATTTTCACTGAAGGTCAATCCAGGAAACACAGTCCAAATGATGAGAGGAATTCTTTTACATAAAATGTGATAGTGGAATAGCGTTAAAATTGCCGCTGATTAGAACAAATACATGACGACTGTCTTTCGTGTCAAGTCTGTTGTGGACGGCGTATTTCAGCTGGCATGCATTTGTTGTGCGACTTTTGATGTTTAATGAATAAATAGACGTAATAGAACGAATTGAATAAATGTTTTTTGGATTTATTAAATAGTTCTGGTATTTAATGACTAAAACGGTTACATGATGAGTTAGTTCAAGCTGTCGCACTCAACAGGACGAGGTTTTGACGCTGCGACTGCATGCCCAACTTTGTTGGAATGTCATGCGTAGTGTGTGGGGTGTACTTCTCTGCCGGTCTCTTGCATCCCACGCTTGTCTACACACCCCTGTCAACACATCCCTTTGTACACACCCCTGTCTACACACCCCTGTCTACACACCCCTGTCTACACATCCCTGTCTACACACTCCTGTCTACACACCCCCTGTCTACACACCCCTGTCTACACTATTATTATTCAAAGGCCAGGTCGCAACACAGTATTCTCTTCGTTGGAACCAAAACTTGGAACTCTATACCTGCAGAGATCCGTGAATGTAATTCGTACAAAGTATCCAAAAGACATCTTGAGTCTCACTTCCTATCAGAATACTAGTAGTGTAAGATCACCGTGTCGAAATCTTGCCTCCTACATGTAACTAATGATAATGTCATAATGTAACTTGCCTTGTGTACCATAACCAATCTTCTCTCTGCTCTTGAATCGTTTTATCGAACATACTGTTAAATATAGCCGACTTGTAAAATATCGAGTTAATCATCTCAATGATCAGTCTAATGCGAAACTAGGTTAAGTGAACTAGGTTAAACTTTTGTACACCCTAGAATAGCGTGATGGTAGGATGCCCTAGAAGTCGCTGAACTTATTCGGGCCCACAGGTAGCTATACTCATATTTGACCATTGTACTAGACTTAAGTAAAACTCTACCTCTGTATCTCCTGTGGTAAATAAATTGTTTAAATTGTTTTAAATTGTTTAAATTGTACACACCCCTGTCTACACACCCCTGTCTACACACCCCTGTCTACACACCCCTGTCTACACACCCCTGTCTACACACCCCTGTCTACACACCCCTGTCTACACACCCCTGTCTACACACCCCTGTCTACACACCTCTGTTTACACACCCCCTGTCTACACACCCCTGTCTACACACCCCTGTCTACACTCCCCTGTCTACACTCCCCTGTTTACACACCCCTGTCTACACACCCCCTGTCTACACACCCCCTGTCTACACACCCCTGTCTACACACCCCTGTCTACACACCCCTGTCTACACACCCCTGTCTACACACCCCTGTCTACACACCCCTGTCTACACACCCCTGTCTACACACCCCTGTCTACACACCCCTGTCTACACTCCCCTGTCTACACTCCCCTGTTTACACACCCCTGTCTACACACCCCCTGTCTACACACCCCCTGTCTACACACCCCTGTCTACACACCCCTGTCTACACACCCCTGTCTACACACCCCTGTCTACACACCCCTGTCTACACACCCCTGTCTACACACCCCTGTCTACACAACCCTGTCTACACACCCCTGTCTACACACCCCTGTCTACACACCCCTGTCTACACACCCTGGCGACAGACACACACCACCGGTGCCAAGGTTAGCTGGCTGTGGGGCATGGTAGACGAAACAAGGTAGCTGCAAACCAGTCTTTTATCGAATCGTGCTGCGTGCGAGTGACGTCATGGCATCGCACCATTAGTAGCGCCGCTTACATAAAGGTACATTGCATCTGGCAACACTGCTAACCCGAAATCTGGCATTACTGTAAGCGAAGCGTTACTGGTACGACAATCTTGCAAGGCGTTGAAACGAAGTGTGATGGCGTTAAGTGAAGTGAAATGTCGCGGCTTCACGTGAAATTTAATAAGTGTTCCTTAATTTAATGTCGGAGTAATTCTAAAAATTTACTTAAGATATTTCAATGTCTTGATTTCAATTCTAAAGAATGGATTTTGCCGAGTTGAAATGTCCAGGTTAATTAATAACTTATTTATGTTAGCAGCTGCCATTTCAAAACGACCGACTACCGAAAAATCCTATCAGCATTTAATTAAGACGCACATTTCAATGAAAAGTGGTGTTGTGCTGTTGTTATATGATCACTGGAGTTTGGAACTGGAAGGTAAGAAATTAAACTTTTAATATCATTTTAATATAATTTAAAAAGGATGGCTCATAATTAATTTTTTCAGTGGATGAAGTTGCATCTCTATATCAAAGCTTTGAAACCAGATACAATTAGAACAGTTCAAATTTGATATGCTAGTTCCATGGGAAAATGCTGTTGACTTGCCTGAAATTTAAAATATAAAGGAAACAAAGAATTAGGAATATGATGTGCTACAATTCAATGCCAAAAAATGACATAGGGGGGGGGGGGCCTACTGCTTATTTTCAATTTTTTTCAATACCTTGGAGCTTTTCATTCCAAAAAGGTGACCTAAATCTTGTGGTAGGGTACTATCAGCTTCATTTGTATCTAAATTTCTGTGTGTGAATTAGTCTTGAAGTAGGATGTGATGTCAAATTTTACCAGGTTTACAATAAGAAAAAACTTCACTAGTATTGTTTAAAATTTGGGTAAATTTTCAGAACAACACACTAATCGATTTTCAAAATTTTTTTGATTGGATCATGGTAATCACATCAGAATAAACAACTTTGCTTCCATGCCATTTCTGGTGCAAAGGAGTATTTACTTGACATAACCTAAAAAATTATAGTCAATATGTATTTTAGGTGCCTCATGGAAATTGATAATTCCATTCCAAGCAATCACTAAAGGAACACATTTAAAAACGTTTACAAGAATGTCATTCTGCTCGCTGATGCGTTTTTTAAGAGTTATTCAACTTTAAAGTTATAGGAGCGTCGCTCATGAACTGTCTTTCTCGCGCCATAGGAGCGTGCGTTCCAACAACGCAACAAGCGCGGCAGGCAGGAGAAAAGTTGTTTTTGCAATATATTGCATAATTTATTATTTGCTAACCCCGCGGAGCCTGAGCCTACTTCTAGAATGTTTTCGTTAAAAACAAAAGGAATGTTGGTAAATGTGTAGCGTTGGTCAGTAGCGTTGAATTTGAAAAAAAACGTGAGAGTTTGTTACATATGTTCCTAGAACTCTAAAACTGTCTTTGGTTTTGTTCTAGCATCAAAACTTGACGACTAGTCCCATTTTGAATGTTGAAAGTTAGAAGTGTTGGGTATCAGCAAAAAGCGAAATTTTTTGTTGAAGTGTCATATAATGAACAATTTATGTATTTGAATAGTTTTATTTTTATTTCGATAATTTCCAAACTTAACTTCATATTCACAGTATGAATTGTGATTTCCAAACAAAAAAAAATTTCTTTCAGAAATATGAATTTTTTTATTTTCAGTCTGATTCATATGAAATTTGACTATGATATGTAACTTTTGAAAAGAAACACAATGTATTCGATCAATTGTTTTGATTTAGGCCTTAGATTTGAAAAAATTGACGTATTGATTTTAGGTATTGATATTTCACTGGTACTGATATTTCAAAATGGGACTCGTCATTGAGTTTTGATGCTAGAAAAAAACACAGTTTTAGAATCCTTGGAACATTCCTAACAAACTCACATGGGCTTTTTTCCATTTCCCATTTGTTCTCTTTATGTGGGGTTGGAATTGGCTCAAAATTAAAGATTTTGGTCCCCTACCCCCCCCCCCCCCTCCCCTGGGGGGATCTATTGTCCGTAGCGCCATAAAATTTTAAGACCGAATAGTCCACCACCTAAGGGTCCTTTTCCAACAAAAACATGAAAAATGACCACCAATCGGACAAAAAAAAGTTGAACAGCCGGGACGGTCTCCTTAAGAGTACATTTTGGACTGGTTATGTTAGGAATTTAGGTAACTTTTTGGCAATAATGCATTGGTTGCTGCTTTTAGTATCAAGTATATATTTCAAGTATTAACAAACTTCAAACTTTTTTTGAACCTGTGTTATTGAGTGTATTATTGACTCAAACTGCTCATTATAGGCCAATTGCTTACATGTTGATGACATTCATTATGTATAAAATAGGTAGTAATTTTTGGATGTTGAAGAAAAAAATAGTAGAAAACTATTATTAGTGAAAAATGGTAGAAAACTATTGAACTTTGGAAATGAAATATGTCATTAAACAATCTGTTCTACATATTTTTCTTTTCATGTATTGGGTAGTATTGTTTTTGAGAATCCATATCCATTAGTACCCCCATAATGATGGCTCATCATGGGTGACTCTTGTTAGTAATGATATTAGAATTAAGGAAATATTGTGCATACATATCCAGTTATTATCCACACTGTAGCACCATTTAATTTCATGCCAAATTCGAGTTCTGCACACTTGATGACTTTATACAGTACTCCATTAAGCTGTGTTTTCACTGCAAATGGTGCATCTGCAGCCATTGTTCAAGACTCATCCATACATATTCTTGGAATCTATACTTTCATAATTCAAAATTGACTCATCCATATTGGTGGATATAAACATTATGTAACATTTCTTTTCTTTTTGCAAGTTGGTTCTTCATAAAAGCTAGTTGATCTTGATTGTAAAAATTCAGTAAGAAGAGTTGACAACATAATTTTTTTATTAAATTTCAATCTGTAAGTGACTTACTGGGCCTGCATTTTAAGAGCCCATTTTTACTGTAAGTGTTGTAAGTTTTTAGGTTTCTAATTGATTCTGATGAACTTTTTCTTCATAGAGAATTGCAACATCTCTAAGTGTAGTATAAAAATATCTAATACATTAATCCATTACCAGGTATGTTATGTTCATAAGCTAAGATTAAATCCATTGAACTTTTGTTATCAAGAGTGTTTTGAGATTCTTCTAGGTTTCATTGGTCTAGTTTTTCTAATTATTTTTCAAAATTTAAATTTAAATTCTTCATTAGCTTTGTCAGATTGTATTGAGTTCTTTTTAGTATTTCCCCTCAGGGGGACACAACTATTGTATCTATGGGAATTAGTGCTCCCAGGGAAACAATATGAGGGCCCGAGCTAAAGGTTAGGTAGGCTTTATTTTTGTTGAAATAACACTTTTTTTGGTTTACTGCTGTCCTGTTTTTTCAGCACTTACTACTTTCTTCTTCAACTTTGATCTTGTTTCATGAACTTCTTTCTCATCTTACTGTTTCTGTGCCCTATCTGCATAGATTCCACGTAACCTTAACTCCATACTAAATGGTTCCTTCTTCCTTCCTCTCTTTGGATCTCATTTGTTGAGGGTAGAGACGCTTAAACTAACTAATAATCTAATCTAATCTTTTTAGTATTTTCAAAAACTCTTTAAAATTAAGTGTTGTCATTTAGGGTCAATATTTTTTGTTTTCATATGTTCATTCAAGATTTCATTACAGAGAGACTTAATTTTTACATAAAGTGTTGCTACATACTGTTTCATATGAATTGTTTTATTTTTCAGGACATGGAATTGACATGCCATCCAATCAAGCTGCTGATCACTCACTGCTCTTCTCTGCCTCTTCTCTCATTTGAGCTCCTCTTGCTTCCAATTGCGAGACAGCTCCTGACGAGCAATTAAGAGAGACAATGGGCTGTTTAGCAGAGGTGAGATGAGTCTGGTAACCCGCTAAGGAATACATACATGTCAGTATAAAATTTAAGATGTCCAGATTATGGACAGATTTTCTTGACT
The DNA here is from genome assembly GCA_030386875.1 of Morinoia aosen. Lineage (NCBI taxonomy): Eukaryota > Metazoa > Arthropoda > Malacostraca > Amphipoda > Talitridae > Morinoia > Morinoia aosen. Next base: position 9,888,560 of record CM059568.1, on the reverse strand, counting down.
CAATCATTAGGAGTCTTATTAAATAGATTTTTTCATTTTTTACTGATTCTTTAAAAGTTTTCAAAAGTGTAAGATAGGATTATTATTTAATATCTCTCAAAAATCTAAACATATTAGACAACATAAATGTTAGAGAGGAATTGTGGGAAATAGAATGCATAAACTTAAGTTTTGTTTTAGGCCATGTATTTCATACTTCTCTGCCTATTACTATCAATCATTTGTTTTCTTTTTTCCCCTCATATCTTATTTCCCCCATGATATCCCACATTGCATTCTTTTATTTTCTCACTAAATGGTGCCTTTCTCCTGCCTCTCCTCTAAACTGGATTTTTTTAGCGGTTAAGGAGGCTTGAACTAACATATAATCTAATCTTACCTTTTTGTCTCTTTTCTTCTCTTTCTCCATTGAGACTCCTTATAGTTTTACATTTAATATTATGTTATAGTTCATCATCTCCATTTCCCCTCAGGGGGATACAACTTTTGTATCTATGCAAATTAGCACTCCCAGGGGGACAATGTGAGGGCACAAGCTGAGAGTTAGGTAGGCCTTTTTTGTTGAAATAAAAAGCTTTTGTTATCTCAAGAGCCATCTTTTTTTGGTTAACTGCTGTTCTGTTTTTCAGCAACTACTACTTTCTTCAACTTTGACCTTGTTTTATGAACTTCTTTCTTATGTTACTGTTTCAATGCCTTTTCTGCATAGATTCTGCGTTCCCTTAGCGCCATACTGAATGGTGCCTTCCTCCTTCCTCTCTTTGGATCACCTTTGTTGCAGATAGGGAGGCTTTAACTAGCTAAGAATGTCATCTCCATTTCTTCATATACTTTTTCAATGGTGCTTCCCGTTGAGCGTAATTCTTCACAACTGTCCCCTTTTCTAATTGCTCTTGCCTGCATCTCAATTTATTATATTAGCTCCATTTTCACTAACAGATTTAAATCTGTATCCTTAACTGCAACTGAAAGGCTTGCTTATGAAGCGAAAGACTTCATTAAAAAAATTTTCAACTTGAGCTCACATTTTTTCTTGCCTTTCAGGAAAGAAAGTGAAATGATTCCACTTATCATTGAGGTGTCTGAAGAGGAACAAAAGGCTGCTGTGGTGTTCAACGGAGCCACCGAGATCGAAGGAAGTTTTCCTTTTGTGGAAGTGGAAGAGATTTAAAGCCCCCAAACAAGATTTGAAGGACCAAACAAGAATTGCATCTGAGGCATACTGCAGCATGCAAAGTGCCTCAGTCAAGTCAGAGCAAGTTACCCAAACAGCTTCGTTGGCAGCATGAAGGGATGTCTGCAGTAGGGGGTTACAGTCCTGGAAAGTATCATGTATCATTATGTTGAACAATGTTGGGCTGATCACTGATCCTGTGTGACACCCTACATCAGGAAACATTGCTTGCTTGGATAAGGTGTCATTGATTCGGACTCTTATTTTGCATTCTTTGATGAAAGACATTATGGTTTGAGGTAGGTTACCTGCAAATCCTAAAATCTGTAGCTTTTGCAATAGCCCATAATGCCAGCCAGTGTCAAAAGCCTGTTTTATATCAATAAATACTGCAACATAAAAATCTTGCAGGATTATTGCTTTCCGAATGGAGTTTCCAATACGTGCGAGTCCATCCAGAGTGCAACGGTCTGCTCTGAAACTGCTCTTCCCTCAACTGACGGCTTTAGCCTCTACTACTTGTTTTTCCGGAAAATCGCTCTTGCTTGCTTAAATGCGATCCATTTATCAATGTTCTCAAGGGGATTTTTGTAATGGTTGTAGGCCTTATGGTATTTCCTATGGGCTATCTTGCACTCATCAGTCCACCAGCTGCTTGTCCTTTATTGTTGTGTAAATTAGCGCTCCCAGGGGGACTATGTGAAGGTCTGAGCTAAAGGTTAGGTGGGCTTTCTTTTGTTGAAATAGAATAGGTTTTTGTTTTGTTACGGTTCACTGCTGTCTTGTTTTTCAGCACCTACTACTTTCTTCTTCAACTTTTTCTTGTTTCATGAACTTCTTTCTTAGCTTCCTGTTTCTGTGCACCTTGTGCATAGATTCCGCGTTCCCTCAACTCCATACTAAATGGTGCCTTCCTCCTACCTCTCTTAGAACATCTTTGTCGTGCAATTAAGGGAGGCTAAAACTTGCTTATATAATAATAATAATAATAATTTTTGTTGTGTAAATTTTGACTAGCCTTGATGTTGCCAATATTGCTTTGGTTATGGATTGAAAAGCATCAGATATTGTCTATTTTGAGCAGTTTGGGAACACTAGAGCAGTTTCAAATATTGCCAATATGCATTGCGCAAGTGCCATCTTGGTAGTTCGGCCTTGGGAATTGATAAAGCTGAATCAATAATCAGTGGAAAGTGATCTCTTGTCAATGTTTCACTACAAGTGTTCCATGTAAACTTGGAGTGCAGATCCTCAGTGACTATTGTTAGATCTATGTGTGTATATGTACCTCTGGAGAACAAGAAAGTTGGGGCTGAATTATTCAGTAATATTAGGTTGTTTTCAGTCATCCAGTTCTCTATTATTTTACCCTGTGTGTCACTGAAGTCAGGGCCCCAGCTATAGCTGTGAGCATTTGAGTCCATCATAATAATGCTAGATCCTGTAATCTGATAACTGATGTCTTGTAACTTCTGCAATTAACCATAACTTTCCAAACGGGGTGGCAAATACATATTTATTATATTGATAGGCTTTTTGTTGATGAATATTTTGCAGAGCACAAGCTCTAATGGTGTAATCAATTGTGTTGTTGTGTTTGGTATGCTGGAGTGAATGAAAATAATCACCCCACCTCCTCTACCTTCCTTTCTTTCATATCGGAAAGGGCTGAAGTAATTCTTCAATTATATGTTATGGCGCTGTTGTAAAAATGATTCTTGAATACATGTAATTCCTGACTGATGTTGATCAATAAGCAAGTGAAGGTAGGTAGTTTTGCAAAGTATCCTTTTAGATTCCATTGTAGGATTGTTAAGTTCATGCTTGACTGATGAGAGAGGTAACATTTAAGTTTGTGAGTAACTCGGAAATTAGTTTACCAGCTTCTAATATATTTTCTACTTCTTTTAGGCTGTCTATTTTTCAGTTATAGTGTTTGCCAGTAAGATTTTGATAACAGCAGGGAGAAGTTGGATGATTAGATTTTTAAAGCAGCCCACCATTTGTTTCTCCTGGGAGGTTTTCGGCATATGTGGTGTTGCATTTGAGTTGTCTACATCTCTTAATTGAGATTGTCTTTCTAGCATGTTCCTGTGATCCGGAGGATAACCAGAGGCTACATCAGTCTCAGGCAATGTATTTGAGCCCAGGGAAGCATGTTGGCTTCTTCTAGTGGTTTGTATTGGTGTAGATTGATTCCTGCAGCTTTGGCTGGTTATCATCTGCTTATGTTTTTTGTTAGCAAAAAAGCAGAACCACCTCTTCTGAGAGGTGGTTCTGTTGTCAAGTGGGTGTGTAATATAAGATCGGGTTACAGCTGCATATGTATTCCGAGAGAAATTTTGCTTTTGTGGCCGAGTCAGAGCCGGGAATATGTGCTGTGATTCGAGGGCAATATATTCAGTGTTTATCTCTAGTTGTTTTTTTGTTGTTGAGAGTAGATGGCACGTGATTAATTAAAAGAAATATTTTTGCTGGCCTTGATTTTGCAAATTTCGTGTTCTTCGACATATGTTGGACTGTTTTTGGAGTTAGCAGAATGATTCCCTTTGCAGTTAGGGCAATGGTAGTTGTCTGATTTGTTCCTTTTCTTCTTCCCATGAGCTACTTTTTCTGCAGGTTCAAGGCTTTGGTCCAATGTTCGTTTTTGTGGATTAGTGGGCTTTTCAGTTTCATTTGTAGCTGCTAATATTGCATTGTTGTCAAGACTTGTGTGCATTTGTATTTCTGATAGAGATGGTTGAGTTAGGGCAGTACTTCCCCTCAGGGGGATACAAGTATTGTATCTATGGGAATTAGCTCTCCCAGGGGGACTATGTGAGGGCCTGAGCTAAAGGTTAGGTAGGCTTCCTTTTTGTTAAAATAGAATAGGTTTTTGTTTTGTTACGGACCATCTTTTTTCGGTTCACTGCTGTCCTGTTTTTCAGCACCTACTACTTTCTTCTTCAACTTTCTCTTGTTTCATGAACTTCTTTCTTAGCTTCCTGTTTCTGTGCACCTTGTGCATAGATTCCGCGTTCCCTCAACTCCATACTAAAGGGTGCCTTCCTCCTTCCTCTCTCAGAACATCTTTGTCGTGCAATTAAGGGAGGCTAAAACTTTCTTATATAATAATTATAATAACCCTCTACACTGCAACTTTTTTGGAAAGGTTGTTTATAACTAACTTATGGAAACCTCTGCAAAACTATGATATATATTGTTTCATGCAGTATTGCAGAGTTAAAAGAATTGGTATTCAAATTGTGATTATGACTAACTGGTCATTCTAAAGTATACCTTTATAATCCATTAAACTAAATTTATTCATTTGTGAATTTTAAGTGTTCAGGTTATTTTTATTTTATAGTTCTTTACTTACTGGCACGGAGAGTGTCCTGATGTTTGAATATAGCGCTAATGAATTGGGAGTCCTGCAGCTTATTATTAATTAGTCACTCGTCGTATGTGATTACTCAAGTCCTTTCCTAGATTTAAGTAATTAGTTTTATGTTGTTTCTTTTGTGTAGATTTTGGAATTTATAACTGGAAAATGTCTAAACGCGCATAGAGAGGTGGTATACCAAATGTTATTTCGAGAGGAAAATAGTTTATTTCATTCATTATCGACAAAAATTTATGTGATATTAATTTAGTGTATTTTTAGGTGAGGAAAATATTTTTCCATGGACAAATAATTATTGTCTCTTTGATTTTGCTCCCTATTCTTGAAGAACTAGTTATGTAAAGTCCCATGGTTAGAGTTTCGTAGGGCTTCTTTTTGTTACAATTTAAAGCTTTGTTTTCTTTTCTTTTTATTCACTGCTGTTCCGTTTCTCATCACCTATGATTTTCTTCTTCAGCGTTAATTTTGTCTTAATCTTGCTCCTCAATTTAATATTTCTATGTACAGAGTATCTTCCCTTCAGGGGGATGCAACTATTGTATCCATGGGAATGAGTGCTCCCAGGGGGATTATGTGAAGGCCCGAGCTGAAGGTTGGGTAGGCTTTCTTTTTGTTGAAATAGAAAAGATTTTTAGTTTGTTATGGACCATCTTTTTTCAGTTCAGTGGTGTCCTATTTTTCACCATCTACGACTTTCTTCTTCAACTTCGTCTTGTTTCATGAACTTCTTTCATAGCTTACTATTTCTATGCATCTTGTGCATAGATTCCGCATTTTCTGAAATCCATACCAAATGGTGCCTTCCTCCTTTCTTTCTTTCTTTCTTCGATAAGATCTTTCCTGTAGCGATCACGGAGGCTTAAACTTGCGTATAATCTTTTCCAGTGAAGCGAAACCTATAGCATGTTTTATTTCAAATAAACATATAAGTACAGAATTTTATATTATCCTTACGATCCGGTGCGCAATCGTCAGGCTCATCCGCATGAAAAGATAATGAAACGTCTTATTTGATTGATTGAAGTAAATTTTCTAATTTGTTTGGAAAGGGCTTTCAATTTACGAAGCTGCTGTTATAATTAAATAGAAAAATTTGCACGTAGCCGGACTGAATTAAATTTTCCAAAAATACAAATCCGGATACGTGGGGGCATACCGGCAGTCGGTCCTGTTGTTGATCGTACGTCTGGAAGGCAGAGTACGCTGCGTGGTTGTACGCACGCTGCCGCCTCTGACGTCATCTTGCGTGCGAGTGATGTCATCCGGCTTGTTTGTTATGAAGCTTTCTATTGGCCAATCGAATTTGCGAATGTGCGCGGCTGTACCCGTAGAAGTGACTTTACCTCCTTTAGTATACCGTGCTGTGGGGGCAGCCCAGAGCGGAGGGAGTGGGGGGGGTGAGAGGGGGGAGAAAGAGGGAGGAGGGTGAGAGGGGGGTGGAGGGTGGCTAAGATATATGTGCTAACTCCTAGTGTTATATTTAACGCCAGTATATTTCAGTTGCACATGTTGCATATATGGACTATTTTACTCTATTTCTTAATGGATTCGAATGCTACTCGGATTGTGATTTTGGGTTCCGATTGTGTTTTAGTTTCTTGTACGGATTTACGCGCATTCTAGTTGCTAATGATAGTTGCTGTATAATTTTTATTTTATATTATAATTGCATTTTCTTTTTTTGTTCAGAGGTGCGCGTCTGTTGCCAAGGTAATGAGGTATCAAAGTCAAGTCGAGTCTCTCAGGCGTCGGAGTCAAGTTTGTGCAGCGTCAATGAGAGGATGTAACCTGTCACTGGGAGCGCCACACGCCACACAGCCCGGCGCCACACGCCACACAGCCCGGCGCCACACGCCCCACAGCCCGGCGCCACACGCCACACAGCCCGGCGCCACACGCCACACAGCCCGGCGCCACATGCCACACAGCCCGGCGCCACACGCCACACAGCCCGGCGCCACACGCCACACAGCCCGGCGCCACATGCCACACAGCCCAGCGCCACACGCCCCACAGCCCGACGCCACTCGCCACACGCCATACGGCCCGGCGCCCCAAGCCACACAGCCCGGCGCCACTCGCCACACAGCTCGGTGCCACACGCCACACAGCCCGACGCCACTCGCCACACGCCATACGGCCTGGCGCCACACGCCCCACAGCCCAGCGCCACACGCCACACAGCCCAACGCCACACGCCACACAGCCCAGCGCCACGCGCCACACAGGCCAGCGCCACACGCCACACAGCCCGACGCCACGCGCCACACGCCATACGGCCCGGCGCCACACGCCACACAGCCCAGCGCCACATGCCGCACAGCCCGGCGCCACATGCCACACAATGTGGCCTGAGGCGCAAACAAGCAGGACTGCGCAGCGCAAGCACAGACCTGCACAGTCATGCTGCGCAGGCACAGTTGCGTGCCGCGCAAACACATTCAGTGCTCACTTTCCTGCTGAGTCATCCTCTAGTGCATAGACTGAGCTATCCTTTGAGACATCCTATGAGTTATCCTCTTAGTCATTTTTAATGCCATCCTATAAATCATCTGCTAAGTTAGACTCTGAGTTATTCGCTATCATTCTTTAAGTCGTCTTTATAAAACAGCCCCCATATCTGTAGTAAATTGCAAATGAATCTCGTCATCAGACAATATACGTCGTTGTAATAGCAAGTAACGTAAGTCTGTATAAATTCTGCACTGCCAGCTGTCTACCCGCCTGTCTACCCCTGTCCCCCCACACACCAGCTGTCTACACGCCTGTCTACCACTGTCCCCCCACACACCAGCTGTCTACACGCCTGTCTACCACTGCCCCCACACACACCAGCTGTCTACACGCCTGTCTACCCCTGCCCCCACACACACCAGCTGTCTACACGCCTGTCTACCCCTGTCCCCACACACACCAGCTGTCTACACGCCTGTCTACCACTGCCCCCACACACACCAGCTGTCTACACGCCTGTCTACCACTGCCCCCACACACACCAGCTGTCTACACGCCTGTCTACCCCTGCCCCCACACACTCCAGCTGTCTACACGCCTGTCTACCACTGCCCCCACACACACCAGCTGTCTACACGCCTGTCTACCCCTGTCCCCCCACACACCAGCTGTCTACAAGCCTGTCTACCACTGCCCCCACACACTCCAGCTGTCTACACGCCTGTCTACCCCTGTCCCCCCACACACCAGCTGTCTACACGCCTGTCTACCACTGCCCCCACACACTCCAGCTGTCTACACGCCTGTCTACCCCTGTCCCCCCACACACCAGCTGTCTACACGCCTGTCTACCACTGCCCCCACACACACCAGCTGTCTACACGCCTGTCTACCCCTGTCCCCCCACACACCAGCTGTCTACACGCCTGTCTACCACTGCCCCCACACACTCCAGCTGTCTACACGCCCGTCTACCACTGCCCCCACACACACCAGCTGTCTACACGCCTGTCTACCCCTGTCCCCCCACACACCAGCTGTCTACAAGCCTGTCTACCACTGCCCCCACACACACCAGCTGTCTACACGCCTGTCTACCACTGCCCCCACACACACCAGCTGTCTACACGCCTGTCTACCACTGCCCCCCCACACACACACCAGCTGTCTACACGCCTGTCTACCACTGCCCCCCCACACACAACAGCTGTCTACACCAATCAACAACACTTCCTATAACACATTCAGTACACAGAACAATACACGAAACTGTCCGCAACAATACACAAACTACACAAACCAACAAAATCTGCATACAACTAAGCAGTATATTGTGAGTTTCATTATACACTTCGCTCCTTCATTATCCATTTGTGCTTCATTCCATTATGCATGAAACTTCGCGTTGTTGAATGCATCGCGCACAGTGCAGTGAATGCAAGATCTATAACAGGACACAAACACAACTACACACACTACACAAGCACACACAGACCACCCGTGTGGTGTGTGTTGTGCTGTGCTGACTGACTGCAACACTCACTTGATTGACTGCAACACTCACTTGACTGACTGCAACACTCACTTGACTGACTGCAACACTCACTTGACTGACTGCAACACTTGACTGACTGCAACAGTCACTTGACTGACTGCAACACTTGACTGACTGCAACACTTGACTGACTGCAACACTCACTTGACTGACTGCAACACTTGACTGACTGCAACACCCACTTGACTGACTGCAACACTTGACTGACTGCAACACTCCCTTGACTGACTGCAATACTTGACTGACTGCAACACTCACTTGACTGACTGCAACACTCACTAGACTGACTGTAACACTCACTTGACTGACTGCAACACCCACTTGACTGACTGGAACACTTGACTGACTGCAGCACTTGACTGACTGCAATGCTCACTTGACTGACTGCCACACTTGACTGACTGCAACACTCTCTTGACTGACTGCAACACTTGACTGACTGCAACACTCTCTTGACTGACTGCAACACTTGACTGACTGCAGCACTTGACTGACTGCAATGCTCACTTGACTGACTGCCACACTTGACTGACTGCAACACTCTCTTGACTGACTGCAACACTTGACTGACTGCAACACTCTCTTGACTGACTGCAACACTTGACTGACTGCAACACTTGACTGACTGCAACACTAGACTGATTGCAACACTCACTTGACAGGATCCTTGAGCTCCTCGATGACGAAGTTCAGGTAGTTCCTGCAACACAAGACGCACATCAGTATTCTGTGCACCGTACACACCAAGTGCTCGTATTGAGCACATCTGGGAAGCACATCAATAAAGTATTGAAAAAACTTATTACAAAACCCTAGGTATCTTCTTAAATAAATACAATAAATTTATGTGTTTATTTTTGTTTGTAATATCTCCTGTGTTATAACAATGCGAATCTCATTGAACGCATTAAATTGGTTGGACGTAAGGACGTTCGTAAGGACGCTCAATGACCGTATCTGTGATACGAGTTTCACCAGTGCACAAGTACAAAAATATTTTAATGGCGGGTACTACTAGGATGGATAAATTTGTTCGGCATCCACATCTCGAGGATTTATTCAAGAAAACCATTGAAACCCGTCTTTTTCGACGGGCCGTGTACTATAGTACATGAAAAATACACGCCCATGCGTGTAATACACCCTTTGGTGTCCGCTGCTTGCTCTGATACTTATATCGCTGATGGTCAATAAATAGATTTTTCTCGCCGATATCTCCGAGGCTTTTTATACGCCAGTGAGAGAAGAGTGTCGTTGCTGCTGGGGAAGAAGAAGAATACCGTAGGTGATTAAGAAACAAACTTCTGCATGCAGATGATAATCACGGTAGAGGAAACAAGGTAGGGTCATTTCTATGGGAGAAAATACACCTCCTCTTGTTCGGCTAGCCAATCGAAAGGCTTTATTTCGAACAAACTTTATGACGTCACCAAAACGCTATGTCGTTAGGCCAATAGTGGAGCCAGATTTGGGGGTAGCAGTGCCACCACGTGCAATATGAGTGCTGCTATTGGTTCATTTCCGTGACGTCAGCAAAACCACACCGACAACCAAAAAAGTGTGGTTTGAACCTACCTTGTCTACCGTGGTGATAATCAGTGAGCTTGTATCCTAGATACTCGAGAGCATTTATCTCTACGAGCTTGCTTAACAGAAATTTGAAGTGATGCGTGATCAGGTGCGTAAAAACTACAGAGATAGTGGCTTATCAGTGTGTTAAACAAGTGATTAAGTAGTCGCCACTAATTAATGCAGGAGGGTAAATTTAGCCTTAAGCGACTTACGTTCTGCGTTCAAACATGCTCAATTTCTGCTAAAATACATCCTATAGCATGATGTATCATGGTAAAAGTCATAATGGTACTTGTCTGATTACAAAACATCTTGAAAAGATTACTCAACCTTGCTGGAACAGATTACAAAGCAAAGTAATTCCTGATGAAAAGTAGCAGGGGCCGAAACATGGCAATGCACTGCCGTAGACTTTTGATATACGTTACGCGCTATAAGTAAGCTATTCTACCGTACTGGTAACGGCCGCTCATGTATCTGAAGGAAGACAAGTATCAAGTTTCCAAAGACTTTCTGGCCAACACTGATCTAAAGTGGAAATATTGCTGGTAATAAGACAATAAGCTCAAAATTTGAGCAGAAGATGCTAAAACGAATTAAATCTTTTTGAGTGTGCGTTGTTGTGTATGGAAGGACATGGAAGGCCGCATTGGTGTTGAAATGCAACCTCCGTGGGGAAATACTCGGAGCTTGTTTCTTTGTTTAATCATTTATTTACTAGTTTATTTGTTTGCTTTTTATTTTTTTGCTTGTTTATTTATTTGTTTTTTTATTCATTTGCTTGTTTATTTATTTGATTGTTCATTTATTTAATTGTTTTTTTATTTGATTGTTTATTTATTTGCTTATTTATTTATTTGCGGATGTTTTATTTATTTGATTGTTTATTTATTTGCTGGTATATTTATTTGATTGTTTATATACTTGGATGCTTATTTATATATTCGCTTGCTCATTTACTAGCTGGTTTGTTTGTTTGCTTATTTGTTTGCATGCGTGCGTGGTCTGTCCACTACAATTGTCACCCTGTACATTAGATGCCAGAATATTAATAATGACTGTTCATACATTTTTATGAGACAATTTGCATAGATCCTTAATAGGTTATAAGACAGTTCAAATTTCTCTATTAACAACAAAGGTGTTCCCAATGGAGGAAATAAAAAAGCGCCATTTAATGGGAAGTTTCAACACTCTCGGGGGATACAAACAGCAAAGTCGATAGAGGTTTATGAAAGAAGGCCTCGTAATCTTCAGCTTGGGACCTCGCATCGCCCCCTGGGAGAGTCGACTCCCATGAACACATTAGTTGTACTCCCTGAGGGCTGAAACTCATTTGGCTAGAATACATCGCTATGTGTGTCAAATCCAGCACTAAAACACGGAAACGAAAATTTCACAGTTTTCAATTGAGTAGTCTTTTAAATAACCAAATGAAAGAATTACAGTTCCCACTTGAGAACCCTAACTCGAGAACACTAACTTGAAAACTCTAATTTGAAAACTCTATCTTGAGAACCCTAACTTGAGAACACTCACTTCTAACTCCAACTCCAACTCACTCTAGCTCCAACTTTATGTCCTTCACTACGCCATGTATCACGCTCCGTCGTGTTAGTTCTAAAGTTACGGCTCCACACCACGGCCGATTGTCTCGCTTGTATCGATACACACAAATCCCTGTCCGATATTCTCGCAAACTTGAACCCAATCAAAAGTTCCAGGAGGCCTGATCTGGCTGATCCCGTGCCGCGAAGAGCGCTGGAGTGCTGGTGTGGGGGTGCTGGTGTGGGAGTGCTGGCGTGGGAGTGCTGGTGTGGGAGTGCTGGTGTGGGGTGCTGATGTGGGAGTGCTGGCGTGGAAGTGCTGGTGTGGGAGTGCTGGTGTGGGGTGCTGGTGTGGGAGTGCTGGTGTGGGGGTGCTGGTGTGGGAGTGCTGGCGTGGGAGTGCTGGTGTGGGAGTGCTGGTGTGGGGTGCTGGTGTGGGAGTGCTGGCGTGGGAGTGCTGGTGGGGGGTGCTGCTGTGGGAGTGCTGGTGTGGGGGTGCTGGTGTGGGGGTGCTGGTGTGGGGGTGCTGGTGTGGGGGTGCTGGTGTAGAGGTGCTGGTGTAGGAGTGCTGGTGTGGGAGTGCTGGTGTGGGGGTGCTGGTGTAGGAGTGCTGGTGTGGGGGTGCTGGTGTAGGAGTGCTGGTGTAGGAGTGCTGGTGTGGGGGTGCTGGTGTGGGGGTGCTGGTGTAGGAGTGCTGGTGTAGGAGTGCTGGTGTGGGGGTGCTGGTGTGGGGGTGCTGGTGTGGGGGTGCTGGTGTGGGGGTGCTGGTGTAGGAGTACTGGTGTGGGGGTGCTGGTGTAGGAGTGCTGGTGTGGGAGTGTGGTGTGGGGGTGCTGGTGTGGGGATGCGGGTGTGGGGGTGCTGGTGTGGGGGTGCTGGTGTGGGGGTGCTGGTGTGGGGGTGCTGGTGTGGGGGTGCTGGTGTGGGGGTGCTGGTGTGGGGGTGCTGGTGTGGGGGTGCTGGTGTGGGAGTGCTGGCGTGGGAGTGCTGGTGTGGGGGTGCTGGTGTGGGGGTGCCGGTGTGGGGGTGCTGGTGTGGGGTGCTGGTGTGGGGTGCTGGTGTGGGGGTGCTGGTGTGGGGGTGCTGGTGTGGGGGTGCTGGTGTGGGGGTGCTGTTGTGGGAGTGCTGGCGTGGGGGTGCTGGTATGGGAGTGCTGGTGTGGGGGTGCTGGTGTGGGAGTGCCGGTGTGGGGGTGCTGGTGTGGGAGTGCTGGTGTGGGGGTGCTGGTGTGGGGGTGCTGGTGTGGGGTGCTGGTGTGGGGTGCTGGTGTGGGGTGCTGGTGTGGGGTGCTGGTGTGGGGGTGATGGTGTGGGGGTGCTGGTGTGGGGTGTTGGTGTGGGTTGCTGGTGTGGGGGTGCTGGTGTGGGGGTGCTGGTGTGGGGGTGCTGGTGTGGGGGTGCTGGTGTAGGGTGCTGGTGTGGGGTGCTGGTGTGGGAGTGCTGGTGTGGGGTGCTGGTGTGGGAGTGCTGGTGTGGGGTGCTGGTGTGGGGTGCTGGTGTGGGAGTGCTGGTGTGGGGTGCTGGTGTGGGGGTGCTGGTGTGGGGTGCTGGTGTTGGGGTGCTGGTGTGGGGGTGCTGGTGTGGGGGTGCTGGTGTGGGGGTGCTTGTGTGGGAGTGCTGGTATGGGGGTGATGGTGTGGGGGTGCTGGTGTGGGGGTGCTGGTGTGGGGGTGCTGGTGTGGGGGTGCTGGTGTGGGGGTGCTGGTGTGGGGGTGCTGGTGTGGGGGTGCTGGCGTGGGAGTGCTGGTGTGGGGGTGCTGGTGTGGGGGTGCCGGTGTGGGGGTGCTGGTGTGGGGTGCTGGTGTGGGGTGCTGGTGTGGGGTGCTGGTGTGGGGTGCTGGTGGGGGGGTGCCGGTGTGGGGGTGCTGGTGTGGGGTGCTGGTGTGGGGTGCTGGTGTGGGGGTGCTGGTGTGGGGGTGCTGGTGTGGGGGTGCTGTTGTGGGAGTGCTGGCGTGGGGGTGCTGGTATGGGAGTGCTGGTGTGGGGGTGCTGGTGTGGGAGTGCCGGTGTGGGGGTGCTGGTGTGGGAGTGCTGGTGTGGGGGTGCTGGTGTGGGGGTGCTGGTGTGGGGTGCTGGTGTGGGGTGCTGGTGTGGGGTGCTGGTGTGGGGTGCTGGTGTGGGGGTGATGGTGTGGGGGTGCTGGTGTGGGGTGTTGGTGTGGGTTGCTGGTGTGGGGGTGCTGGTGTGGGGGTGATGGTGTGGGGGTGCTGGTGTGGGGGTGCTGGTGTAGGGTGCTGGTGTGGGGTGCTGGTGTGGGAGTGCTGGTGTGGGGTGCTGGTGTGGGAGTGCTGGTGTGGGGTGCTGGTGTGGGGTGCTGGTGTGGGAGTGCTGGTGTGGGGTGCTGGTGTGGGGGTGCTGGTGTGGGGTGCTGGTGTTGGGGTGCTGGTGTGGGGGTGCTGGTGTGGGGGTGCTGGTGTGGGGGTGCTTGTGTGGGAGTGCTGGTGTGGGGGTGATGGTGTGGGGGTGCTGGTGTGGGGGTGCTGGTGTGGGGATGCTGGTGTGGGGGTGCTGGTGTGGGGTGCTGGTGTGGGGGTGATGGTGTGGGAGTGCTAGTGTGGGAGTGCTGGTGTGGGGGTGCTGGTGTGGGGGTGCTGGTGTGGGGGTGCTGGTGTGGGGGTGCTGGTGTGGGGGTGCTGGTGTGGGGTGCTGGTGTGGGGGTGCTAGTGTGGGGGTGCTGGTGTGGGGGTGCTGGTGTGGGGGTGCTGGTGTGGGGGTGCTAGTGTGGGAGTGCTGGTGTGGGGGTGCTGGTGTGGGGGTGCTAGTGTGGGGGTGCTGGTGTGGGGGTGCTGGTGTGGGGGTGCTGGTGTGGGGTGCTGGTGTGGGGGTGCAGGACACTCCCTCACAACTGTTTGCTCGGATCGGGGTCTCAGAGAGGATTTGCGGCGCGAGTAATTCGAGAAAAGAGATCGAACTCCACATACGCAGGCGGCGCATGCGCGGCTTTGCGGGATCTGGCAGAGCTGCGTTATTGGGGTATTGCACCGCTCTGTGAACCGGCCGTGTCAGAACTGACTGTATCAGAACCGGCTGCATAAACATATATAAACCTATCGGTTTTGTATCTTTTCCAATCAAAACCCAAAGTCCTTCGGAGAATTAACATGTTATATTGCTTATTTGCGTATCTCTAACGTCGAAAAATAAGTTTTTTAAATGAGGCTCTCATCAAAATGAATAAATTGTTGACACGTTTTTTCTTCTTGCGGTTTAGCTATTTAAGTTTGAAGACAACGTTGGTAAGAATTTTATTTTCCTCAAAAGAATTGCAAAATCAAAATTGAAATCGAAATCAAAATAGAGCAGAAAATCGAAGGCATTTGGCTGGTCCATGCGTCCGGTGTACAGAGCGCCGCAGCGACGGCCACACCGAGCGGTAAGCAACGAACACCGCAGTATTATAAAGAGTGTCCATGATTATATTATTATTATTATTATTATTATTATTATTATTAGTTTATTAGTTTAAGACTCCTTAGCTACAACAAAGGTGGTCTCAAGAGAGAGCAAACAGGGTCCATTTAGCAAGGGCTATAAAAAACAGAGAATCTATGTACAAGATGTGTTCCTACGTAGGAATATCTGCACATAGAGACAGCAAGTTAAAAAAGAACAGGACGAAAATACAAAGAAGAGACAGCGAAGAGAGCATAACAACTGAAAGAAGCTAAAAGACAGTAGCCCCGGAATTTAACCAACAGCTGGTGACAAGAAATTCCAATAAAATAAATTAAATTAAGAGTCTTCACACACCATCAAACCTCGACAGAATCTTCCACAAGGTCACCTCGATGCATCACTCTCCGTGTGGTGATCCCTCTACCGTAATTAAAATTGTGCACGACTGCAGCGGGAGCTGCACTGTAGGAATATCTAACGCATCCTTCAACTAAAATCACCTTAAGCCTTCAACATAAGGTGCTGGTGTCTCTTACTGCCGGTATTTTTGGCATCAATGTTTGCAATTATTATGCGCTTCAGCTAGCTGCGCCAAAGCTACCATGACTGGAATTATTATGCGCCCCGTCAAGCAGTGCCACAGAAGCGTACAAACATTAAGGACCTGCCTGTTTTAATTCAGAGTGTGTAATGACATCGGTGTTGTTGGGGCAATTTTTTGATTTAGCTAAAACGTATCGAGGTCTTCTGCCGCCTTGGGCATCGCATCAGGATGCTGCGGGTGTTTCTTGGTGATGAACCTTGAATTTACTTAGCGGCATGCTTTTATTTGGGCATTTAGCCAACTAATTTGGTGCTAATTACAGCTCTTGTACGGTAACACACACGACTACGCACCTACACACACGACTACGCACCTACACACGCGACAACGCGCCTACACACACGACAACGCACCTACACACACGACAACGCGCCTACACACACAACAACACACCTGCACACACGACAACGCGCCTACACACACGACAACGCGCCTACACACACTCTGCATGAAAAAACACATTTTGCGTGACGTATGTAATAAGTAGTGCAATTATTAAGTCAACTCTTGCATATCGTCAAAATATGGTGGTCACTTTGCCTTTCCTAACTTGAATTATTGTCGGACTTGAACGAAACATTCGACAGCGGCATGTGGTGTATTGCAAATACTGAGCAGTGTCCCTGTATCACAGATACTGTGCAGTGTACCTGTATCACAGATACTGAGCAGTGTGCCTGTATCACAGATACTGTCCAGTGTACCTGTATCACAGATACTGTGCAGTGTACCTGTATCACAGATACTGTGCAGTGTACCTGTATCACAGATACTGTGCAGTATACCTGTATCACAGGTACTGTGCAGTGTACCTGTATCGCAGATACTGTGCAGTATACCTGTATCACAGATACTGTGCAGTGTAACTGTATCACAGATACTGTGCAGTGTACCTGTATCACAGATACTGTGCAATGTACCCGTATCACAGATACTGTGCAGTGTACCTGTATCACAGATACTGTGCAGTGTACCTGTATCACAGATACTGTGCAGTGTACCTGTATCACAGATACTATGCAGTGTACCTGTATCACAGATACTGCGCAGTGTACCTGTATCACAGATACTGTGCAGTGTACCTGTATCACAGATACTATGCAGTGTACCTGTATCACAGATACTGTGCAGTGTACCTGTATCACAGATACTGCGCAGTGTACCTGTATCACAGATACTGTGCAGTGTACCTGTATCACAGATACTATGCAGTGTACCTGTATCACAGATACTGTGCAGTGTACCTGTATCACAGATACTGTGCAGTGTACCTGTATCACAGATACTGTGCAGTGTACCTGTATCACAGATACTGTGCAGTGTACCTGTATCACAGATACTGTGCAGTGTACCTGTACCAGGAGTACCAGATACCAGTACATGATGGGTACCAAATATCGAGTGTGACTTGAGGTACGAGTGCTAAAAAATGTAGAGTCGATAGAAGTTAGAGAAATTCTTCTGCAGCTCACGTGAGGCTGTCGCGAGCGCAGGAAGGGCAGGGACTAAAGCTAATGCGGTTCTCATCATCGCAACCGTCCACAATCCCGCCCATGCAGCACCATCACTTTACGGAGAAGTAAACAACTTTCGCAAAAGTTACGTCATGGCTGTTGCAGTCATGACTGTTTTTTAGTGAACTAATATCACTGTGTTATTTACTCCCTCGTAATGCAGTAAAGTTAGACTTTACCACAGCCGTGTGGCAGTCTTGTATCGGTAGCTGAGCCAAATGTATGCCCGTGTGGGCACCTACACCACCTACCACACCACACCATCACACCTACACCACCATTCTCCCACCACCCAAACCACAACACTCCAGAGCAAAACACCATTTTTGTTTCAAAAAAGGCAAGCTACATAGGTGCGCTGCCTCACACTGCTGGCTGATAGTGTGCTTCGTGTTCTTCTAGGAGAGATCTCCAAGTATTTCGAGCTTTATGATGAACTGAAACATTCCTAAACTTCTAAAGCTTTATGAATAATTAAAAATTTTCTGGATATGAAAATTTCAGAGATTCCTTACTTGTTATGATTCTCTACCTTACTTTCGTTAGTACCTCGTTGAAAAATTTATGCCAGCGACCATCTGGTCCCGATGCATAAATCTAAATTTACTTCTTTCGACAAAAAGAAACCAAATGACAACTCCAAATGACCAATACTTGTGACATGACCCAACACTTCATTATCAATGAAGAAACTGCTTAATATTTCCCCCTTTACATTCAATGAGTCAAGCCTCTATAATCACTTCAACTGCGTTCCAGTGAGAAAAAGGAGGAAGGCACATTTGGTATGGAGTTAAAGGCAAGGTGGAATCTATGCACAAGG
The DNA here is from genome assembly GCA_030386875.1 of Morinoia aosen. Lineage (NCBI taxonomy): Eukaryota > Metazoa > Arthropoda > Malacostraca > Amphipoda > Talitridae > Morinoia > Morinoia aosen. The sequence goes on along the minus strand of CM059568.1, from coordinate 9,870,537 downwards.
TGTGTTCTCCGACAAACTCCCCTGTGCTTAAAAACTGTAGGTTAAGAAAGAAATTTGTGACACTTGATTTAGGAGGAGCCACAAAACTAGTTGGCAATGAACATAAAAAAGCCTATTTAAGAAAACAAAAACCTATTTTATTTCAACATGGCCAACCACACCTGCAGCTCGGGACCTCACATTTCCTCCAGGAAACACAAATTTCAACAAAACGCCGCGGTTACAGAAGCGAAACAAAGAAATGTAAGAAATTACAGGGGAGAAACGAAGAAGTGCACAAAGAAGTGAAGAAGTGTTACAGCAGAGAAGTGAAGAAGTGCACAAAGAAGTGTAGAAGTGCCACTGAAGAGAAGTGAAGAAGTGCACAAAGAAGGGTACAAGTGTCACAGAAGGTAAACAAAGAGGGCACAAAGAAGGGTACAAGTGTCACAGAAGGTAAACAAAGAAGGGCACAAAGAAGAGTACAAGTGTCACAGAAGGTAAACAAAGAAGGGCACAAAGAAGGGTACAAGTGTCACAGAAGGTAAACAAACAAGGGCACAAAGAAGAGTACAAGTGTCACAGAAGGTAAACAAAGAAGGGCACAAAGAAGAGTACAAGTGTCACAGAAGGTAAACAAAGAAGGGCACAAAGAAGGGTACAAGTGTCACAGAAGGTAAACAAAGAAGGGCACAAAGAAGAGTACAAGTGTCACAGAAGGTAAACAAAGAAGGGCACAAAGAAGGGTACAAGTGTCACAGAAGGTAAACAAAGAAGGGCACAAAGAAGAGTACAAGTGTCACAGAAGGTAAACATAGAAGGTCACAAAGAAGGGTACAAGTGTCACAGAAGGTAAACAAAGAAGGGCACAAAGAAGGGTACAAGTGTCACAGAAGGTAAACAAAGAAGGGCACAAAGAAGGGTACAAGTGTCACAGAAGGTAAACAAAGAAGGGCACAAAGAAGGGTACAAGTGTCACAGAAGGTAAACAAAGAAGTGTACAAAGCAGTGCACACCGCAGGTAAACACCAGGCACCAGCTTCACTCACCACCCGTTGTAGGCGAAGAGGCCGGAGTAGAAGGAGAGCGCTATCTCCGAGATAGCGGGCTCCGTGTTGGCGAACGTGAAGTACTGCACCTGCCCTGCACGCACAGACACACGTGGCTCAGTGCATGGCGAAAGTACTACACAGCTACCAAAAATACAACAAATTTTTCTGAAGAACAATAACTGATTGTTGTAACAAAAAAAGACTTTCTAGCTATTTGAAATGAGGGAACCTGTTGCATATGCCTAACTGACAATAACTTAAGAACATAATTCGACTAGTTAATTTGCCAAACTTCTGTTCAAGGTTTGGAACACACGGTCATGTGCATGAGGCAAAAATCAGGTCCGTGCTGTGCTGCGGACGCACAACACGACGCTACCGCGAAACTTCCAAACTTAACCCATTCTATAATCCGAAGCAGTGAATTTAAGCAACCCCAAACCCACACATGGCAAAGTCAAACCATTCTGCACCTTAGAACAGTGACTCCAACTGCCTGCAGTGAACTTGATTGCTGGCAGCGAATTCAACTGTCTGCAGTCAACCCAACCACCAGCAGTTAAAGTAACCACCAGCTTCATGGAAGTTGGTTCAACTAACCAACCTCCATCAGTTGCACCAACAGCAGGCAGTTAATTCAACTGCCGCAGCTGAGGATGCAACTGAGCGGATGTGATACAGAGCGCGCATACAGGAGCTGCGTGCTAACTGGCCAGGACACCGTCGTGTGGTTGTGTGGCCAACTGGGCATTACAATCCCTCCCCTGGGCACTGCAATCTCTCCACTGGGCACTTGTAATCCCTTCACAGGGCATTGTATTTCCTTTACTGAGCGCTGCAGCCGCTTGAATGGACCGTGAACTGGTCGCCAGCAGTAAAAGTTGAATCACTTAATAAGTATAAAGACGTTCAGGGAAATTTCTGAGAGCAGGGAGGCTCAAATTTTTTATTTGTCCATTGATACAATGAGACAGAACTCGTCTGTCAATAGAGGTATAGAATAGTGTAATCGTGTCATTAAAATATTGTTTCTCAACTCAACTTTTATTGCCTGCGTGAGACTGTTTCAAAACGCTATTAGGGATGTATTTCTCTCTACTGATAACACAGTTCAGCCATTTTATAATAACAGCAACGAAAACAGAAATTTGGAGTCATCCTACAGTGTCCAGGTGTCCAGTTTACTAGGCGCTGTAGCGACGGACACACCGAGCAAGCAAGCTAGCAAGCAAACGAGCAAGCACTCAAGTGAGTCAACTAGCAAACAAAGAAACAAACAAGCAAATAATCAAGCAAGTAAGCCAACAGGAAAATAAACAGTCAAGCAGCCAAGCTAATAAACTATCAAGCAAGCAGGTAATCAAACACTCAAGCAAGCTACCAAATAAATAAGCAAGAAAGCAAGCAAGCAAGCAACCAAACAAATAAGCCATCAAGCAACCAAGCAAGCAACCAAACGATTAAGCCATCAAGCAACCAAGCAGCCAAGCAAGCAACCAAACGATTAAGCCATCAAGCAGCCAAGTAAACAAGCAAGCAAGCAAACAAGCCACCAACCCCTCGCACAACGCAGCAGAGAACATTAATATACCAACACTCCACACGGCTGCGCGCGCGCCTCCGAGTTCTCCGAACGCACGCCGCCGACGCGGAAGGAAACATTTCTACGAACGTCGCTCCGGCAGCCGCTGTACCGGGAACCAGCGGTGTGGCGTTACTGTACCGGGAACCGGCGGTGTGGCGTTACTGTACCGGGAACCAGCGGTGTGGCGTTACTGTACCGGGAACCGGCGGTGTGGCGTTACTGTACCGGGAACCGGCGGTGTGGCGTTACTGTACCGGGAACCGGCGGTGTGGCGTTACTGTACCGGGAACCGGTGGTGTGGCGTTACTGCACCGGGAACCGGCGGTGTGGCGTTACAGTGCGATAAAAAAAACTAATATCAAGAAAATTGGCCGTCTCACGTAGGTTTAAATACTTCCGTTGAAAAAACTAGGCAGCGAGTTGTGACATCTTCGATGCAGATACGCATGAATAGGGAATTATCAAGGAACTACAAATCAATTATTAAATTGTTCTATGGGTCCCCATAGCGTAGTGGTAACCAGCATCCTGCGTGTGGAGAGATGCGGGGTTCGAATCCTGGTAGAGACAGCGCAGTGTTTTTTCCACGTTGGGAGCTAAAAGAGAGTTAGTCAAAATTGCTTCCCTACCGAGGTATTTGAGACGGGTCTCTGCGAGAAACTGCCATTGCATTGAAAGGCTTTGAAATTTATGAAAAAGAATAAGAGCATCGTGTAAATAATTGTGGTATAAACCTCATTTTTATCAGCCGAATCCGTACCATTTTGTATTTACTTTTCTAATCGTCTTCTAGAGTCAAGAGTGATTACCTTAAATTGAAAGAACCGTATTTAGCATATATTACTCTTTTTTATGCACAACGTACATATATTGAAATTATAAATTTTAACGAGTTTGAGGTCGATTAATTAGAGATAAATTTCGAAGCTTTATGGGTAACATGATATGCAACATTTAACTCAATATTATTTTGAGCAAGAAATGAAAACGATCTATAGGCAAAGGAAACATTTTTTGAATAGCTGTAAAATTAAAAATTCTATAATGACAGAATCAATAAACATAAGGAGAAAGAAAGTCTTAAATTTGTGTGGTCTCGGCTTTATTCTGCCACGATAGTGCCCTCAACTAGACTCCCATAGGTCCCTTTATTATTTCCTATAGGTCCCTTTATTACTTCCAATAGGTCCCTTTATTATTTCCTATAGGTCCCTTTATTACTTCCAATAGGTCCCTTTATTATTTCCTATAGGTCCCTTTATTATTTCCTATAGGTCCCTTTATTACTTCCTATAGGTCCCTTTATTACTTCCAATAGGTCCCTTTATTACTTCCTATAGGTCCCTTTATTACTTCCTATAGGTCCCTTTATTATTTCCTATAGGTCCCTTTATTACTTCCAATAGGTCCCTTTATTACTTCCCATAGGTCCCTTTATTACTTCCTATGGGTCCCTTTATTATTTCCTATAGGTCCCTTTATTACTTCCTATAGGTCCCTTTATTACTTCCTATAGGTCCCTTTATTACTTCCTATAGGTCCCTTTATTACTTCCTATAGGTCCCTTTATTACTTCCTATAGGTCCCTTTATTACTTCCTATAGGTCCCTTTATTACTTCCTATAGGTCCCTTTATTACTTCCTATGGGTCCCTTTATTATTTCCTATAGGTCCCTTTATTACTTCCTATAGGTCCCTTTATTACTTCCTATAGGTCCCTTTATTACTTCCTATAGGTCCCTTTATTACTTCCTATAGGTCCCTTTATTATTTCCTATAGGTCCCTTTATTACTTCCTATAGGTCCCTTTATTACTTCCTATAGGTCCCTTTATTACTTCCTATAGGTCCCTTTATTACTTCCTATAGGTCCCTTTATTACTTCCTATGGGTCCCTTTATTACTTCCTATAGGTCCCTTTATTACTTCCTATGGGTCCCTTTATTACTTCCTATGGGTCCCTTTATTACTTCCTATAGGTCCCTTTATTACTTCCTATGGGTCCCTTTATTACTTCCTATAGGTCCTTTTATTACTTCCTATAGGTCCCTTTATTACTTCCTATAGGTCCCTTTATTACTTCCTATGGGTCCCTTTATTACTTCCTATGGGCCCCTTTATTACTTCCTATAGGTCCCTTTATTACTTCCTATAGGTGCCTTTATTACTTCCTATGGGTCCCTTTATTACTTCCTATGGGTCCCTTTATTACTTCCTATAGGTCCCTTTATTACTTCCTATGGGTCCCTTTATTACTTCCTATGGGCCCCTTTATTACTTCCTATAGGTCCCTTTATTACTTCCTATAGGTGCCTTTATTACTTCCTATGGGTCCCTTTATTACTTCCTATGGGTCCCTTTATTACTTCCTATGGGCCCCTTTATTACTTCCTATAGGTCCCTTTATTACTTCCTATAGGTGCCTTTATTACTTCCTATGGGTTCTTTTATTACTTCCTTTAGGTCCCTTTATTACTTCCTATGGGTCCCTTTATTACTTCCTATAGGTCCCTTTACCATTTCCCATAGGTCCCTTTATTACTTCCTATAGGTCCCTTTATTACTTCCTATAGGTCCCTTTATTACTTCCTATGGGTCCCTTTACCATTTCCTATAGGTCCCTTTATTACTTCCTATAGGTCCCTTTATTACTTCCTATAGGTCCCTTTATTACTTCCTATGGGTCCCTTTATTACTTCCTATAGGTCCCTTTATTACTTCCTATAGGTCCCTTTATTACTTCCTATAGGTCCCTTTATTACTTCCTATGGGTCCCTTTATTACTTCCTATAGGTCCCTTTATTACTTCCTATAGGTCCCTTTATTACTTCCTATAGGTCCCTTTATTACTTCCTATGGGTCCCTTTATTACTTCCTATAGGTCCCTTTATTACTTCCTATAGGTCCCTTTATTATTTCCTATAGGTCCCTTTATTACTTCCTATAGGTCCCTTTATTACTTCCTATAGGTCCCTTTATTACTTCCTATAGGTCCCTTTATTACTTCCTATAGGTCCCTTTATTACTTCCTATAGGTCCCTTTATTACTTCCTATAGGTCCCTTTATTACTTCCTATAGGTCCCTTTATTACTTCCTATTGGTCCCTTTATTACTTCCTATAGGTCCCTTTATTACTTCCTATAGGTCCCTTTATTACTTCCTATAGGTCCCTTTATTACTTCCTATAGGTCCCTTTATTACTTCCTATAGGTCCCTTTATTACTTCCTATAGGTCCCTTTATTACTTCCTATAGGTCCCTTTATTACTTCCTATAGGTCCCTTTATTACTTCCTATAGGTCCCTTTATTACTTCCTATTGGTCCCTTTATTACTTCCTATGGGTCCCTTTATTACTTCCTATAGGTCCCTTTATTACTTCCTATAGGTCCCTTTATTACTTCCTATAGGTCCCTTTATTACTTCCTATAGGTCCCTTTATTACTTCCTATAGGTCCCTTTATTACTTCCTATGGGTCCCTTTATTACTTCCTATAGGTCCCTTTATTACTTCCTATAGGTCCCTTTATTACTTCCTATAGGTCCCTTTATTACTTCCTATAGGTCCCTTTATTACTTCCTATAGGTCCCTTTATTACTTCCTATAGGTCCCTTTATTACTTCCTATAGGTCCCTTTATTACTTCCTATAGGTCCCTTTATTACTTCCTATTGGTCCCTTTATTACTTCCTATGGGTCCCTTTATTACTTCCTATAGGTCCCTTTATTACTTCCTATAGGTCCCTTTATTACTTCCTATAGGTCCCTTTATTACTTCCTATGGGTCCCTTTATTACTTCCTATAGGTCCCTTTATTACTTCCTATGGGTCCCTTTATTACTTCCTATAGGTCCCTTTATTACTTCCTATAGGTCCCTTTATTACTTCCTATAGGTCCCTTTATTACTTCCTATAGGTCCCTTTATTACTTCCTATAGGTCCCTTTATTACTTCCTATAGGTCCCTTTATTACTTCCTATAGGTCCCTTTATTACTTCCTATAGGTCTCTTTATTACTTCCTATAGGTCCCTTTATTATTTCCTATAGGTCCCTTTATTACTTCCTATGGGTCCCTTTATTACTTCCTATGGGTCCCTTTATTACTTCCTATGGGTCCCTTTATTACTTCCTATGGGTCCCTTTATTACTTCCTATAGGTCCCTTTATTACTTCCTATAGGTCCCTTTATTACTTCCTATAGGTCCCTTTATTACTTCCTATAGGTCCCTTTATTACTTCCTATAGGTCCCTTTATTACTTCCTATAGGTCCCTTTATTACTTCCCTATAGGTCCCTTTATTACTTCCTATAGGTCCCTTTATTACTTCCTATTGGTCCCTTTATTACTTCCTATAGGTCCCTTTATTACTTCCTATAGGTCCCTTATTACTTCCTATAGGTCCCTTTATTACTTCCTATGGGTCCCTTTATTATTTCCTATAGGTCCCTTTATTACTTCCTATGGGTCCCTTTATTACTTCCTATGGGTCCCTTTATTACTTCCTATAGGTCCCTTTATTACTTCCTATGGGTCCCTTTATTACTTCCTATAGGTCCCTTTATGACTTCCTATAGGTCCCTTTATTACTTCCTATAGGTCCCTTTATTACTTCCTATAGGTCCCTTTATTACTTCCTATAGGTCCCTTTATGACTTCCTATGGGTCCCTTTATTACTTCCTATGGGTCCCTTTATTACTTCCTATAGGTCCCTTTATTACTTCCTATAGGTCCCTTTATTACTTCCTATAGGTCCCTTTATTACTTCCTATAGGTCCCTTTATTACTTCCTATAGGTCCCTTTATTACTTCCTATGGGTCCCTTTACCATTTCCTATAGGTCCCTTTATTATTTCCTATAGGTCCCTTTATTACTTCCTATAGGTCCCTTTATTACTTCCTATAGGTCCCTTTATTACTTCCTATAGGTCCCTTCAGTAGTAGTAGTAGTAACATAGGTTTGCTAGCGCTTCAGTTATTTAGACTTCCCTTCAGAACGTTTGGCCCCATCAGTACCTACCACACACACACACTGAGCAAGAACCAGCCCCGAATAATGTTCTCTGAGTTTCTTTAACTGCCACCAGGGGAAATAAAGAGGGTTTATGTTAGGAAATAACGGGGCTCATGAACAGGAAATAACGAAGGTTTGTAAAAAGAAATGTCTGGCTTCATCGGGGGAAATGTGGAGCTGGTTTGTGCAACAAGACTCTTTAGCTGCGCTGCCAGCGGCAAGTGTTGAGCTTGTGTCCGATTAGACGAACTTATTTGCGACAGTCGCGGAATTAGTTTTTAGGCCTGCGCTGGCAAATGTGTTGAGCAAGAAATGTTTCAGTCGGATAAAGAAATATCGCCCAGCATATATACCTTCTTTGCCAAAAAGTTCAGTCGGTCAGAAAATATCTGCAAGAACATACATCAGCCGGATGTATCTTGACGGAAAAATCGCGTCCGAAAAATATCAATCGAGGATATATCAGTAACATTATAGGCAAATAAATGTTAAGTAAAAATGCATAATTGTCAAAAAATCACTGCACATTCTGGCGCACACTGCACACACTGGCGCACACTGCACACATCAACACATATTATTCAACAATAAATTTTCAGAAAAGTACAGCAGAGAGCGGCATCGGTCGAAAGACAAAACAAAACCATTTCTATTTTGACGTTGATATTCCAAAATTTTATTTTTTCATTCGTTGATACCACCATCACAACTATGCGACCAATACACCACACCAACACTACAACTACACAACCACACCACCACCACAACCACACCACCACCACAACAACAGCCACACCCCCACAACCGCATAACCCCACCACAACCACTACACCTACACTCACACAACCACCACACTACAGAGGCACCACCCCCACAGCCACCGCTACAACACACCACACAACACCCACACAAATAGCCCCCCCCACTCCCCACCAGTCACGACGCAATGCCATACTCGCTCCATTCATGCGAGGCGTACGCGAGGTTATGAGATTTTAACGGGCGTGTTTTTCTTTTCAGCTCCGGCCTGCGCAGGTCACGACGCCTGCAGCCGCTGCATAGGCGCCTTGTGAGGCGCTGTGCGCTTGATGGGTGCTGGTGTGTGGTGGGGCAATTGTGGGGCAATTATGCCGTGTTTATTGGCGTCTTCGGCTGTGTGGAGCTGTTGTGTGCATTTTACAGGGGGTTTGTGTGCTGTTGTGGGCATTTTACAGGGGGTTTGTGTGCTGTTGTGTGCATTTTACAGGGGGTTTGTGTGCTGTTGTGTGCAGTTTACAGGGGGTTTGTGTGCTGTTGTGTGCATTTTACATGGGGGTTTGTGTGCTGTTGTGTGCATTTTACAGGGGGTTTGTGTGCTGTTGTGTGCATTTTACAGGGGGTTTGTGTGCTGTTGTGTGCATTTTACAGGGGGTTTGTGTGCTGTTGTGTGCATTTTACAGGGGGTTTGTGTGCTGTTGTGTGCATTTTACAGGGGGTTTGTGTGCTGTTGTGTGCATTTTACAGGGGGTTTGTGTGCTGTTGTGTGCTGTTTACAGGGGGTTTGTGTGCTGTTGTGTGCATTTTACAGGGGGTTTGTGTGCTGTTGTGTGCTGTTCACAGGGGGTTTGTGTGCTGTTGTGTGCAATTTAAGTCATAAGTATGAAATAGTATCGTTGAGTTGTAAGTCAAGAGTTTTAACACTTTGACTGCGACTACTAAATATTAAGTTCAACACCAAACTCAAATTTAAACTCAATTGTAGTACATTATATCGAAAATAGCAAACATGAACTGGATCGTGGCTTCATTTAGCTTTGAATAAGTATTTATGAAAACTGAATTTGCGACTACTGATCGGCCAGCAGCATTATGAAAATTACCTCCGTGTACCACCGGTGGCGCACGTCGCAGTCAAAGTGTTAAACAAACTCTTGAGTTATAAGTAAAGGGTATAAATATATCCTTGAGGTTTAACTCATTTTACATGAACCTCAACTCATACGGATCAAAATTCATCATTCACTTCAGTGCATAACTTTAGATATTCATTTCTGCGCATCACATTAGCCGGAGTACAGGGACTGGTTTTTGTGTGCGTAAGTTGCGGTTGGCGCGCAACTCGAGCCTCGCTCATTACACTTCGCTAACACTCGTCTCTGTGCAAAAAAACTGTGATCACTTTTTCTTGGCTGAGATTTGGTCGATTTCGAAACGACGCGATATGAGTATTGGCCGCTGCAATTTTGCTGGAGAATGCAGTGAAGTTTTTGACGTGTGTTTAGATTTGGTCGCAGCGTGTGTGCTGGTGAAAGCAGTGCTGCCGGTAGAGGAAATTATTTTTATAATGATGACGATCATAATGATCACTGTTATAAAAGGAGCCGCGTCCGTCCGTCTGTGTGTCACACCCACCAGCCTGCAGTGTGAGATGATCGTATCTGTGATACAAGCTTCATCAACTCCACAATTTTCGGTGCCTTAACCCAGCAGATTGAGAGTCGGAATGAATATCACGTGTATTGGTAGGTTAAATTAGGTTGTGTAGAATGTCAGCGGTTGAGACTTGGGAAGTATTGGAAAGCCATAGAATAGCATGGGAAATCATGGGAAAGCCATGTTGAAGCTCAGTTGGTCCTATATCTAATCCTGCCATTTTTTTGACGGGCCGTGTGCACTACAGTAGTAATAATACCATGAGCTTGAAACTACAGTATGAGGGCGCGTGAAAGCGGGCAGGAATGTATTAACTTCAGAAACTTTCGTATCGTGGATACACGAAATCGATAAAATAGTAGCTTTAATTATCATTAAACAGAAAAAATGTCACCAATTCCCGTCCCCCATTTGCTCAACAGTTTGTTAACGCAGCAGCTGTGGTCAAAAAAGCAAGAATGTTTTACAATAAAAGGTTTAATGAAAAATTTACATCAGAAGAGGAGGGGAAGGGAAGTGCTGGGAGGAATGGGGAAGAAAACAACTTGCAAAATTAGGAGAAAATGAAACGCAGCGATCGCGTACAGTGTCAGAAATATGTTTTCTTGTCCGAAAGTGACTGGTTTGTTGAAAATTTACCAGTTTAGCAAAAATTTAGAAGTTTGTCAGAAATTGACCAGCTTGTCTGAAATTAACCGGCGTTTTGGTAATTGACAGACCGGTTTGTCTAAAAAGGGGTTAGTTTTTCGGACATTTCTCCCATCCCAATTGAAAATCAAGGACGTATCGCCGGTGGGAACGCGCCGGTTCCTATGCGTTTTTTAGTTGTATTACGCGCGGTTTAAGGGTCAAATGTCCACTTTTTCGGACACAAAACTGCACGCGAATCGCCGTTGTTCCGCCCTACCTAACGGCCGTTTACCGCCTCAGGACCAGATTCGAATCGCGGCTGGCCGTCCATGGATTATAGGTTAAAAAATCGCTCCCGGTTGCACGTGCCTCGCCTCACGGGGTGTACAATATTGCACTGGAAGCTTTGGATCTTACAATACATTCACACTTAATGCATTGTGAATGTATTGACTCATTAAGCTAGCTCAGAACAATATTGTACATCCAATGAGATCGAGGCACGTGCAACTGGGAGCTCAGGTACATAAGACAATACATTAGAAAGCACATAGAATCCCGCTCTTTCTTGAACTTTTATTACAAAAATGAAACATTCTCTACATTAAAATTTACATGAATATCTTACTTCCGTTAATCACAGCCTTCTCACCAATGAAACGCCAAAATAATATAGGAATTGAAAATGAAATCACAATCCATTTAAAATGCTGCATGTAACAAACAAATATCAACACGTGCACTACATTTTGGGACATATCATATGTGTACCATTAGGTACATTAAATACCGGCATAAATGAATAGCATTTCCATAATTTCACTACCTTTTTTAGAATTGATTTGAACCTACCTGGTAAAAATTATAGTACACTTTTATTTCTCACACCTTTTATAAAGGACAAGAATGGACTTGAGCAGTACATAGAGTTTCTAAATTCTGCTACTCATAACTTAACCGAACCAACCGTAGCAATCGCACAAACGTAGTCAACGTTTTAAGGGAACGCGGAATCTGTGCAGAAAGGGTATAAAAACAGTAAGTTGAGAAAAAATTTCATGAAACCAGATCAAAGTTGAAGAAGAAAGTAGTAGGCGCTAAAAAACAGGACAGCAGTGAACCGAAAATATGTGGTCCTTTAACATAACAAAAAATTTTATTTCAGCAAAAAGAAGGCCTACCTAACTCATAGCTCGGGCCCTCACATTTTCCTCCCTGGGAGCGCTAGCTCCCATAGATACAATAGTTGTATCCCTCTGAGGAGTGTCTACATTATATCGCGTGTCCCACAAAAATGTCTCGGAGTTTTTAAATGATTATATCTCCGCTTTAAATTAACATTTTTAAAATGTATTTTTTCACAATGAATTAAATTTTGTTTCCGTTTCGAATAGTCTAATTTTTTGAAAATCGTTTAATAACCACTTTACAGTGTTCGATTTACTGAAAGAGGTAGAAAATATAATTGTTCTAAGGAAATATTTTAAAAACAACAACACTGGTGTTCTTCATTTCTCAATACTTACTGTTTATAATAATTTCACAATGATGTATCCTACATACCACCAAGTATTTAAACGCTCTGAGAAGTTTTTTACTCCCTTATTTCATTGTTTGAAGACACCTAAAATGCAGTTCACTAACGAACAAGTAATTTTCATCGTATTGGAATATGAGGCAACGAAAAACTGTGAAAAAGTTCGAAGAGCAATTAATGAAAAATTTCCGGAAAGATACACGTCCGATAAGAAAACTGTGTATCGTACAGTTAGAAAATTAGAAAGAAAATTAAATGCTCCTCTTACTTGTTCACAGTTTACCGTTGCTTCATATTCTAATCCGAGGAAAATTCTTTGATCGTGAGTGAGCTGCATTTTAGGTGTCTTCAAATGATGAAATAAGGAAGTAAGTAATATATTGAGAAATGAAGAACACCAGTGTTGTTTTGAGAACTTTTCCTATGAGCAATTAGTTGTTCTACCGGTTTCAGCAAATCGATCACTGTAAAGTGGTTAGTAAACGATTTTCAAAAACTTAAATTATCCGAAAAGGGAACAAAATTCATTGCATTGTGAAAAAAGACCTTTCAAATATATTAATTTAAAGCGGATATACAATCAATTGAAAAGTCGAAGACATTTCTGTGGGACACCCGGTATTTACAGGGTGTTGTGTGATGCGATGCGGATTTTAACCATAGGCAGAAAAACGCAAAATAAAACGATTTTCAGGAGTGACAAAACCTCACAACTTCTTTGTTTTCGAGAAATGATGATCTGAAATAATTATAGATTCCTGTATGAATAGCCTGAAGCGCGTGCCAAAGAAGTTTCGTTTTTACTCGTTGGCTGCATGTCAAGCCCATTCTTACGGGAATCTGAAATTATTTCAGGTCATTTCTCGAAAACAAAGCAGTTTCGAGGTTTTGTCACTCATTAAAATCGTTTTATTTTGCGTTTTTCTGCATTTGGTTAAAATCTGTGCATCGAACTACATAACACCGTTTATATATATATACATGTTTCATTAAAAATACTGCCACATTGATTATTAATAATGGTTTTGTTCAATTTTTCTAGTTTTCGGAAGAGTTTACTTTGATCGAAATTTATTGAATTTAAAAGCTCCCCTAACGTTTTGTGATTAAAATTTTGCGACGCGTTTCGTCCTGTGTCCACGGACATCATCAGGCTAAAAATAGTTTGAGTTGTGCAGCTAATAAAATTGAGAACGGGGAATGTACCTTCCACTACGGAACCTAGGTCGCCTAGCCCTCCTCACTTCGCAGACCAACTGTACACCTTCTAACTTGCATCAAATGCACATATCTTCATTCGGGTAACCGCAGCCACTCTGCCCACTTCTCCATTCTATTAGCTGCACAACTCAAACTGTTTTTAGCCTGATGATGTCCGTGGACACAGGACGAAACGCGTCGCAAAATTTTAATCACAAAACGTTAGGGGAGCTTTTAAATTCAATAAATTTCGATCAAAGTAAACTCTTCCGAAAACTAGAAAATTTGAACAAAACTATTATTAATAATCAATATGGCATTATTTTCAATGAAACCTGTATCAAGGAAGGGTTACTACCAAAATATACTGAATATATATATATATATATTCTTGATAATCTATACATCAAGAAATAAACAAAATATATCATATTTTATTTTTTTCCTAATATAAAGTTATATCAACTCAAGTGTAAAGAGAGCCCTTTCAACGCTCATGTACATTATATATGCATAGTATTCTCGATAGATCTCTCACATTTTTGTTCATTATGGAAATGATTTGCCTGGAGGGAACATTTTGAAGATTAGATTAAATTATAAGTTAGTTTAGGCCTCCTCATCCGCTACGAAAATAGAACGTATCAAAGAGAGGACGGAGGAAGGCACCATTTAGTATGGAGATAAGAAAATGAGGAATCTATGCTGAAGGGTCATAGAAACAGTAGGATGGGAAAGAAGTTCATGAAACAAGATCAAAGTTGAAGAAGAAAGTAGTAGGTGCTGAAAAAACAGGACAGCAGTGAACCGAAAAAATATGGTCCGTAACAAAGCAAAAACCTATGTTATTTTAACCAAAAGGCCTACCTAACCTTTAGCTCGGGCCCTCACATTGTCCCCCAGGGAGCGCTACTTCCCATAGATACAATAGTTGTATCCCCCTGAGGGAGGGGAACATTTTGAATATCATTGAAGAACATAACGGATGAAATTAGAGTTCGAATAATTACCCTAAAAATATTTTTACTAGTGAATTACGGAAATTTTTGAGCAGGAAGTTCACTGCAAAGCCAAAAATTCTTACTGTGCCGAAGCTAAGGTTGTATTTTCAGTTACCTTTTATAGGATCCCGCACAGAGAAAATGAAAATGGAAGTTGTGTCAACAGTTAAGAGGTTTTTTCCACAAATAAATCCTTGCTCATATTTTAAAAATGATAAAAAACTCGGATCATATTTTAAGCGAAGGGATACTCCGGATGTGATGTTGCGCACCTCAGTTGTATATCAATATACGTGTGACCGCTGCGAGCGCTCTTACATTGGTAGCACTGGGCTCCAATTGTTTGTGAGGTGTGCACAACACAGGGGAGTCTCCTTTCGCACCGGCTGTAACCTCACCAAACCATCCAATTCATCTATAAGAGAGCACTGTTTGGAGAAAGACCATATTTTTAAAAATACAAATTTTAAAATTTTGGATTCAACATCAAATTTATCCGATCTCCGCATTTTAGAATCGATATACATTTTAAAAAACCGTCCGTCAATAAATGAGTGTGATACGGCGGTGAAACTTTCCATTGTTTGTTAAAAAAATTTTGTATAGTTTTTGTTTTATCATGTCTTTTAAATTTCATTATCTTTCATTCGATTTATTCAGAGGATTTATAGTTACAATGTTTTAATACATCGATTTATTGCATTTCAGAACACTGAAGATGGATTTTTTATAGTCCGAAACGTTTGTTTTTTATCATGATATTCTTAGCCACGTTGGTTTTCCTTTTTATCCTTAAAGTGAGATTTCCCAGAAATCAATCTATTTCATTTAAATTAGAGTTACAACGTAAATTTTCAATACCCTGCATCAGCTGGGTGACCGATGAACCAGCAAAAAAAAATTTTGCAAAAGAAATGCATCATTCATAAATTACATACGTAGGCACTTAAAGTTGACTGAATGTGCTTGTTTATTGGCTGAATGCTGAACAGCATTTCAAATAACAAGTCCAAGGACTGAAAATTATTTCATTAGAGCACCAAATGGAAAGCAAAGGCAAAGAATAGCACAAAAGAATTTCCTTGCGTTACTAATGCGGTTTTAGAGAAAAAATTAGAGCACAATTAGCTAGCGCAATTAACTACCAAAAATGTATTTGCAATAAACCATAACCACAAATGATAGATAGGGTGCACTGTTGCGCAGGACTCAATGCACAGAATTACAAATCTTGAAAAACAAATTAAACAAGAGAATGGTTGAAGACGACATAGCATAGACAGTAAGAAAATGAATAAAAGATGTCTATCATGACAAGGCAAAACGATAATTACAATATAAAATGACCCAAATTCACATCTCTCGGACCCTGTAGAAGTGCTAAGTCCCAAAAGTGCAAGAGTCATACAACGTTGTGCTATTTTTTGGCCATGATACATATTTAGAGCAATCGATTTTTCATTATAAACTCACAGATTTGGTTTATCACCAGCGTTTTCCTCTATTCTTGTTGGCACTGATACAAAGCACTGTGAAAAGCACATTGGTTTAATTTATTGTTCAATGTCAGCATTTGCACTTATTAATACCGTGAAAATAAGTAACTTATTGTGACATCAATACACATTTGAAAAAAAACAGTCTTTATTGCCACTCTGTGAAAAACTTGCAAATGAATCAAGTGAATGTGAACTGTTCTGTAAACCTGCTCAGTAAACTATCCAGAGTACTTTGATATGAATACCACTGTTCTAGTTTCAAAACAGTTGGACGAACAACACTTCACATAACTATGTTTAAAAAATTGAACTCAGCTTGAGCTCGAGAAGTGACGAGAAAAATCTGAGGATGAGCATAACGACTGATCGCCATAACATCCAAGTAAACAATCAATATAATATCAATAAACATGTTTTGGGCATCTGATGCAATACTACGTCACAATTTGCCTAATGCAATGATTGTGAAGAACACAGTCGAAACACCAAACGCAACCTTTGCAGAGGCAGCAACCGCCAGTACGCTCACGATGACACGCTTTCATTAACTGACAGATCGAGTCATGCCGCTTTCAAATGTTACGGCCGTTAATCAACTGAAAATTTTGCGCCTTCGAACCATCCAAGGCCAACTATGAATTTCGCGTCCGAGCTTGACCGCGCTTGGTTTGGGGCGCGTAGAGGCAGTGTTAAAGCAGAGCAGGCCGACTAGCCTATAAATCGTGCATAATCGACCCTCACGTCCTTAATACACCGGCGATACGTCCTTGATTTTCAATTGGGATGGTTTGGAGCGAGCTCAACTGGTCGGCATAAGATGACGGCACCCGACGTAGCTCGAGAAATAAAAGAAAGCATTCACAATCGCCGGTAATTGCAAGAAATGACATCATTTTCTTATTAGCACCATATATAGCTATGCCCTAGAAGTCATCGAACTTATCCGGGCCTTCAAGAAGCTATACTCGAATATGACCATTGTACTAGAGTTGAGAGGCGATCTACTGATGTATCGCATGTAGTAAATAAACTTTTGTTTAAATGTTGTCCTTCTGTCAGCACAGCTACATGTATAACGCCTATTTCTCAATAACATGCCTAAAAATCCCAACTTTACCTGTCTTAAAATACCGAAAATAACAATTTGAGCTGTCTTGAAATACCTAAAAAACTCGACTTCACCTGTTCCCAAAAACTAAAAAGCTGAAATTCACTCGTCTTAATATACCTAAAAACCAAAAAAACTAAAAACCCCGACATTCACCACCAGCTGGCGCCACAACGGACATTTTATAATCTGAAAGTTCCAGCCGATATTTTTTAGCTATTTCCAACACCGAGGCTGCTCTGAGAGCATCATACACACACAGGCCTTGTGTGTGTGTGTAATTTGTTCGTGTGTTTTTGTGTGCATCCTCAGCCTGTCTCATCATGTAAGTCTGCAGTGATGAACGCTCAACATGTGAGTGTGTGTGTGTAAACGCGCATGGGTATGCGTTTAGTGTGTGTGTGTGTGTTGTTAGGTCTGTATGTATTCGTGTGTATAGTGTATGTGTGTGTTAAGTGTGTTCGCGTGTGTGTAGGAGTGTGCGTTTTGCATGTGATGTTTGAGTAAGTATATGCATGCTCGTGCGCGTAGGTGTGTGTTGAAAAGTGCATATGTTTGTGTGTTGTTAGGCGTGTGTACGCGCATGTGTGTGCGTGTGTTTTGCTAGGCGTGTGTTTGTGAATGCTGTCGGTTGTGTGAGAGTTCGTGTGTGTGTGCGTTGTGAGGTGCGTGCGTTTGTGTGTGTGTGTTGTTAGATGTGCGTCTGTGAGATAAATTGTGTGTATGTGAGTGCATAACTTTGTGTGTGCATGGCTGCGAGAGAGCGTAACTTTGTATAGAAGTCAGCATTACGCTATAAAGTCTTAACTACACAGTGACTCTCTTGTCCTACGTTCGACTTACGCTGGAGTCGTAAGTGACATTTAAATTTACGTCCTAAATTACACTGTGTCTCAAACCGTCAATTACACGAGGACGGTACCTGTGATGTGAAGCACAGCGTCCGCATAGTGACCTGTGCCCACAGTGTGTTGTTGTGCTGCTTGTTATATGCTTATATCCTACAGTTATATGGTTATACCCTACAGTTATATGCTTATATCCTACAGTTATATGGTTATATCCTACAGTTATATGGTTATATCCTACAGTTATATGGTTATATCCTACAGTTATATGCTTATATCCTACAGTTATATGCTTATATCCTACAGTTATATGCTTATATCCTACAGTTATATGGTTATACCCTACAGTTATATGCTTATATCCTACAGTTATATGGTTATATCCTACAGTTATATGCTTATATCCTACAGTTATATGGTTATATCCTACAGTTATATGCTTATATCCAACAGTTATATGGTTATATCCTACAGGTATATGCTTATATCCTACAGTTATATGGTTATACCCTACAGTTATATGCTTATATCCTACAGTTATATGGTTATACCCTACAGTTATATGTTTATATCCTACAGTTATATGGTTATATCCTACAGTTATATGGTTATATCCTACAGTTATATGGTTATATCCTACAGTTATATGGTTATATCCTACAGTTATATGGTTATATCCTACAGTTATATGCTTATATCCAACAGTTATATGGTTATATCCTACAGGTATATGCTTATATCCTACAGTTATATGGTTATACCCTACAGTTATATGTTTATATCCTACAGTTATATGGTTATATCCTACAGTTATATGGTTATATCCTACAGTTATATGGTTATATCCTACAGTTATATGGTTATATCATACAGTTATATGGTTATATCCTACAGTTATATGTCTCACAGTTGTGAGATGTGCTGGGGTGTCTGGTTGTTGTGCTGCTGTTTGGCTATTCCTCAACTGCTCGCTAACTAAATGCTTCGTACTTCACTTGCTGGCTCAGCTACGCAAACTCCTCAGTTTGTCAGCTGACGTTCTTTTGCTGCGCTCCAATTGAGTTAATCTTTAAGTCATCACATCCATTATCATCTTATGACCTTCATCTCATATTACTTCATCACTCGTTACCTCTCTACAACCTCATCCATCACTCACAACAACCCCACCCATTACTCCATCAGCGCACACATTCATGATATCCGTGCGGTCTTCTAGCTAATTTCTATTAAAAAAGAACTGTTCAAAGTAGAATTTCTGCCATAAAAAAAGCTGTTCAAGACTTCATTTTTACTCTTAAAATTCAGATCTTTATTGGTCAATTTGTATCTTGAAACAAGGCTGTTTAAATATCTAATTTAAAAGCAAGACTGTTTAAATTCCAATTTTCACTTTAATAACAAGTCTGGTTAATGTCTAATTCCCATCTAAAAAAAAGCTGTTTAATATCCAATTTCCACTTGAAACAAGGCTGTTTAATGTCCAACTTCCACTTGAAAATAAGGCTATTTCATGTCCAATTTTCATCTTAAAAACAAGTCTGTTCATTGTCCAATTTCCACCCAATAAACAAGGCTGTTCAATGTCCAGTTTCCGTCTTAAAACCAAACAGTCGAACGTTCAATTACTACCGCAAAATCATGGCTAGTTAATGATGAATTTTTCTTCTCAGAACAATGCTGTTGAAAGCACAATTTCCGCGCTACAAACACGGTAAGTTAACGGACAAATTTCGCCCTAAAGCAAGGCAGTTTAGCATTCAATTCCCACCCTAACAACGCGCCAGCTTAAGACCCAGTCTCCACACCGAGAACACACGCAATCAAGGCTCGACCCAAAACAGGGCTGTTTGGGGCGGTTGGGGCCAATCATCACAGCCCAGGCCCCGCCCCAGCACTCGGGCACCGAGTCTCGACTCAGGCTCAAGTGGCAGCTTCGAGACTCCAAGTGGCAGCTTCGAGACTCCGAGTGGTCGTTCCGAGGCCCAAATTACAGGCTTGTTCTTATCTTGTTTGTAGTGCGCTGAGTTACGGTCTGCATGCGTCCTGCATACTGGGTCCTGTTTAGTTGACGGGTGGTTCTGTCTGGCTGACGGAATAGTACTGCATAGCTTCCCATCAGACGGGTACTCGGTACCATGCAGCGAACCAAACAAGTTCCACGCTGTAGTACCACATTCCGTCTCCTTGTACCCTTGGTACGCATACTCGCGTTGCGTTGAAGTCTCTGTTTCTTAATTGATTTGTAGGCAGGAAAAGCAACAAGTGTCCCTTGCTAAATACTTGCTCAGGCGAGGTACATCTTATGAGTAAATATAATCTTCTTATTGATCTAACAGTATTTGTATTAAGTCTGTGTGTTCAAGTACGATAGCGTTAGTTGTGACCTAGTGTGGATGATGACACTAGGGATTGTGGGCTGTGAATTTGAACTCAGATATTCAACATTACTTCACGACGCTTTGGGTTATGTGATCGAAGAGTAGGATTCTTTTTTAACAAATTCATACTTTGACGTCTGTATTTTGTGCTCATATTACCACCATCACATCCACCCGGATGGACCTGCGCTGGCGTCAGGTTGTCACAGACTTCAGAGGGAGGAAGACATTGCCACCCGCCAGGGGACTTCACAGGGATCCAACGTAAGATGGAATACATGTTTGTAATTTATAAAGGCTGATTATGAAAGGCGACCGAATAGTCCTTCGGGGTGTTGAAAGGTGAGGATTCCATGCATATTTCAGGAATATCTGTACAGTTGACTTTCCAACATATTTTTTAATTTTTAATACTAAATGCTGAGCGATAGTGAAATCATACTGCGTTTCGTTCGCATTTAATAGCCAGTGAACTTTATCCAGATATTGTTAGATTGGTTCCCTTTGTACATAGATGGACATACCACATAGATAATAGTACTTTTTGCTTATCTAGTAGCACATACATATTTCATTACTAACCGGATATATTGTATATTTATTTATAAATTTACTTCTATTGTACGTTAATTTTTTTATTGTATGTAATTTTTTTTATAAAATATTTAGTTATTTATTTATCGTCCCATTCATTACAAGTACATAGCTAGCCATGCATCACGTGTGCATAGCCAGCTGTACATAATTATATAGAAAATACTAGATCATCAAATTTAACTTTTTCTTCATACTTTTCTGAATAACATCAGCAAAATCCGAAAGAGTCTCTCCGGAACTCCTGAATTTTTAACGGAAATATCTGCCGCATCTCGTACACTTGCACACATCGCGCTCTGCATGGAAAGCCTTCATAATTCGAGCACGTATCAACGCAAGACGCAGATCACAAATTGCACGCGTCAGTGCCGACAGTATCGACTCGAATAAGGCCACTGAGTCACCCTCCAATTAAGTTCAATTGACACTCCAAAAGCAGCGGAGACCTTGTGAGGGAGTGGGATTAGATCCTCCATTGACGTTCATGATAAGCGATCCCTTATGTAAATACGGCGAGTTTCTGCAGAGCGAGCTTAGGATCGTGCATTGGGGCACAGTTGCGAGCTTTTAATGCGACTTTTAGAGCGCATATTTTACAGGCGACGTCTTCCTGGTCGTGCAATGATGAAGGTCGAATTGCTCAGAGTAGCGAGGCTTTGAGTGAGGGAAAGATAGGAAAGATGCTGTTTTTTGCTCATTGTTCCCTTTTGTTGCTCGTAAGATTTAGAGCTTTTTTTAGTGAGTGTCTGTCCCATTTCAGTTCATTATCTCAAGGGGACACTGATAGTCCTTGCGTGTTTTAGAGAACACGTGAATTTGTTGATGAAAATGTATGACTTACTATTGTCATTATGCTAATTTATGTATAATATATTATGTACTGTATTAAATACTAATTTATTATACTGATAATGTATTAATTTTAGCCTCCCTAAGCAGAGCATAAACGATCTCAAGCGAGCGAAAAGAAAGGACAATTTAGAATGGGCTGTAAAAACGGGGAATCTATGCAAAAAACGTGTTCTCTAACGGGATAATCAGCATACACAAGCAACAAGACAGAGAGGAAAAAAAGGAAAAACAAAAAACAGATGGCAAAGAAGGCATGAAATGGAAAGAGACAAAGGGGGCACGGAAGACAGAAGCCCTAAAGGCCTATCTAGAGCTGAAGGGACCTAACAGTATCTCCCCTGAAGGCGCCAGTCCCGTAGCAAAGGGTAACAAACCTAGACGGATTAACTGACAATCCTTCGCCTCCTGACGAGACTGTCACCATCAACCCAGAGCTAGAATTTAACTTAGGAAGCTCCTCTCTGCGCGGGTCCCAGACGGTAAAATGTGTAACATTTTAACATTTGTTCAACGTTTAACATGTTTCCTGCTATGGGTTAAACTTAAGCTCAATATTCAGTTTAAATTTAAAGTCAAAGGATGTTAACAATTTCATAAATAGGAAACATTAAACAGGTTTATTAAATGCCATTAATTTAAGAAGATGGTTAAGAATTTTCCAAACGACCCATTGATGGGTCGTTTTGTAGTCAACGCGGTATCACGTTCCCTGCGATGGCTTAAACTGAAGTTCCATATTCAGTTCAAATTTAAAGTCAGTTTTAGCAAGCAGTATTGGAAATAGCAAACATTAAATGGATCGTGCCTTCGTTTAGCTTTCTTTAAGTATTTACAAAAATTGAGTTAGTGACTGCAGGTCGGTCAGCAGCATTATGAAAATCCCTTCAGTGACCACCGGTGGGTCCCTTCGCTGGTGGAGCTTTGGTTGCCCACCGCAGCACACAGCCCGCTCACCACGCGCCAAGCAGCCTCTCAGCAACAAGATGCTGTAAATACAACTCTGCCTGCAAATGAAAACTGCTATTTTTCCAATGACGACCTCTAAATGCTCGAGCTCTCCTCCGCCTTAGCAACAACCACTTGACTTACACTTCGTGAGTGAACTTTGTTGATGCGTGCTGTTCTTTTTTGGCTTAGTAGTAAAGCTGCTCTAGAGTGTCATTGTTTCAGTAACGTGCTTTTTTATATTTCAGTCGTAGATGTGCTGTAGAGTGTTAACTTTGTTGACATTTTTAACGGTGATCTTTTTTATCACAATGCTGACGCTGCATACTTTCTGTGCAACAAACTTAATGTTGCAGAAGCGGCTCGCGTTCCCACACTCCCGGCAGCGCTAAATGCACCCAAGGTCAGGCGTGAGGCGTAGTAGCCACGCCAGTTGGCACCCACGATCTCTGCCTTCTATTCCTAACATTCTGCTCTCTTCATTCACTTACTTCACATTCTCATCCGTTTCTGTCTCTCTTCCTATCCCTTCTCTTCCTTCTCTGATAGAGGATAGCCTTTTTTCTTACGCTCTTTGTCTCTTCTCTCTATTTCTCTCTAATTGTTCTCCTTCCTACCTTTCCCCCATCCACCCCTTCTCCCTCCACCCCTTCTCCTACCATCCCCTTCATCCCTCCCCCCTCCCTACGCCGCGCAGTGAGCGCCAGCGTGGCGGTGTGGGCGCGTCGGAACGTGTTCAGGTCATGTCGCCCGCACGCTGACCACGTGACAAGGTGTGAGGCTGGGGTGTGTGGCTGGGGTGTGTGGCTGGGGTGTGTGGCTGGGGTGTATGGCTGGGGTGTGTGGCTGGGGTGTGTGGCTGGGGTGTGTGGCTGGGGTGAATGGCTGGGGTGTGTGGCTGGGGTGTGTGGCTATGATGTGTGGCTGGGGTGTATGGCTGGGGTGTGTGGCTAGGGTGTGTGGCTGGGGTGTGTGGCTGGGGTGTGTGGCTGGGGTGTATGGCTGGGGTGTGTGGCTGGGGTGTGTGGCTGGGGTGTGTGGCTGGGGTGAATGGCTGGGGTGTGTGGCTGGGGTGTGTGGCTATGATGTGTGGCTGGGGTGTATGGCTGGGGTGTGTGGCTAGGGTGTGTGGCTGGGGTGTGTGGCTGGGGTGTGTTGCTGGGGTGTATGGCTGGGGTGTGTGGCTGGGGTGTGTGGCTGGGGTGTGTGGCTGGAGTGTGTGGCTGGGGTGTGTGGCTGGGGTGTGTGGCTGGGGTGTGTGGCTGGGGTGTGTGGCTGGGGTGTGTGGCTGGGGTGTGTGGCTGGGGTGTGTGGCTGGGGTGTGTGGCTGGGGTGTGTGGCTGGGGTGTGTGGCTGGAGTGTGTGGCTGGGGTGTGAAGCTGGGGGTGTGGCTGGGAGAACACACAGCTAACAGCGATGACACAAGTATGACCACCAAACAATTCACTGCAACACAAAACGTAAATAAATTCCAACATTTAACATTGCACAATGAGTTGCTTGCGTGTTTGCTTTCTTGCTTGATTGTTTACTTGTTTGCTTGTTTGTTTGATTGCGTGCTTGCTTGTTGTGTCCGTCGTTGCTGCCCAAACTGGACGCCTGAACACTACAAAATGGCTGCAAACATCACTTTTCTATGCCAGTATATCACAGCGATTGATATCAATTATAAGAAAGATACTCTGACGCAGATGTACTGCGTACCAAGAGAAAAGAAAGCACTTTAACAGTGCGAGCAACTTTTTTCTACGCACAACCGAACCGCAAGCTTAGCAATAAAGCCTGTATTTTAGAGTCAGAGCATTTACTGTATTTATCTGCTCGGAAACTCATAAATTTACTCAAAAACTGTTTTTCAGTTTCGTCAGTTTCAGTTTTTGTCCCTCTCGCGCTTATTTTATTTTGTGCTAGACAAAAATCAAATGAATTTCAGTAATTTTGAACCAACTGCAGGAAAGTAATCAATTTGCCGTCGCTCTGTGGTGTTGGTGTCCGGTGTGCAGGTGGCGGTAGCGACGGCCGCACCAAGCAAGCATGTAACAAGCAGGCAAACAAGAAAGCAAGCAACAAAGGGAGTTATTTATAAGTAGAGAGAGAGATTGTATCTTGGACTACAATACTGCCGTGACTTGTGGCACTGCCCTGCCTTGTGGCACTGCCACTCAGGATATGGCAACAGGAAGGTCATATTAAAGCGACACCGACACGTTATTGCATTTAACAGATGGCAACACCACCTGCCAGAGGTGGCAACACCACCTTCCACAGGTGGCAACACCACCTGCTCAGGTGGCAACACCATCTGCCACAGGTGGCAACACCATCGTCCACAGGTGGCAACACCACCTACCACAGGTGGCAACACCACCTGCCACAGGTGGCAACACCACCTTCCACAGGTGGCAACACCACCTGCCACAGGTGGCAACACCACCTGCCACAGGTGGCAACACCACCTTCCACAGGTGGCAACACCACCTCCCACAGGTGGCAACACCACCTGCAACAGGTGGCAACACCACCTTCCACAGGTGGCAACACCACCTGCCACAGGTGGCAACACCACCTGCCACAGGTGGCAACACCACCTGCCACAGGTGGCAACACCACCTGCCACAAGTGCCAACTCGGTGGGGGGCAACTATATCCCTACAAACTATTTTGTCAATGTCTATTTCTTGCCCACTTTTCAAGACCATTGAAGAACCCAAGCAAAAATGATCATTAAAATGATAGTTTATTAATAATTACCAGTGCACACGTGCTGGTCGGCATTAGTCTGAAAAATTTCATCCCTTCTTTCTTGAGTTAATTTCGATTGTGCAAGTCGATGCTGTTCGGCATTGGTGTGAAGAATTTCATCCCTTCTTTCTTGAGTTAATTTCGATTGTGCAAGTCGATGCTGTTCGGCATTGGTGTGAAGAATTTCATCCCTTCTTTCTGAGTTGAATTCTCTCGTGCCACTCGATGTTGTCCAGCGTTGTGCCGAAGAATTACCTCGCTTCTTTCATGTGTTTAGCTCTCTCTAGCTACTCGGTGTTGTTCTGCATTATTCCGTAGAATTTCCAAACGCCGGTCAAGGGTCAATTTAGCTCTAACTTCTCGTTGGCGAGCAGCATTGCTTCGTCTTGCCATTTCGAGTTGTTCATCTGATCGTCTTCCGCGTTTTTCTTGCTGTCGAAGTCTTGCTATTTCTCTCTTGCGGTTGGACACATTTTTATCTTTGGTGGCCTCTTTTGCCGGAGTTTTATTCCAAAATGTCGTCTATTATCTCTTCGGAGCTTTTCAAGAAAATCACAATTTCGAAAACAATAACTCAAGTTCCAAAATCTTGGGCCTTACACTAAGTGGTAGCCAGGTTACTGGTCAAACGAATTTAAAACATTTCTTTTAGCACTATCAATTAAAAATAACAAAGCGACATGATGAATTCCAACAGAGAAATCTCCAAGGAAAATTTCTATTTGTAAAAATAAGCCGATTACGTATTCTGGATACCATAATCAGGAGGGGGTCACACGGACAAACGGAGGGACGGACGCGGCTCCTTTTATAATAGTGAAGTGATAAATAACGTGAGGAGATTCGCAAGTCTGATCAGGTCTCAAATCTATTACTATCAGATATTATAAATTTTGACGTTTGTTCTCGTTTTTTTTCTTGAAAATAACATTTCCATGAAATCATTTTGTTAGTAACGACGTTTAAAGTGCCGTGTTCAAGTTCAAGTTTCGTCAAACTTAAGTTTACGATGCTCTTCAAGGAGCTTAAATTATGTATTTTGAATTACTCACACAGAGAAAGCCGCCTCGATTTTAACTTCCATAATTGAATCATTTAAGCTTGAAATGGAAGTTTTAGCTTCTCAAAATGACACGATCTCCGAACTAAAGCGAATTACACAGGTTCGTTTGTATTTGAAATCCAATGAATGAGAATGCCATGAACAATTATTTCCCCCAAGTAAAATGATGCGGATGATTTAACGCTAATTTTTTTCTTACTTTCTTTCTTTTTTCTTTTCCTTCTTCATTTTTCATTGTCTCACTTTCTTCCTTTTTCTCTCTTTCTCTTTATCTTCTTGTTTTTCTATCTTATTCTAATTTTCTTTCTTTTTTCTGATGATATAACAGCCCGTCACCATTTCTTTTATCCTGATGAAATGACAACTCATCACTAATTCTTTTTTCTGGTGAAATAAGAGATCAAAAGATCACAGATCTTCAAGAGATGAAGCAGCCCATCGCACCCGTAAGAGCACCGCACCAAGAATCATAACGGAGAAGAACAAGACACAACGGCAGCTAGGCGCCAATAAGTCACTACAGAAGCAATGCTGCGGTGACTGGACGCAACTCCCCTGAGGCTGCGCTTAACGCGAGTCGCGCTACAGAACTTACCTCAAGTTACTCATCTTTGCGTGAGATGCACGAGACACATAAATGACTAATGGGACAGAAGCAACTCGAGTCACCTAAACATTAACGAGAAACACAAAGAAGGCACCAACAAGACTCTAACAAGACAACAACTGTTGTGTTTCGCAACTTTCTACATCACATACGAGCATGTCACGATGATGTAACGAGTCACACAAACAACACAAACAATAACACAGCCACACAAACAAGTAACACAAGCAAACACAAAACAATACAAACAGCACAACACAAACAACTCACCCTTGCAGAGCTGCACAAAACCGGGTCGCGATGATGACTGCGAGGGCGAAGAGTTTGGCAGCGGTGAAGACGTCCTGCACGCGCGTCGCCCACTTCACGTTCCAGCAGTTGACGAACGTCAGCACCCACTGCGGGGGGGGGGGGCAGTATTATTGGGGGGCAGCATTATTGAAGGGGCAGTATTTTAGGTGGTGTCGACACCTATAGAGTGTCAGTTTTACCGAAGTCTTATTGACCAGGGAAGAGTGCGCTACAAAGTCAGCAATGTTGGGTCAGCATCACAGCAATGTTTGATCAGCATTCCTGAAGTGTCAGTGTTGCCGGAGTGCTACCCATCAGTATTAAGGAAGGTCAGTATTGACGGAATGACAGCAACAATGGAGATTCAAGGTTGCCAGGTGCTTTTACGTTTCACATAACTTTCAGATATCGTATCTGATAAACGCAAGGCTACCAGAAAGAAATGCGTCTGCCCAACGACTACCCCTCTAATGCCTCGAAAAAGAACCGTCATCACGAGAGATGCGGTCACGTGGATAAATCCGGCATTTTGTATAACTCTGCGATCCTCGCCCAATCTACCACGAGTAACCTCTACAACATCAACAGGCATCGTATAGCCTCATCACCCGAGTCACCTCCAATTCTGCCTTGCTAGAGCTCCAAGCCGTGAAGTTAACCGACTACTTTTTTCTCTTCGAAGAATATATTTACATGTCTTTGAAATTTTAACCTCCTAGGATCTCACTCATTCTATATAGATTAAACGTAGAATTGAGTTTCTTAGTTATTCATCAGGATTGTGGGCTTCTACAGCGATTAACTATTGAGTTTTGATGTAACGCGTTTGTTCGTGAACGTAACGACGCGTCAGCGTGCTCGGCCGGCAGATGACCGCACAGCTGAGGGTGGGAGGCTGGCTGCGCTAGATCACAATACTGGTCACAAATCCTGGTGTTTCTCACTCTCACTCAACGCAGAAACACTCACTCTTTACAGAAACCCACATCTCACACACAACACGAAAAACGCAGCTCAAACACTGGTCGGAAGCACACAGCCCATACACTACACACATGCGCACAGCCCCTACACAGAAATACACAAACACACAACTTTCATTGCCCACCCACAAACAGATGCGAGCAAGCATACACATTATACAGAAGCACACACACTACATAGAAACACAGAAGAACACAGCACTCTCACACACTGCACAGAAGAGCATAGCGCACACTCACATACTACACAAAAATACACAACACACACACACACACTCTCACTACACAGAAATACACAACACACACACTGTACACACAACACAGAAACACACAGCACACACTGTACACACAACACAGCGTCAGCAGCACGACGCAAGCATCAGCAGCACAGCTGACGCTGCTCTAAGCCTTCAAAATTCGTCAACAATTAGCAGCAGGCTCGCAACAGAGGCCTATACAGCCCCACCCAAGGTCATGTTTAATTAACAATGAATTAAAATGACATATAAGAGGAATGAGCTCAGACTATTATTCATTTCTAATTATTATTATTATTATTATTCAATCATCGTCGGGGTTTTAGTAACATAAAAGTGAAGGATGAATAGTTACTCATCCGCCTGTATCTTGAGTATCGTGTATCGTTGGGTAATGTTTAATAATATTACCTTCAATGAACGCTCTTCAATAAATGCTTTAATTAAATCATTAACTTTAATAAGTGTTCTTGTAAAAGAGCTGTTTTTCGCTGTCTTATGATGCAAAACAAAAGCTCAACGTGGAAAATAATACATTTCAATAGCTACCACGCAGGTTTGAGTCTCTTTGCATAAAATCAGGTTCATTCGAACACAAAAAATTCACGGGAAACTTTTTAAAGCGACGCACAATGGCCTGTTGGTGGCGCACCTGCCTTCCGGGTTCTAGCTCGGCTGAATTCAGAGGTTTCTGGTTTGTGTATCACGAGGAAGGAAGTTATTTCGAAATATTTCAGCAATCTTGACTTACACAGCATTGAACAAAATATCCGTTACATAATTTTACGGTACTTTAAAATCTAATCATGAATATCATACATCAACTTTTATTTGATACGAAGTCGTTTTTTTAATCCCACGGTGTGCGTTTCTTTTGCACGGCGCTTGACTCCAGAACTGATATAAGGGCAGCAAATGAACATGCAAACAGGAGTTATTTCGGGCCCTGGACAGCCCCGTCCGTTTGTGCACGGGTCAACTTTTGTACGCTTATTGTTTCGTGTCTGGTACTTTGTACACCCTAATTTTTTAGTCTCAGAACCGTTCTTTATGCTAAATGTTTCGTTTCTGATACGCTCTTGACGCTAATAGTTTCGTCGCTGGTCGGCCCTTATCGCTAATTGTTTCGTCCCTGGTCGGCCCCTATCGCTAATTGTTTCGTCCCTGGTCGGCCCTTATCGCTAATTGTTTCGTCCCTGGTGGGCCCTTATCGCTAATTGTTTCGTACCTGGTGGGCCCTTATCGCTAATTGTTTCGTCCCTGGTGGGCCCCTATCGCTAATTGTTTCGTCCCTGGTCGGCCCCTATCGCTAATTGTTTCGTACCTGGTGGGCCCGTATCACTAATTGTTTCGTCCCTGGTGGGCCCTTATCGCTAATTGTTTCGTCCCTAGTGGGCCCCTATCGCTAATTGTTTCGTACCTGGTGGGCCCTTATCGCTAATTGTTTCGGACCTGGTGGGCCCTTATCGCTAATTGTTTCGTCCCTGGTGGGCCCTTATCGCTAATTGTTTCGTCCCTGGTCGGCCCCTATCGCTAATTGTTTCGTACCTGGTGGGCCCCTATCGCTAATTGTTTCGTCCCTGGTGGGCCCTTATCGCTAATTGTTTCGTCCCTGGTGGGCCCTTATCGCTAATTGTTTCGTCCCTGGTCGGCCCCTATCGCTAATTGTTTCGTACCTGGTGGGCCCCTATCGCTAATTGTTTCGTACCTGGTGGGCCCTTATCGCTAATTGTTTCGTCCCTGGTGGGCCCTTATCGCTAATTGTTTCGTCCCTGGTCGGCCCTATCGCTAATTGTTTCGTCCCTGGTGGGCCCCTATCGCTAATTGTTTCGTCCCTGGTCGGCCCCTATCGCTAATTGTTTCGTCCCTGGTGGGCCCTTATCGCTAATTGTTTCGTCCCTGGTGGGCCCCTATCGCTAATTGTTTCGTACCTGGTGGGCCCTTATCGCTAATTGTTTCGTCCCTGGTGGGCCCTTATCGCTAATTGTTTCGTCCCTGGTCGGCCCCTATCGCTAATTGTTTCGTACCTGGTGGGCCCTTATCGCTAATTGTTTCGTCCCTGGTGGGCCCTTATCGCTAATTGTTTCGTCCCTGGTCGGCCCCTATCGCTAATTGTTTCGTACCTGGTGGGCCCTTATCGCTAATTGTTTCGTCCCTGGTGGGCCCTTATCGCTAATTGTTTCGTCCCTGGTGGGCCCCTATCGCTAATTGTTTCGTACCTGGTGGGCCCTTATCGCTAATTGTTTCGTACCTGGTGAGCCCTTATCGCTAATTGTTTCGTCCCTGGTCGGCCCTTATTGCTAATTGTTTCGTCCCAGGTCGGCGCTTATCGCTAATTGTTTCGTCCCTGGTACGCTCATGACGCAAATTGTTTCGTCCCTGGTGGGCCCTTATCGCTAATTGTTTCGTCCCTGGTCGGCCCTTATTGCTAATTGTTTCGTCCCAGGTCGGCGCTTATCGCTAATTGTTTCGTCCCTGGTACGCTCATGACGCAAATTGTTTCGTCCCTGGTGGGCCCTTATCGCTAATTGTTTCGTCCCTGGTCGGCCCTTACAGCTAATTGTTTCGTCCCTGGTGGGCCTTTATCGCTAATTGTTTCGTTGCTGGTCGGCCCTTTTCGCTAATTGTTTCGTCCCTGGTACGCTCATGACGCAAATTGTTTCATTTTTGCTCCGCTCTTAACGCTGATTGTCAGCCCCAGCGTTCGCTCTTATCGTTAATTGTTTCGTCTCTTGTTTGCTCCGATCTCTGATTGGTTCATCTGGACGCGAAAATTATTGAAAGAAATTCGATTCGGCATGAAATAAACCTTAAAAATATTTTTAATGGGGATTTCCAGTCATCGTGTGACCAGGAAGTTCCAATAAGTAAATATTATATTTGTTTTTTTTTTTGTTTAGAATGGTGAAGCCAAAATTTAAATCAACTATGAAATTGACCGTAGGAAATTAAATATGATATGAAAGGACTGAATAAAACTATATTTACGGAACAAATATTCTGAATAATATGCCACAATCTCCTGTCATGCTCTGTGAGGAGTTGACGTCTTTTTTCGATACCTAATTTTACCATCTAAATTAACCTCCAACATCAGCAGAAAGCAGAAATTTACCTACTTCAACATTGAAAAAAAACTTTATAAATGTCCGAATTACCCAATAAACATTATTGTGTTAATCGTATCAATTAAAATTCGAAGTAATTTACAAAACACTTCAGTAAGCTTCATATTATGCCAATTAGAACACGAAGTAATCAACAAAACCGCAGAGTAAGCATGGTATTATATCAACTAAAATACGAGGTAATCAAAGTAACTGTAGTACAGCAGGCAGTTGGTACATTACATCCATAAATGTAAATACGAGGTCACAAACAAAGCCGTAGTGTAGGCATAACATTACTTATGAAATTTAAATACGATGTAATAGAACAAACCCGTTCAGAAGGCAATAATACAAAAACTGTGTCTATTAGAATGCGAGGTAATCAATTTAACCGTTCATTAAGCAATGTAATACTCTTGTGAATTAGAATAGCTCAACAAAACCTTGCTCAAAATAAATCTTACAGTCCGTCGACAGGTCCCTGTGAGGACCCATTTTAACATTGGCACTCAGCTGGTGACCACAAAAGCGGACAGGTGCCAAAATCAGGTACGAGATTTGAAATCACTGCCGAATGAAAAATTCCTCAGCCCACAATGCGTTTCAATACGAGGGGAAGGCGGTGGGGTGTGGAGAGGAGGGGAAGAAGCTCTTCATCATTACGGAGGAAGGACTGTTGGGAGGGGAGAGATGGGGGAAAGGGATGGGAAGGATAAAAGGTCTGGAGTAATTACTGGGGCTGCGGGAGGGTCATTGTGGCACATTGAGGTAGAAATGAGAGTTCGAGATACGCGATAGAATGTAGTGGTCGTTTTTGTTATTCTAGCGCACGAGACGTGAACCAGAGGCACATTTAATGATTTTTGATATTATCAATCATACAAATCTTATATTTTATTCACTCTGATATCGAAAAACTGTTAGTTTAGTTCCGATATTTTTCTTTAGTTATACAGTGTTTCTTTCGCTACTTCGCGGTTCGATTATGGCAGATTCACGACTTTACGGTTTTTAAACTAGGTATATGGAAAGTACTTTGCATCATTTCATGAAAATTCTATAAAAATCGAGAGATGTGAACTCCGAAGATCTATGAACACCGAAGTGCGTTGGAGACGAGCTGTTTACATGAACCATCGGCTGCAGAGTATAAGACATCATCAGCTTCATCATAATTTCTTAAGTGTTATTGCTTAAAAGTTGTCCCTGATATCAATTGAGTACTATACCATTTAGGGTGGGTTATTAACAGTACATAGAGGGTTCTAGAAGTCAAAATACATGATAAGTAAGTACGGTATATATACTGTCCCTACTTCGTGGAAATTCAGTTATCGCGGCTGGTCTCGGTCACAACGGACCGCAATAAAAGAGGGATCGCTGTACTTCTTTTGCTCCTTTATTCTTTATTCGCTTACGTAACGAAACTGCGTAGTATTGTTGAGTATTTCAAGCAAGTAGGTACATTATTCGTGGACACCCAATGCAATAATAGTCTGTTTGTGGTTTGGCTAGCTTGCTGACTGGCTGCCGTGGTCAAAGAACGCTTACTTTAACAACAACGATGTCGCACGAGTTCTACGGAGTTGAAAAGTTTAGTAGTAAGTGGGCTTCAAGTTTGGCAGTTCGAAGAGTTGTGTGACCTTTAAAATTTAGTGCAAGTTAGTAAATGCAATGGGGCAGTAAGCGCAGTGCAGCAGCCGTAAGCGCAGCTGGACAGGAAGCACAGCAGGGCATTAAGTGTGGGCAGTAAGCGCAGTGCAGCAGCAGTAAGAAGGACAACACAATCACATTACAGCAAATGGAACCAGCTCTGCGAGAGGTCTGTGCAGGATGGGGGGGGACCTATGAAAGGGAGGGGAGGGGCGGGGGAGATCTAATTCGAATTAACTAGGTTTGCTGATGGAATGACAACAGAGAACACGTGGCACAGACGGACTCTCACTAAATATCGCACTCACAGAGTGGCGGCACGAGTCACGGAAGTGAAGGAACACTCCCCATACTCAGCGTGGCGGTGTTGCCATTCCAAGTTAAGTTTGCTCGTCTGTGCTACTTCGTTTTTAAAATTTTATTTTCCTAAGCGATTGCGATGAATGAAATCAATTTAGTTCTTGTTTTTCCGCTTTTGCTTAACGATGATTGTAAAAAATAAATATTAAGTCAATGAGATATGTAAAACTTTTGATTTTTCAATTATGGTTCAGTGATGAGAAGTACTGAATTGTGGCAGCGTCATGCCATCGGGAATATTTGTGACGTAAAAGAAATTTTTTACGTTCAAGTTCGTTTATTTTTTTTTAGAGTTTCGGAGCGTGCTAATTATGTTGTAAATATGCAACATTGAGTAACTGAAGGAAGTCTTTATATGATTTATAGTACAGATTTTAGGGGTTAAACATTGAAAATTTGTTCCAAAAATTGAAAAAGTTTAATAAAATTCTGTCGCGAGGGTTGATCGTATGGAAAATTTATACACTTCGTGAATTGAGGCTTCAACTCTAAATTTTCCCGACTGAGGCAGGCAAATTGATATTGAACAACAAATGATCGCCTTCATTAAATACCAACATTGTGGCACAATCTACAAACACACCCGAGTTAAGCCAGGGCAACCCTTCGGATCATCTTCGGTCTCGCTCCGAAAATTTCCTCGGTTTCGTTCCGAGAACTGCGATCGACTAAAAAACAGCGCATAGACCCGCTTTTCTCATCCTCAAGTTCCACAAAATTATTTTCACTTCGTTCTCTCGTTAGCTCCAAAGCGCCTCCCGCAGCCGGCACCGCAATTGGCACCCCAGACCGTGACCGAAGCCAAAAAAAATGCGCTCGTAAAATTCGCAAACCAGTCGCCGCATTCGGCTCAGGTAAAAGTATTTTTGCCATCACCAAAAAAAACTCTGCTGCGAAAACAGGTTTGACAAAAGCCGTTAGTTTAGACACTGATTTGAATTAAAAAGTTGGTGTTTAGTTATACATGATGCGAGAAATGTTCTACTAAAAGCAGCACCATCTCCGTCCGATGTGACGGAGCTCATATTTACGAGGCAAAAAACTTGCGTTTCTTCTATTCATTGTCATACTGGAAATGAAACTATATCAAGTATCAGTATAGGCTAGTTATTGAATTTTACTAGTGTGAGCTGTGTTTTAAAGTATCGCTAGAAGTTTATTACGCAGGTACAGAATAAGCGATGATTCAAGCAGATACTGAACGCTATACGAATCCTTCCTGCGTTTTTAATTGGCTAGTTTTACTGTTCAAATTTAAATGTACACGTCATTCAATAACACAGATATTTAATCTTTACGAACAAATACAATTGGAAACAACCCTAACGGTTATTTAATCATGCGTAAATTTTGAAGCTTGAAAATGTAATCTAGATTGAAAACATTCAGGTACGAAGAAAAAGTTCAAAAAGAAAATAAGGGCTGAAAAGCTGTCCACGTAGCCGTCTCTGTGCACTCAAAAATAAGTAAATAAATGCGACATCAGGAGAGGGAGGGGAGAAGAGGGGTGAGGGATGCTGGGGGTAGGAAAGGGAAAGATAGGGTGGGAAGGGAGGGTACAATATTGAATATTGTACCCACACACGTGGCACATTCACTTACACATTGCAAACAGCCTTAGCAGTCATCGCTGCATGGTTTATATGACAATAGTTAGTGTAATGACCGTGCCTAATATCGCTATAGATATAATAGCATAAGGCTAGACATTTAGTACTGAACAAGACTATACTTTTAAAATTTTAGATAAAAGTACTATTATCTAACGCAACCAAACCGGCTGGGGGTAAGGGAGGGGTAACCATACTGATGGGGGATAAGAAGGAGCAGACGTGAGGGGGAGGGGTGAGGGGTGAGGGGTGAGGAAGCCCTGCATGCGCTTCTCTTGTTCCCTGTTGTACCTGTACCCTCCCCCTGCTCCTCCAGGTGTACTGTACCCTCCCCCTGCTCCTCCAGGTGTACTGTACCCTCCCCCTGCTCCTCCAGGTGTACTGTACCCTCCCCCTGCTCCTCCAGGTGTACTGTACCCTCCCCCTGCTCCTCCAGGTGTACTGTACCCTCCCCCTGCTCCTCCAGGTGTACTGTACCCTTCCCCTGCTCCTCCAGGTGTACTGTACCCTCCCCTCCCCCCCTGCAGCTTTTATTTCAATAAAATTCTTTATGTAAAATATGAATAAAAATTAATAAAAACTGCGCCTAGCTTCCCAAAAACCATGTAGTAACCTGCCACCTTCTCCCCTTTCCCCTT
The DNA here is from genome assembly GCA_030386875.1 of Morinoia aosen. Taxonomy (NCBI): domain Eukaryota; kingdom Metazoa; phylum Arthropoda; class Malacostraca; order Amphipoda; family Talitridae; genus Morinoia; species Morinoia aosen. Next base: position 9,834,585 of record CM059568.1, on the reverse strand, counting down.
CTCGGTGCACTACAGCATTGCAACACGACCCCCTCCCTCACCCCCTAACCCCTCCCCCCCCCCACAGCGGGGGTGTAATCCACAGCACTGGAGTTCAGTAACCGACATCGGGATGACTCAGCAGTTTTGGACCTCGCCATTGGACGTTTACACTTCACGCATTCATACTTCACACGCGTACTTTTTATGAAGGTACCCTTCCATATCTAGGCACCATCTGCCCAGATCTAGGACCGGGACTATAATGTTCTTTGAAACCCGTCAGCCCTTTTTAATCTTCGAGCCCTCGCAAAAGCTATAGATCACCCAGACGCTGCTCTATTAGCAAGTTGGGACCATATGTTTCCTGTCTACTCTTTCAGGAAACACGAGGAAATTGCAACACTCTTCTCTCCTGAACCTCCCCAACGTGGTGATCGTCTCTCCCAATGCACAAAAACGACCATTCCCCTATCTTTCGCGAATGGCGAATGGTTCCTATCTTTGTCCAAATCATCAAACTGCTCTGGCGTCAAAAAAGGCTGGCCACATTCACATCTTCCTCATCACATTCCGTTTCCTGAAGCAGACGCTAGAGAGAGCACCAGTACCCGTCAATTGACTGAAGCAGACGCTAGAGAGAGCACCAGTACCCGCCAATTTACTGAAGCAGACGCTAGAGAGAGCACCATGTACCCGCCAATTTACTGAAGCAGACGCTAGAGAGAGCACCATGTACCCGTCAATTTACTGAAGCAGACGCTAGAGAGAGCACCATGTACCCGCCAATTTACTGAAGCAGACGCTAGAGAGATCACCATGTACCCGCCAATTTACTGAAGCAGACGCTAGAGAGAGCACCATGTACCCGCCAATTTACTGAAGCAGACGCTAGAGAGAGCACCATGTCCCGCCAAATGACGGCAAAGGTTAGCAAGAACCCACGCCTCTCAAAAGATAACCCGATGACGGACTAATTACTCTTATCTTTCCCAGAATTTCCCTCAAACCAGAAGCCGGTAAGTGGGTTACGAGGTCGACATTTGCTGACCTGCTCGTGCGTCAGAGCGAGCCGAGTTCTGACCAAAGTTTGGCGGCGTCTCAACTCCATTCTTTGGGACCAAAAATTTTTCCCCGTTATCTAAGAGAGTAAACTTAAATTAAAATTTACATACAATTGTGATCAATTTAAACATTCAACTTGTACAGGGCAAAATATAGTTTAATCATGCAGTAATTTGGCTTTGGTTGAGTTTAAACAAGAATTCAGTGAGTGAACACCGGTAAGTCACCCCCCAGACAAGTTGTCAATTAGTCGCCCTAATATCCCAGTCATGTTTCAGACTAGTAAATTTGATCAACTAGTAACTTGCTCTTGTACATAACATAGGCAGTGCCGCTTATGTAATTAATTAACTATAAGTTAGTTTTACCCTCCCTCACCATAACAAAGATGAACCACACATCTTTAATACACACACCAGGCTCCTATCAACATACTGTAGCAAGTGTTGCTATTTAAAAACGTCACAACACAGGTTCATAATTTGGCGACTTAGAATCCCGTGCACTTCAGCAACCAATAGAGATATTCGACCAGTTTGTGAGCGTCATTCTGTGCCTACTGAGGGAAATATGAGGGAAGTATGACAGAGACAGAAGGAAGTATGCTCACCAGACAGAGGGAAGCATGCGGATGACAGAGGTGTGTAAAATTCCTTTTCGTAACATGTGGCCCTTGATAAACTCGTATTCGTTCTGTATGGCCTTTTTTAAATTCGTTTTCGTTGCGTATGGGGCTTGGTAAACTCGGATTCGTTGTGTAAGTCAGTAAGTTAATTCGGTTACGTTTTACATAACTCTTGGTATCGAATAATCGTGAAGGCCTCAGACACACTCTGTCCTGTACGCCACACACCTGCAGCAAACCTCGCCAGCACCCAGCAGTTGATTCATTAAGGGTTCGTGCGTGCGTTTGTGGCGAGCGTCGGTTACTCGTACTACGAAGACAGGCGAACTGTTCATATCAGCGTTATATATTATATACGTTATATATTCTCTCTCGCTCTCTCCTGCTATATCAGGAGGCAGCACGTGCCGCGTCTTATAACTCCGTGTACTGTGAGATCAAATGCGACGGTCATTGTACTCCACCGGTCGTATGGTACAGCAGTCATTGTACTACACCGGTCGTATGGTACAGCAGTCATTGTACTTCACTGGTCGTATGGTACAGCAGTCATTGTACTGCACCGGTCGTATGGTACAACAGTCATTGTACTACACCGGTCGTATGGTACAGCAGTCATTGTACTTCACTGGTCGTATGGTACAGCAGTCATTGTACTCCACCAGTTGTATGGTGCGGCAGTCATTGTACTCAAACAAAAAATCACAGCAGTTAATTGTGTAAATTCATTGTTTAGTACCGATAAGTTTTATTGATCTTATTTCCCTCATATTTACTGTTAACTTTGCCATTTGATGCCTGAATTTTCTTCCATGAAATAATGAGGAACACATCGCACGAGTAACCCCCTCCAGTTGAGCCAATGAGAAACTCTCGTTTGGCAGCCATTGCGTTTCCTTGTTCCTGATTGGTCACATCATTGAGGCCTTCGGAAATTCTAACAAAGCACAAAATTGAGAAAAATATCACTGAAACTTAACAGATGAGGATAAATGTTGAAATAATGATGAGTTACTCGGTTATTAATGTACGTTTTCACCATCATGTCAGAGGGGGCGTCATGTTTCCAAAGATGAGAAGGAAAGTCGCCAAGGGAGGCGGAATCTAAAGGGTTTCCCACTAATACAAATTCCCCGAAAAATTCAACACCCCACCGAAAAACAATGCAGTAACAAATAATTTACTTAATACTTGATGGGAGTGGAAATGAGCGTTCAATTTCATCTATCAAGTTAAATTTGTATACTTAATGCATGTAATAAATTTACCGTCATGTAAAGAAAAAAATTTATATTCTGGCGACACTTCTTGATGACGAGGCTTTCAACATCAGTAAAAGCCTATGAAGAACACTACTAACAAAATTTCCAAGCATTATATTTACAGCACCGCCCCATAGCACGCTATAAATCTAGATTATTAAGACTGTACCTACGGTATTCAGAGTACCCATTTATAGCTAAAAAAAATCAGCTAAAAACAGAATAAGTTTTTTAAGAAAGCACCGAAATAACTAATAGCAAATGTGTCATCTGCAGTGCTTATAATGTAAGATTTAGAGCTGCCGTGTGGCCACACAGCCGCCACACAGCCGCCACACACCGCAGCAACACACAACACAACACAAGATAACACATCCTCTCCCGCACGATAAAGTGCCAGGAGAGTAGCGGTGTCGCAGCGCCCGTGTAACCTACCCGCATCAATGCACGCGTGTAAATTGGAAGTAACTGGACGAAAGGTTTTTATTAAAAATTGTTAAAACAAAATTTGTTATATCGAATAACCGAATTTGTCCTATCTGATCTCAGTCCATGCAAACCTATCTCAAGTTAAATAAACTTAAAATAAATTTACAATTAAATTACTTAGCTGACTTATCCTACCCTAACGTAACCGAACCTATCCTAACCTAGCCAAACTTATGCTATCATAGCCTTACTAACCTGTCTTATCCTCTTCTGCCCCAGCCTATCCTATCTTGTCCTATGCTATCCTATCTTTTGCTATCCTATTTGTCCTATCCTATGCTCTGCTATCCTATCGTATACTATCATATTCTATGCTATCATATGCTAGCTCATGCTATTATTCTATGCTATCATATGCTATGCAATCCTATCCTACCCTACTTAAACCACACCTATCTGAGCTTGTAACTTATTGCCTGCAGCGGAACACGTCATTGGCCAGCTCAAGTAACCATGTTGGGACAGGGGCCTCTATGGGGAGCAATCTCCAATCTAAGGGGAGCAGTGCGTGATTTGTGCAGCAGTGAATCTACGAAAATAACTGAAGAATTGGTTTCTGGGTCCTAGCAGTCCGAAAGTTTCGAGTTTAGTGGGAATTTCATTGACAAAAATTTTTCTGGGATTTATTGTTTTACTAATTAAATCAAATAAAATAATAACTAATCATTAGAAAGCACGAACACACACGATCATGCTGCCAACACATGACAAGTCAGTAGCAGTCACATACTGCGTACAAGTACAAAGCACGCACTGAATTTTTATTGAGATGAATCCGGGGGCAGACAAATGTTTAAAAATATTCCTCAATCTTCCATAATCAAAAGTGCAGGGCTTCTTGCTCGCTCGATTGAATGCATGCTGGGTTGCTTGCTTGCTTGCTTGCTTGCTTCGTGTGTCTGTCATTTCTGCCCCCCTGTAAACTGGATACCTAAACGCTGCACAATAATTTTCAAGTTTAGGTTCCATGAATTGAAATTTATTTATAACAATTGAAAATCTTTCGAAAATTATCACACTTTAAAACAGGGGGATTGGAAGTGAGATGGACGGGCATGTAAACGTTTTATTAGTAATAATTTTTTCATGGACGAACTATATCACTAACTTCAAAATAACACGGTCATTTTTTACCTCAAAAATTTAAAACTAATTGAAAAATCAGGCTAAATATACATATTTTTTTAAATTGCCTATTTCCGGGGCTATATGAAATGAAGGCAGTGGCCGGCAAATTGGAGGGACAAAACATGAATCTATCATCATTTTTTTTACCCTCCAAAACCTGATGCCTCTTACCCACCTGGGAGACGTTAAGCCTCACTAAATCAATCGCAACACATGGGAGCAGACATTTGCAGCGGCCAACACTGAGGTTTGACCACCATTTGTTGGTAATTTTCAGTTTGTGACACGTCCTTTCCGGTGGGCTAACACCGGAAATTAGGCATAGTGACATAACGGCAGTTTCAGAAATTACCAAAAAATCGTACAAGGTTCTGTTAATGTTAATATACAGGCTCGATATGAGTCGAAAATTACCTAAGCTGACCTAACCTACCCTAACCTAACCTAACCTAACCTAGCCTAACCTAACCTAACCTAACCTAACCTAACCTAACCTTACCTAACCTAACCTAACCTAACCTAGCCTAACCTAACCTGACCCATCCTAACCTAAGCTAAATTGATTGATTAAAGCGCTTTAGGGCGTTTTTTTTAACAAATGATGTCGCATGTAACGTCATCGTAAAGCCAGAGGGCTGTTGTATGCATTGTCTGTTCTAATCGCTCGCACGTAACACCTTTCCCGTCGTAGGATTATTTTATAATTGAAATACAGCTTCCAAATCATACGGCAAGTTGAGAGTTGAAAATCAAGCAGAAACTCGATTTGAATCGGTCAGACATTTTTTGCAAATGAATCACTCATAATGGTTAAATAATTCAGAATAGATGTACTCCTTAGCGACAGCCCCCATCTGAGCGGCCACCCTAGAATATAAAGCCCGACCAGCCCTCGAGGTTTGATTTGCGACGAATATCCTCCCGCATCACTCACCTCACGCCTCATTGTGTCATGCAGTCACTCGTCTCTGCAGCGCGCATGCGGTGTTTAATTGACTATTGCATAAAAATGCTTGAATTTAGCCCTTAGAGAACCCGCGTTTATGCAAGATAATGGGGCCAATTCGAGGGTAACGGAGTTAATGCGAGGGTAACGAGGTGGATACAAGGTAACGAGGTCGATGCGAGGGTAACGGGGCCTTTGCGTGCTATGCGTAACGGATAAAGGAATCAATGTGAGGTTGACGGGGTCTATGCGAGGGTAACGAAGCCAATACGAGATGTTACAATTCATCCTAACCCCCATCTACTCTTGAATATAACTGTGCTGTGGAACAAGTGCGGCAACAGGCCTGCGTAATCCCTTCAGTTTGCCAAGAATACCTCCAACAAAAGTACATGAAGATATGGTTTCTACGATCGTATGATTTCTACAACCTCATCTACGCTCGAATATTCTGGGAGCTTTCCCCTCGGAACAAAGCTTTTTCCAACAACAGCATCATCTCGGGAAGGTCGTCTCTTTTCTTTCTTCCCATTCTTTTCAAACGCGTACCGGCCAAACCTTCGGGTCCTCCAACAACTGCTGTTCAAGACGTCTTCAAATCTCTCTTTCTTCTTTCTTTGTTTATTGTAGCAGAATTTAGTATTTTTCAAAGAAATTCATGATGGGAATTCATGAATTAGGTAATAATTCATCCAGGCATATTGTACGTTTGGATTTGGATGAATTATATACGTCCTCATGCCTGCTTTAGACGAGCGTGTTCGGCTGCCGGTGGTTGACTACAGAGCCCCTGAGCTCGTGGCGCAGCCGAGTGCAGGACGCGAAAAGATATCGCCAGCCATTAACACTTTGACCGCATCGTGCGCCACCGGTGGCCACGGATGAGATTTTTATAATGCTGCTGACCGACCAGTAGTCGCAATCTAATTTTTTTATGAATACTTAATTAAAGCTAAATGCTGGCACGATCCAAATGATGTTTACTAATTTCAAAACTGCTTACTACCATTCACTATAAATTTGAGTTGAATGTTGGAGATCAGATTAACCAATTGCGGTTAGTGTTAAAACTACACGCTCATGAACTACGGGCCATGAATTTTGCCTTTTTCAAGGAACACTTGTACAATCTGCTAAAGCGTCATGAAAGTTGAGGTTCATCCTGTGACAACCACGGATCTGGGCGTGGAGCTGCTTCAAAATTCCTGAAGCCAGGTAATGCAGCCACATACAAGATTCATGCCAGAGCAAGAGTCGTTCTGAGTCTCACTCACCCATTCTTACTGGAAACTCGTCATCAGTTACTCTTCCATTCGAAAGTTCAGTACTCTCATACATTCAGTTTCATTCTGTCGCTCTTAATAGTATTTCTCTCGAGGCATAATGTTGGATCAGAAAAACGCGCAGTATCGAATGAAAGTGTTATTTATGACAGATTGACTCTCTAGTAGCGTACTCTTGACTTTACCTTCTTGTTTGCTCTGAAAATAAGCGAGGTGTTCTTGTTTTGCGCCATAACGGCTGTCTGTAAGATCGAAATAGTGACCCCGTAACCTATTTTATTCACCAGTTTACAAGTTTGCTGAAGATATTTAGCATTAAAAAAATTGAACATCAGGTAAATATTGGCAGCGAGCTAAATATTGTATTGAAGAAAATGATCGCACCATACACGAAAGAAAATATTTCATGATCGTTTCGACGACGAGAAAAGAAAGTAAAAGTTCCGTTTGAACTTGGGAAATGACCTGGGATGCCTCAGCGGTACGGTTGCATTACAATAAAAATAACTATCTAAATAAATCAAAACCATAATCTAGACCTCAACAAAGGGTAATGGGGCCGATTGTATGGTGTGTGAAAGCAGCGTGTGGTGTGCGAGAGCAGCGTGTGGTGTGTGAGAGCAGCGTGTGGTGTATGAGAGGACGTACAACAACGTCCACACACGAGCCACACGCCACACACCAGACACAAGAGGGGAGCTAAAAATACACGCAAGGCTCAGACGTTGTAGATGTGCGTCGTGCTGTGTGTGCTTCCGTGCACGTGCTTTGTGTCCGTGCCGCCAACAATACGAGCAACACAAGACACACCCTGCAGCCATTACCACACAACACACAGCCCTGTGTGCAGCACAAGACACACACGGATGTGTGTGGTGTCTCACACACCACACAACTTCCCTCGGGCGGCGAAGAAAACGAAAATCTGCGTAGCGAGTTCAGCTAAGAATACCACACAGCCTGTGTTGGTGTGTGGTGTGTAGTGTGGCACTGGGGTATAATTCAGCAGTGGACCGGTTTAGCTATAGGCTATTCGCGTCTTTTTTGTTTGTTCACACATACTCGTATGAGTCGTGCCATCATTGCTGGCCAAATTAGATTGCGTGTAGCTCACAGAACACACACCTCTCACAACACAACACACCACACAACACACACGATCGCACATCACACTACACAACAAATCACACAACACACAACCACGTGGCCATGACAAGCAGCAGGTCAGTCTCGGCCCTCACTTGAGACGAGGGTAAGTCGACACCTCCCCTCACATCTGCTGCTCCCCTCAGCAGTTCGTATAATTTTAGGCATACTTTCCTCTCAGTGTTGCAGCACTTCCCCTCAGTGTGGCAGCACTTCCCCTCAGTGTGGCAGCACTTCCCATCAGTGTGGCAGCACTGCCCCTCAGTGTTGGCAGCACCTCCCCTCAGTGTGGCAGCACTTTCCCTCATTGTGGGCAGCACTTCAACCCAGTGTGGCAACACTTCCCCTCAGTGTGGCAGCACTTCCCCTCATTGTGGGCAGCACTTCCCCTCAGTGTGGCAGCACTTCCCCCAGTGTGGCAGCACTTCCCCTCAGTGTGGCAGCACTTCCCCTCATTGTGGGCAGCTCTTCCCCTCAGTGTGGCATCATTTCCCCTCATTGTGGGCAGCACTGCCCCTCAGTGTTGGCAGCACCTCCCCTCAGTGTGGCAGCACTTTCCCTCATTGTGGGCAGCACTTCAACCCAGTGTGGCAACACTTCCCCTCAGTGTGGCAGCACTTCCCCTCATTGTGGGCAGCACTTCCCCTCAGTGTGGCAGCACTTCCCCCAGTGTGGCAGCACTTCCCCTCAGTGTGGCAGCACTTCCCCTCATTGTGGGCAGCTCTTCCCCTCAGTGTGGCATCATTTCCCCTCATTGTGGGCAGCACTTCCCCTCAGTGTGGCAGCACTTCCCCTCAATGTGGCAGCAATTCCCCTCAGTGTGGGCAATATTTCCCGCCATTTGTGACTTCCTTTATCTGTAACATCGGCGAATAAACAGAAATCCTTCAAAAATTAATCGTCAATTTGTGAATTCATGGTATTTCGTTCACAACTGCATTTTGAGATAATAAATGTGATACTATAAAACATTCAACTTTTTCCCCTGTTTTTGAAATTTCTTCCCTTCTTTCAGATACACTAGTAAAAAAATCATAGTTCGAAATTTGCAATAAGTTGAACGTGGCGCTTGTATAGACGTGAACGATCTCTAAAATAGAACAGTGTCCGCATTTCTAATGTATGATGGCCTAAAATTACCCTAACTCTGACTCAAATTACCCTCAAACTGAGGTCGATTACCCCTGAGGAAAACGCTGAAGAGCATTTACAGCCCCGCAAACCAAAATGAACGCTTAAAGACAGTCACAATAAATTTCTTTCATCATCTTGCATGCAAGAACTCTATTGTTCCCTTTGTCTCCAGTTCTATACGCCGCGCGTCTGGCTCTGGCTCAAAAAGAAGGAAGGTATGACAACTTGGATGACAGAGTCATCTCTCAGCCAATGGGGACATCGCTTTTTGTGCGCCGCTGGCTACGGCCAATCAGAAGCGGATCAGCTCGTCCGTCACTTCGCGGTTCACTCAAATGAAAGAGAACGAAATAATGGAGAGTAAAAATACCGATGTTTTTAATGAACGCAAAAATCCGTTCGAATAAAATACGAAGAAACTAAATAAATGAGGGAACGAATTAAAACACGACGAATTGGGGTGAACGAGAAAAGATGTTAAATTAAAATAAAAGGGAAAGTAAATGAAAGGGTGGACAACAGAAATCCGACTTTCTTTAAGCGATGTTCTGAAGCGAAAAACTGACCGCCAACTCCACAATGCGAGATTGGGACAGTGTAGGATGTAATATAACAATATATAATTAATTGACATTTAATTCTATATTGTTAGGTAATGAATTATATTATTTAATTAATTGTTCAATGACGTGCGATCGCGTGTCTTAATTAAAAATAACTTAATTAATTAATATATTGTCAGATAATTAATAATTAAATACACAATTTACATAATTTCCTACAAAAATATAACGCACTTGTTTCATGTTTGTCTTATACATTCAATGAAATATAGATGTTCGCCTCCACTCTTACCCAAAATTACGTGCATCAATTACGAGGTAAAACATTCACGTATCAAACCAGCCGGTCGTAACGCACAATGTAACATGCTCTACTGTAACATAATTTCATGGTACGATTGTTAATTAACTGTTATATCAACTAACTCTTCCAAAGTAATAGGACTTCCCTTAACAATTATTATTATTCAACTCTTCACATTAACTAACTCGTAAAAAATAAATTTATAGAACTTTTATAAAAAAAACTCCACATAAACTCAGCAACGCGCTCAGACGCTCACTTACACGAGGAGCTGGTGCTGCGTGTGTGTGTGTGTGTGTGTGTGCGTGCCATGTGTGGGTTACGACAGTTGGTGTCATGTGTGCGTGCTACAACTACTGCGCAAATGAATGATGAATTAGAATGTAGTTCACAAGTGCGTGCTATGTTGCACTGGGTGTCCTACGTAAGGACTTCCACCAGGGTGTATCCTATGTGGCATTGAGGACCCTATGTATGATTTTTGATGTATCTGTGTGATGACGGTAGTGATGCTCGTGTAATGATAATGGTAATTATAGTGATAATAATATTGATAATAGCGCGGGTATTAACTCATTCATGCATTAAATTCGTTTAACATGATCACAAAAAGCGTGAATAACCAATACTTCAGACTGCACCTACCGCAGTATAAAAAATAATAGAAGAACAATTAAATATATTAATAAGTAAAGTTATTTCTCGTAACAGCAAAATGCTGAAACAATACCATTTACTACAACAGTATAGAGACGATAATAAAAAACATTAATACGTCTAAAAATATTAATAATTAAATTGTCACCCGTAACTCAACAATAATACTAAAACAATTACATTTATTACAACAATATAAAGACGAGTACAAAAAATAGAAAGTCAACAGCAGAATGTAGGGGTAGAAGGTGCGGAAGTTAAAGACTCAACCAACAGCTGCTGGATTCCTGTGTGAATTTCATTGATTAATGAGGGTTACCGAGGTTAATGTGACTACGACCATCGTCAATCCCCGCACCAACCGTGTTGGTTAATGCAAATACTTGAATTAGATGATAATGAGGTAAATGGAGTCACTGGTATTTGTCATGGTTCTGCTGTGACTATACTCTACGCTGTGTTTGAACGGGCGTTAAGAAGAAAAAGTCTGCCTAGCTAGCGACTGAAATTCCTTCGAAAAGACTGGCTTCCATAGAAATATCTTCTCGTCAATAAAGGCTGCATATTCTGATATTCACGATCTTCGCCTAGACATCGTCAACCGTCGTCTTCAGCTCTACCAACCGTCGCATTCAACAGTGACATCATCCCCATCGCTAGAAAGGCGCACGACCACACCCTCTATGAGCGACACGTCACGAAACATCGACAGCTTGCTGGACTGCCTAATGCTTCCATTTGCTCAACGTATATTCTTTCCCTTCATTAGAGACTTAGGATCGTATTTACTCTGTGTAAATTAACTGTCATCCAATTGTAAGTCTATTCTCTTCTAATTATATGACGACACTTGCCAATTCCGATTAAATTAACTAATGTAAAGCATTGTCTATAAAGACATGTTTGTTCTCAAGGCGGACAGCGTCTCAGGCTCCTGCGCTTGGTAGACGACGATCGGGCAGAAGCGTCCCAGCAATCGCAAAGCACAGTCACGTCTGTTTGTGTCCTCCCACCTCGCTGCTCTGGCCAGTCGGCCAGGCAGTGAAGGTTACCCACTTGTTATTCAATGAGTCGTGTATTGACTCTTAAGCGCCATCAACGACCGAGCTAAGTATCCTAATGTTTTCGTATTCCATACATTCAAGCCACTTTGCTTCGCGTGGTAGGTTTAGATTCTGTACCCAAAAATGTATCGCGTCAGGTTTATTGATGAATTAAATGTTTAGTATTTCGCAAGATAACTGATTCCACGGAGGCTTCACCTCATATAAAATGTGCTTATCGTAATTATCAATGTGTTAATGTTCAAGTAATGAAGGCTTCACCTGCTTATTTTGAGATCATGATGCGATCTCCTGTAACTGTATCTTCTGATAGATTAGAATAGTTTTTGAGATTTGATGGTGTCACGATCATCTAGATTCATTAATATGACATGTTGTGCATCGTAAGTCAATCACTATCCTAATATGTAATCTATTGCTATTAGAAGGACGTCATCATTTTAACAGAAATTTACGTTGTAACAGCGTCGTCACTATCCTTAACGAGGCCCTATTCGATTTGCTATAATATTGTATTTAATTGTAATTAATGACATTGAAAAGTCACAGTACATTTCGATCTTTATTGAAATTACAAAAATAGAATAATTGAGGCCTTCTGTCTCGACTATTGATCGAAAGTAAATGAAAGTGACGAGGAAATAACGAGAAATAATGCAGAGAAAAGAATTGCCTCCTAAAAATCGCACGACGAATAAATGCATGATGAAAATTACGATTACGGCTTCGATGAGAAACCACGTTCATAACATATGGTGCCAAGCGGTGGCGGATCTTTAGCTTTAATCGTCTCCGAAAGAGACCGCTCAAATTTGTCACGCTTACCAATTACCAATTCCCAATCAAAATTTGTCACGCTTACCAATTCCCAATCAAATTTGTCACGCTTACCAGCTATCAACTACCAGAAATTACTAAATTATACTACATTATGATCAAACTATTTTGATAAAAATAGCATTACGATCTGCCGAACCAAATTAATTGTGTGTGATTAAGAAATTTATAGAATTCTAAAATTGTACTAATGCGTTTAATAATCCATACATTATAACAGTTTGCATTTAAATCATTCCTATTTTATTATCATGTTGTACCCATTCGAACTATTTTGCTATTATTGTGTCTATTGTAGAACCATCTATATTCTCTATTGTGTTTATTTACTGTGTAATTGTTCATATGTCTAATTGTGCATTGATTCCCGTTGTGCCTTATTGATTTCTTTGAATAACCATGTTACAGGTTAGCCGTTTGTAATTCTCTGATTGTGTTTTGCCCATCGTACTAATTATTCCCATTATGAAACCTCATATTTCATTATTATATTGTGTGTATTAATTGCCGACGTATTTGGAACTACCAAGTATGCAAAAGAATTAATTACAGTCGATCTACAGAAATAAATTCAAGCCTCATTCAATTAATTATCGCACAGGTTGCTGTATTCGAGCAATGAATTGGAATAGGGCTCTGTGAAAATTACACCTACGAGCCAAGCCATTAAACTACAGGCGCCATTTTGTAATCGGCGAGAGAGACATGAGAACAACACTGTTCATGACGCCGACTTTGAATTCAAATCTTCAGACTGAGTTGAACGTTTAAAGCAATATCATCTTAGCTCGCCAAAGTTTAAACTATGTTTGTGAAGTTATCAACTCTAAAGTATGATTCGTAAACCTCCATAAAAATCTCCTATGGATAATTAAATTTATACCTTATTAAAAATTAAATTTCATTCTCACATGCTAAAGGAGACTCATATAAAAGTAAAATTCCATTCAAAACAACATTTTCCGCGCATCAAAAATTTTACATACACTATGTATACTTATAAATTTGATATTTACTAAATTTACTGGTGCGAATTTATGTAATGTACTGGTAATTTCATTCCACGTCCATTTCAAATTTATCGCAATGTGTAACCATATAATTTCATGTTGAGAGGATGGTGTATGAATGAATATTCACGTCTGGAATGTGGGTATTGAGATGCTATGGAGAGTGTGACATGGACGAGGTTGTGTGCTGTGGTGTCGGACGGTCTAGTCGAGCCTTTGTTTACATTCTGAGTCGGCCTCCGAACATCTGGTTCTGCGTGGCGCTCGATCTTTCTGACCTTCCTCCCCTCTGGTACCTATACCCGAGTGCCAGCTCATCGGCGCTTCTTTCTTTCATTCTCTATGCCTAACGATCGCTACCACGACCACTCGTGCTACTCATAGTGAACTCTATCTTCATTGCACGTATCGAAGTATTGATTTTATCTCACACTCAATTGAAATGTTTAATGCTTAAATTTTAACGTAATGTTAAACGTGCACTACTTAAACATGATGATGTGATTTTTTTATTTTTTAACATTCTATCATTTGTCATTCTTGATTGCTTGCCATATCTTATAGTCAACGAATAAACTAATTACCACCGCAAATTGAATACTTGAATGTAACTCATGCGCATATCTGGATCATTGATTTTATGAAAAAAAATTATTCTCTCAATGTTTATATGAATTATTGCATCGCAACAAAATGTAAATGTTATTAAAATCAAGTGAATCTGATTCTAATTCAAAGATCATACCGCTCTGTCATTATCTAATTTCAAACGCTAATGTGTTATTAGAAATTTATGTAGTCTCTCTTTCTGCGATTCATAATTGTCACGTAATATCACGTCTAGTTTAAGATTGGAATTAAAATTAGGCTCATGTCCTCTTTGTGAACGCGAAGTAAAGTGGGGTGAATGAGGTGAACGCGATATGGATGCGGATGCGTATGACTGCAACAAGGGAGTAAAAATCTCGGACTGATAAGGTCATTAAATAACCAAAACTGAACTTTCAGTCATGGCGCCATGGACCAGTCGTACGCCGGCCGACAACGGGCATCGCAAGGACGCGCTTGCCTTGTGTGGTGCCCAACCACGTCGCACAGAGCACAGGCTCAACCTCAACCACAACCGCACCGCTCAACCCAGAGGGTAGGCAGCAACGCCTGCGCACACCGTGGACGTGGACGAGTGGACATACACGCACACAGCGCGGCACTTGAGGCAGCGGCATGGCGTCACAGCTCGGACGTCGGCGCTTGAGGGATACGCACCTACTCCAACACACCCCTATACGCACGCACGCACATACGCTTCGCGTACGAGCCTCAGCTGGTCAGCACGCGACACGACGCAATCTCACAACTCCCACAGCAGGTAACATCGACGACGGAAGGCGTGACGGCAAGTGAAGGGAGCGACGTTATGCTGTATTTACCAGCGAGACGACAAATGGGACAGCAGCGCTCCAAAAAGATGACGACATCCCGCATAAGAGGAATACGTCCACCTTACATCTCAGGCCCCGCGGAGTTATTTAACTCGAAAATTTCTGCAAGAGGAATCAAGTAATGGAAGCCCCTTGGACCCTAGACGGCCAAGGTATTTAAGGGATTTTGATCCCTGAAGTTCTTTAGCTTCACGACTGTTGTATACGGCGGTCATGACGACAATAGGGGACGTCAACATCCGTTGCTAGGTGAATAGATCCTGCACAAGGATTACTACACGGTTGTTTTCACAAGACTTCCCCGTATCAGAGCACTTATTTTGAGCAAATCTTGTCGTCAAGCTTCACATCTGTTTCCTCGAAACTAAGCGTTATTTCAACGCATAGTCGCACGCGTTGAGGTCGAGTGAAGGAGAAGAAAAAGCAGGAGCTTTTAAACAAAAAAACGCGACGGAGGGATATTTGTCATGGTTCTGCTGTGACTATACTCTACGCTGTGTTTGAACGGGCGTTAAGAAGAAAAAGTCTGCCTAGCTAGCGACTGAAATTCCTTCGAAAAGACTGGCTTCCATAGAAATATCTTCTCGTCAATAAAGGCTGTATATTCTGATATTCACGATCTTCGCCTAGACATCGTCAACCGTCGTCTTCAGCTCTACCAACGGTCGCATTCAACAGTGACATCATCCCCATCGCTAGAAAGGCGCACGACCACACCCTCTATGAGCGACACGTCACGAAACATCGACAGCTTGCTGGACTGCCTAATGCTTCCATTTGCTCAACGTATATTCTTTCCCTTCATTAGAGACTTAGGATCGTATTTACTCTGTGTAAATTAACTGTCATCCAATTGTAAGTCTATTCTCTTCTAATTATATGACGACACTTGCCAATTCCGATTAAATTAACTAATGTAAAGCATTGTCTATAAAGACATGTTTGTTCTCAAGGCGGACAGCGTCTCAGGCTCCTGCGCTTGGTAGACGACGATCGGGCAGAAGCGTCCCAGCAATCGCAAAGCACAGTCACGTCTGTTTGTGTCCTCCCACCTCGCTGCTCTGGCCAGTCGGCCAGGCAGTGAAGGTTACCCACTTGTTATTCAATGAGTCGTGTATTGACTCTTAAGCGCCATCAACGACCGAGCTAAGTATCCTAATGTTTTCGTATTCCATACATTCAAGCCACTTTGCTTCGCGTGGTAGGTTTAGATTCTGTACCCAAAAATGTATCGCGTCAGGTTTATTGATGAATTAAATGTTTAGTATTTCGCAAGATAACTGATTCCACGGAGGCTTCACCTCATATAAAATGTGCTTATCGTAATTATCAATGTGTTAATGTTCAAGTAATGAAGGCTTCACCTGCTTATTTTGAGATCATGATGCGATCTCCTGTAACTGTATCTTCTGATAGATTAGAATAGTTTTTGAGATTTGATGGTGTCACGATCATCTAGATTCATTAATATGACATGTTGTGCATCGTAAGTCAATCACTATCCTAATATGTAATCTATTGCTATTAGAAGGACGTCATCATTTTAACAGAAATTTACGTTGTAACAGCGTCGTCACTATCCTTAACGAGGCCCTATTCGATTTGCTATAATATTGTATTTAATTGTAATTAATGACATTGAAAAGTCACAGTACATTTCGATCTTTATTGAAATTACAAAAATAAAATAATTGAGGCCTTCTGTCTCGACTATTGATCGAAAGTAAATGAAAGTGACGAGGAAATAACGATAAATAATGCAGAGAAAAGAATTGCCTCCTAAAAATCGCACGACGAATAAATGCATGATGAAAATTACGATTACGGCTTCGATGAGAAACCACGTTCATAACATGTTAAATTCCTCTCATTCATTAACCACGTAGGTCAACGAAGGTAGCTCAATGAGAGGACAACGAGCCTTGGTAGCGTGGAAGATGTCTCAAACCTTCCCCCCCCCCCCCCCCCCCGGGGGAGTGTGTGTAGTCCCCCCTCCCCTGGGGAGTGTGTGGCCGGCTTGGCATGGCAGTGGGGAGATGTAGGTCACGGGGAGTCCCTTCCCCTTGTGTGAGCACACACTCACACACATGGCTGTTGTGTGTGCGTTGTGTCCGTACTTGTGTGGGTGTATGCAAAGCGACTCAAGCGCCCGACAAGGTTTTCACTATTTTATGGTGTCTATTTTCCAGGCCTTCGTCACTCCTAGCTACACCCAGCGTGTACACACACAGCGTGTACATACCGCGTGTACACGGTGTGTACACACACACCGTGTACACACACACCGTGTACACACAAAGCGTGTACACACACCGCGTGTACACACAAAGCGTGTACACACAAAGCGTGTATACACCGCGTGTACACACTGCGAGTACACACCCAGCGTGTACACACACACCGTGTACACGCACACCGTGTACACACGCAGCGTGTACACACACCGCGTGTACACACCCAGCGTGTACACACACACCGTGTACAAACACACCGTGTACACACAAAGCGTGTACACACACCGCGTGTACACACAAAGCGTGTACACACCGCGTGTACACACCCAGCGTGCACACACACACCGAGTACACACACAGCGTGTACACATGCCGCGTGTACACACACCGCGTGTACACACCCAGCGTGTACACACCCAGCGTGTTCACATCCAGCGTGTACACACGCACCGTATACACACACACCGTGTGCATACACAGTGTACAGACACACACACAGCATGAAGGTATCCTACACACCAGATAACACTACCTAGGCCTACTCCGACACAACCGCACGAGCCTGTATAATTACTTTTGTGCTCCCCCGGCGCTGCACCCACAGGCCTGCGTTACAAGTGAACTGCAGCCGTGCATTGTGTTCACTGCTGGGCCTGTGCACCCATTGCCCGTGTTCACCACTCCTCACCCATTTTATATGTGTACCCATTATTCCCCCGCTCACACCCACTCTACACCGATTTTAAATTTTCACCCGTTGCTTACCCATTTCCATTGTTCATCCGCTCTTTATCCTTTTCCACTGTTCCCCCTACGTCCACATTTGTCTGCTCTTCGCACATTTCCATCCTTCACCCATTATTCCCGCATTTCTCTTATCATAAATTACGACTCCATGAACTTTCCAAAGTTCTAGTTACCCTCCCGAAGCAAGAATTTCAATAAATCATGTAAGAATACTCCACAAGTATTTACACATCTAAACAACATTCGTTCGAAATATATCAAATATTCAAACTTTAAAAATTACAATCAACATCCATTATTTGATAGCATCATAAGCGAAGAACAAAACAACGGAACATCGTGCCACTCAAAGCCAGCAATTTTGTTGGTAGTCCCATGTATAACTCGATCAAAAGAATCAAAAGTGAGTCAAAAACTGTCAGTCTCGTGCCAGAAAAAGGGTTCGCAGAGTTGGCTCACTTCCTTGATGTTAGAAGAAAGCGTTATTGGAATTACATTCTAACAATAAGTTCTCGTAAATAGTTCAGTATCTCGCTCATCATGAATGGTTTTTGTGTTGTAATCATCAAGAGAGAATGATTTATTTAGTAGAAGGGTGCCCCTTTACCCTCATCTATTTTAGTAAATAGCTATGGCATAAATAAGGGAATGACCGTACTCCTAAATATAACTATTCACTTGGGCTGATAGAAAAAAAAGCGAGGAGCATGAAAAACGTGAGATAATTAATCAGTAATTCAATCAGTTGTCCCGAATTCATATATAGTTTTATCAAAACCGTGAAAATTTTCCAGTCGCTGCAAGCGAAACACAGAACTTTGACCTACTCCCGAGCGCTGAAAATCTTTAAAAATGAGTGCAACTTGCGAATAAAGCCAGAGGCTTAGCCGAGGGAAATCGATTTTCCAGTTTTCTGTGATTTGATAGCGACATCTGGCATCTGACGGGCGGGCGACGATGACGTCATAGGCGCTCGGGAGTCCCAACGTTTGCGTCGTCTGCTGGCGTAGTATTGAGCAGTTCTGCGAACGCCAGGTGCACGTCACCGTCACGCACGCCCCACATCGCCAACCTATCATTAACCTCACCGGAATTACGGACAAAAATGAATGGGATGGTGTTTTGTGAACTGCAGCTCCAGGCGCGACGGTTGGTACGCTGGGTATTGACACGCCGGTGCGTCGCTGGCTGATGAAACAGCAACGTTTCTCTTATCATCCCAGTTGGTGGCGGTGGTGATCTCTTCAGGAATTATTGCTGCTTTTACGATTCTCTTATCGTTTCAGAGGCGGTTGACAGCGGTGGTGAAACTTCCAAGTAATTGCTCTTATTATTCATCATTTCAGTAGCAGTTGATAACAGTGATGACATCTTCAATTTACAACTGCAGTTTTTTGCGTTTACTTTAGTTTACTCTCATTAGCAGTTGATAACGGTGATGACATTTTCACCTAATTAACAATGCAGTGTCTTTAATGAGGTTGTCTTACCATCCCCGTTGCAGGACTGTGTAATATGAGAGGGTGATGTCATGCCAAAGTTATTACTTCAGTGTCTCAAGTTTATTTTATCATTCGAGTAGTCAAGATACGTAGCCCGCATGTTGTATATGTAGGAGGGTAATATTTAAGGAGAGTTAGTTTTGTACTATTTTGACTTTCTGTCTTTTCTTAGTCGATGTCAAAACGCCCCTCCTTTACAGTAGCGAGGAGGAATTAGATTAGAAGAGAAGAACAGCAAAATTAAAGAGGAAAGGCACACCAAAAGAGAAAATGTAAGATAGGTGGAAATAAGAAGCATGAAGTGTTCTACCTACTCTGCATTTACTTGATCAACATGAGGAAATGGCGACTACCGAAAGATTTCTCTGCTTCATATAAATTTAAAATGGCTATGTGAGTAATTCATGTGAAAAATCATTACGTCACCTAACATAATTAGGCATTGAAGACAAAACATTGGAATTAGATTGTCCTTAACAAAAGGTACCGCATAATAAATTGAGACCGCGCCACGCTATTAGAGATGAAAAAATAAAAAGAACCTGCGATGGAATACGAAACAATAACTGAAAATCTCGCGCTGCATTTTTCTGCGAAGACTTTTAACAATACATGACACACTCACTAATGAGGAAACCCCGTAGCCTGAACCCGCTTCGAAGTGTTCCTTCGTTTACTTCCAACTTGCCTCCGTTTCGCATACATTGCTGGTCGGCGGAAGTGGGATGCCACTCTGCGATCTGCCATTCCCGGCTTGCTGAGGATCTCTGATGGGGTGTTGTGTTGGTGCACCGCTGGTGCTGGGTGCTGCGTTGTTCATGATGCTCTGGTTCGCAGGTGCTGGACTGATTACTGCTGCGCATTGTACTCCAGTGTCTTGGTTCGGTCGTTACTGGTACGTTTAGGTACATTTGGTGCATGGCTTCTGATGTTATGACGTGCAGAAGGCTGGTGTCGTGATGCTCTTGGTGGTGGATGGACCAGTTCTCTGATGTTGCTGAGTAGTGTGCTCTGGTGCGTTGGTTCCGGAGTCCATAGTGGCGCTGAGGTGCGTCCTTACGCGGTACTGGTGGCAAGATGGTGTCCAGCATGGTAGGTCTCCAGCATGGTAGGTGTCCAGCATGGTAGGTGTCCAGCATGGTAGGTGTCTAGCATGGTAGGTGTCCAGCATGGTAGGTGTTCAGCATGGTAGGTATCCAGCATGGTAGGTGTCCAGCATGGTAGGTGTTCAGCATGGTAGGTATCCAGCATGGTAGGTGTCTAGCATGGTAGGTGTCGAGCATGGTAGGTGTCCAGCATGGTAGGTGTCCAGCATGGTAGGTGTCCAGCATGGTAGGTGTCTAGCATGGTTGGTGTCCAGCATGGTAGGTGTTCAGCATAGTAGGTATCCAGCATGGTAGGTGTCTAGCATGGTAGGTGTCCAGCATGGTAGGTGTCCAGCATGGTAGGTGTCCAGCATGGTAGGTGTCCAGCAGGCCGGTACGTCACAACTATAGCGGCCTCCCTCCTTAGCAACGTCGTACAGCACCTCCAACCATGCACCTTCACAAAAACCCTCTCGGTCGCTGAGCAGGGCCTCGTTCCCTCTTTCGTGCCCTTTCTTCTCGATCCTCCCCGACTCCTCTCCAGCGATATTCCCTCGCTCTGATTGGTAGCTCTCATATGAGCCTCCACAAATTGCTCCACGTACAGATCTAGGTGCTCTTAGCATACCTTTCACCCTTATTTCTTAACATTATATACGCTTCAGTTGAACTTTTTTATTGAATTTACATTTCCAGCCTAAGTTATACCCACAAATTGTGTACAAAGCATGTCCAAGGCATCATCCCCCCCTTCAGCCCCCCCAAAGCCTACCCCTTCATTTCACACCCGAACTCCGCCGTTGCTTCCCCGCGCAAAAACCAGTCCGATGTCCGCCACCGTTGTTTTTTTTTCTCCGTTGTTTTTTCGCTCCCTCTTCCGTTGTTTCGCTCCCTCTTCCGTTGTTTCGCTCCCTCTTCCGTTGTTTCGCTCCCTCTTCCGTTGTTTCGCTCCCTCTTCCGTTGTTTCGCTCCCTCTTCCGTTGTTTCGCTCCCTCTTCCGTTGTTTCGCTCCCTCTTCCGTTGTTTCGCTCCCTCTTCCGTTGTTTCGCTCCCTCTTCCGTTGTTTCGCTCCCTCTTCCGTTGTTTCGCTCCCTCTTCCGTTGTTTCGCTCCCTCTTCCGTTGTTTCGCTCCCTCTTCCGTTGTTTCGCTCCCTCTTCCGTTGTTTCGCTCCCTCTTCCGTTGTTTCGCTCCCTCTTCCGTTGTTTCGCTCCCTCTTCCGTTGTTTCGCTCCCTCTTCCGTTGTTTCGCTCCCTCTTCCGTTGTTTCGCTCCCTCTTCCGTTGTTTCGCTGAGCATCGTTAACTCAAGATGCGTACCAGTTGTGAGTACGAGATATAAAATTGCTATCTACTAGTGTACGCACCCTGTAAAAAATGACTGCAAATAAACTATGTATGCATATTATTTTATACAAATAAAAACGACTTTTGTTAATGTAAGTAATAAATACTAGCGTACTTGCATCGTTAAAAATCGCAGAGTACTTTTTAACAAAAATTTTTATTTATTTGCGAAGTGTTTTGAGCGAACATTTAGAGAATGTAATTTCTTATTTTAATTATTCCTGTTATGATTTCAAAATTTTCATAATGAATTTCGACTACGCAATTATAATTCAAAAACAGAAGGCATCCAGTTTACTGCGTAGTGGTAGCCATAGACACACCAAGCAAGCAAGTAAACAAAAAGTTAACTATAGATTTTATCCAAGTCGATTACTGTTCAGTGTTCGCTGGCAAACAAAACGATAAAAATTTACGGCCAAAGTCTACTCAGTGTTTGACCGACATCAGTGATGATATAGTAAGTGATGGCAAAGTTTTAGAAAGGCCGTACCGGATCTACAGGGTACGATGTGCGACGTCACTCAAGCTAATGTTTACCATCAATCTTTTAAGGCTGTATCGACCGAACTGTACTGCCCAAATGGCGCATCTGATTGGTCCATCCAAGATAAGTGCTCCGTGGATATCACAGCTCGAACTCACTCAATAATAGCAAAAAAAGCTAACTTCAAGAAGAGCTGGATTTGACTTGCGAGGTATAAGGTACTTGTAAAACTTGACAGGTTTCTTTTCACGTGGTTCATTTCCAACTCAATCTTTTTCCACCCTCTTCGTGGAGCGAGAGTACAGCACCACACTTTGAATTGGAAACACCCTGGTTCAAGTCTAGTCCCGTTACCGTGTTTTTCTACCTGAGCAGGCAGCTTCTCTGTAGATAATAGAAAACGGTGAATACGTGGGAAAAGATCGTAGGGGAATCTTTTTTTTTCTCATTGAGCTTACACTTCACTTATACCCCTCACGTTAAAAAAGTTGAAAATCCACAGTGGAACGCGATCATTACGAAGAAGCGATCACTATCTGTTTCTCTTAGTTTCGTTTCCCATCTAACTCGATAATCCCCGTTACAAAGCTGAAAATCCGTTACGGAACTTGATTGTACTTCCAATTGGACGATTCGTAGAGAATCTTATTCGTAGAATAAAAAAAAGAACCAGAGTAAAAACGAACATTACGTTTATTGCATACGTTTCGGAATTTTTTTTTCGGAACTTGATTGTAACAAAGAAGCGATCATTAACATTGTATCTCTCAATCTTGTTTCCCGTTTAACTCTACACTCTAACTCTCCAACATCATCTCCCTGTCACTTCCCTTGCTGCCTAACATCCACCAAAACTAAGCCCGTAGCTAGATGAATCGATTGTTTGATGATGCCCCTGAGTCAACAGCCACAACGGATTGTGAAGAATGTTCGGAATTCTAACATTGAGATCCAGATTGACTTATTCTTTCCGTCCCGTCCGTCTACAGCGATAACTTGCATAAAATTTAACGCTCATAAATTCAATCCTTCAACAGGTACACTGCTTGGTGACCCACCGGTGGTCCCTGGTAGGATTTCCACAACGCGGGTGACCCACCGGTGGTCACAAACGAAACTTTCATCTACAACTTAACCCGCCACAGAAGAATACTGCTGCTTATCGCAATAAACATTACAGTCCCGTAGAGTTATTGTATACTTCAGATAATTATTTCATCATTCCAGAATTATTTTATCTCATTTCACTGTATATTTTATCATTCCCGTATAATTATTGTACAATTCCACTAGAAATTTGATCATTATCATACAATTATCACTCAGTTCTGGTGTGTATTTTGTTAATCTCATAGTCGTTGAATAATTTCGCTGGGTATTTTATCATTCCCGTACAGTTAGGGCACGGTTCCCTTGCGTGTTTCATCATTTCCACAGACTTTGAATCAAATTCCAGTTTGTGAATCGTAAAAAATTCGAAAAAACAAATTACAGTGCTTAGTTTCTTATTTCTTATTCCAGAGGACGCAGAAAATGGCATGGGCTCCACAAGAAGACACCTTCTATTCTTGCATCACACATATTTACTACACGCTCGTCGGAGTACAATGTTTCGTAGTCTGTGACGTCGTAGCCAACGACGTCTTAGCCAACGATGTCGTAGCCAACGACGTCTTAGCCAACGATGTCGTAGCCAACGACGTCTTAGCCAACGATGTCATAGCCAACGACGTCTTAGCCAACGATATCGTAGCCAACGACGTCTTAGCCAACGATGTCGTAGCCAACGACGTCGAAATCCAATGCCCCAGGCTGACCACATATAGGAGACTGCGCAGCTACATTGCAGCGGGCCATAAATTTCACAAGATTTATGGACGGCACCGCGCCCATATGTGTGGCACTGACGGATGCGTCGCCTCACTGACACGTGAGCTGCGGGGCCGGCCGTGTGACGGGGGCGGGGGGGTGGTGGTGACCTGCAGCTGTGTCTGTACCAGTACCGTTTACAGTACCAGTACCACGTGATGTACCGTGAATACCGTGACTGCATGCACGGTACACACGGCCGCGTTAGAACCTGCACACGGACTGGTCGTGACTGGATTCGATTCACCAGCGCGGTTCGCTTTCGGTCGTTTGTAAAGTGTGTTTGTACTAGTTAGCACCTGTGATTAATTGCGACGAACTGCATTGATTAGATCACATAAGTTGCGTTAATTAGTTTGCATTCGATATATTAATCCAGACGGTCTGCCCCAATCTGTTTACAAGGCACAGACTTGAAGGGACCTCACTCATTCATTTCTACGGTCTGCATTACTTTGCGCGGTCTGCATTGATTCTTCCACATGACCAACATTAATTTCTACACACCGGTAACATTCGTCTGTATCTACACAGAATATCTGGCCCAATTAATGTTTTGCCACCACCACACAGCGGAGTGCACATCTCGCAGCCCCCAGCATCCCTGTGCCTCCCCAACGCCCTCCAACTCCCACGCACTCGGGAAACTCACTCCCCCCCCCCACTCCCCCCCACATTCCCCCACGAACAATCGATCTGACCCCCTCACCCCTCCCCCCATCCCCCCCAGCCCGTCCCTGCAGAATCAATAGCGCCAAAAGTGGGCTTTAATTTGAACTTGTGCGTGCTGTGGGCTGTAGGGCCTGCCAGCCCACGTGATGCACCAGCCCACGTGATGCACAGCCCACGTGATGCACCAGCCCACGTGATGCACAGCCCACATGATGCACAGCCAACGTGATGCACAGCCCACGTGATGCACAACTCACGTGATGCACAGTCCACGTGATGCACAGCCCACGTGATGCGTACCAACACAACACCTGCAGCAACGCGCTCGCGCCGTCACACACGCAAAGTTGCGCAAGGTTTTCGAATTGACGCAAATTTGGTGGCTCTTACCCACCCTGCCCCTCACCCTCCCACTCACCCTCCCACTCACCCTCCCACTCACCCTCCCCCTTCCCCTGCCATTCACCCTTCTACTCACCCACTCACAATTCCACTCACCCACTCACCCACTCACCCTCCCACTCACCCGCCCACTCACCCTCCCACTCACCCTCCCACTCACCCTCCCACTCACTCTCCCACTCACCCGCCACCTCACCCTCCCACTCACCCTCCCACTCACCCTCCCACTCACCCTCCCACTCACCCTCCCACTCACCCGCCCACTCACCCTGCCACTCACCCTGCCACTCACCCTCCCACTCACCCGCCCACTCCCCCTCCCACTCACCCTCCCACTCACCCTCCCACTCACCCTCCCACTCACCCTCCCACTCACCCTCCCACTCACCCTCCCACTCACCCTCTCACTCACCCTCCCACTCACCCTCCCACTCACCCTCCCACTCACCCTCCCAATCACCCTCCCACTCACCCTCCCACTCACCCTCCCACTCACCCTCCCACTCACCCTCCCACTCACCCTCCCACTCACCCTCCCACTCACCCTCCCACTCACCCTCCCACTCACCCTCCCACTCACCCTCCCACTCACATGCCCACCCACCCATCACCCTTCACAGCCCACCTCCGCACGTCTAAGAAAGCTCAAATTTCAGCAGTGGTCAAACTGCCGCAGATGCTTGGCCTTCTCTGCTCCCCCAACTCCCCAGTGCTGCTCCCATTGCTCCCTCTACTTCCCAAGATCCCTCTACTCCCACAGCAGCTCTTCCCTTTATTTCTCTGGTGCTCTATAGACAATCTCCCTTCTCTTCAGCAATCTCCTCTTCAGCAGTTATTCCCTAGCAATCACTCCATCTCGACCAATCGCTCCTTCCTAGCAATCTTTCGTTCTCACAGTCTTCGCCTCAGCAAATTCTCATCTCGATGCAATCTATTTTATTTTAGCAATCTCTTCCGTGATTAGATTTGATGTTTCCTTAAGCTTCTCTAACAGCAATGAAGGTGTTCCAAAGAGAGGAAGGAGGGAGGTACCTTGTGGCACAAGGTTACGGGTACATGTGATCTATGCACAAGGTGCGTTCCCACTCAAAACCTCACGCGTACAGTAACATTAAGTAAGGAAACGATTATATGAAACGTGACAAAAATTGGAAAAGGAAGTAGCAGGTACTGCAAAACAATAAAAGTAAACCTAAGCAATGGTCGGCAGAACAAAAATATCTGTTTTAACGAAAGGAAAGCTCACTGAACGTTCCGCTCCGAACCTCACATCTTCCCCATGGGAGCGTTAATTTCTATTGACATAATAGTAGTATTTCTCTGAGAGAACAATCTATTCTTCACTATCAATCTTTTTTTCCCTTACAATCTCTTCAACCCCAACGGGTTATCCCTCCACCCCAACAATCCCCCCCGGTAAGGGATCAGGTCGGTATCCAGGTTACACATTCGGCTAAATTCCCACGTTGAGAAGCAAAGAAAGGCGGTCGTGATTGGCTGTGGCTGTGCGGGACTGCGTGCGCTGATTGGCTGCTTCCTGCTGCCGCTCACGTGCACCTCACTACTCAGGTACTGTGTGTACTGTGTTGTACTGCACCACAAAGTACACAGGGTATGGGGAAAAATTTGAAAAATCTGCTCATTTTGAAAAATATACGAGTAGCAGAGCGAACGTACTCCTCTGAAACTCGACACAAAGTAGGAGTGTCCGGGTGAAGGGGGTGTTCCTCTCATTACTACGTTCCTCTAACCATGTATGAACACACAGAGTGGTGTAAACATGGGCGTTTATTCATGGAATGAAGGAAGTTTTCCGAGTAACCGAATCTGAGTCGCTGGATGTTTATGGTCAGCTGTGAGGAGATGTTTACTTGTGAGCATTTCAATTGAGACTGCGTGAGGTCTCACACAGCGCCGAAATGTCGCACCCCAGACCATGACAGACCCTCCATGTCTTACGGTGCTAACTGGCCAACTCACTTGCTTGTGCGGGTACTGCCAGATGGATACATGCACGGTGGCCTCGAATAATTAGAAGCATATCAATTATATTTTATGCAATCTAAAGGCCATTATATGCTATGATCATATGCAATTAATGGCCAGGGATTATAGGTATAATTAGAAGCCTATCAATCGCACCATACAACCTATTTCCACCTAGTCATTCATTTTTATTCGCCCTATTTTCGTTATGACCTGTCAGTTCGTGATAACGGTCATGACGTGATGACATAAATTTGCAGAATTATGACCGAATCTCTGTCACCACGGACTTATCCGTGATGTCAGTGAAATTAGAGGACTATAGTTTCCATTATTCATGATAATGATGGACAATAATTCTGTTAACCAGAAGTAAATATACAGTATAGCTTGAAGTAAAACATGGTATGTCAGTCACCGCCGAAAACTGGTTATTGACGTGAAAATTTTGATTATTAAATTTTAAACTCACGTTGTATTCAAGATGATTAACGTGAAGCGATTTTAAATTATGGTAGATAATCATAAAAACTAAAGTGATGAACTCTGGATTACCGTTGTGTGGAGCTTCTATTAGCTTATATATAGTGCCTCTGCTTCACATACGGTGAGACTGCCTGGTTTGTGATACCCGCTCTCGACGCAGCTTACATTGTCTCTTTTCTTGACGCAAAGTAATAGAGACGTTGAATTTTTTTCTTATATGCATGCAGAGCACCAAAGATGTAGTACTCAATTCAGAAGTTCTCTGCATGCAGTAGTGCAGTTCGAAGAGTTTAGACGAGCTTCCCTTGTCACCACGACGGGATCAGCTACAGTTTCAAGGCACAGCTCCACACTTCGGAGCGGACACCAAGCTTTGCATCCTGCCGCGGTCATGTATCACAATACTGGCCGCTCTAGACACGATGTGCCAGCGGATGTGCCGCCTTACATTCCGAGCAGGCCGGGCATACTACAGCTGTGCCGGGACACAACTGTCTCACACACCTCAAATTTTCCAATGCAGCATAACTTAGTACCTGCACAGCGTAAATTCCTGCTTAGCTTTGGGGCTGAAGACGAGAGCGACACGAGGGGTGAGGGGCGAGAGAGGCAGGTGGGGCGAGAGAGGCATGTGGGGCGAGAGAGACAGGTGAGGCGAGAGAGGCATGCGGGGCGAGAGAGGTATGTGAGGCGAGAGAGGCAGGTGGGGCGAGAGAGGCATGTGGGGCGAGAGAGGCAGGTGGGGCGAGAGAGGCATGTGGGGCGAGAGAGGCATGTGGGGCGAGAGAGGCAGGTGGGGCGAGAGAGGCAGGTGAGGTGAGAGAGGCAGGTGGGGCGAGAGGGGCAAGTGGGGCGAGAGAGGCAGGTGAGGCGAGAGAGGCAGGTGGGGTGAGAGAGGCATGTGGGGCGAGAGGGGCAGGTGGGGCGAGAGAGGCAGGTGGGATGAGAGGGGCAGGTGGGGCGAGATAGGCAGGTGGGGCGAGAGAGGCAAGTGGGGCGAGAGAGGCAGGTGGGGCGAGAGAGGCAGGTGGGGCGAGAGAGGCAGGTGGGGCGAGAGAGGCAGGTGGGGCGAGAGAGGCAGGTGGGGCGAGAGGGGCAGGTGGGGCGAGAGAGGCAGGTGGGGCGAGGGGGCAGGTAGGGCAAGAGATAAGATAAGCAGCACCCACCACCACACAAGGTCACCACCCGCTCACCTCACCGAGGAATCTAATGGCCAGGAATTAAATGCAATCTAATGGCTAGGGATTATATGCAATCTAACGGCCAGGAATTATATGCAATCTAATGGCCAGGGATTATATGCAATCTAATGGCCAGGGATTATATGCAATCTAACGGCCAGGAATTATATGCAATCTAATGGCCAGGGTTTATAAGCAATCTAATGGCCAGGGATTATATGCAATCTAACGGCCAGGAATTATATGCAATCTAATGGCCAGGGATTATATGCAATCTAATGGCCAGGGATTATATACAATCTAATGGCCAGGGATTATAAGCAATCTAATGGCCAGGGATTATATGCAATCTAATGGCCAGGGATTATATGCAATCTAATGGCCAGGAATTATATGCAATCTGACGGCCAGGAATTATATGCAATCTAATGGCCAGGGATTATAAGCAATCTAATGGCCGGGGATTATATGCAATCTAACGGCCAGGGATTATAAGCAATCTAATGGCCAGGGATTATATACAATCTAATGGCCAGGGATTATAAGCAATCTAATGGCCAGGGATTATATGCAATCTAATGGCCAGGGATTATATGCAATCTAATGGCCGGGGATTATATGCAATCTAATGGCCAGGGATTATAAGCAATCTAATGGCCAGGGATTATATGCAATCTGACGGCCAGGATTTATATGCAATCTAATGGCAAGGGATTATATGCAATCTAATGGCCAGGGATTATAAGCAATCTAATGGCCAGGGATTATATGCAATCTGACAGCCAGGAATTATATGCAATCTAATGGCCAGGGATTATATGCAATCTAATGGCCAGGGATTATATGCAATCTAATGGCCAGGGATTATAAGCAATCTAATGGCCGGGGATTATATGCAATCTAATGGCCAGGGATTATAAGCAATCTAATGGCCGGGGATTATATGCAATCTAATGGCCAGGGATTAAAAGCAATCTAATGGCCGGGGATTATATGCAATCTAATGGCCAGGGATTATATGCAATCTAATGGCCGGGGATTATATGCAATCTAATGGCCAGGGATTATATGCAATCTAATGGCCAGGGATTATAAGCAATCTAATGGCCAGGAATTATAATCAATCTAATGGCCAGGGATTATAAGCAATCTAATGGCCAGGGATTATATGCAATCTGATGGCCAGGGATTATATGCCATCTAATGGCCAGGGATTATATGCAATCTAATGTTCAGGGATTATATCCAAGCTAATGGCCAGGGATTATATGCAATCTAATGGCCAGGGATTATATGCCATCTAATGGCCAGGGATTATATGCAATCTAATGTTCAGGGATTATATGCAATCTAATGTTCAAGGATTATATACAATCTAATGGCCAGGGATTATATGCAGTCTAATGGCCAGGGATTATAATCAACCTAATGGCCAGGGATTATAAGCAATCTAATGGCCAGGAATTATAAGCAATCTAATGGCCGGGGATTATAAGCAATCTAATGGCCAGGGATTATATGCAATCGAATGGCCGGGGATTATATGCAATCCAATGGCCAGGGATTATATGCCATCTAATGGCCAGGGATTATATGCAATCTAATGGCCAGGGATTATATGCAATCTGATGGCCAGGAATTATATGCAATCTAATGGCCAGGGATTATAATCAACCTAATGGCCAGGGATTATAAGCAATCTAATGGCCAGGAATTATAAGCAATCTAATGGCCAGGGATTATAAGCAATCTAATGGCCAGGGATTATATGCAATCTAATGGCCAGGTATTATATGCCATCTAATGGCCAGGGACTATATGCAATCTAATGGCCAGGGATGATATGCAATCTAATGGCCAGGGATTATATGCAATCTAATGTTCAAGGATTATATACAATCTAATGGCCAGGGATCATATGTAATCTAATGGCCAGGGATTATATGCAATCTAATGTTCAGGGATTATATACAATCTAATGGCCAGGGATTATATGCAATCTAATGGCCAGGGATTATATGCAATCTAATGTTCAGGGATTATATACAATCTAATGGCCAGGGATTATATGCAATCTAATGGCCAGGGATTATATGCAATCTAATGTTCAAGGATTATATACAATCTAATGGCCAGGGATTATATGTAATCTAATGGCCAGGGATTATCTGCAATCCGCCGGTGTACACGGAGGGAACATATATATGCTGGCACTAACCGACCAGTGGCCACCCACTAATTTTTTCTAATAATTAATTACAGACAAAAAAAAGGCACGAGGAGTTGATGTTTGCTATTTTCAAGACTGCGTGCTACAATTGACTTTAAATTTGAGATGAATATTGAGTTGAATTGATTGCGTTTAACATGATATTATTATTTTTAGGATTATCGTTAGAAACCATTATTAAGGGTACCAGCCCGGATGCTGGACGAGAAAATTTCCAAAGTTTCAGCGCATTCCAGTGATGTTGAACAAATCATCGTTTTCTCATCGAACAACACCTCACTGAAAATGTTTTAGATAATACAATTGTGATCAAATTGTGTAAAAATTTTTAAAATCATTGTGTAAAACCATTGTGATCAGATTACTCCAATAGAAAATTCCCAGAGCGCTTTATCGAAAAGTGCCTGTGGTCAGTGCGGCAGTGCTTCGAAAAAAATAGAATAATTTGATCGAATGTGGGTCGAAGTGCGGAAAAAATTTAAAAGTCAAAAATCAGAAATTCGAAATTCTGAAATTAAAAAATTGAAATTTCAACAATGAAAAATTCAAAGAGCTGATAATATAGAATTGGAAATTCTAAATCTGAATTCTTAAAATCTGATATTGAAAAATCGAAAATTCAAGTCTGAAATCCAAAAATTAAACATACAAAATTCGGAAGTTCAAAAATCGAAAACCCAAGAATTGAAAATTCTAAAATCAGGAATTAAAAACTCGAAAATTCAAGCATGAAAGTTCATGCATTTGAAATTCAAAAATCTGAAATTCAAAATTGAAAAATAAATTACCCGGGGAGCGGAACAACTGGCGCACGTGCGCTGCGGGCTTGATCTCCGAGCAAAAAAATTGTTTCAGAATTTTTTTCTCATCTGCTTTACATGCGACGCCGCAAAAGTGTCAACGCACACAAGTCCGCTAACCTAAATGGCGACTAAGGGCTTATTCCTGAAGAATGATAATTAGCATTTATTGAATAATCAAATGATGAAATATAAAACCACACATATGAATTTTGATACAAAGAAGACCGAATGTTTCTTACTCAGCTGCATCCCCAGCGGTGGGAACGGGGTGGGGGTGTTTTTATTCAATATTGTGTGAGAAATGCAATGTTATATTTTTGTTTGCTTTCTCACCCTTCATCGAAACGGTGAATGACAAATATTAATGAAAAACTCGCAGACGTTTTAAATCCGTTACCCCCGTCTTCATAATTACGTCACCAAGTCAACCTTTTTATAATGAAGGCAAGAGGCAAATTGACGTCAACACAACGCGCGCTCGTTAACGTAAAGACGTCGCTGTAGAGACGTCTTACATTTTGTAAGTTTATGTCTATGTATGCATACAATTTCAAACAACATTGCCTATGTCTATGTGTATATACATTTTCGTACACTATTGCCTATGTTTATGTGTACATACATTTTCGTACACTATTGCCTATGCCTATGTACACATACATATTCAAACAACATTGCCTATGTCTATGTACACATACATATTCATATACTGTTGCCTATGTCTATGTACACATACATATTCAAGCAACATTGCCCATGCCTATGTACACATACATATTCATATACTGTTGCCTATGTCTATGTACACATACATATTCAAGCAACATTGCCTATGCCTATGTACACACACATGTTCATATACTGTTGCCTATGTCTATGTACACATACATATTCAAGCAACATTGCCTATGCCTATGTACACATACATATTCATATACTGTTGCAACAACAAACGATCTCGTTAGCATCTCAGATCACGCTGCGCATTGCAGCTCGTTACCGAGCCGATATCAACACCAGAATGTGACGTTTGCTCAAATTTGCATAGCATCGCTTTATTTTTTAACATCTGATTAGTTCGGTTCTTTCTGTCATGACATAAAAAGTAAACTTTTGCTTCTGAACTTCTGCTTTTCATTTTCTTGAATTCGATACAATTTTAGTTCGTTGCATGATGAAGGTGCCAATAACAGCCGCGATAATTATTGAATTTCTGCTCAGTACGGACGCCATGTTTATCAAATCATTGAACAAGTGTATAGATTTTTTAAACACTCCCTGTACTGTCAAAAACCCGGCCCTTTGCTCTATTGAAAACACAGACAACTGTTGAGCAATATGGCGTCAGCGGGTGAAGCATCACATGCAACAGTATAGCACTTGATGTTAAAACACATAAAGATAATTAAAGATACGAGTATATAAGGGTGTTCTTTTTTGTTCGAACAAATTTCCACCACAGGCAGAACACTCAAAATAAACCGAGTTTCACGGATGATAATATGCCAAAACTCTTTAGTTTTAGAGTTATAAAACTTAAAGAAACTCTAAAACTCAAAATAGGATGCCACGTGCACGCCAATGTTGGCGCTTGTCATGATAGTTGCGACCCTACTAGAGCAGCTTTGTTACTTTCACAATAAAACCTGCAAGCATTTCACTGTAGCGAAAAATATCTGCAATTTGAATGTTCGTTAGGAAATTAACTCCAAGCCATCAATGATGAACTTTAGCAGTTATTCCATTTCATTAATAAAACGTACAAACATTATTTAATTCTTCATAGCTTGAAAATGCAGATATTTGTCCTAACCGTAGAATACTTTAAGGTTTTATTGAAAAAATAACAAAAACCTGCTTTAGTGGGGTCGCAACTATCAAGACTAGCGCTAACATTGACACGCACGTGGTGACCAATTTTCATGTTCTAAAGTTTCTTCAAGCCCTTATAACTCGAAAACTAAGGAGTTTTTGGTATTTTATCATTCGTAAAAATCGATTTTTTTTATTTTTTCTACCAGTGGCTGAAATTTTTCCGAACAAAAAATAACACCCTATATATATTAAAACCTCCGCTAAATCATTTCGCGATTATTGAACCGCGAAGTAGCGAGGGGAGACTGTATGTGTGTGTGCACTTTGTGCATGAGAATCTTTTCTGTGTGCCCATAAATAGTTCGTAAATGGCAGCCCTTTACAAATTGGAATTTATTCCAAGCATTTCATGGCTGTGCCGATGATTTTTATGATCATTCAATAGAAAGAGGAGCATGAAATATATAGTAAAGGTACTCACGAATGCAGACGGCGGCGAGGAGCCTCATGGAAGAGTCAGGAGAATCGCAGGTGGGGAAGAAAGGCTTAAGGGCGTAAGCGCTGAACGTCAGCGCGACGATGGTCTGCGAACACGGCCGCACGATCAGGCACTCGATCCACAGCCTCATGAACGCCAAAAATGGGCCAAACGTGACCATGATGTACGCATAGTCCGCCCCCGTCTTCTGTATCATGCACCCCAGTTCTGCGTAGCAATACGCACCTATCATGGAGAACACCCCACTCAACACCCACACCACCAGTGACATCCCGGGGCTGCCCGTGTGTGCAAGCACCCCCGTCGGGGAGATGAAAATCCCGGACCCGATAATACTGCCCACGATGACTGTTATTCCGTTCATTAATGTCATTTTGGGTTTGAGTCCCACCACGTCATCGTCTTCTTCCACTTTTTGGGTGGGTTTCATTTCGACTGCATCTGAAGTGGAAGCCACTTCGGCGTATTTGACTTTCTTGTCAGTCATGCTGGCGGCGGAGCTCACTCGGACGAACCTGTGCCTACGAAGGTAAGTGCCACACTGACACGGTCACACGCCGCGGCGTGCGCCGCTCTATCTCGCTAACTCGTGCGGAGAAAAAATTATTGAAAAGGTCATTTTACTACGCACCTATGCCTCAAAATGAATTAAGTTCCAAAGAACAAAACGATCCATTTTTGTAGTGTATAATATTGAATTGAAATAAATAACTTTGAGAGTTAGTCAAGAAACAAGTAGAAGCGCAATGTGCTAAATAAGATTTGCAGCTTTTCCTGCAAGGATGGCAACACTGCCATGGCACTCCGTCTGCTGCACACGCCGCGCTTCTCTGCAAAATTACTGAGCAAACGTGCCGAGAATTTTTTTTTTCTACGGAGGAATTGATCGTACGCGGTGCTTCTATTTGTCGAAGCCTTTTATTTGTCTCAACAGACTGTGAGGGTGACGACGAGAATCTATTACTAGTTGAATGACCTTGCAAAAGTTCCTGTGCATTCATTTCTCGATTTTTTTTTTAAATTTGGCTTAATTTCGATCAGCATCCCAGCTATTTATTCAGGAAACTTTCAAAAATTAAATATGAGAAAAATTTATAAAATTATTTTAGGTGACAATATAATTCCTCAATATTCACATTTTTCATTCACGTGCTCATCATCGACCCGTAGCGCCACATTCTAGCGAACCATTTTATTATGACTGAAATTTCACGATAAGTCGTAACACACATTGTAGAGGAATATTCAATGTATTCAGCACATGAATTCACTCGCAGTGTGTAACACTGAGTGCTGTGTACGATTTCAATGAATATTTTTTACAATTCCTGCTTCATCAATGAAGACGTAGGATCTAGGAAAAAAATTTCGAGAGAAATTTTTTTCGGGCAAATTTCAACACAAGTGGTGCCATTTCAAAATAAAAACTCTACGGTAATTAAGAACATTATTTCAATATCACGCAACAACCCGAGTCAATACAAAACCATTTCTCTTGGTGAACTTTGATGACTCGTGGAATTGGAAACAAAAGGCTCAAATAAATCAGATTATGCATGTACGATTACGTCTCAGAACTTTGATTGTACTAGGAAAAGTTTGATGAGGAGAAGATGCTTTGAATACTTCCCGGTGCACGGAAATATTTCCGAGGAGTTCAAATGCCTTCACTAATTAGTCAATGCATGAATGAATGAAAGTATGAAGATACATGCTGATTTGCTGAGGTAAGTGTATGATATTAATGCTTGATGCAGGGGTTGTGAGTCTTGCAGTTGGTGTGAAATATCAACCAAAATGTCATCAATATTTTCATGAATACAAGGGTGAGAATTCTCTCCCCTACAAACAGCACCCACACCCCCACCCCGCTGCCCACTCTCCCCATAGTGCATCCCACTTCTCCTTCTCCGTCTCCACTCCCACTCTCATCCCCCCCCCCCCCCCGTTACAGGGGGGACAGTGCCCCACACCGGCTACAGCCAGATCACGCAGCGGCAGCGATCAGGCGCCGTGCACGTATTGAGTACGGGCTGCACGCACGGTGTGCGTGTGCGTGTACGTGTGTGTGTAAGTGTGTGTGAACGTGTGCATGTGCGTGTGCGTGTACGTGTACGCGTGCGTGTCCGTGGGTCTGTCCGTGCACGTGCACAACGCCTTTTTTAATTGCAAATTTCATATACTCGTAAATCAATCCAACTTGTGCGGCAAGATTTATGCTATTTAAAAATACTGACTTATTCTGTACACAATTAGAAATTTAACCCACGGCTATAAAAATTCGTCTTATGATAAAAATTCAGAAAAATGCCCCACGGGATCATGAAATTCTGCAAAATTCCCCACGCGATTAACAATTCTGCAAAATTCCCCGCGCGATTATACAATTCTGCAAAATTCCCCACGCGATAAAACAATTCTGCAAAATTCCCCACGCGATTATACAATTCTGCAAAATTCCCCACGCGATTATACAATTCTACAAAATTCCCCACGCGATTATACAATTATACAAAATTCCCCACGCGATTATACATTTCTGCAAAATTCCCCACGCGATTATACAATTCTGCAAAATTCCCCACGCGATTATACAATTCTGCAAAATTCCCCACGCGATTATACAATTATGCAAAATTCCCCACGCGATTATACAATTCTGCAAAATTCCCCACGCGATTATACAATTATGCAAAATTCCCCACGCGATTATACAATTATGCAAAATTCCCCACGCGATTATACAATTATGCAAAATTCCCCACGCGATTATACAATTCTGCAAAATTCCCCACGCGATTATACAGTTCTGCAAAATTCCCCACGCGATTATACAATTCTGCAAAATTCTCCACGCGATTATACAATTCTGCAAAATTC
Organism: Morinoia aosen; assembly: GCA_030386875.1. NCBI lineage: Eukaryota > Metazoa > Arthropoda > Malacostraca > Amphipoda > Talitridae > Morinoia > Morinoia aosen. The sequence continues at coordinate 9,797,430 of CM059568.1, read as the reverse complement.
CCCACGCGATTATATAATTCTGCAAAATTCCCCACGCGATTATACAATTCTGCAAAATTCCCCACGCGACAATTCTGCAAAATTCCCCACGCGATTATACAATTCTGCAAAATTCCCCACGCGATTATAAAATTCTGCAAAATTCCCCAAGCGATTATACAATTCTGCAAAATTCCCCACGCGATTATACAATTCTGCAAAATTCCCCACGCGATTATACAATTCTGCAAAATTCCCCAAGCGATTATACAATTCTGCAAAATTCCCCAAGCGATTATACAATTCTGCAAAATTCCCCAAGCGATTATACAATTCTGCAAAATTCCCCACGCGATTATACAATTCTGCAAAATTCCCCAAGCGATTATACAATTCTGCAAAATTCCCCAAGCGATTATACAATTCTGCAAAATTCCCCACGCGATTATACAATTCTGCAAAATTCCCCAAGCGATTATACAATTCTGCAAAATTCCCCACGCGATTATACAATTCTGCAAAATTCCCCACGCGATTATACAATTCTGCAAAATTCCCCAAGCGATTATACAATTCTGCAAAATTCCCCACGCGATTATACAATTCTGCAAAATTCCCCAAGCGATTAAACAATTCTGCAAAATTCCCCAAGCGATTATACAATTCTGCAAAATTCCCCAAGCGATTATACAATTCTGCCAAATTCCCCACGCGATTATACAATTCTGCAAAATTCCCCAAGCGATTATACAATTCTGCAAAATTCCCCACGCGATTATACAATTCTGCAAAATTCCCCACGCGATTATACAATTCTGCAAAATTCCCCAAGCGATTATACAATTCTGCAAAATTCCCCAAGCGATTAAACAATTCTGCAAAATTCCCCACGCGATTATACAATTCTGCAAAATTCCCCACGCGATTATACAATTCTGCAAAATTCCCCAAGCGATTATACAATTCTGCAAAATTCCCCACGCGATTATACAATTCTGCAAAATTCCCCAAGCGATTAAACAATTCTGCAAAATTCCCCAAGCGATTATACAATTCTGCAAAATTCCCCAAGCGATTATACAATTCTGCCAAATTCCCCACGCGATTATACAATTCTGCAAAATTCCCCAAGCGATTATACAATTCTGCAAAATTCCCCACGCGATTATACAATTCTGCAAAATTCCCCACGCGATTATACAATTCTGCAAAATTCCCCAAGCGATTATACAATTCTGCAAAATTCCCCAAGCGATTAAACAATTCTGCAAAATTCCCCAAGCGATTATACAATTCTGCAAAATTCCCCACGCGATTATACAATTCTGCAAAATTCCCCACGCGATTATACAATTCTGCAAAATTCCCCACGCGATTATACAATTCTGCAAAATTCCCCAAGCGATTATACAATTCTGCAAAATTCTCCACGCGATTATACAATTCTGCAAAATTCCCCACGCGATTATACAATTCTGCAAAATTCCCCACGCGATTATACAATTCTGCAAAATTCCCCACGCGATTATACAATTCTGCAAAATTCCCCAAGCGGTTATACAATTCTGCATGTTATGTGCCCTCAGCTCACAGAGGTGCACGGCTCCACTCACTCTCCCTTTCAATATGTGGAATTCCCACGCACTGTGGGGAGAGCAGGGAGATTCCCACAGCGGGGAGGGGGGGGGGGATCTCAAGACGGGGGAGGGGGGCGTGCGTCTGACGCAAGACTGGCCGGTGTTGCGACTGCAGCGGAGGAGGGGGTGACGTGGGGGTGATGAATGTGAGGGGGAGAGCAGACAGTGGGGGTGAGAGGGGGAGGATAGTAGCAGGTAAGGAGGTAAGGAAGTGCCGAGAAACGCAATCAACTGATAGGGGGAGTGGGGTTAGTAGGGGGGAATGGGGGTACTTGGGTGAAGAAAGTGCAATTTGCAGTGTTTTATAAACTGTTTAAAGGTGAGTACATACGGATAAAATGCGTAAGTAGATGTATTTATGTAACTCGGATCTTGTTGTTGTCGTGCTTGTTCTCTTCATGCTCAGCTTTCAGAAATAAGATAAAGCAAAATAAAGTTGAACAAGCAGCGCCCCTAACTACATGCGGCATGAATTCAGCATCCTTCTTCCAGTATCAACTTATGGGAAAATGATCAACCCTAGATAAGTAATAAAGAGCCCAATTCCAAATCTTGCCTCACTGCAACGGACATGTCCAAATCTCACCTCGCTGCAACGGACATGTCAAAATCTTGCCTCGCTGCAACAGACATGTCCAAATCTTGCCTCGCTACAACAGACATGTCCAAATCTTGCCTCGCTGCAACGGACATGTCCAAATCTTGCCTCGCTGCAACGGACATGTCCAAATCTTGCCTCGCTGCAACGGACATGTCCAAATCTTGCCTCGCTACAACAGACATGTCCAAATCTTGCCTCGCTGCAACGGACATGTCCAAATCTTGCCTCGCTGCAACGGACATGTCCAAATCTTGCCTCGCTGCAACGGACATGTCCAAATCTTGCCTCGCTGCAACGGACATGTCCAAATCTTGCCTCGCTGCAACGGACATGTCCAAATCTTGCCTCGCTGCAACGGACATGTCCAAATCTTGCCTCGCTGCAACGGACATGTCCAAATCTTGCCTCGCTACAACGGACATGTCCAAATCTTGCCTCGCTGCAACGGACATGTCCAAATCTTGCCTCGCTACAACGGACATGTCCAAATCTTGCCTCGCTGCAACGGACATGTCCAAATCTTGCCTCGCTGCAACGGACATGTCCAAATCTTGCCTCGCTGCAACGGACATGTTCAAATCTTGCCTCGCTGCAACGGACATGTCCAAATCTTTCCTCTCTACAATGGACATGTCAAAATCTTGCTTCGCTTCAACGGACATGTTCAAATCTTGCCTCGCTGCAACGGACATGTCCAAATCTTTCCTCTCTACAACGGACATGTCCAAATCTTGCCTCGCTACAACGGACATGTCCAAATCTTGCCTCGCTGCAACGGACATGTCCAAATCTTGCCTCGCTGCAACGGACATGTCCAAATCTTGCCTCGCTGCAACGGACATGTCCAAATCTTGCCTCGCTGCAACGGACATGTCCAAATCTTGCCTCGCTGCAACGGACATGTCCAAATCTTTCCTCTCTACAATGGACATGTAAAAATCTTGCCTCGCTTCAACGGACATGTTCAAATCTTGCCTTGCTGCAACGGACATGTCCAAATCTTTCCTCTCTACAATGGACATGTCAAAATCTTGCCTCGCTTCAACAGACATGTTCAAATCTTGCCTCGCTGCAACGGACATGTCCAAATCTTTCCTCTCTACAATGGACATGTCAAAATCTTACCTCGCTTCAACGGACATGTTCAAATCTTGCCTTGCTGCAACGGACATGTCCAAATCTTTCCTCTCTACAATGGACATGTCAAAATCTTGCCTCGCTTCAACGGACATGTTCAAATCTTGCCTCGCTGCAACGGACATGTCCAAATCTTTCCTCTCTACAATGGACATGTCAAAATCTTGCCTCGCTTCAACGGACATGTTCAAATCTTGCCTCGCTGCAACGGACATGTCCAAATCTTTCCTCTCTACAATGGACATGTCAAAATCTTGCCTCGCTGCAACGGACATGTTCAAATCTTGCCTCGCTGCAACGGACATGTCCAAATCTTTCCTCTCTACAATGGACATGTCAAAATCTTACCTCGCTTCAACGGACATGTTCAAATCTTGCCTTGCTGCAACGGACATGTCCAAATCTTTCCTCTCTACATTGGACATGTCAAAATCTTGCCTCGCTTCAACGGACATGTTCAAATCTTGCCTCACTGCAACGGACAAGCGACCTGCCGCAAGCCCTCACGTGTGCTGCACTTGACCGCAACGTGCCCTGATGTGTGCATTTTCTTCTTCGTTGTTCATTTTATCAGAATAAATAATTCAAAATGCTCTCAGCACTGACTAAATAATTGGTGAACACATTTCTTTTAATGAGAAATTTTTCAGAAATAATTTCCTTTTTCAGTTCATTTTCCTAGCTTTCAAGATAACGAAACTTCTGCCATCTTTTTACAAACTAGCTAGCATTCAAGTTCAAAATAATAAAAAAATTAATAGCACAGGGCACCAGCTACGAAGACAAGAGAGAAAGCAAAGTAAACAGAAAAAATTTTCTGTTTACTACTATTCTATCTTGAATTATTTTTATTTTTATCTTGATATTCTATCTTGATTAAATTATTTCTATCTAGAATTAATGAACAACTCACGGCCTCTCCAAACTAGCTCAACATCACAATGCCCTTTTTCCGACAATGCATCCATCGACAGCTCCGAAAATGAAATGTTTCGTTCAGCGAAGTGCGTTCCGATGAACGTAGAAATTCCTAACAACCTATTCAGTCTAACTTTTTGATGTAGCATCTATGGTTTTAGCCGCCCAAGTATCGCTTTTAGAGAGGCCGGCTAAAATTTTAGATGCAACAGCGAAAAAGCGGTGGCTAAATGTGGTGGCACTTATGGTGGCTAAATGTGGTGGCACTTATGGTGGCTAAATGTGGTGGCACTTATGGTGGCTAAATGTGGTGGCACTTATGGGGGCTAAATGTGGTGGCACTTATGTGGGCTAAATGTGGTGGCACTTATGGTGGCTGAATGTGGTGGCACTTATGGTGGCTAAATGTGGTGGCACTTATGGGGGCTAAATGTGGTGGCACTTATGGTGGCTAAATGTGGTGGCACTTATAGTGGCTAAATGTGGTGGCACTTATGGTGGCTAAATGTGGTGGCACTTATGGTGGCTAAATGTGGTGGCACTTATGGTGGCTAAATGTGGTGGCACTTATGTGGGCTAAATGTGGTGGCACTTATGTGGGCTAAATGTGGTGGCACTTATGGTGGCTAAATGTGGTGGCACTTATGTGGGCTAAATGTGGTGGCACTTATGGTGGCTAAATGTGGTGGCACTTATGGGGGCTAAATGTGGTGGCACTTATGGTGGCTAAATGTGGTGGCACTTATGGTGGCTAAATGTGGTGGCACTTATGGTGGCTAAATGTGGTGGCACTTATGGTGGCTAAATGTGGTGGCACTTATGGTGGCTAAATGTGGTGGCACTTATGGTGGCTAAATGTGGTGGCACTTATGGGGGCTAAATGTGGTGGCACTTATGGGGGCTAAATGTGGTGGCACTTATGTGGGCTAAATGTGGTGGCACTTATGGTGGCTAAATGTGGTGGCACTTATGGTGGCTAAATGTGTTGGCACTTATGTGGGCTAAATGTGGTGGCACTTATGGTGGCTAAATGTGGTGGCACTTATGGTGGCTAAATGTGGTGGCACTTATGGTGGCTAAATGTGGTGGCACTTATGGTGGCTAAATGTGGTGGCACTTATGTGGGCTAAATGTGGTGGCACTTATGGGGGCTAAATGTGGTGGCACTTATGGTGGCTAAATGTGGTGGCACTTATGGGGGCTAAATGTGGTGGCACTTATGGTGGCTAAATGTGGTGGCACTTATGGGGGCTAAATGTGGTGGCACTTATGGTGGCTAAATGTGGTGGCACTTATAGTGGCTAAATGTGGTGGCACTTATGGTGGCTTAATGTGGTGGCACTTATGGGGGCTAAATGTGGTGGCACTTATGGTGGCTAAATGTGGTTGCACCTATGAGGGCTAAATGTGGGAGCACTTATGGTGGCTAAATGTGGTGGCACTTATGGGGGCTAAATGTGGTGGCACTTATGGTGGCTAAATGTGGTGGCACTTATGGTGGCTAAATGTGGTGGCACTTATGGTGGCTAAATGTGGTGGCACTTATGGGGGCTAAATGTGGTGGCACTTATGGTGGCTAAATGTGGTGGCACTTATGGTGGCTAAATGTGGTGGCACTTATGATGGCTAAATGTGGGGGTACTTATGGGGCTAAATGTGGTGGCACTTATGGGGGCTAAATGTGGTGGCACTTATGGTGGCTAAATGTGGTGGCACTTATGGGGGCTAAATGTGGTGGCACTTATGGTGGCTAAATGTGGTGGCACTTATGGTGGCTAAATGTGGTGGCACTTATGGTGGCTAAATGTGGTGGCACTTATGGTGGCTAAATGTGGTGGCACTTATGGGGGCTAAATGAACCTTCTTCCGCCGCTGATCGAATTAGGTGGCTCCTGGTAGAGCGTGACGTGCCTTGTCTGCTTCTCGTTTCAACTTGCAGCGAAGGAGTTCCGAGCCATTCATTAATAGTATTTAAAGTATTTTTCTGATCTCAGTCATAATAACTTCTGACACGGTTATTGTACTCCTCGTATGGTTTGTCCATCAATTAAGGACCTTGTATTAAGAAATTTTAAAATTCAATGTCTCGTAGTATATTTCATGAATCAACTTTTTGGAAAAAAAGTTTTTCTTTCTCCTTTCTTTCTTTCTTGGGGCAACCCCGCCTCAAACAGCGATGGAACGGTGTGTTGAAATCCTTATTGAATTGTGATCAGGACTCCGCGTGTGAGCGAAGTGTCGATTGTTCCCTGATGTGCGGCACTTCGTGTGTTGGGGGAACGACTTTCAGAAATAAAAGACCAACTTAAGAAAATCAAAGTGCAACGATGCTAATTAATTCTTTAGAATACGTGAAAGAAACTACGCATTAATAGAAGTCGTGTTTTTGAAAGCAAAGCAAGTTGATTCATTCGTATAGTTGCAGTGCGGTTGTTACGTTCTAAGATACTTTTAGAGTAGATATTTTATAATTTGGCAAAATGTTCACTCCATGACTAACACAATCGCTCTTTTATTCATTTTCAAAGGTGTAAACTTGTTCGTCTCATACAAGTACAAATCAAATTATTCTGATTTTTCTTTTACTAATAATTTTCCATATATCAACTAACTCCATATTTTAAAACCCGTCACTATGAATAACAGCTAAAGATTATAATAGAGAATCGCAGTCGAAGAAAAATTTATACGTATTACTATTCATGTAAGATAGATTAACTCTATTAGTTAACAGAATGCTGGTCCAGAGAACCCCAGAACAATTTAGAGTCTCTGCAATCCCTCATAACATGTCCAGACAAAGTCGTCCTTAAACTACAACAATTACCTTAAAGCATCGAGAGCGATTCTGCGGAAGAGATCCTTCAGAAGTTTGGAAAAATTGGAACAGATTCCAGTCAGGATCGTGTTTATCATTTTCTCAGTAGACCTGAAAATCTCTGCTCTCAAATATACCATGTAACAGCATTAAGCTCCCCACTTTTTTAAGGCACGCATTGAGTGACCGAAAATTAGCATGATTGCTGCCCAGAGAAGCGTTTTGCCTAAACTTGTTTTCAGAAAGATGAAGTTTAAAATACAGCGGTTTTGTAACATTCAGAATTGTAAAATTTGATACAACAATGGTGGGACGGAACTCAGAATCAACGAGCGGCTTCTGTCATGGTCTGGGGTAGAGCTTCTGAGTCTGGAAGAAATTCATTGATGGTTGTTAATGATGCTCTCTAATACCCTTGCATAAATGATGATGATTTCTAATACTGTTGAATAAAATTTTGCTGTTGAATGAAAATTTTTAGTAAATAATAGGAGACGTTATTTTTGCCTTAGGCCTGAAAATTATTCGTTAAATACCAATACCCACACCAGTCGCCAGCAGCACCGGTGAATGAAATGAATAAATTCTCAGGGAATGCTGGAAATAAGAATACTCAACTTCTTCTTAAATGATGAATGGATTTTTTCACCGCTTAATTTAAATTCTCTCTTTTTCCAGCATCTGATATAAATGAGAGTGACCAAAACCATTGAAGAATCACCGAAATTAAGAGACACTGTAAGTAAAAACGGAGAACGAATGGAGTAAAATTCCTCCAAAAGATATATATCCTCGTATAACAAATATATTCAGCAAGTTTTTTTGAAGCATTTTGAATTACTGGTTAAAGGTCAAGTGATATTTTGTAACCTAATTTCGCTTTAAATATTTTTCTGGATGAACTAGGAAAAAATTCATTATAATTAATGAACATCCATTAAGCGTGATCACATATTTATTCTATCGCACACTTCGAGATACTTCAGGATTCAGAGAGTAATGCCATTTTATATAATTAGTACTTATACCGTTAGTGGAAAATTTTGCTTGTAATAGACCTTTTGTTTTCAGCGTCTCATTGGGACGAAAGTATTATCTCAATTTACTCACATTGTACTGAGTAGTTCCACACTATGTGACATGAATGCTATATTTCACATTTTTCGGGTCGCTGTAACATATTACGTGATATATACATTGAGGCTTGCATGATAATTAAGTGCTCTGTAGCAGCACAAGTACACCTGCACCCTACACCAGGCACAATGTACCAGCACTACACCAGGGGCTAATTTTCAAACAATTCATTTATCCAAGCAGTATTACTAGCAGCGTAAGTTGGACTGTTCTACGCGCTGCTTTTCGGTTAAAAATCCTAAAATTGGAGTTTTTCGAACAATGCACTACGTAGTGTAGCCAAGTCAACAGATAGATTTACGCTTCCCGCCGGCATCGACATCGTACTGCGTAAATTAGTAGAACTAGCTGTCAACTGTACTTCTGAGAGCACAATTGAGAGCTCCCTTATACTATTACATTGAAAATTGTGGTGCGATTCTACTAGACGCTGTGTCTCTATATCTTTGTGTTTGTGTATGCGTGTTTGCGTGGATGGCGAGACGTTGCGTTTTATCAGTGACAGTCGAGACAAGTCTGTCGTCAAGTTAAATAATCAAAGTCTGATATAAAAATGTTGTTTACGCGACTGAAGCTTTCCTTCTTCCGTGCCGACGTCCAAAATAAATCTGGCGTGGGAAGTTGATCTGGTGCGCAGATAGCGCCTGTACGTGTTGAGGTGGCGGCGATTGTGAGAGTTCACCGTGATTGTGGAAGTTCATGGTGATTGTGGAAGTTCATGATGAGTCTTGAAGCTGACGATGGTTGTTGAAGATGACGATCATTGTTCAAGCTAGTAATGATTTTTGAAGCTGACAATGGTTGTAGAGGTTGACAATGATTGTAAAATTTGACAAGGATTGTAGAAGTTGACAATGATGACTGTGAAAACCGGCAATGATTGTAGAAGCTGGCAATCATTGCAGAAGTTAACGATGATGGTTGTGAAAGCTGACAATGATTATGGAACTTAATGATGCTTGTTATTGAAAAAAATCGAGTGGGGGATGAAGATGACGCAAGAACAGGTTATTTCAGTTTATAAAGGGCACAAAACAACTACAGGCATCAGGCATTGATCTGATCATCGATCTGAACGCGTCGACGGTTTTGGGTGCGAAGTCGGTGGCTGGGGCACCCCACGTCCGCACGCATCAACCTCAACAACAACCGTGACTTGTTGGGAATATGGAGAGTTAGAATGGTCGAGGAATGGTACTCGGCGCGTAAATAGCTGAATAGATTAATCACTCAGCGCTAGGCTTCAAGGCTGCCGAGAATTAAATTAAAGGAGTAGTTTTTGAGTAAAGAGATGATGCAGTTCAACCTACACCTGGACCTGATCTAGGATGTTATTTTTACGCTGTTGGGCCACGGCTTAAATTATTTAGTACGGTTCGAGGTCAGGAAAACTACAACCAAATGAAGGCTAGTGAGGGACGTTCGGGACAAATGCTCTTAGTTGTCACTAAACCTATCCTCACTATGAAGTCCACATGACGACGGTGTAGTCTTTCGTGACAAATGCACCTACTTATCACCAAACCTACCCTCACTAAAGGGTCCCTTGAAGTCCACATGACGACGGTGTAGAAGAGAAGACCGACGAAAGGTCGCAGAAGCGTAGGACTGCAGTAGGAGGCACCGGCTCCTCATCAGGGCTGAACTCCGAAGTTGAGAAGTTAACCCATGAACCTCCCAGTGGACTACGCAGCCCTCTTTCGAAAGTAGCCTCAGTATATTTTGTTTCTTGGTAAATTAGATCCCTGACGTGTTCTTTGGCGTTCATGGCCGAGTGGCAGTTCCTTCCTCATCCTGATATCGGTGACTACTCAATTCCCGTGCCAGTTTAATTACGACGGTTGTGATAACGGTAATACGAGTACAAAATGCTGATGCTAAGAGATCAAGTAGTCACTGAGTGCATGGCAGTCACACAGTTGAACGAGACCACAATGGCGCTCGTCTTGAAGCCATAATGAGTTATTTTTGGAAATAGATAATTTTTCACTCAGTAATGGCGTCTAAGCTGAACTCTACCGCTGGAGGGGTGTATCGAACACGTATCATAACCGTTCCTCTTATGTATAGTAATGTGTCATTAGCGCTGCAAGTAGTAGAAATGCTCCTGTCTCAATTAATTATTTCTACATACAGCAAAATTCGGTATGTGTCATATTCGCCCCACCGTGCAGCGAAGGGCTAGCCATCAGCAGCCCACCTCCTCCATGGCGTCGAGCACAGAAGGTCCCTGGCGGAAGACCCGGGAGGTTTTTCATCTAAAAACGCATTTCCTGAGGGCGGCTTTTAAAATCTAAACAAATTGAAGTTGAATAAAAATTAGATGGCTGTCCGAAGAGAAGTTTGTGGATGTTGGAGCGTGTCATATAAATCGAGTTTATATTACAAAAGGCGAGTTACAAAAGGCGGGTTACGAAAAGCAAGTTACAAAAGGCGGGTTACAAAAAGCAAGTTACAAAAGGCGGGTTACGAAAAGCAAGTTACAAAAGGCAGGTTACAAAAAGCAAGTTACAAAAGGCAGGTTACAAAAAGCAAGTTACAAAAGGCAGGTTACAAAATGCAAGTTACAAAAGGCGGGTTACAAAAGGCAAGTTACAAAAGGCAGGTTACAAAAAGCAAGTTACAAAAGGCAAGTTACAAAAGGCGGGTTACAAAAAGCAAGTTACAAAAGGCAGGTTACAAAAAGCAAGTTACAAAAGGCAGGTTACAAAAAGCAAGTTACAAAAGGCGGGTTACAAAAGGCAGGTTACAAAAAGCAAGTTACAAAAGGCGAGTTACAAAAGGCGGGTTACGAAAAGCAAGTTACAAAAGGCGGGTTACAAAAAGCAAGTTACAAAAGGCGGGTTACGAAAAGCAAGTTACAAAAGGCAGGTTACAAAAAGCAAGTTACAAAAGGCAGGTTACAAAAAGCAAGTTACAAAAGGCGGGTTACAAAAGGCAAGTTACAAAAGGCAGGTTACAAAAAGCAAGTTACAAAAGGCAAGTTACAAAAGGCGGGTTACGAAAAGCAAGTTACAAAAGGCGGGTTACAAAAAGCAAGTTACAAAAGGCAGGTTACAAAAAGCAAGTTACAAAAGGCAGGTTACAAAAAGCAAGTTACAAAAGGCGGGTTACAAAAGGCAAGTTACAAAAGGCGGGTTACGAAAAGCAAGTTACAAAAGGCGGGTTACAAAAAGCAAGTTACAAAAGGCAGGTTACAAAAAGCAAGTTACAAAAGGCGAGTTACAAAAGGCGGGTTACAAAAGGCAAGTTACAAAAGGCGGGTTACAAAAAGCAAGTTACAAAAGGCGAGTTACAAAATGCGCGTTTTATCTTTCTTCTCTAGAAAACTATTTAATCAATCATGCAGTAATATCTTGCACACTATGAGTTATTTTCTTTTCTCAAGCTAAATCACAAAGTCTATAAGTAATGCCTCATCAGATAGTAGCGACAGCATGACGTGGAGAAAAAGAGATCTTGTCTCTGATATTTTTTTTCATTCAAAGGAAACTGTTAAATCATTGGATCACATTTCGCCAAATGGGACCGTACCATGTACTAAAAATACACAGTCTCGCCATCTCCCTCTCCTCCCTCTCCCCCTCCCCCCCCTCCCCCCCTCCCCCCTCACCCCTAATCCCCTCCCCCCCCCTCCCCCCTCACCCCCTAATCCCCTCACCCCCTCACCCCCTTATCTCCTCACCCCCTCACCCCCTCCCTCCTCCCCCCCTCACCCCTCACCCCCTCACCCTCACCCCTCACCCTCACCCATCACCCCTTCACCCCTCACCCCCCACATCTCAACCCCCACAATTAATATAACAAATTAAAGAGACCCAACAATCAGCGAGCGCAAACTGAGCTGCCCGTGCCACGCTTGACTGATGAGGGGGCAAGTCTGGTGACGGGCTCCGTGTAACCGGCAGCGTGTTTGTGCAGGACTTGCTGTGACGCTGTGAGCGTGTGCAGCGACGCTGTTAGCGTGTGCAGCAACGCTGTGAGTGTGTGCAGCGGTACAAGTATTGAGCAAGGTACAGCCTCGTGGCTTGGCCTTCGTTTTTACCAGATTTGTAACTGATCAAAAATTTGGGATAGAATAAAATACAATATTGGTACAGATGGTCGACAGTTTACTTCGTGAGAAGCATCACGAGTGCACTGCAGAAATTGCTTCGAGATCTGTTCCATCGAGATCTGTTCCAGCTCCTACAATGCAGTTCAAAAATGATTAGCTTCAGCTGACATTCCTGACTGAGTGATAGTCATGTCACAAGATACATAATTAAGTAAGTTCATTGCTTACTGGTATTTACTAGGGATTTTCGGATTGGAAGGAAGGCATACAAAACCAATATGTGACATTTCAAACACTGGAGAGAAATATGGAACACAGCTTAACATAAATAACACACTACAAGGAAACCTCTCACAAATAATTAATCACCAGAATCTCAATTCCTGTCTCACTTACATTTCTAAAACTAAATTTCTGGTAATCTTTGTGCTTGCGAGGCATCACCTGTTCACTAAATGAAATATCTGGGACAAAGCACGCAGTGGGGACCAGCTAGCCATTTTTGAGAACCCATCTAAGATCCTTCCCGAGATCCTTCATTTTGGACGAGTCATAATTTCTAAAGTATTGCACCTAAAAACTTGAAATTAGTCTCATTATAAAGATCGATTTATTCTCCAACTCTGAGTGTATAATAAAACTGTCATACGCTCCCTGGAGGAAAATGAAGAGCAAGTTTCTCCTAGCCTCTGAATGGTCGACCGATTTTTCAAAAGGCTCATTTTGGACGAGTCATAATTTCTAAAGTATTGCACCTAAAAATTTGAAATTAGTCTCATTATAAAGATCGATTCATTCTCCAACTCTGAGTGTATAATAAAACTCTCATACGCTCCCTGGGGGATGACAGAGAGCAAGGTAACTCGGGAAGGATCTTAGATGGGTTCTCAAAAATGGCTAGCTGGTGCAGTGGGGCCTCTCATAAACCTGTACTCCCATGAATTACGCCCTAGTAAACAATGCTATGCAGAGAACTCACAATTACAATTTCACCAACATTAATCAATGAACTTGTTGAAGCCCTAATATTGACCAGCCTGTACGCCATTTTTCACAATTACTGGCGTCAGCTACTGAAATGTAGAATTAGAACACCGCAGACCCGTACACAACGATGCCGGCTACACTAAAATGTTAAAGAACTAAATACATTCAGATAACAAAGTACACAGTGATTGCTTCCTGGATGAAAAAAATTTCTAACTCCAAATGCCTTACCCTGTCTAACTTTTTCACCGCCCAAGCGATTTAATTACTTGGACGGCAAAAAACATGCATGCAGGTGGCGAAAAAGTTAGATTGGGTAGACGCACATCCTGGTCATTTTTATACCGACATCAGTTCTCGAGTTTCAACATGGGAAAGATGCACAGCACTGTTGAAACCCTCCCGGGAGGCAGCTTTTGTGAATGATCTTTTCACCACAGCCCATTGCGCACCGCCCGTTGCGACTCAAATGTTTACGTTTCGCAGTATCAACAAAACGAGCAAAAATTGCTTTCTGTTCATTTTTCACTTATCGCTTTTGAGCGCGAATCAACATTATCTCTCGCCTTTCCTTTTTTTTCTAAACATTTCAGTAACCATGAACATTCACGTCACACCAAAACTTCCGAGTGTCATGATAATTGAGATGATATATTCATTCTATTATTTTTTTTCTGAACTCACCCAGACCCACGCAAGCGATGCTAATTTTCTCAGTCAGTTTTGATGATTCAAAACCGTTATTTCTTTATAGAACCATGACGTATCTTGTACGTTGAGGTTTGTGGGGAATTTTTCCTGCACATTTTCCTAAATACTTTATTGGATATCCCGACGTTAATAGGCCAAAAGAGAACTGAAGTTTAATAACACAAATGAATTTAATTATTAGTTTCATTTTGCCACCTCTCAGCTCCAAGGAAGAAATGTCACTGCTAGTAGGGTAATTCATCATCAGCAAGCTTGTCTAGCTCAGAGCAGCCAGGCGTTAAAATTATATGAATCTAGCTAATATTTTAAAACTGGCCGATCAGTCAACGCATGATGTTATGTGAGGGCTTAAAGTTGAAAATGTTAGTTTGAAAGAATCGTTAGCCAAGATTACGAATGCAGTAAGCACATGGAGGCTGCAGGTTGATGTTTGCTTCGAGTGAACCGGGGCAGCTGGTCCTCCGGGGGCAACCCGAGGGCGAGACGCGACAGCTGCTGGTCACGCTCGGGATATCGGCAAGAGAACCGAAAGACACGAGGACCAGGGGAGCCAAGAGGACCAGCGGAGCCAAAAGGATCAGGGGAGCCAAGAGGACCAGGAGAGCCAAGAGGACCAGGAGAGCCAAGAGGACCAGGGGAGCCAAGAGAACTGAGGACTGAGAGCCAAGAGGACCAAGGGAGCCAAGACGACCAAGGGAGACAAGAAGACCAGGAGAGCCAAGAGGACCAGGGGATTTAAGAGGACCAGGGGAGCCAAGAGGATAAGGGGAGCCAAGAGGACCAGGAGAGCCAAGAGGACCAAGAGAGCCAAGAGGATTAGGGGAGCCAAGAGGACCAAAGGAGCCAAGAGGACCAGGGGGCCAAGAGGACCAGGGGAGCCAAGAGGACCAGGGGAGCAAAGAGGACCAGGGGAGCCGAGAGGACCAGGGGAGACAAGAGGACCACGAGAGCCATGAGGACCAGAGGAGCCAAGAGGATCAGGGGAGCCAAGAGGACCAGGGGAGCCAAGAGGAACAGAGGAGCCAAGAGGATCAGGGGAGCCAAGAGGACCAGGAGAGCCAAGAGGACCAGGAGAGCCAAGAGGACCAGGAGAGCCAAGAGGACCAGGGAAGCCAAGAGGACCAGGGGAGCCAAGAGGATCAGGGTATCCAAGAGGACCAGGAGAGCCAAGAGGACCAGGAGAGCCAAGAGGACCATGGGAGCCAAGAGGGCCAGGGGAACCAAGAGGACCAGGGGAGACAAGAGGACCAGGAGAGCCAAGAGGACCAGAGGAGCCAAGAGGACCAGGGAAGCCAAGAGGACCAGGGGAGCCAAGAGGACCAGAGGAGCCAAGAGGACCAGGGGAGCCAAGAGGACCAGGGGAGACAAGAGGACCAGGGGAGACAAGAGGACCAGGGGAGCCAAGAGGACCAGGGGAGCCAAGAGGACCAGGGGAGACAAGAGGACCAGTGGAGACAAGATGACCAGGGGAGCCAAGAGGACCAGGGCAAGCGAAGACACCTCCCCCATTGGATCAACAGACAAGCGTGAGCGTCGGTCTGAAACAGAATCCTTCACCGCGTCCTATGAAGATAAGAGTACTCTCAGAGATGCACGGGCGGAAAAATTGTAGTCTAATTTACGTAGATGATTTGAGTAATGGCCAAGAAGCAATAAAAGTAAGGTTAATGTTTATTACGAAAGGCAGATGCCCAATAGTGGTATAAATAGTTAATAATAACAACGATATTCACTCTAGCAGGGAAAGGGCAGCCCCCACTTTTATAGCAACAAACACGTCTGAAGAAGAAATCTCAATGTGGCTCAAAAGTAGCCATAATCATGCAGAATTTAATGAAGAAGCCTAAGCTTAGTCACCTACTCACGTATTTATTCACTGAAAAATTATCATATCGTGCCGGAGTAAAGGTTTGAAAAGGGCGCGGGACCACGGCTGTCCCAAAACCGCTCGCCACTCGACGAGTCAACTCTGGAGGATACGAACCATGCGACACTGGGCACTAGGTACGAACTGCCAGTTGCGCCTGCTGCCACCTCATAATCTGCCCGATGACCTGTCTGAGAATTCGCCTGACTTGCTCTATATATGCACCCTTCCGCTACGTGACCTCACCTGGCATGCAGGGCCGCCGGTCTAACATTGATGTATATAGTAAAATGTGAAGCTCCGACGGATCTGTGGCGAATATTCCCTACAGGTTATTTCATTGATTTATACTTTGTGATTTATCGTCTTCTTGACGATAATCTTGAGATCAAGATTAACCTTTTTACTACGCGCTCATGTAGCATTTCGAGAAAAAAAAAATAAAAAAAAACACTATATTCCCAATACAGACACTGGTGATTGGTTTTTAAAATATCTCAAACTAAAGATCCTTAGTTGATGAACATATATGGGCGCCGTTATTCCCATCTTAATTGTCAATCAAAATTAATTTAGAAAAAAATTAAAAATTTATTCTCTCTGTAGAATTATTTGATTTATTAAAGCAATATTTCTTAATGCAAGATTGCATCGACGAGTACTTTGAGAAATAACTTTCCAATATCTTATACTTTATTTTAATCCAATATATGTCGCTGAAATCCATTGCTCATGTAAAAATGTAACTATCAGCTCTTTTCTCTCCAAATTTCAAATAAAAAATTAAGTAAGGGTGAAAGGGTCTGCAGAAATACCTAATTTTCGAAATCACCTTCTAATACAATTTATGTCGTAAAATGTATTGAAGCAAGAAAAACTTGTTCGAAGTATATTCCACAAGATATGTCTCCTTCGGGAACTTGTTCACATTTGCTGTATTGATTTCGAGAAATATGATATTAGAGTTAAAAGATCATTGACTCACGTCTCATTTTGTGCACTCGTAATACAGTTTCTCAATTCCTCCACAGTACGAAATGGATATTAGGAAAGACTATCTGGATTTCACAAATTTAATATTTGAAAGCAGATCTCTTGTTCGAACTTTTCTTTTTGCATCAATGCATGGAGGGTGGTATTTTTGCATCACTGCATGGAGGGTGGTATTTTTGCATCACTGCATGGAGGGTGGTATTTTTGCATCACTGCATGGAGGGTGGTATTTTTGCATCACTGCATGGAGGGTGGTATTTTTGCATCACTGCATGGAGGGTGGTATTTTTGCATCACTGCATGGAGGGTGGTATTTTTGCATCACTGCATGGAGGGTGGTATTTTTGCATCACTGCATGGAGGGTGGTATTTTTGCATCACTGCATGGAGGGTGGTATTTTTGCATCACTGCATGGAGGGTGGTATTTTTGCATCACTGCATGGAGGGTGGTATTTTTGCATCACTGCATGGAGGGTGGTATTTTTGCATCACTGCATGGAGGGTGGTATTTTTGCATCACTGCATGGAGGGTGGTATTTTTGCATCACTGCATGGAGGGTGGTATTTTCAAACAATTTACCTCATCGTATAGTGGTTCAGCTTGCTGCGTAAGTTCTACACAAACTTGGCTACGTCAAGTGGACTCAGCCGCACTACTCCAATAATTTTATCTATTCATTTTTTGTATAAATTTTTTGGCAGATTTGATAAATTAAATCTGTCGAACTAAAAGTTAATTTTTTTAATGCATTTGATTTCATGCATGAATGTGTAGAAACAATGAGCGCTGAATGATGGGCGAACGATTTAGCATGTAGGTCTAGCTTCCAGCCCTGATCAAAACAAGGTATGGGAAAACAGCAGTATTATATACATGTGGGTGCAATAATTTACAGTTCAGATGAACAACAACCGAACGGCATAAAAACGCTTGAAAATAATCTGATTGTCACTATGTAGGGGTTAAATGCTTTGTAGAAGGTTGCTAATTTTCAGTAGCACCTCCCTCGAGTCTATCATGGGGTTTAAGCCCCGGTAAGGGATAGTAATAAATCGGTCCGAGAAATGGGTTTATTGTTTAGATTACTGAGGCCAGTAATCTCAAGAAGTAACGAGAACGTAAAATAGTGTGACTAAAAGTGAAAACGTAAGGGTAACTTGAATAAAGCGAAGGAAATGAGGCAATCGATAAAAGGAATAAGTGAGATGAGCCTCGAGACATTAAGATGATATTAGACGTTGCTACATTAACATAACGACATTATAATGTATGGTCAGGTGCGAGTAAGGTGCAAGTAAGTGGGTAAACAAAAGGGGGTAGCGCGGAGTAGGTCTGTGAAAACGGTCTACGTTAATACACATGTAAAGACATATTTCTAGCACGTTGACACGCCTAATGCAATTATTATGTCTAGGTACAAAAGATTAAAAAGAAATGACTATAACGACTATGGACACATATCATTATTAGTTCATTATCAAAATTCAACGTAATGTCTGTAAGTCGCACTAGTAATCACGAATTATGTAAAGAAATAATTATATTATTTTATCGTAAGCTCCGTTCTAAAATTCTCAATGTATTATAAGAACCAAAATTTTACACAGAACACAAGGCACGAAAGTAGTAGTTATTTCATCAACACAATAATTAAACACTGGCAGAAAATAGACACTCACCCAGACGGTTTTATGGAGAACACGGTACGACTACATCGAACTGGCGTTCGTTAGGAAATGGGCTGGTGTCTACCACTTGACGACCGACCTTGGCAAAATGTTGCCATATAGTCTTTAGTATTTCGATGCGCGAGGCGCTTGTGAAATAAAATGAAATTTGAGTCGCCATCGACACTTTAGTTTTAATATATAATTCATTACAATATATTTAGAATTTTTCCTAGGCGCCACAGGACTACCCTGGCCAGACGCGGAGCGCACAGAGGATACTGAGATAGGGAAAGCCAGGTAGTTAGAGGTAAAGGAAATCGGGAGTAGGACATTTGGCGAGAGCCTGTTTTAGGTCACTAAAAGATTGCTCTGCAGCCTCGGTCCATGTCAGCCGTTTTAGCTGCTGGGGTGGTGGCGAAATAGTTCGATTAACATAAAGCATTGTCGACAAGGAGAGGTATCATAGGAGAAAGACCAATATTAAACATGTTATTGAAACATTACAGGTCACGATAGTACTGAGGACAGGCGCAGTCAGCAATGGTTGCTACTCTTATCAGTAGGGGCCGTACGCCGCCTGCGCTTACCTCGTACTCAAGGAAGGTAGGTTTAATTTGACAGGAGCTACATTTGTCTGACGACAAACACTACCTGTGTTGAACCAGAAGGGAAAAAAATCAGGGTAGATCTACAGGCAAAGGAGTTTGAAAAGTCGGTTCTGAGGATAGTTTCCGAGGAAATTCAGGAATGAACACAATTTTGGACATATTATGTCAGAATTTAGTTTTAATTATGGCGCCTCTGTCGTTCACCACTTCAAACAGGAAACCTAAGCATGATATCCTCAAGATACGAATGTCATGGCTACCTGAGAAGCAGTGGAAATATTGAGTGGAACAGACAACAACATCTGTGTGCTGTCAAGAACCAGGATGTGAAGTTTCTAGCGAGAAAAACATGAGCAGGACTGTCGGCAATAGCACGTTTTAGGTCACTTAAAAGGTAACTTTTTAGCCTTAGTCTCTCAAGTAATTCGTTCGGTAAAGGTACGTTCAGTAAGGCCCTGGGCGATGCTATCGGAAATCGGAGGAATATCATTAGGCGATAGGAGTCAAGCATGCCACAGGAGTATCAAGAACGAGTGCGGTCAGGAATTATAGTGGCTGCTCTGTCAGCAGGGACCGTTTACCGTATGCACTCGTCTCATACAAGAAGAAAGGCTACTTTTTTTTGTTTGTTATGGAAACTTCACATTTTTACGACAGTAAGTCATAACGAGCTATTTGCGAGGAATTAAGTAAATAAGTTAATAATATATACTTGCCGCTATGCAGAAGCACAAGATATTTTTTTTAGATAGGAAACATTTTTTTTTTAAACAATTTTAAACAATTTTTAAACAATTTAAACAATTTATTTACCACAGGAGATACAGAGGTAGAATGTTTCTTAAGTCTAGTACAATGGACAAGTTTGAATATAGCTACCTGTGGGCCCGAATAAGTTCAGCGACTTCTGGGGCATCCTACCATCAACATTATTCTAAGGTGTACATTAATGTTTAACCTAAATCACTTAACCTAGTTTCACATTAGACTGATCAGTGAGATAATTCAATCGATATCAGATATTTCATTTTACAATATAGGTTATGTGGACTATATTTAACAGTACATTCGATAAAAGATTTAACAGCAGACTGAAGGCGAATTACATATTACCCATGGCAAATTTCATTATTGGAAACAGTCATGTTGGAGAGAAGATTTGACTTGGTGATCTTACATGACTAATATTCCGATAGGAAGTGAGTCTCGAGATTTCTTTTGAATAACTTGTAAGAATTACTATCACGGATCTCCGCAGGTATTGAGTTCCAAGTTTTCCAACGAAGAGGATACTGTGTTGCGACCGGGCCTTTGAATAATAAGGAAGCATGAATTTACTTCTATTTCGGGTTAAATGGTCGTGATGACCAGTTTGCGCACTTAATAATAGTTTCAGGCTATTGTCGCCATCATTTTTAATGTTTTGTAAATGAAATTACAAATGGAGATTTTATAGAGATCTGGAAGTTTAAGTATTTGTAAATTTTTGAATGAATCATTTGTGTGAGCATTATATTCTAGATTCTTTACCGCTCTGATTGCTCTTTTTTGCAGAGTAAAAATTATATTGGTTTTATTTTTATCAGTTCCGTGCCATGCTTCTATTCCGTACTGCAAGTATGGTGAAATGAGCGTTCGGTAGAGCATTCGTAAAGCTGTTTCAGGCAGGTAATTTTTAACTTTATTCAGGATTCCGATGGATTTCGATAATTTAGAACTAATATTAGCGATGTGCTCTTTAAAGGTCAGATGTTTATCTATTATGATGCCCAGAAACTTGCATGAGTTGGTTTCTTCGATTTCACCTTCGCCAATTTTTATGTGTGGGAGAGATATGCTTTTCTTGTATGAGAATGTAATATACTTTGTTTTTTCGATGTTGAGGCTTATTTTATTAGCTTTAAGCCATAATGAAACCTTATGGAGTTCATTATTTATGCTCTCCGCAATCATAGCGGGATTTTGGCTCGGAAGGACCGTAGAAAGCGTGCTGTCATCGGCAAAAAGTATGAATTTGAAAAATGTTGTTGATTTGATAATATCATTTATAAATATCAGAAATAGGAGAGGCCCTAGGACAGACCCTTGTGGAACTCCATGGCTAATTGTCTGTGGGTCCGATTTTGCGTCGTCAACGACAACGTATTGCTTCCGATTTGTTAGGTATGATTTGAACCAATCATGGGCAATTCCTCGAATGCCATAACAGTGTAGTTTCGAGAGTAATATCTTATGGTCCACACAGTCGAATGCTTTTCGAAAGTCAAGAAAAACGGAGAAAACAAGCTTTCCTTCATCTATATTAGAGTAAAGGTACTGTAAATGATTTAATACAGCTTGTGTCGTTGATTTCTTAGAACGAAAACCGAATTGTCCGTCATAGAGAAAAGATTTTTGTTCAAAATACGAATACACTTTTTTATACACAATTTTTTCAAATATTTTGCTCATAATTGGTAAAACAGAGATAGGTCTATAATTATTAACGCAGTTTTTATCACCATTTTTAAAAATAGGGGTGACTCTGGCAGTTTTGAGAGAGTTGGGGAAGATACCTTGAGAAAGCGAATGGTTGATAATATCAGATATGCACGGTGCTATTATATCAGCAATAGCCTTAAGAACTTTAGCTGAAAATGTATTTAATCCATTTGATTTATTTTTCAAGTTGTTTATGCATGTAATTACATCGGAGGGGTTAGTTGGCGGGAAAAAGAAAGAGTTGTGTTCACGGACATGGTCCATGTATTGCAAGTGGTCTGTAGGTTCACTAACGACACTATCGGCTATATTTTTTCCTATATTTATAAAAAAGTTGTTGAACACTGTTGCAATATCTTGTTTATCATGATATTTTTCATTTTCGTGAACGATGGATTCAATTGTTTTTTTAGCGTTATTATTCGGTCTATAGCATGAATTAAGCAGGCGCCAAGTTTTTTTAATATCAGTTTTGTAGTCAGTGAATTTGCGCGTAAAGTAGTTTCGTTTCGATGTTCGTATTTGATTTGTCACATGATTCCTGAATCTGTTATACGTTAATCTAGAGATTCGTCCTTCGTATAGTAAGGCTAAGTATGCTTGACGTTTCTTTATATTGATCACGATATCTTCAGTAATCCAAGGTTTTTGTCTATTTTTCGGCGTAATTGTGCGGGTGATTATTGGACAACATTGGTTATATGCGGTCGTTATAGTTTCAGTTAGTTTTAGTATTGCTTGGTCAATGTTAATCGCATTATTGTCTAGTTCATAGATGTCCAATGATGGCATTAATTCTTCTAGAACAGTTCGCATTGTCCCCAAGTTATATTCGTTTATACAACGATATGAAAAAGTCTCAGCATGTGGGCTGTTGCAGGGACTATAGACATTCTTCTTGATGAGAAACACCGGAAAATGGTCAGATAAGTCAGAAATTATTATTCCTGTAAGAAAATCAGTCGGATCTAACATAAAAATATTATCGAGCAACGTGGCAGATTCGGATGTAATACGCGTAGGTTTCGTGATGATTGGAAGGAAGGAGTTAGACTGAAAAACATTTATGAAGTTTGAGATTTGTTCACAGCTTTCATATTGAAGAAGATCGTAGTTGAAATCCCCGCAAATTATTATGTCATTGTATAGAGATTTGTTAAACTGAGATATTATGCTTTGAAGCTCGTTCAGGAAAGAAATGTTGCAAGCTGTTGGGGGCCTATATACAGTCCCAAGTACAATCCGTTTACCATTTTTCGTTAGTTCTATAAATAGAGTCTCAATATGTTCACGATTCATAGTCGCACTTATAATGTTTTTCGATGATATGTGTTTAGATATGTACGTACTGATGCCACCACCACGTTTGTTGCTACGGAGTGAATGATGGCTATTATAGTTCTGAATTTGAATTAGGTCTTTAGTTGAGTCATCTAGCCAACTTTCGGTGAAACTGAGAACATCAAAATTGCTGTTTAGCTCAGTGATAGTACAAGATATTTCATCTATTTTCGGATAAATGGACCTACAGTTCCAACATAATACTGAGAGATCGTTACAGGTTTTTCTCATCGATTCATTGAATTCTTTAATATTTAGGTATTTACAATTCCCAGTTTCATTTAGGTTTGGATGCAGTCTATTCAAATGATTGAGATCTGGATCAATATCATCGAAAATATCAACATGGTCAGTCATAAAGATTAAGAAACAGTAAGTAAAATGTGACGTAAAAAATAAAGATGATACAGACTACAAGGTCAAGTTAAAAGTAAAGACATTCCTACTTATAGTAAAATTTAAGAAATAGAGAGAAACTAAAACACACAGAGATTATTAGTGTAAAATTATTTAAAATCTAGAATGATTTCATAAGGAGATGGCTAACTAATTTGAAAGAGAAGAAGGAGATTGTAGACAGAACGTCCAGGAACGCTTCCTCAAAATCAAAAATTGAGTTCATCTTCCGGAAAATGGAACATTTTTGCACGTAGAGAAGCTACATACGTGAGTCATTAGACGAAGTAAAAGAATCAAATCCGTTCATAGTAGACATAATGAAGAAGAGTATAGGTTCCACCAAGAAAAGTAGAAAAAGCAAAAGGAAAAGTAGAAACGAGAATGAGGGATCTTCGATGGCAAAACATCATAATAGGAGGTTACTTAACCAAATTGAGATTTACAACAGTAGTTCCTAAGTATCAGAGAAAACGAAACGCGAGAATTAGAAAAAAATAGCATAAATAGGGAAGACTTTAGAAAGAAAAAATGCTGCGCAACTGGCCAATGGAAATGATGGGTACACTCAGGAAAAATATAAATTATTTATCACGAAACTGCAAATGGGGAGAAATTAACCGTCTGGGATTTTATTTCAGTGTCCAACTTACGGCCAGTGCTGCTATAATTGTGTTCGGCTTCATGGGCACCACGCTGGGTCTTCTTTCTTCTTTCTTGGTAATGGCGTCCACTTAACCGGTTGGCTTGCAGGAGTTCAGCTGCTGGGTTCGGCGATCGGCAATGCTACCCCCCTTTTTTGTTATAATTATGTATAATGGGTGTTTTTTTATGTGTGAGTAAAAATATGAGGTGGGTGAATATAATGAAGGTGGGTGTTGGAGCGAAAGGGTCACCACTGTAGAAGGTTGCTAATTTTCTGTAGCACCTCCCTCGAGTCTATCATGGGGTTTAAGCCCCGGTAAGGGATAGTAACAAATCGGTCCGAGAAATGGGTTTATTGTTTAGATTACTGAGGCCAGTAATCTCAAGAAGTAACGAGAACGTAAAATAGTGTGACTAAAAGTGTAAACGTAAGGGTAACTTGAATAAAGCGAAGGAAATGAGGCAATCGATAAAAGGAATAAGTGAGATGAGCCTTGAGACATTAAGATGATATTAGACGTTGCTACATTAACATGTTAGGGTTTGGGGGGGGTATGCTAGTTATCCGCTTCCAAACCCTAATCAATCACTCGATAGTATTCTTAAACCGTGAGAGAAGGGTAATAAGGCGAGGGAACTCAGCTCGGTCTTTATTCGGAGGAACGCCAGGCTGACTGGCGGTGAGCTTGACTGGAAGATTTTCGCCAGGCTGACTGGCGGTGAGCTTGACTGGAAGATTTTCTCTAGGTGAGCCTCTCCGTCCCAGCTAGGTCCGGCGCGCGATGGTGTCGGCAGGATGTAATGAGTTGTGTTTTGGGAATTTATATAAGCCCAATTTAGACTACTAGTAGCATACGCCTTTGGAAAACCCGTGACGTTTGGTGGTGTCACTTTAAGGTATCAGTTCTATTAATCCCAAGCTGGACAAGCGAGTTATCGTAGTCGAAGCAGGTAGTTTAGCTAGCCGGGGAGTGGAGTCTTAGGCTTACTAGCTTCAAAATTAACCCATATGAATTGCAAAGGGAATAGATTGTAAATGAAGTCTCTCAGGCCCAGGGAGTGTGTGTGTGGTGGCGTTTGGCGATGTCGTTGAGGTTGAGGGCTGTACGCACGCTAGAGAGTCACGAAAGAGAGTGAGTGAGTGAATGAGTTCAAGCGTCGCGCTTGGGTGTTGCCACTTCCGGCGGCTTAAAACTCGAAATGTCGAATGATTATTTTATCTCTCATGTATTGACACAAAAACTTCAATGATTACGAATTAGAAGTAGAAAATAATTAATAATAATTTAGAGTAAGATTTTTAATGCTAATAATTATTTTATTTAGGTGCGAATAAGAAAGTTTATAATTTTACGCTTTTGTAGCTGATGCTACAAACATAACGACATTATAATGTATGGTCAGGTGCGAGTAAGGTGCAAGTAAGTGGGTAAACAAAAGGGGGTAGCGCGGAGTAGGCCTGTGAAAACGGTCTACGTTAATACACATGTAAAGACATATTTCTAGCACGTTGACACGCCTAATGCAATTATTATGTCTAGGTACAAAAGATTTAAAAGAAATGACTATAACGACTATGGACACATATCATTATTAGTTCATTATCAAAATTCAACGTAATGTCTGTAAGTCGCACTAGTAATCACGAATTATGTAAAGAAATAATTATATTATTTTATCGTAAGCTCCGTTCTAAAATTCTCAATGTATTATAAGAACCAAAATTTTACACAGAACACAAGGCACGAAAGTAGTAGTTATTTCATCAACACAATAATTAAACACTGTCAGAAAATAGACACTCACCCACACGGATTTATGGAGGACACGGTACGACTACATCGAACTGGCGTTCGTTAGGAAATGGGCTGGTGTCTACCACTTGACGACCGACCTTGGCAAAATGTTGCCATATAGTCTTTAGTATTTCGATGCGCGAGGCGCTTGTGAAATAAAATGAAATTTGAGTCGCCATCGACACTTTAGTTTTAATATATAATTCATTACAATATATTTAGAATTTTTCCTAGGCGCCACAGCTTTATGAACGGCCAAGAAAAATTTCGATGAGCAAGATCAAATCAAAGATGAATTTCATTGAGAAAATAATGTAAGTTATAATATACGAGCTCGTACCAATCATGGCATATATGAAAAAAGACTTTTGGGATAGTTGCCTTTCTTCTCGCATTTTTAATTTTTCGTTTCCTATTTCGGCTCTCCTTGCAGCGACTTCCTTTTCAGTTTCAAGCTGCATCAATAGCTACCTCACCTGTTCTATACCCCTTTTATACTGACATGAGCCGCAGCACGTGTGTTTCGTGATGGTCTATCTTCTAAGAGTTACCTTCCTGCTCTCTGTATTTGTAACGCTTACCTCCCTTTATTCTCTTTAGTGTCCACCCGCTTTTCTGTTTCGTTTTCTAGATGTTGAGAAAACCTTATCTCAGGACGCACTCTTATCTGTTTGAGTCTAACACGAGCAGCGCTACCGTCAACCGTCATGTGATCTTCTGGTACCTGCTTTATCTTGCGATAGGTTCTGGAGTCAAAGTGTCTCTAATTCTATCATGCATTTCTATCTTCCCTCGAGAGAAGACTTAAATGTTATTTATAAATGAGATTTCTAGTAGTGACGTAGCATGTACCAATTTGATAACAAAACGCGGAATTTTTAAAAAGTCTTGAATATCCTGCGAAGTAAAGGCCGAATCACAATTTTTCTTACCTCCAATAGCAGCAGTTATATTCCCCATAATAATGAATACACAGCTGGTCGCTTGCTTTCTTGGTTAGTGTGTCCGAACACTTCGAATTAAATGCAAATTTTATTTTTCATTTCAACTGCAATATGTTTTTACTAATTTAGAATTCATTCTGAAATAATCATAACTCGTTATTATAGGAATCTGAAGAAGAACGGAAAAGCATTCTAATTTTTCATTTGAAACCTGCTTTCAGGACTGATAATAGCCCCTATTTGGGAAAAATCTTACACACATAACATGACTTTACTAGTGCAGTCATATCACACGTGGTGACAGTACGAAGTAGAACTCTACCGAATCAGTTGAGGAAACTAGCAATCTTTATCATTAAATTGCTTTAAATTAGAAGAATGTTTTAATTGAGACACGTATTACAACAATCCATGTAGCAAATTTTCGTAAGCAAATAAGCACAGACGATAAAGCCAACTAACGATGTGTTCCAATACACGTTGCCCAGTATCAGTAGCCAGGCTTTTAGGGAAAAGAGAAATTTTACCGATAAAATCTTTCTCAAAATTTTTGTTGCATGCAGAAAAAATACGTTTAATTTTCCTCGATTCGAGTTGATATTGAGATATTTCAACACCATAAGTTCTAGGTTAAATTTTTATTAATTTAATTACCTCTCTACCTACATAAGCCGAGTCTTTTTACTACCAAACGACTGTTCAAGCAGCATTTTTTCAGCAGAATTATTGTAATTGGAGGCCGATTTTACTAGCTAGACCCTTGATCAAAATGCACAACAGAATTTTTTACTTTTTCCCCATTTGTTCTTCATTTTGGATTTCTGCCGTTCACTTTGAATGGGTAGTTTTTCGAAATAGTTTCTTTCTGAAATTCGTGCTTCGATCAA
Source organism: Morinoia aosen (assembly GCA_030386875.1). Taxonomy (NCBI): domain Eukaryota; kingdom Metazoa; phylum Arthropoda; class Malacostraca; order Amphipoda; family Talitridae; genus Morinoia; species Morinoia aosen. The sequence continues at coordinate 9,769,818 of CM059568.1, read as the reverse complement.
GCATCATTCTGTAGAAAAAAAATGTCCTGGTCCTACCCAAGTGTATTTGTGCGGTGTTTTCAACAGAAAATAGCTACCTACGGATTATAGCAAACAGTAATTTGGAAAAAAGTGAAAGAACTTAGTGAAGAAAATGTTCTACTCCTTCAGCTGTATTTCACTCACTCATATTCTCTTCTCAGGATTCTTTCTCTTCTCAGGCAGGAAACTCGAAACACTTTTTGACGTTCCGATTGTAATAATTGAAAGATCAATATAGGTGTTTCTGTTTAATATTCCTATCAATGGATTGACAACGCACTTGAATGACGTACACGTTTCTAGAATATTTTTATGACAATCGGTCGATTGTACTAAATTTTCTAGCCGCACTCGCTAAACTAATTGAAGCTGTAGCCGAGTGGTTAAGAACGCTCCTTTCCGTGAAGGTGTCGAGGGTTTGAATCCCGGTGCTACTTGGCGATTTTCCCCGTGGGTATGAGGGAAAACTCAAGCACAATACCTCATTCTACTCAGGTGTCTAAAATGGGTACCGGCTTGACCGGGGGAAACTGTCATGGCGTCCTAGTGTTAGTAATGAGGTATTTGAAAAACAATGTACAAGGTGAAATGTATCAGGCTTAATTGATTGCAATAAAGCATTCTTTGAAGACCGAAGAGCAAAAAGAAGATCCAGTAGAAAATCGTACATTATATTTATTGCACTGGGTATTGTTTTTACACTGGTTCTTCTTTTCATTTTACGAGTAAGGATGTTGATGAATCTCCATTTTGGAAAAATAAGGCCAAAGATTTTCAAAGCACGTAAGTTTATTGAACCATCCCTTAAGGTTATGCAAGTGATAATGGCACGGTTGAAATTTTTTACTTGTTTTTATTCGAATCCATTCCAAAGTTATCCTATGAAGTTTTGCCTGGTGCGTGTAATGCAATTTTTACTTATTAGTTTTAAGTATACCGGTTTGACGTGCGGGCATCATCAAAGGTTAGACAATTAAGTAATTAAGTTTTGACAGGGTCACCAGCATTTACTGTGCCTATGGCTAGGCACATAAATACAAATTTAATATTTATTATTGAAGTCTGTTTGGCCCTTTGACTCAGAAGGAGTAGGTAATCGGGTGCTCTACTGGCACCGAGGTTTTCAGATCACTTGCACGAAACTATACCTTGTGGGACAGTGAAAGAGTCTGATATTCTCGCCTCTTTCTTATTTTGTCGCTGACGGGTGCCGTGGCCACGGTCCACTCACTGGGGTGAATCCGCTTCTTGAGGCGGGGTTCCAGATCCAGTCCGGGTGGCGTACTCCAACCGCGCGAGGCGGCTCGTGGGAGTCCGTTGTGGGTCCAGGTGAGGACTTGAATGTGAGTGTAGTTATCCGCTAATGCGGGTGATTAGAGTGGCTTAGCGAGTGGAGATGGCCGTAGTGGAATGGACGGCGAGAAGGAAAAGGTGAAGCCTGAACGCTTGAAGCGAGGCGATAGTGGGGGATTGAGTGTTCAACGAGAATTAGCAAGTCTCGAAAGAGGATCTCGAAAGAGGCAGTACTTTAGGAATAGTTACTGCGTGTGGAGCCGTGTGGCTGAGTGAATCTGAGAAACTTCTCAAGTGAATCTGAGGAAGGTCTAGTTTCTTTTTGGCCCAATGGCGGGGATTGAGGACTAGGTGGTTGTGTTTGTGTGTTGGCTCGTAGGTCCTTCTGTACGGGAGAGAGGTGCTGGGTTACTTTTTCAAGCACAGTTAAAGAGGGAGAACAGTCGCTGCACAAGCCAGGCTGCGAGCGACTGCTGATTAACAAGCTTCCTCAAAGCGAGGAGTCTCTACGAAGTAATATAAACACAAACTCTAGCGCCTGAGCAAGGCCGACATTTGACTTCGCAGTATGTGAATATATAGACTAAAAATATACTCATTCCACAACTGTTGTCAGTTGGGTGGTTGTTAGGATTTAAACATATACTATAGCTGCCTTATTCAGCATGCTGCTGAGACTACAATGTAACTCTAAAACTGGTTATAAAAATACATATAAAAATGGAGTAGCACATAAAAGGGCACACAGTAAAAACAAACTCAAGATGGAAACAAAGTTACAGTGATTCAGCAAAGGTTAGCAAACGCTCAATTAAATTCAGGGAAACATAAATGATCTTTGTGGACAGCAAAGTGTCTTAAAACACTATGGCTCAGCACCGATAAAATATCTAAGGAGCTAATGTCAACATCGTAATAATATTAAGAGCACAATACAGATTAATCGGAGACCCGCAAAAATAAAAGGGAAAATAATGACAAAGATGGCGCAGTAAGCTTGAAGCTTGTACCTAACTAACACTGGCACAGATGTAACACAGTGAATGTTCCTAAATTAATCACAAAATGAGCTCTCACTACACAAAAAAGTTAATATGATGGTGTCTAGACACAATAAAACACTCAACATTAAACACTTGTTACTTACATATGCCCCTCTGGGGCCCAAGCACTACACTCAGACGAATCTCTTACGTGAATGACAAACTCTGCCTGGAGAGCTGGCTTTATATACGTACTACCGGAAACTTGCAAAATGGTTCTGCGTGAAAGCGCGATGAAAGCTGATGCTTCGAAAAATGTTTGAATATTTTGGGTCAAATTTTAATAGATTTCGGAGTAATGTTGAATGACTTATGTTATCTAAAATTGTGAAAATGATTGTGTTAATCTTATTTAATTTTTAGAGGATAGTGTAGTGATCGCCCTCAGCCGTACTTCAGTCTAAATTTCAGAAATTATTAAAACCATCTTCTAAAAATTAAATAAAGTTAACGTAATCATTCTTAAAATTTTAGATCACTATTTTCATTCAACATTACCCTTAAATCTATTAAAATTTGACCAAAGAAATACTTCGACAAGAAAGAACGGCGTTTTTACCTAGAACCATATCGCAAGTTCATCCGTTTCCGGAAAATTCCGGAAACGCTCGTCCGCTCAAAGCGCATATAAGGCTGGCTTCCCAGGCAGAGTCGTCATTCTCGTATAGATCCTCCTGACTAGCGCTTGGGCCCCAGAGCGGGCAATTGTAAGTATCAAGTGTTAATGATAAGTGTGTATTATGTCTTAACTTTCCTGTGTTGTGTCCCCGTGTTAGGGAGCGCTCGTTATTGTGTCGTAGAAATATTCACTATGTTGTCTCTGTGCCAGTGTTAGTTAGGCACCAGCCTCAAGCTCACTGCCCCATCTTTGTCATTGTTATCGTGTTTACTATTCTCCGATGATGCCGTATTGTGCTGTCAGTGATAACTGATGTTGGCATTGGCTCCTTAGATATTTTTTAGTGCTGAGCATAGTGTTAAGACACTTTGCTGTCCACAGAGATCATCTTTGGTTTGCTCATCTTTTGTGTGTTCCAGCTTCTAATTAATTGTGTTCTCAACTTTTGTATTTTGATTAAGTCAGGTTTAAATAATTTTGGAATTCCTCTGCAATTTTTAGTCAATGTTTAAATTCATATCTTGAGAAATGAAGCAATGATAGGTTATTTAAACCAATAGAGATTGTATCTTCTGTAGTCACTCACTCAAGTCAAGTCACATAAATAATCATTCTTTCTTGCTCATCTGAATAATAGAGTATAGAGACTTCACCTTTTCTCATACTTATATCTTAGTACATTAATTGTCTAATTACCTCAGTGCTTTAGCTATTATTTTGGCTGTAGTTCATTTAAACTCAGTTGGGCTGCTGCTTGTAATGTCAGGATAGAGCTTGTGACCAGTTGGTCTGGAACACTGATTCTGGTGTTAAGATGATTCAGGCTGCGACTCGGGCGCTAGAGTTGCGGACTGATTCTTATCACCGGACTCCTGCCATTGTTTATCCTGTTAATGTTGCAGTTTGCGCAGTCTTGCACATGTGTTATGAATGGACTCGTTTTTTTTTTGTTCAAATAATCCAGCACGATGTCCCCTGACAGGATCGACTGGACCACACATCCATGCACTCACAAACACGTATGAAACCAAACCCTAACTTCTTAATTTAAGGAGCTTACCTCCTCCAAGTTTTCGCCTTCAAGTCTCCTCCGGGTTCATCCTCCGGGTTTTGCCTCTGAGTTGATTCTCCGAGTTTCCCCTCCTATTTAACTTGTGAAACTGGAAGGCCTGCATCCCTGCAGCTAAGCCGCTTGAACCTTTAGTTGTGACTACCTTTGGGTCGAGAGTCCCTTCCTACCGAGTTTTCCCAACCGGTAGCTATCCCCATACTCATCACTACATTCACCACTCACTTAGTGTCGGAACCTCCCACACTTACACCATCATCGACTTCACACTCCAGCACACGCTTCCACAAGCCTGAGCTGAACGAATCGTCTGAAGTTATTCAACGTCCTCGGACTCTCACCCAGATCGTCTCTCGAACAGGAATCAAGCCTCACACTTAGGCGTGCAACCTTCTCCTCAATAAATCCCCATACCGGCGAGTGAAACTATTCTCTCATTTCCCCCGGTGTTGGCTTGTGGTAATTTTTGTTGTTGATTGTAGACGCTTGAAATATTGCGTCCGAATACCGCCTAACTCCTTCTGAGTCAGAGGCCGTAATTCATTCATTTAGCTATTAAGTGTGCTCTACCAGGAGCACTGGTGACCCGCCTTTGTAAAAAAAACATCTCCTTGTGAAAAGATAAATTCCTCGATATTCAACCTTTAAAAATCAAATTCAATTAGTTCCCCATTTGGGAGAAGTTCACAAGTTCATAATAGTTTTAAAAATTATGAAATTTAGAGTGAAGTGCGGCTGAGGGCCTACACTACAATCCCTACGTAAACAAGAAAATCAAATGAAAAAGAACATGTGTTCGAATTGTACATTTAAAGACAGTTTTTACTAAAGAAGTGTTGCTCCAAGTTAGAAATGAGAAATTACCTGAATGATGTAATTCTTCGCTAGTAGGAAAGCCATTAGCAGAATTGAGAAATTTTTGCTCCACCTGAAGGAAACTTTTAATAATCGCACCATATTTTACAGCTGGCGATACAGCTATGCAGTTACAAATTCTCAAAGTAGAAGTAGTCTGAAACTTTTTATTACCAAATGGATATCAGTGTCAGCTATATATTCAAGGAAATATTTTTGACTACATTGGATATGAGAATCATGCCATAGAGTTCTTAATATTATCAGAATTGTAAGGCCAGGTGTTGATGCTGCTTCGGCCGTTGAGTTCCGATTAAGGCGAGTAAAGCAGCGGCCTTACATTATATACTCCTCCTGCGGTTGGTATCGTTGATACCCGACGGAGGAGTGGGAACTTTTTTTTGGATTAATTTACATTGATACATATTAAGAATACTGAACAGTTGCATGACTAGAAATGAGATTTTAGGAGTAACTAGGGTAAAGCACTACAGAATCAACCGATATTTAATAATGAGATTTCATTTTAAGAACGGTGCAATAAGATTTTCTGCAGATACATTCAGACAGAGATGGACCATATTTATTTTGATCATATACAATGTAACGCACCTTGTAATAGACTCTACTTCATTACTGGATTTTTTCAAAAGCTAAATATTTTTTTCTCCGATGTTCCGTATAAAACGACTGTGTTGATGGACATCCGACTTGCATGTTCAAACTTCAAAACACGGTCACCCAGGTTGTGAAAGCGGTTGAAGGTGGACGTGTGTTAACTGTGTCAACCGGTTGCTTGAATTGCCTCGCAAGTAAAAGAAATAAAGTGAATAATAAGCCATTCAAAAAACTCGTATGCCAAAGAAAAGACATAGAAGGGGACATGGCTCTTACTCTAAGGCACTGGCAGCATCAACTTTTGGGGACAAAGGTATTGGCAAAATCTCAAGGAACCTGGGAAGAAGCCTTCTTGTTATCACCATGAAAGAACACTATCAGGATCCCTCCGAGCTGTTGAACACTACGGAGATAGGCCCCTGGACAGTTAAGTGTCGGCTGCCAGTCAGTCAGACTACCTCTGTGGGAATCATTGGACCATTTGGAGAGGACATTACTAATGAAGAACTGACAGAGGCACTCAAGGATGCACATTTTGATGGAGCTGTGGCAGAGCGGATATACAAAGGCAAGGATTAAATCAAAACATCAATGTTCGAAGTTATTTTTGAAGCAAAAGCCTTACCACCATATGTTAGAGTTGGCTATCAACAATACAGAGTCAATACATTCATTGGAAAACCATGGCAGTGCTATAAGTGTCAACGATTTGGGCACAGTGCGGCTTACTGCAGATCTGCTCCTCGCTGTGTAGTATGTAGTGGCCCTCACAATAATAGTGAGTGCACAACAATGACCACAAAAAACTATTGCAACTGTGGTGGCAACCACACAGCAAATTATGGAGGATGTCCAAAAATGCAGCAAGCAAAAGAAGTGGAGAAAACACGCCAACTTCAAAAGCTATCCTACAGAGATGCAGTAAAGGAAGTTCTTAAACAAAATGCAACACCACAAACTCAATCTCAATTTGTGCTGCCTGCCATCTCTACTTTGACAAGAAGTCAACCAGATTCTGGCTACCTGAGGAACACAGAAGCCCCAAAAATTACCAAGACTGTTGGCACCCAAACTAACAATGAACCTGATATGCCTGCTCAAAAACATGTCACCATCAACCAACTGGTGAATCTCCTGATAAAGATATTTACAACTACTGAGAAAAAGGATATTCAAATGGATGCATCTGGGATGGTACACAAAATTGCTGCAGAAACTTTCCAACTTTAATCCCTACAGGCTCCATCCAAAAATCCTCAACAAACAATAGTACAATCTGAGTGTTCTGATATAATTTCCCAGAAAACTTTTCAAAAAATTACAAAGATCATGCCCCAAATGGAAATAACACCCTCTCCTGTAATTGGACGAACCAACCCACACAAAAAAAAACTAAGCCCAACATTGAAATGCAATTGAAAAAACCAGCAGAAAAATTTCTCCACAACACTAGAAAAGCCTTGCAAAATCCTACTGATGCTGGGTATGCCACCAAACAACAAAGATGTCAACAAAAAAAGAACTAATAATATTTCAGTGGAACTGCAGAAGTATAAGCAATAAGTTGAGCAACTTCAAAATTAAACTATATACTCTTAAGCCACACATTGCCTGTCTCTATGAGACATGGCTTTCACCAAATTTTGAACCTCGTTTTGTTGGGTTCTCGGCTGTTTACATGCATAGAATAGATATGCATGCTGGTGGAGGTGAAGCAATTCTGGTCAGAAATGATGTCCCCTACACTGATATTCAGTTGATAAAATTTGTACCCAGTTCTCTTGAAGTTCTGGGAATCAGCATTTTTTTGCAAAATAATGCTCCTCTCTCTATACTCTGTGTCTACAATCCAAATAAAATTATTACTACAAGAGAAATATTACATTATATGCATCAACTGGAACCTGCCCGCATTGTGGTTGGGGATTTCAATGCGCACCATCCAATGTGGGAACCTGCAAAACAGGCCAACACTACTGGTCGGAACATAGCTCAACTGTTGCTAGATGATCCTTCTATAGCATTGATAACTCCTCCTTCCCTGCCCACCTACTATAACATTTATCAGAACTCATTTTCTACACTTGATTTGGCTTTTGTCTCTGCAAGCCTTCAGCCCACAGTATCTGTAACAACGGAGGAAGATATGGGAAGTGACCACTATCCCATTCTTATCAGCATTGGAGTGGAGCCTTCAACAGTGAAGTTCCGAAGGCAGCCAACGTGGAAATTTGAGAGTGGGTCATGGGATGACTGGACTGCATCTCTGCAACAGCCTGAGCTCTTGGAGGTGGGAGATCTTGAGCAGGAATTTGCAGACCTCACAAACAACATGATCAAAGCCAGCCATAAAGTTTTCAAACAAACTAAAGAATATATCTGTCCTAAGTATAATAAGTCTTGGTGGAACTCACAATGTGCAGCAGCAGTAAAAGCAAAACAAGATGCAAAATTTAGCCTAATCAATCAACCTTCTTAAGAAAATCTAATTGCATACAAACGCTCTCAGGCTAGAGTCAAGTTTGAGGTTAAAAAGGCAAAAAAGGAATCTTGGATTTCCTTCTGCAGTAAGATAACAACTGACACCTCTGTTTCATTAATTTGGAAAAAGATAAAAAATCTGCAGACCCCATTCTGTAGGAAAGCTCAGCCTCTTTTAACAAGGGATTCAATAATAGCTGACTCATATTCTAAAGCAAATGCCTTGGCTGACCACTATCAAAAAAGAATGTCATCCCCTTCTCCATCTCCATTTCCACAGTTCACTTTGCTTCCTCTTGCTGTAGCCTTCAATGATGATGCTCCCTCCGTAATAAACAATCCCTTTAACAAACATGAATTGAACAGAATCCTGACTTCCTTGAAGAGTACAGCTCCTGGCCATGACAACATTCATAATGAACACTTGAAGCACATGCCAGACACTTACAAAACATGGCTCCTCCAATTGTATAACAAAAGCCTGCAAACTGGAGTGCTTCCCAAATCATGACAGCCTGCCATCATCATTCCGCTTCCCAAACCAAATAAGCCACTAACTTCGGTGGATTCGTATCGTCCCATCACCTTGCTGTCATGCTTACAAAAACTGATGGAACGTCTCGTAGTCAACCGCCTCACATTTTTCCTTGAACAGAAGAGCGTCTTCAGGAAAACGCAGGGAGGCTACCGACAAAGATTGTCAGCCATTGACCAAGTTACCCAGCTGGAAGCTGCAATTCGAGCTGCGCTGAAAAATAAATCTATCATGCTGTGTCTCTTTGTCGACTTCACAAGTGCATTTGATACGGTGTGGCCAATGGGAGTCCTGTATAAGTTGAGTCAATGTGGTGTTGGTGGCTCAATGCTGCGGTGGCTGCAAGTTTACCTCAGGGAAAGACCATTCAAAGTGTTCATTGAGGGTACCAGTTCTTCGGTCAGGATAGCAAAGAGTGGTGTACCACAGGGAGCAGTGCTTTCACCTTTATTATTCAACATCATGATGCGTGACGTACCAGTGGAGGCAGGGATCTGCTCCTGTGAGTATGCTGATGATCTCACTTTCTACACCCAACATCCTAGTCTTCATGTTGCAATGGATACCCTACAGCAGCAGCTTAATTCACTTCATACTTGGTCAAAACAATGGGGTCTAAAAATAAATTTGAACAAAACCAAGTGCATGATTTTCACAAGTAAAAAAATTAACCCACTCCCTATCACAGTAGGAGGACAGCAATTGGAATTTGTACAGCAACTCAAGTATCTGGGAGTCATGCTAGACTCTCCTCGCCTTCGTTGGCATCATCAAATAGAACATCTCAAGCAATCTTGCACGCCATTGCTCAATTTGCTGCAACCTATATCACATAGGCATTGGGGTGCTGACCGAGAACTACTACTTTACCTCTATAGAACTCTCATTCGCAGCCGACTAGACTATGCTGCCCCTCTGTATGGTGCTGCTGCTCCTTCAAATCTCCTTCAACTAAACACCATTCAAAATCAGTGCCTGCGCCTTGCTACTGGATGCCGCAAAACTTCTCCTGTAGCTTCACTGGAGGTGGAAACCAATATCTTCCCTTTGGCAATACACAGAGAACAACTCCCATGTTTGTATTACAGCAAACTACAGCAACTTCCCAGTGAAATTGCTAACAACTTACTTCAAGCTCCATTCCCTCCACAGCTAGTTTCTTCTATGCTTTTGCCATCCATGGCATCACGTGCAAGAGCTCTTTTTTCCAGTGTTAACCTGCTGATTCCAGCTCACAATGCAGCACCACTGGTTTCACCGCTGCCTCCCTGGTTCAAAGTAGAAGCCCACGTCCTTACTGATTTTCTGCCTACCCCGGTATCTTCCCTGTCTAATCAAAGTGTTATTCAAAGGTATCATGAATTAATGGACACAACCTTCACTGGATACACCCCTTTATTTACTGATGGGTCCTGCATTGCTGAACCTACCTGTTCCTCATCTGCTGCAGTGGTTGTCCCTTCAAGAGGAGTCACCAAGAACTGGAAACTTCATCCACAGACACAAGTCATTGAGTGTGAACTAATGGCTATCAACGAAGCTCTTCGATGGACACTGTTAAACAATAATGGGGAGGATAAGTATGTCATTTTTAGTGACTCCTTGAGCTCCTTGTACCTCATAATGAATAGGAAGCCAAAAAACTATCTCCCCTTAGTATGTGACATACAAGCCAAGCTGTACACCACTGCTTCTTCCCATGGTGCTTACCTGCAGTTCATTCCAGGCCATAAAGGTGTTCCTGGTAATGAGGCTGCTGATGAGGCAGCCAAAGATGCCCATCTGCTTCGGTACCGCACGCTGACACCAACCTCATATGAAGAAATGAAAAGTCTCATATGTGAAGCCTTCGAATTAAAGTGGAGCACTGAATGGATGAGAGGGGTTCAACTGACAGGGAAAGGACGACATTTACTGAAAATCAGAGAAAATACGGCAAGGTGGCCGTGGGCTGCACACAAGATCCGTTGCGTCGAAACAGCACTTGCTCGTCTGCGTGTTGGGCACACGGGGCTTCGGTCACATCTACATCGCTTCAATATTGTTGATGATCCAAATTGCTCGTGTGGTGCTGAGGAAAATATTGACCATCTTTTTTTCAACTGCGGTTGCTACACTGGAGAACGTACCTCCATGAAAAATTCCTTGAGCCTACTTAATGTACCGTTTTGCTTGAAAAATTTGCTTGGAGGTGGCCCCTTTATGGAACTCACTCAAAAGCAAATTGTTAATATAGTTGTACATTATCTATCATCTATAAGAAAAATTAAAACAATCTGAAATCTTGTTAAAATTGTGATATTGCAGAGAAGTGAGTGAATTCCTCCAGTGGCACTTCACAGAAAAACTTCCTGTGACTTCTTTCAGCCTGAGGGCTGAACTTCAGAGCATCAATCTACAACTTTGAAGGCGTGGGGCTACATGGAATCATCTCCGAAGCTCCAAGAAATCAGAAAACAACAACAACAACAACAACAACACGGTCACCCATAAATTTTCTGATTGATGAACATGATCTGCAAATGGAAGACGAAATCACTTGTGAAGAGATTGTAAGTTTTTTGAAGAAAGTGAAAAATGGAAAGGCATGTGGCCCTGATAAGATCCCATATGAGTTCTATAAATGTGGAGGAGAGATTGTAGTCAGTATGTTGAAATGTTTATTTGATGAGATATGGAAGAGTGAAAGAGTACCGGATGACTGAAACAAGTGTAATGTAGTTCTGTTGCGTAAGGGTGGACATAAGAGTATGAAATAACTTAAAAATTACAGACCAATTGCACTGGGTGACACTGTATGTAAGATATTTTGTGGTATTTTGAATGAGAGAATGAAAAATTTAGTTGAGGAATTAGGAGTCCTAGGTGAAGAACAGAATGGTTTTAGGCAAGATAGATGTGGGGAAGATAATCTGTTTGTAGTGAGTGAAATAATTGAGCGAATGAGGAAGGATGATAAGAAGGTGTATTTAGCATTCCTGGATATTGAAAAAGCGTATGACAGAGTGGATCGGGTTAGGCTCTTTGAAGTTTTGAGAAAAGTTGGGTTTAGCAGAAAAATAGTAATAATTGTACAAAGTCTGTATGAAAACACAAGCGCTATATACAGGTTAGGAAATTTGGAAACAGGGCAAGTGAGGAGTGTTAGAGGAGTGAGACAGGGCTGTACTCTGTCTCCCCTGTTGTTTGGATTGTACACAGAAGAATTAGCAGTTCGACTGAGAAGGAGTGGCTTAGGACTGAAAGTTGGTAATGAGAGACTGAGCTGTTTGTTGTATGCTGATCATGTGGTTATGGTTAGTGGATGTGGACATGAACTGCAAAGGATGCTTGACATTGTGAACGGATATAGTACAGATTTCAAGATGAACTTCGGTGCTGACAAAAGCAAGGTTATGGTTATAAATAGTGATGAGACTGATAGAGACAGACTGTGGAATATTGGAGAAATCGGAATAGGTAGAACAAAAGAACAAATATCTAGGTTGTATGATAAGTGAAGATGGATGCACTAGAACTAAGGTGAGAAAGTGGCAAAAGCTATGCAGTGGAGTGGACGATTAAGTAGCGTGGCCAGATACAGAGCAAACAAGTATGAATGTGTGAGAGGAATGTGGAAGTATGTTGCTGTACCTAGTGTCATGTATGGTATGAGTGCTCTTGCCTGGAATAGAAGTGATCTTGAAAAGCTGGATGTAATACAAAATAAGGTAGGACGGTTAGCATTGGGTGCTCCAAAATGGACAGCTACAGAAGCCATTAGAGGTGACCTTGGGTGTAGCCTATTTTCAGAAAGAATGATGAAAGCGGTGCTGAATTATAAGGTGAGAATTGAAAGAATGCAGAAAAGCAGATGGATAAAGCGAATTTTTGAATGGAATCTGAGTGTAAGCTATTGGGAGAAAGTGTGTTGGGAGCATGCAAGGAAGCTTAGTATGCAAAAGATAATTCATGTTAGAATTGGGAGACCTGTGGATGACTGAAGTTTAATAAATCCTGGAGGTGTAGGGCCTGAGTGGGACTGCAAGAGGTGGAAGAAAGAGATTGAGAGGCAAACAAAAGTGTATGGATTGAATAAGTGGAGGCTTAGCATGATGCGGAAGCCTACACTTGACTGGTATATGAAAAAAGAAGCACCTAAGTTTGAGATGTTCTATGATGGTAGTTTTGAAAGTCAACTCTTGTTTGCTGTGAGATGTAAGTCATTGAGTGTGAACAGACGTACATGGAGGTGGAATGAGAATAATAACAGATTATGTCGGCAGTGTATTAGTGGAGTGGAGGAAACAATTGAGCATTTTGTGCTGGAATGTAGTAAGTATGAGCAAGAGAGAGAAAGTTTTATGAATGTGGTGCTTGAGCAGTATGGAGAGAATGAGTGGTATGCCAGATGTGCTGAAGATGATTGCGGTATGAGCTGTCTTGCTGGATTGGATCAGGAGTGTAATTTGAGTGTCATTGAAGCTATGAAAATGTTTCTTGTGCGTGCCTGGAGTAAGAGACAGTGACTGGAATGAGCCAGTCAGGTAGAATGGTCAGTAATGACCCAATATGCCTGGGATGGTGTTTTGACACACTGGCTATCCCAGTGATGCCATCTAATGGCAGCTTGTGACAAGGATTGGTAGAGCCTGAGTAGTTTAGTGGACAAGTCTGGTACCAGGCGCTGAACTCTTTGTGTGAAAATTGTGGAGGGAATTGTAGGCCGTTACAAAGGCCCCGACGCTGTCGGCCCTCAATTTCAAGTTCAAGTTCAAGGTGACGCGCAGTGCGGGATAGTGTGACTATTTCACACAATCGTTTCAAGGTTACGTAATACAATTTTAACTTTCAATTTAATTTTGACATTCAACTAATTGCCGCTCAAATTTGCGGCGTAAATTTTGAACTTATAACATAAGGCTGTCTCTGACAACAGGACAGGGATGGCCGAGTAAATTTATTGAAAGGAATAATATTGGTTAAAATTATAGATGCAAAATAGGAGATGCGCCAGTAAGGAGCAGTCTCCAGTCTCCAAGCATCTTCAAAGAGACGGCTGCTCAACTTGATGTTTCCTATGCCGGGCCGCTACCCAAGCTGGAACCAAGGTCTCATTCAGCTCCACGTCGTTGCTGATGCAATGGAAAGGAAGGCCAGGCGTAGCTCAAGCTGACACTGAACGATGACGTTGGTAATGTCAAAAACCGGAGCTCGATCAGTGCTGTCGCACGGCCAGTTAACTTCACCCGCTACAGAGTCCGGAGTGGCAGAAGAGGAACGACAGTATTACTGTTGGTGAAAGCAAAAGTGCAGTTGTAAGTAAATGGATTTTTAGATTAGACTATTGTATTTACGCACTATGACAAACTTTGAGGATTTATCTATCAACGGCACAGACCTGAGCTAATTATGCACTCAGTGTGTGTGTGTGTGTGTACACTTTTGGAGAAGCCATATTTGAGAAATTTAGAGGAAATCAGTTGAAGGTAAGTGGGTCAATATTGAATATAATGTTGTCAACGAATTTCATAATTTCGTAGGTATAGATGGGTAATATAGTCAATTTTAAGACGTTTTACACGAATGACAATGTGCCCAGAAATGCTTAATTTTCGAGTTATTTAAGTTTGAAGTTATACGAACGGCGCTCCTGAATGGCCCTTTTAACGCAAAAACAGTCATTGTTTTAGCAATGAAAATGGAAGCTAACCTCTATTACAAACGTAAAAAGGTTGGGTCGTGAGAGGTAGCAACAGTTCTTTAGTGAAAATTATAAATAAAGCTTTCTAGTGACGTTTGTTTACATCGACTCGAAGATGGCTGCCGCCATGTTCAGCCGGTTGGCGCCATGGCGGCAGCCACCTTGGCGTCGATGTAAACAAACGTCTCTCGAAACCTTTATTTATAATTTTCAGTAAAAGAACTGTGCCTACCCCTCACGACCCAACCTCTTTACGTTTGTAATAGGGGGTTAGCTTCCGTTATTAATTTAATTACGCTAGCCCCGCGTGCTTCCATGGCGCGCACAAGCCAGCTTCAAAGTTGAATAATTCGAAAATAACGCATCGCCGGGCAGAATGTCATTCTTGTAAAACGTCTTATAATCGACTATATTACCCATCTATACCTAGGAAATTATGAAATTCGTTGACAACATTATATGCAATATTGACCGGTAAGTGCTCCAGGCTGGAAAAATAGAAAGTATAGTTAAAGATTTGAGTTGATTTTAGAAAATAGAAAATAGTTAATTTGACTGAACCAAAGGTTCACTGATAAAGTAAAAGTTTCAGCGCAAGATCAGCGTGTTTACGAGCGGATCGGTTTTAGCTGCGCGGAACTCAACATTTAATTAAAGTTTAATTGATTCGGTTGGGTTTTTTAATCTTTTGAATTGAGTAGCCTGAAGCACTATAGATGAGAATTATGCATTGATAGAGGGCAACTGAAAACAACAAAAATCACACAACAAACACACAAACAAAAAATATAGGGAAACAGAACATCAGGAAGGAAAGAACTTATCCAGCCACCGCCGAATCTCCACAGCTTCACGAGAGCGCACTCCAGCCAGTGCATAGCGACTAGGCGTTAAAAGTGTTCAGTTTTACTAGCGCGTCGCCAACCCTAAGCAAATCTACCAAAATCCGTGAATACAACTCTCGGAAAAAAAACTGAATAGAACGGTGAGAATTTTCTCCCAATAGGGGGAACTACAAACTATTTATTTTTGTGTGAGTATTGAGGAGGAAATTGTAGGCCGTTACAAAGGTTCCGACACTGTCGGCCCTCAATTTTAAGTTCAAGTACGGGGTAACTAGGCTTAGATGGCTTAAGGAATATCTTGCTGGGAGAAATTTTGAGGTTCTCTTTAAAGGAGAGTTCTCAGGGTGCAAAGATATAAAATATGGTGTTCTACAGGGGTCAGGAAGCAATTCTGTCATTTTTGCTATTCAATGTAATGATGAGCAACATCCCCTCAGAGGCAGGGGTCCAGACCACTGAGTATGCTGATGATGTCAGATTTCCACATGTCACTCTGATATAGCAATAGCCACTGCAAGACTTCAGTCCCAAATTACATCTTTTTACAAGTGGACCAAAAAATGGGGCCCGACCTTCAACCTTCAGAAAACTAAGAAAATGTATTTCCCCAACAGACGTCATCCAATGGCAGCTTGTGACAAGGATTGGTAGATCCTGAGTAGTTTGGTGGACAAGTCTAGTACCAGGCGCTGAACTCTTTGTATGAAAATTGTGGAGGGAATTGTAGGCCGCTACAAAGGCCCCAACACTGTCGGCCCTCAATTTCAAGTTCAAGTTAAAGAATAGTCCCAAGCCCCATCAACATTGATAGACAACTTTTAAAATATATTTTTCATTACAGGTACGGTACCTTGGCTTTATGCTGGATGCTCCTCGACTACGATGGGGTCTTGGGGACCCCAAATTGCTCATCTCTAAACTGCATGTCTTCCTTTAATCAACCTCTTAAAATCTATTTCTCACAGACAATGGGGAGCTGACCGTATGCTCCTTCTCAAGTTGTATAAAAATTTGGTCCAAAGTTGACTAGATTATGCTGCTGCCATGTATGCAACTGCAGCCCTGTCTGTCTTAGCTAAACTTGAAGTAGGGCCTATTGCAAAAAAACTGTCTTCGTATAGCAACAGGATGCCAAAGGACTACCCCAATAAATTCACTACAAGTGGAGTCCCATGTTCCTCCCTTGGATATCCACCAGGAACTAGTCATGTGCGGATATAATTGTAGATTAATTCAGCTACCATTGTGCCCAGTAACCAATGACTTTTTCAAAAACTTGATATCAAATTACTGAACCCCATATAATCTCCAACATCCTGCCTTTATTCATCTCAATGACCAGATCCATATTTTCTAAATTCAGCATCAGAATTTCTCAACTTTTGACTTCTCCTTTAATATCTCCCATGCCTCCTTCGTATAATACAGTAGAGCATATAATCACAGATTTTGCTTCCTCTTCCATCTCTGAGGTAATTGAGTCAGAACTTTATGCCATATATAAATTTCTGATATGGGTGCAAAACAACCTACTCAATCAGGAAAAAATAGTCAGATTCAGTGATTCAAAAGCATCATTATTTCTAATTAAGAATAGGAAGCCTAAAAATTACATGCCACTTGTGTATAAAATTCAAAGCAGTTTACTCATCTTGACCAGATCTCACAACCTAAAGATACAGTTTGTGCCTGGACACAAGAACTTAGCAGGAAATGAAGCAGCTGACCGTACTGCTGAGGAGGCTTACTCATTATGGTACTGTACAATAATGGCTGACTCCAAGAAAGAAAGGGTAAGCTTAATTCATGAACTTCTGTTTGCATACTGGAATAATAAGTGGCAAAATAATGTGAAAGTTACGGAGAAGGGCCTCTTCCTTGCACAAATTAGGGACTCGGTAGGATGGTGGCCATGGGCCCATCACAGAAATCGCGGTGTAGAGATAGCAATTGCCAGACTTCGTCTTTGTCATGTAGGTGTCAGGGCTCACTTAGCTAAGTTCAGAATGGTAGATAGCCCTTTGTGTCTGTGGGGTAAGGTAGACTATAGATCACTTTTTGCTATCATGTCCTCTGCAAGCTTTGGAACGTACTAACCTGATTAACACCCTTGTTACCTTAAGAGTACCTCTATCATTGAAGAATATCCTTGGGGGAGGCCCTTTCCAAGCTCCAATACAGGAACAAATAATTAATGCAGTGGCCAAATTCTTGAGAGACTCGAATGCCTTAAATGCCATTTGATAATTGTATACCTAAGATTATTGCCTTTGTTGCTAGAAGTATCATTTCTACAATGTTATACAGCTATTGTTTGTTCTCATGTTCTTGTCTGTGTCATGTTTCCTCATCCCATGAATAGAACCATTATTATTTCTACCATCCTTCATGACCTAGTCACTTGTAGCAAATAGACTAATGTGTGACTACCACCCATGGCACTAACTTTAAATGTCAAGCTCCCTAACAGGTTTCTTGAACTCGCTGATAAGACAGGATAGAAGTCCTCTACGCAGTGTTATTTCTGTTAATAGTGGCTTTGTATTTCTAGGACACTGCATTTCTGTAAAGAGTATTTCTACTCCATCCACATCACTGAGAGCTAAAAGTTAATCCCTTTTTTTTTTCTCCCTCAGAGTCCTTTCCACAGGAGTTTACTTTGTTTTCCAATATCAGTAGAATAAATTATTTTGTTTGAAACTACCACATTGTTACCAAGAAGCTCCAGGCTGCACCATCCCAGGCTGGACTTTCAATTAAGCCCGGTATACTCAAGTGCAACACAAGTTAAGGCATGCCCTAGTTACTAACATACACTTAAGGACACCGTCTGAGTAAAAAAAAGTCCGTTATTTACGGATGGACTTCTCTGAAATTGTTACAGTAGGTCTGAAATGAAGCAAAGATCATTTGTTACTTGGACAAAGTTTTTGTATCTGCACTGGATTTTTTATTATTTTTTGAAAAATACGATAAAATAGGGTTTTTTTGAAAATCTATTTCTTCTACAATTTTGAAGTTACAGAACCAGTACTTCGTTTTTAGATTGCTTATATGTCTATACAACCATACGCAATAGGGAATTTCGATAACTTCTTTTTGTTGATTTTGGGAATTAAAAAAAAAGTGACTTTTTTCATTTATTTTTTTTGCATGTCGTGTAATTTTCAAAATAATAGATATATCAAAGAATTTTATTGCGTATGGATACACCTTGCTAAGCTCTATCGAATGGTATATAAACCATTCTTGTAGCTCTGAAACTGTGGGAGAAGATACATTTGAGAAACCAATTATCAAGTTTCCAGAAAAAATGTGTTTTTCACACAAAAAAAATGTTTTTCTTCTTATCTGTTGAACTAGGGGTTTTCTACAATGAACTCTTGAGCTTATGTATTTTTATCAAGCCCTTTCAATTGATTTAATTTACATTGCTGTAGCTCTGGAACTCTGGGAAAAAATCTATATCATAATACAATACGTGTAATTCTTCAACACAACCACTTTTTTGAATTTTTTTTTCAACCAAAATACATTTTTTTTCAAGTCAACTCCTCTGTTTTGTAGCTCTTTTCAAGCCCTTTGGATTGGTGTGCTCGCCATAGCCGTAGCTATGATACTACAGCTGTCATCAAGCTATGAATGAAAGCTGCCATTTCATAGCTATGGCAGAACAGCTAAATTCTTAAATTGTCAAAAATTATCAAAAACTTTTACTCAGCGTTAGAATGTTTCGTTTGAATAATGAAAGCACTTTGAGTAGCCCATGAACAAACTCTATTGCCATTGCCGCAAAGAAACACGCTCAATTGACCCTCAATAATGAGGGGGGGGGAGGGGTCAAGGTCACGCCACCCCCATCGCTTTCCCCCCTCTGGTGGGCGTACCATTCGGAGTTGACGTAAGCGGAAAGTACCAATGGAAGTGCAAGAAAATCCTCTATAAGATGCATATAAAAACAGAAAATCAACACTTATCCCGATTTCTATCCAGATGGTGTCCTTAAGGGCACGGTTCGGGTCTATTTCCGGATTATGGTCATTTTTCGGTTTATAAACTCGTCTTATAGAGATTTTTCTTGCGCATCCAACGATATAATTGGCTTTCAAGTACGTCAATTGGTTAGTCTTCTGGACGGGGTAGAAGACACTCACTAGTGTGACCTTGGGGTGCACCAATGAATGGGTGACCTCCCTCTTCCCCCCCATTACGAGCCAGTATTGAGTGTTTCTCTACGGGAATAGCATGAGAGTTTATTCATGGCATTACTTGAAATGCTTTTGTACTCAAACGAAACATTCTATTACTCAGTGATAAATTATGATGGTGTAATTGAGTGTTTGTTTTGAGTCCAGCTGCTGAGTCATCAGCTAATTAGCTGGCTATGTAAACATAAATTCCTCCCGGAATTTTAAAGCTACAGAAATGGCAACCATATCAATTGAAAGGGCTTAAAAAGAGCTACAAAGCAATACAGGTTTTTGAAAAAAAAATTAGCCAGCTTTGAAAAAAAAATTGTTTAAAAGAAACCCTGTTCTGAAACTTGTATTTATTGACTTTTGAAATGGATCTTTTCCCACTGTTTTGAAGATACATAAGAAGGTACAGAATTGCTGATAAGACTCAATTTAGAAATTAGTAAAGAACAAAAAATTTTTTTTGGAAAAATAGTTTTTCTGCAAACTCTCTTTTTGATTTTCAAAAACCCACTCCTCCCACAGTTTTGAAGGTACAGAGATGGCAAGCATACCAATCAATAGCGCTTGAAAGGAATAGCACCTTAAAAATTAGAATAGCACCTTAAAAATTAGAACAGCACTTTAAAAATTAGAAGCAAATTATTCAAAAAAGTGGAAAAAGGTCATTTTTAGGGAAAAAAGTTCTCAAAACTCAAAAATTCAAATAATCGAAAAACTTTTGCACCGGATCTCTGGACAAGACAATTTGCTATTTAGAAAATATTTTCTCTGTTCTCTGAGTTCAAAATTGTAGGAGGAGTAGGATTTTCCGCAACACATGTTCTTCATGTTTTCTTAAAAATAATCTTTTTCATGTATAGGTACGAAAACTATGCACAAATAAAAAAGATTGATGACAATTTACACCTACGGTAGATATCTTAGAAAAATCCACCAAGAACTTACAGACTTTTTTTTTACCCCAAACCGTTCCCCTAAGTGCTGTTCCTTGTTTTGTCCATTTCTATGAAAGTACATATAAATAAAATAAAGTGGTGAGGAAATAATGAAATATATTGAGAGCAAATGAGTGTTTGTAATGTGTAATGCAGTAACTCATAAAGCCAGGCATGATATAGTCTTGATAGATTATAGATGAGGAAACTGCATTATGGCGGGGCGTGCTGCGTTGGTACCTTGGGGGTTTCAGCGTGGGTAAGGTGTCCGCCATAAATGGGTGGGCAGCTGAAACCCCCTACGCAGGGTTGGCATATTAAAAACCCACCCAAAAACCTACACTAAAAAAAAAAACTAAATAGTTGGGTTTTTTGGGTTTTATTATTATGTGAATTTTACTTGTTTTCAAGCTTATAGAATCAAAATGAGCTAATTATTTATCTTGTCAAGAAATTTATCTAAGTCATGTGCATGACTATGACAAGAAACATTGAAAAACAAAACACCAACCCTATGCAAATCAAATTAGAAAAACCTTAATCCCAAAAAAAAAAACTTGAGGGACTTGTGGTGGTTCCATCTAGCTGTACCCTATGCACCACCATACAAGCTCATAAGTGCCACCTCACAGCCTCGAAGTGATCCTGCTAAACGACCAATCAGCGCTGAAATCTGGCGCTGGGGTGGGGGACCGGCCCTCTACAAGCCGCGCGCACCGAGCAGCCAGGCGACACCTCGGAACATTCACGGTTCGCTTAGGCCAGCTTCAACTGCTTCGAAAGCGCCACCCCGAGCCGGCAAACCAGAGGCTAGCTCGGTTCCGTGCGGCCGCTACCAGCCCTATATAAAGAGCTGCGCGCTAAGCGCAGGGAGTTCACACAGTACACTTGCAGGAACCCTGATATTCACACAAGTCTTCTTCCTGTGAGCCTCCTCACTGCAACGGCTCACACAAGTCTTCCAACGAGCCTCCTCACTGCAACGGCTCACACAAGTCTTCCAACGAGCCTCCTCACAGCAGCGGCTCTCACAAGACTTCTCCCTGCGACTCTCCGCGCAGTGACTCCGACATTCACTAGTCTCGGCTGCTCAGCAAGCAGTAGCCTCACGGCCTCCATCGCCACCTCGATGGCGCACCGCTACGCCACGGCACGCACGACGCGACTTACTGACAACCATCGGTCCTCCAGTCGTCTTTGTGTACTATACTACCTGCCTGTAATCATTTACCTCATGTGCCATACTGTCGGCGATCTTCATAATAATACGGCCTTTATTCCAGTTGTGTATTCCTTACCCTGCCGGGTTAGTTTGCGCCTCAGGCACTCGCTTCGGGCATAGATATACAAAGTTTAAAGGTGTACATAGTCTGCCCGGAGTGTAAAGCAGCCTGAGGGAGAACACACCACAGACTTATATGTTTCAATGAATTCCATTTCCAAATTAAAAAAACAAAAATTTAGAAATAAATGCCGTTTGACTATTTGATAATACAGAGACTTCTGAATTTTTCCTGTCTTCTAGACTGCTACTACAGTGCTACTGTGTTTCTCTTTCAACATCCACTGCCATTTTATCATTTTCATCCACATCATGATCATTTGTGAGGTGGCGATATACTGAGACCAATTTCTGTGCGCGTTCTGATCCTAATCTATTTCTCAATTTATTCCACACAATTCCAAATGTTGAGAAAATTCTCTCAATGGATTCTGAACTTGCTGGGCAAGAATGAAGAGTGCTTATAAACTTGCAGAAACCCTCTGCCAGTGTCTTTTCAGGAATCTACATTTTCTACTGTTTCATGTCTTGAATTTCCCACCATCGACAAGGAGTCATTGTCTTAGTGATATTCTCGTTGAACATGTGTTTTGGGAAGATGTTGGCGTCCTTCAATTTATAGGAATAAAGCTCACCGCTGAACTCCTGATTGTACTCAGCCAACCACTCTTCAATATCTGTCTCCTGCGAGAGCTTTGCCTGAAATAAGTCTAACAATTATGGTCAGATGTGGTAAGACACAACCACGGCCATTATGGGGTAAAGAAGTAAAGAAACAAGCGGCCTATGGTGAGCATTCAAGCTGCACCGGGACAAATTTGATGATGGACTCTGTTAGGGCAATTTACTTTCAATCATTTTAGTGTTTGTTGCTATCCTGTACTGCAAAAAATGAGTTTTTGGCAAACTTTAAATTTTTTTGGCATGTCACTACATGTTGTAACATATAAAGGCGCGTACTCACTTGTAGACATGTTGCGCAATTTTGGCCTCTGAGACCTGTCTAGCGTATTTTACATTGACACGTCTATAGACTAACCGTCATCTGGGAGTCTGTTGCGAGACCAAAAGTTGCAGGTCTTTGGTCTCCCGATCGGAATGGGAGACAGCATGCAACGGTAGACATGTTGCACCTCATTTTGCTAGAGTACGACATTTGCAACGATAGACAATACACACAGGGTTGCCGGATTGGCCAATTCATACAAAATTGACAACATTTTAAACGCAGTGGCCATGAGAAAATATACTTGGCAATTTTTATCTATATCACACGACTAAAAAACATAGGACCTGCTATATCTCGAGGAGGTGCTCTCGTTTTAATATTGTCAATGTATCAAGTTAATTAGTATAGTGATTTTTTATTAAACAAATATCTATATATTTCGAAGTTATTTTTAAATTTTTTCTTGTAAAATGTGACTCCCTACATCTTCCACCTCCAACCCATCACATTCCCCATTGTCAGACGATTTGCATGACAGTTATTCTGCAAATCCAAATACATCACCTATTCCATTTCAGCAGCAATACATGTAAACAATGTATACATGTCAAGGGTTGAAGGTATCAATGATATGCAAGAATTTCTGTAGTGCACAAACACCTTCACCAATATGTAATTAGAACAATAATGCCTGAAACTTGTGAGTTTGTTCATGAAAAGCATGGTATATTGGTATATACCAAGCATTTTCTTCTTTTTAGTAGAGGGTGGCTAGCATCATTGACATGATACTTTAAAGGGAATGTACATGATAGGGGTTCCCCAGGCCCCTAGTCACGCCCGAGCTTTAGGCCTCATTTTCCTCTCGTTTAGTGCTCAGGTAACATTCCTTGAGGACAGTGACCACACTGCAGGCAACAACCCTGATTTGCCGCATCAGCGTTTTTCTCGCCAACTGCCGCATACAGGGCTCGAATCCAGGCAGGAAGCACAGAACGCAAGCGCTCTGTACACTCGGCCACTGCGAGGCTATATGGCATGTTCATGAAAAGTGATGTTAGAAAAATCGTTGGTAATATATTTTGATGAGAAAGTAGAGGACTTTGGTTCATCATACAACTGATGTTAGATTAATCCTTTCGGATTTTCTTCTTTTTTTTTTATTATTACGTGCTGAAGAGTATAATTAGCCCTATTTTATTTTGTCGTACGCTATCTTGCTTGCTTTCTTGCTCGAGATTTACTATTGTACTGGGATAATAAGAACAAGGAAACAGTTAATGTCATTTTAACATGTAGCTTTTCTTTGAAAAATTAACAACTTTTAATTCCCAACAGTATGTTACCATTAACGCATTTGAGTTAGAGGCATCTATTTTAAGCCCTGAATAATGTTTTTAATATTTTTAAATAAGATACCTGAGTTATCATAGGCCATAGGCTTTTTTTCTGTAAGAGATGCCCCCCCATGCAGGAGTGCAAAGCGTATTTGAAAGGAGGTCCAAAACTTGAATAAACACTTGTGTTTAATATAAATCGTGGCTCCATTTGCAATATTGCTTGCTTAGATATTCTCAAGGTATACATGAGGCTCATGAAAGAGTCTCCACTTGTTAAGAAATGCAGTGTGACTGCTAATCGTAAAGAAGCTGGGATAGATTCTCTAAATTTTGTATTTTTCGTATCAGTCCTCCAACCATCAGAAGCAAATCTTCAAAATCAGTAGAGGTTAGGCATGTGAAATTTCTAAAACCCATGGCGTCTTCCTGTCTTAATTTATTTAATAATGGAATTTCAAAACTAGGTCTTTCTGCAAACACTTTGCAACTCCATCAAGGTTTACGTTTTCTCGTTCTTTCCACTAGCAATTAGCGCCTAGCAGGAACTTACTTTGCACAATGCAATGTCCTCCATGACGTACTGTCAGAGACTAGACAAAAAATTCAAATCGTAGTGTGGACGCTAGACGAGGCCAAAACGGAGTCTGTAGACCAGGTCTATAGAATAGAAACGTCATGCAAAATGTCTTCAAGTGAGTACTTGCCTTAACAGTATGGTTGACTGACTTGACTTGCGCTGCCAAGCACTGGAGCTCATACAATACACATGTTAAGTTTTTAATGGCATGACTGTTGAGTGATGTGCAGCTGTCTTGCCTCAAGTTGCATATGGTGGTTACTTATGATCTGCAGGATGCTTTCCTCTCACTTGTCTTGCGTCTGTCTGCTGTTAAAACAACTCTTATATCTTTGTAGACTGCAGAGCTACATATATCTCTATGCATATTGTAATTTTTAAATGTTAATGGACAAACTTACTTCATATAATGTTCTCATAATGTAATAATTCATATAATAATGTAATATAATCTAAGAAATAAAGTAATCAAACAACAATATTTACTCAATTATAAATTTATATAAATTTGAAATAGAGGCAACTGGAGCTATGTGAATAACTTTTTAAACAAAACCAGGTATTACAGAAAACCCAATAAAGCCCCCAAAAAAACAATAAAACCCAATTTAACCCAAAAAACCCAGGTGGGTTGGGTTTTTATTAAAAACCCAGGTTTTTTTCCATCCCTGCCCCTAAGGGGTTTGGCTGCCCAGTATGTTTGAATGTACTGTAGTATGTACAAAATCATGATTGTGAGACAACTATAATCTTGACTTCTAATATTACTGATGAACAACTCCAAGTGCTGCATAGTGAAACTTTTCTCCCTTCTGTCAAACCAGACCCAGCTCTGACAAGAGAAACATACGCTCAGCCGTGGAGCTGCATGGAGACCTCTTTGGAGCTCCAATAAACTGCAAACAAAGAAGAAGGTTCAAGTTCATGGTGTTTGGATGTACTGGTTATCCCAGTAATGCCATCCAGTGGCAGCTTCTGACAAGGATCGGTAGATCTTGAGTAATTTGTTGGACAAGTCTGGTACACAGGTGTCGAACTCCTTTGTGTAAAAATTGTGAGTATTGCAGAGGGAATTGTAGGCCGTTACAAAGGCCCCGACGCTGTCGGCCCTCAACAAGGTCACGGTAAGGATTATGAGTATGAAGGCGGAGAGTGTGAGAAAGCATGAGTTGGGTTCCAGCTTCCTGGAGATGGATAGCGTGATCCAGTGGGGATGTTTTCTTGGAGATGGAGTCTGCCTTATGCAAGAAGGTGAGATGAAACATTCCAGTGGATCAGAGCTACTTATATCGTAAGGTGGAACAAAATGCATGAAAAGCTGTCAGAGCAAAAATGAAGAATGTCTTGAACTGTCTATTAGTGTTGTGAGGTTTGGATGTATAAATGTGCATGGATGGAATGCAGGAAAGTTAGATGACCTTGTAGCAAAATTTGAGAATGGAAAATTGGATTGTGTAAGTGTACGCGTGATAGTCAGTTTAACATGTAAGGAGAGTAAGTACTATATGATAGGAAAAGGGCATCTAAGTTGGAAAAAATGAGGTGGTGGAGTTAGTCTCTTTATAAACAATGCTCTAAACTAGAAATTATAAGATTTTCCTGTTGGAAATAAACCTGAGAGTGAAGATTTGTTAGAAATTAAGTGTGAAAGAATGCATGCCAGAGAATGTGTTGTTGTGATTGTATGTTATATGACAACTGATGGGATTTTAGCTCATGAAGAGAATGTAAAAAGTATGAAATATTAACAAGAATTGTGCCCTCTCACACTGCAGGTGCCCTCTGATTGTGATGGGTGACATGAATGGCCATGTTGGTATACTTGGTGAGCCTGTGAATGCAAATGAACAAAAATTGATTGATTTCTGTGATGAAAATGAACTTGAGAACCTGAATGTCACGATAGGAAATGGCTTGCAAACGTTGCAAAGCAGGGAATGTAAAACTGCGATTGACTATATGATAGTGAATAGTAGAGCAAGAGTGTGTGTCAAATAAATATCTGTAGATGAAGATGATTTTGATTTTGATAGTGACCATAAAATGATTGTACTTGAATATAAGTGGAGTGGTAAAGAGTCAATACAGAAGGTCACCAGTGTGACAAAAAACTGGTTGATAAAAATGACAAACTGAGAATAATTTAGGAATGAATTGAGCAGATGTAACTAGAACAGATGCAAAAATGTAAATGATCTAAACAGTGAGGTTGCAAGAACCTTGTATGATGTGGCAGAGCAAAAGATTGGCAGAATGAAATGCAGTAAAAGTACAGGGAATGCCAGGTGGTTTACAAGTGAGACAAAGGAAGAGCAAATGAGAAGAAAGACTTAAATAAGAAAAAACACAGTATGAAAAAAATGTATAAAAGACACAGAATTACTGAGGATGAATAGCAAGTGCATGGAATGAGTACAAGGACCAGCAGAAAAAAGAGAATGATAATTGAGGCTGGAGTTCAAGAAGCGAGACACCAAGTTGAGAATCTAAGAAAAAAAGGTCGAATGGAGTAAAAGATTGGTATAAGTTTATACAAGGTAATGATAGAGGTAGTGAAGTTCAAGTTGACGAATTAGTAGTCAATGGTTGCAGTGTGCGAGATAGGGTGCAAATGGTGAAAGCTGTTGAAGAATACTGGGAGGACATTGGTGGTATGAATGAGCAGGTGACAGTTGATGAATCCGTAAATTTTCTGATTGATGAACATGCGCTGCAAATGGAAGACAAAATCAGAAGCAAAATGCATGTGCAAAGCTTCTGGAACCACCAGTTAAATTACCTTGACGTTTTTCAATTTCCCTGAACTGGAAATACTAGCCATCTTGCACTGGAGTAGCCATCAGGAGACAATGAGTTAAAAAGTTTGGGTCAAGACATCAGACTGAAGTGTAGATCCAAAGCATTTTCAGTGTAGTAATTTTGAGAGGACTTTTTGGGAAATGTAGAAAAATGGGAGCTACTTTTATTCTTTCATAATCAAAAAAATATTGAAAGAAAGACAATACCATGCTCCCTACCTCTTTGAATGTGCTCTATTCAAATATTTATTCTTTATTTTCTAGATTTCTATTGTAGTTTTTTCATTATGTCCAAGTATAATTTATTAAGTCAGCATTTATGGAGGGTTAGAAGTAATGCTTCTTTGGTATTTATTAGAAAAATTTACTGCTCTTCAGCAATTAGTTCAAATTTCAGCAGAAAACCATTGCAACATGTTCTACATTCTGCATATATTCCTTGGAGACCATTTTCAGGTAACTGTACATTTAATTTACCTTTGTAGCTTTAGAAGGTGTTATTTATATTTTACTCCACTCCTATAAGTTTCTTTCTGAAGTGCAACTTGAGTGGCAATTTCTTTCAAGTTTTTGATTTCAGTGTTTTTCCATGCAGTGAAGAGTTGAAAATTCAGTTATGAGATACTTATCCAAGTGTACACATTTCAAACTCACTTCACAAGAGCAACTATGCCAGCTTAGTATCTACTTTCTGCCATCAGTTTTGTATAATAACAGAAGTCTCAGTCATAGGATGAGTTTGCCAACGTTCTATTTGAAACGCAAAACAATTAGGCATTTAAGATGACTAAACCTGTATTACATATTTTTGAGGAGTATGGTTCAAGCTTCTAGCTCTTACAATGTAGAAAAGAATGTGTGGTTGGGGAGTAGTTGAGAATAACTGTAATCAACCAAAATTCTGGGGCTAGGATGTAACTGAATGCTATGGCTGTTATTTTCTTATTTGTAAAAGTTGCAGTTTGGTAAAATTATGAGAATATATTTTGACCATACTTTATTCAGACATAAGGGCAATTTCACTGTGATTTTATCAAATTTTGTAGCTGATATCTACTGAAATGCATTAGCAACTAGCTGAGTGTCAAATCTATGCTGTTGGCTACATGGTGTGTATTGAATCACGAGTGTCTAATATTAGTAATGTTACAGATGTTCCCAGCTCCAAATACAAAGTAGCAACTTCTCTGAAAACTCACTCATGCGACTGCCTGCGTGTGGAGGATGTTGGCCAAAGGGTTGTGCTCCGCGGGTTTGTTGCCTACCTCAGACATGACAAGTTTGTTCTTCTCAGGGACTCCCATGGAATCACTCAGATATTGGTTAGTGCTGCAACTTATTTTTTGGGAAAAATGTGAAGAATTGTTCTTCTAGTGGTGAATATTGAAAGAAAATCATTTGACCCAAGATGGAATTTAATCTACTTTTGTCTTCAACACAAGTAGATTTTGAAACTTGTGGAGTTTTTAGAATTTTTCTCGAATAAACTAAGAGTATGAAGACCACAATTCTCATCCTTGAATATACCAATTTAATGATATTTACATAAAAGGATTTTACATGGAGCTCTATGCTGAAAGGTAAAAGATTAACATGTAGAATTTGCCTGTGTGGAATGAACTAAAGATATGGACTTGTTGTATACGATAATATATCATCTATTGTAAGTTCTGAAATTGAAGTTTACCATTAATACTGATCACAGGGAGTCTCAAGAGAAATGGAAATCCAACTTTTAATACAAGACTAAATTGCCATTTAATATTTTCATTTGTCCAGTCAAATTTGTTTGTATCAATATTTTCTATTGATGAAAAAATAATTTTTGCATCATTTCATCATATTACTGAATAGCATTGCTTCCAGTGAACATCAATGTAAGTAAGTGATATCAGCATATAACTCAAAATTCAAATGCTCAGTTAGCAAATTCCCTGAGTATCTGGTTATAGTGCTTACTCCTTTGTTACCAAAGTCTTCCAATGCTTACTGCTTTAGCCTTCAGTTCAGTATTGGTACATTGGTGTACCAATACTTGAGTGTGGAATCTCATTGTCAGTTCACATGTTGCTCGATACATGGAGAATGTGTTGATTTTAAGTTTTTGTTGGTTATAATTTTATCCAGACAGTATTTTATTGAGCTTAGTTCATTTTTGACACCTGAGAGGTTAAACAATTTAAACAATTCAAACAATTTATTTACCACAGGTGATACAGGGGTAGAATTTTTCTTAAGTCTAGTACAATGGTCAAATTTGAGTATAGCTACCTGTGGGCCCAAACAAGTTTAGCGACTTCTAGGGCATCATACCATCACGTTATTCTAGGGTGTACAAAATGTTTAACCTAGTTTTGCATTAGACTGATCATTGAGATAATTAACTCGATATTTTATGCTGTATTTTACAATATAGGTCAAATCGGCTATATTTAACAGTATGTTTGATAAAACGATTCAAGAGCAGACAGAAGATTGGTTATGGTACCCAAGGCAAGTTACATTATGACATTATCATTAGTTACATGTAGGAGGCAAGATTTTGACACGGTGATCTTACACAACTCGTATTCTGATAGGAAGTGAGACTCAAGATGTCTTTTGAATACTTTGTACAAATTACATTCACGGATCTCTGCAGGTATAGAGTTCCAAGTTTTGGTTCCAACAAAGAGGATACTGTGTTGCGACCGGGCCTTTGAATAATAAGGAAGCATGAATTTACTTCTATTTCGGGTTAAATGGTCGTGATGACCAGTTTGCGCAGTCAATAATTGTCTTAGGCTATTGTTGCCATCATTTCTTAATGTTTTGTAAATGAAATTACAGATGGAGATTTTGCAGAGATCCGAAAGTTTAAGTATTTTTAAATTTTTGAAAGAATCATTTGTGTGAGCATTATATTCTAGGTTCTTTACCGCTCTGACAGCTCTTTTTCTGCAGAATAAAAATTTTGTTGGTTTTATTTTTATCAGTTCCGTGCCATGCTTCTATTCCGTATTGCAAGTATGGAGAAATGAGCGTTCGGTAGAGCATTTGTAAAGCTGTTTCAGGCAGAAAATTTTTAACTTTATTTAGGAATTCGATGGATTTTGATAATTTAGAACTAATATGAGTGATGTGCTCTTTGAAGGTCAGATGTTTATCTATTATGATGCCCAGAAACTTACATGAGTTGGTTTCTTTGATTTCACCTTCGTTAATTTTAATGCATGGGAGAGATGCATCTTTCTTGTGTGAGAATGTAATATAATTTGTTTTATCAATATTAAGGCTTATTTTATTAGCTTTGAGCCACGATGAAACCTTGTGAAGTTCAGTATTTATTCTCTCCACAATTATAGCAGGATTTTGGTTCGGAAGGACCGCAGAAAGCGTACTGTCATCGGCAAAAAGTATGAATTTGAAGAACGATGTAGATTTTACAATATCATTGATAAAAATCAGAAACATGAGAGGCCCAAGAACAGATCCTTGTGGAACTCCATAGCTAATTGTCTGTGGGTCTGATTTTGCGTCGTCAATGACAACGTATTGCTTGCGATTTGTTAGGTATGACCCGAACCAATCATGGGCAATCCCTCGAATGCCATAACAGTGTAGTTTCGAGAGTAGTATTTTATGGTCCACACAATCAAATGCTTTTCGAAAGTCAAGAAATACAGAGAAGACAGGCTTTCCTTCATCTATATTAGAATAGAGGAATTGTAAATGATTTAATATAGCCTGTATTGTTGATTTTTTAGAGCGAAAGCCGTATTGTTTATCGTAAAGAAAGGATTTTTTTTCAAAATAACAGTACACTTTTTTAAGTACAATCTTTTTGAATACTTTGCTAATAATTGGTAGTACGGAGATAGGTCGATAATTGTTTACACAGGTTTTTTTCACTACTCTTAAAGATAGGGGTTACTCTAGCAACTTTGAGGGAGTTTGGGAAAGTGCCTAGTAAGAGAGACTGGTTAATAATATTTGATATCAGCGGGGCTACAATGTCAGCAATAACTTTAAGTACTTTAGTCAAAACTTTTGTAACCCACTCAATTTATTTTTCATGTTGTTTATGCACGTAATTACATCGGAGGAGTTTTTAGGCATAAAGAAAAAGGAGTTTGGTTCTCGAATATGATCCATAAATTCCAGGTGATCAGTAGGTTCACTTGGAATACCATCAGCTATAGTTTTCCCTAAGTTTACGAAGAAGTTGTTAAAGAGATTAGCAATTTCTTTCTTCTCATGGTATTTTACATTATCTTGACTAACATATTCAATTTTCTTTTTATCAGCATTATTCGGTTTACAGCAAGAGTTAAGGAGATGCCAAGTCTTTTTAACGTCAGTTTTGAATTGAGTAAACTTGAGCGTAAAGTAGTTCTTTTTTGATGTTCTTATCTGGTTTGTTACATAGTTTCTGAATTGGTTATATGTTTCTCTAGATATTTGCCCTTCGTAAAGGAGGGCTAGGTGCGCTTGACGTTTTTTTACATTTATCACGATGTCCCTAGTAATCCAGGGCTTTTGTTTATTTTTCGGGGTAACTGTACGAGTTACAATTGGGCAATACTACTGATTGTATGTGGTCATTATAGTTTCAGTCAACTTTACTACTGCTTCTTCAATGCTCGTAGCATTTTTGTTTTGTTGAGAGATGTGCAATGTATGCATTGATTCTTCTAGAACGGTGCGCATTTCTTCAAGATTTGATTCGTTTATTTTACGATATGAGTAAGTTTCAGCCCGTGCCTTGGTGCAAGCAATATAGACATTTTTCTTAATGAGAAAAACTGGGAAGTGATCTGATAAGTCAGAAGTAATTATTCCAGCCAGAAAATCACTTGGGTCTGTCATAAAGATATTGCGTAGCACACTCTGAGGTTATTCGTGTAGGCTTTGTAATGATCGGAAGGAAGGATTGAGACTGAAAGGTTGTTAGGAAATTAGAGTTAAATTAGAGAGGTTAATTCAAATTAGAGGTTAATTTGTGCTACCAAGAGTAAAATGCTAGGTCCAGAGTTGTAGGTTTAGAAGGCCTTTAATTTGTAAAAGTAGAAAAGTTATTTTGTTCAATGTAATCTTATTTTCAGCTGGTATTACACTCATGAACTTGTATCTTGTTTCTTAAACTTCTTCCAGTCTTGCTGTTTGTATGGAGGTGGGAGGGACTTACCTAGTGCATAAATTCCTTCTTCCCTTAATACCTTACTAATTGAGGTTTTTATTTATTGGGAACAGTTTTTTTTGTGGTTTGGCAAGCTTTAATTATATTTTAATCTAATATTTGTTCCTCATTAAATCATTGTATAAAAATATTAACATGTTCTTTTTAATCCCATAGACTACTAAGGAATTTTTAAAATTAAATGAAAAGGGGTAGTTGGTTATTACTTGTCTAAAGATGTTCTCTCATGTTCTTAAAGTTGTTTCTCAAATAAGTCAATTTTGTTGCATATGGTTGCTGTTGTTAATTGTTCTCTGTTCTAGTTGAACTATATGAATTTTTTTCCAAGTGATGCTGTTGCTTATTCATCTTCCTGTAAGTCATAATTAAACAATGGCATTTTTGAAGCACAATTAGTGTGCACGTTACTCTTCATGCTTCATGCAGACACAGCTACTTCATTACCAGCCTCATGTTCAGACAGAGGACACCAGCAAGCAGCAGCAGCAGGAGCTCACGCTGGAGTCGTACGTCGAGGTATTGGGCACCGTCAGACGGCGCCCCAGCGGCCAGGAGAACATGGTGAATGTCCTCTCTTTATTCTTGGATTACTATTCAAAAGAAATGCTGGAAAGAACCTTAAAAATGTCACTGCAAGAGTGTTTTTATGTTATATTTTTAGGGAGTTTATTTTTGGTTTTGTGTGTTTAGGGTATTTGGGATTTTTCAAGTGTTTATGAATGATTTTTATTTCAGTGCTTGTCTGAGGCTTTTCATGTTGTGAGAGGATGGGGTGCTAGCATTTGCCCTTCATTACATGCAGCTATGTTTGGCTACACTGCAAGGGAGTAATAAAACTTGTTTTAGAAAATGGTTTATTCTGGTAAAGTTGTTTGGTGATGCAGAATCAAGTGATTAAGGTGTGGATCAATGGAAATTTAAATCAGGAGAAGCCAAGTGTAAATATATCCCTGACAACAGATTTAACGTAGAATATAAATGCGGAAGAAAAGAAAATAAACGAAACCAATTCGTTAGCATTTTTTAAAATTCAACTTCAAAGTAAAAAAGTGAGAAACGTAAAAACCAAGCTGAAAATAAGTTCATGCTAATGGGGAAAATGTATTGACAAAACATGAAACAAGACAACAAAAAAATGGAATAGGAAATGAGTATGAATGAAATGAAAGCACATATCAAATCATTAAGCCACAAATTCAAATGGCAACTTAGAAAAAATATCATTACAAAATTGTCTCAAAGTCTAGCTGGATTGAAAGAAATAACTTCTTAATTTTGTTTAAAAAAAGATGAAAGAACCAATATGGCAAGGAAATCGTCATGCTCTACACAAAATAAATCTTAGCTTGAAGCAACAATACTATATACAAGCAAAGTAAAACCGAGCAATGAAGCGACACTTGCCGGATCAACACTTCGTACCGATGGCAATTAACGTGTTAAACATTGTAAAAGGATATAGGCACGCATAAGGTACTCGCACACTAGCTAGCTGGATGTTCTTTGCACGCCTGAGATGTAATATTTGGAGCCGCACCTACAATGTCAACTCTGCTCACCTACACCCCTAATTTATTCCCCCCATTGTGCTCTGTTTGCAAGAGCTGTGACAGATGGATAGGTTTTAATTTAAGACCCTGATATTTGTAATTACTTGATATTTTTAAACCATTTGTAGACAAGTATTGTGTGAGGGCATAAATTATGGGTAGGTATGTTCATAAATTTCTCATTAACATGGTGAAGAGTATACGTTCAATGCCCCTGACTGTGGCAGGCGCTGAGCACGGGGCAGGTGGAGGTGGCGGCGGAGCGGCTGACGGTGCTGAGCCGCGCTCCTGCGATGCTGCCCTTCCTTGTCCGCCCCAACAGCATGGTGTGGTGCCTTGTGTGTCTCGTGCGTGGTGTGTGGTGTATCTCGTGTAGTGTCTTGTGTGTCTTGTGTGGTGTGTCTCGTGTAGTGTGTGGTGTGGAGCTCTGTGTGTCTTGTGCGTGGTGTGTTGTGTGTCGTGTGTCCCGTGTGGTGTGTCCTGTGTCCCAAATGGTGTATCGTGTGTCCCGTGTGATGTGTGATTAAGGTGTGGATCGTGTGGTACAGTTGCCTCGTGTGGTACAGTTGCCTGAATGTTGCGTGACTGTTAGCTTCAGTGACTCCTCTTTCTTCACGGATTTCGTGGATATGACATTTTTCATCCTGAATTCTCATATTTGGACTCTGTAATTAGTCAAATTATTGTTTTTGATCTTTGTTTTAGATGTTGCCTAATTTGATTTTTTTTGAGAGGCATTAATTTGGCATTATTATCAGGAAAGTTATTAAATTTGACTCAAATCTTCCTCTAGTTCTCAAATTTGCATTGATTTGCTACAGCCAAAATTAAAACTTTATTTATTTGCGCAAATTCAGTGTTTTTCCAATAAAAGATTTTTTGGTATTTTTCTCAGCATCTAGCAACACTGTAGAGTTGCCAGGTGTAGGGCTAAATTATCTGTCAAAATTGCCAGACTTCAGAAGTGTGGTCACATAGCAGATTAGCTGCCTTTCTTGCTTTGGGCAGCACTTGAGGCCATCGAACGGTTTTTTCCTCAAAATTTTCAAAAAATAAATAAAAATACCTTCGGGGTGAAATAGGCTCTGAGGTATTAACAGCATGTTTATAACAATCTAATAAACATTCATAGCCCATAAAATTTCTTAATATACCCATACCCCCCTTGCCCCCCCCCCCCCCCCATCGAAGGGAAATTTCTAAAAAATCTTATTTCTCAGCCAATATTGTACATAGAGATGATTAGTTTTTTTGTTCGATTCACAATGAACTGGTCTACAAAGTTAAGATCCAGTTTTTTTATATCGCTTAAAAAAAAATTTAAAAAATGTTTGAATTCAAAATTTTTTTCTTCAAATGGCTATAAAAATTTTTCTAATCAACTTATCAAAAAGCTACGTCTGAACTTCATAGTACTCACCTTGATCTTTATGATGCTGAAAAGATCACCTTCATAAGTGAAAAACTGTAGGAGAAATAAAGCCGCACAGCCCCCAAAAAAATCATTTTGAGGAAAAAGCGCTCAATTTTTTCAGGTATATCTCCAACAGTTTTTTTACTTATGGAGGAGATCTTTTTTACATTGTAAAGATCAGGATGAGTACTATAAACCTGCATAGTTGTTTTTTGATAAGTTACATAGAAATTTTTTTTATTGCCATTCAAAGTAATAACTAAAATTAAATATATTTAGTGATAAAAAAATTAAAAACTTCCTAAATTTTTTTGAAGCAATATCAAAAAACTGGATCTTAACTTTGTAGACGAGTTCATTGTGAATCGAACAAAAAAACTAATCGTCTCTATGTACAATATTGGCTGAGAAATAAGATTTTTTTAGAAATTTCCCTGTGAGGGGGGGGGGGGGTTGTGGATAAATTTCAACAATTTTTGGGCTCTGGACATCCATTCGAATGTTCTAAACATGTTGTGAACACCTCCAAGCTTATTTCGCTCATGAAGTATCTTCTACTAATTTTTGAAGTTTTATAAGAAAAACAGTTCGATGGCCTTAAGGGTAGGTAAGAAATCAAAATTTCAGACAAGAATTCTGGTAATAAAAATAAATGCGTTGAATTTGGAGAACATTTACCGAGGTTCTCACACGATCCATAACTCGACTACATAGTATATGTTTCTTTAATAATGTATAAGCGTATTGTTTGTTTTTAGTGTGTTACATATTAAGGTATGTAAGGTATACTTACAAGTACGGTACGCACCAGTACTGCACCTGTAATACCAGTACGTGACGTCCGTCGCGTGTGTGCAGCCCAAGGAGGAGCTGGGGCTGCGCCACCGCCACCTCCACCTCCGCCTGCCCCACCTCCAGCGCAACCTGCGTGTCCGCTCCCAGGTGTGTGTATGTGTTGTGCTGTGTGTTGTGTTGTCTGTGTGCTGTGTTGTGCAGATGTTGCATTCATACTACTTTGAGAATGAAGGAGTGCCCTAGTGCTGCACGAATGCACCTCTGCGACAATGAAATGATCATTTTTATTCCATGAGAACGATAATATTTGAGTAAGAAGGGAAAACCACGGCGTGCGTCTGCTCATGACGTCTCGCCTCTTGTTTATCTCCTAACTTCTCAGAGGGATCAGTGTGGTGCAGATGTATTTTTGAGAAGCGCTGTTATCTGAAAGTAGGTACAAGGCTCCGAGCTGAAAGTTAGGTAGGCCTTCCTCCTGTTAACACATTTCCTGCAAAGTGACCCACCGGTGGTCACTTAGGTGATTTTCATAGTGCTACTGACCCACCTGCAGTCACTAACTCATTATTTATTTATACTTAATGAAAGCTAAATGACAGTCTGATCCAGTTAATGTTTGCTATTTCCAAAGTTGATTACCACAATTGACATTAAATTTGAATTGAATATTGAACTTCAGTTTAACCCATCACAGTTAACGTGTTGAGATAGTGTCTTAAGATTTTGATTTTGTTGTGGATCTTTTTCCCAGTTCACTACTGTCCTTCTTTCCACATCTTTTGCTTTCTTTTCCAACTTTTATCTTGTTTCATTGACTTACCTATAGTTCAATCTAAGGGTTTCTGTGCACATTGTGTCGTGACACACCTTGTCCACAGATTCCTTGTTCCCTTAATTGCGCATTAAGTAGTGCCCTTCTTATTCCCCTTTTGAGATCTCCTTTGTTCCGGTTAAACAGGCTCAAACTAGGATTAATCGTATAATCGTAATCTGTTTATTTTCAACCATTTCAGTTGACACATTTCAATATCATGCCTAACGCGTCACGTAAGTTTTGAGCGAATATGTGAAGATAATTGTTGTGGATATTTAAGTTGACGTTACGTTTTGTGGGCAGGTGATGAAGCGCATGAGCGACTTCCTGGAGGACGAAGCGGGCTTTGTGAATGTCACCACGCCCACGCTGGGGCCTCCCACTTCTGGGGTGAGTTGGGGGTGGGAAATGATCCCCCCACTGCCAGGGTGAGTTGGGGAGGGAAATGAACCCCTTACTGCTGTGATGCATTAGAGGTGGGAAATTGAGTCACCTTTGCTGGGGTGAGTTGGGGTGTGCTGGGGCTCTCCCACCGCTCACGGGGCTCATGGTAGGGGTCAAAATGGGAGGTGTAGCAAGCCCCTCTCTTTTGGGGTAAATTTCAAAACTGGGGTAAACTCATTTCCTGGCGCTTGTTCTAGTGATGGAGGATATTTCAGCCCCTAAATATTGGATGAGAGAAGCAAGAGAATTAGAAGAAAGGCAAAACAGAAAAGGTTGAGGCTTATTTAGGAATGCAAGGTTTAATTACAGCTCCAGGGTTGCTTCTATTCAACCTTCAGTAAAACAAGCAATCACAAGCAGCAGTTAGTTATTTCATCATCCACTAGCACTAGCAATGGTATTAGCACTAGTGTCAGTAATTGTGTAAGCACCAGAAGTATTAGCACCAGGAGTCCTGCTGACAATAGTAAAGGAAGTAGGGAGGATAGATCAGGTCACGCAGCAAAGTACCCTCAGCTATCAGGTAGCAAAGCTGGTGCGTGTGAGGCACCAGTGCACGCCAGACACGAGTGTAACTTCAGTGAGGTATATCACTCTCTTCAGGGTGAGGCCTGTGAGTTCCCTTAAACTGGCCCAGATGCAAGTTATTGTGACAGTGCTGTGTTCCTGGCTTTACAATTCTAGTCACTGGAATTTAGCTCCTTCCATTCCAGACTTCGTAATTTAGACCCTGTTTTTCCAAATTTTGCCATCTAGACCCACCTGTTTCAGTCTTTGTAATGTAGACCTTCTTATTCTGTATTTTGTTATATGCATCAACGTCAGGTATTCCAGTCAGCATCATTCCAGTCCCTGAAATTCCATTCTTTATATTCCCACTCTACATAAGTCCAGTCGCTTCAATTTGAGCTTTCAGTCTTATCTCCATAAATTTGGCCTCACTAGTTCCAGTTTTATTTTCCAGTTTCCTCACATAATTCAAGTGTTAATACATCGAAGCTCAAAAAATAAAGCCACTCTAAGTGTACTGTAAATGCACTGTAAGCACACCCTTAGCACACCCTTAGCACACCCTTAGCACACCCTTAGCACACCCTAAGCACACCCTTAGCACACCCTTAGCACACCCTTAGCACACCCTTAGCACACCCTTAGCACACCCTTAGCACACCCTTAGCACACCGTAAGCACACCGTAAGCACACCCTAAGCACACCGTAAGCACACCGTAAGCACACCGTAAGCACACCGTAAGCACACCGTAAGCACACCGTAAGCACACCCTAAGCACACCGTAAGCACACCGTAAGCACACCGTAAGCACACCGTAAGCACACCCTAAGCACACCCTAAGCACACCCTAAGCACACCCTAAGCACACCCTAAGCACACCCTAAGCACACCCTAAGCACACACTAAACTAAGTGCACTGGAGCAGCCTGTTGCAGGAGGTGTGCCCATAACGCCTCTCACTGTTGGCAGGGCGCGCAGCTGTTCATGGTGCCCTACAGCGGCAAGGCTGCGCCCTCCGGCCCTGGTGGTACTCCTGCAGGTGTGTGGCGTGCGTGGGTGTGTGGTATGTAACGTGTGTGTGTGCGTGTGGTGTGTGACGTATGACGTGTGTGTGCGTGTGGTGTGTGACGTATGACGTGTGTGTGTGTGTGTGTGGTGTGTGACGTGTGTGTGTGTGGTATGTAGCTCACCAAAAGTGGAATGGAGCCGTAGATCAACAAATACTGACGCCTGCCGGGACGGTTCTGTCTCACAAATGGCCTAGAAGCTGTAAAAGCACCGCATCAACTCACTGAGATGGCAGTTCTGAGTTGCGTCTGGGACAATAATGCAGACACAGGCGATGTCCTACAGCAGCCGAGGCTTGCATAACGTGGGCACCTGCAGGCAGCAGCAAGGTCACTGCGCTGTGGCTGTGTCGCTCCCACCAAAGAGATGGCTTCCTCCTGAGCAGGCAGTTGGTTTGCCCCTCAGTGGGATACAACTATTGTATCTAAGGAATTAGCACTCCCTGGGGGAAATGTGAGGTCCTGAGTTGTGAGTTAGGTAGGCCTTCTTTTTGTTGTTATTAAGGACCATCTTTTCCAGATTCACTGCTGTCCTGTTTTACAGCACCTCTGACTTCCTTCTTCAATTTTTATCCTGTTTCATTACCTCCATCTTATCTTACTGTTTCTGCGGTCACGGGATCCGTTGTTGGAACACCCTTTGTGCAAAGATTCCACGGTTCCTTAACTCCATACTAAATGGTGCCTTCATCTTTCCTCTCACTTATTCAACATTTTTGTTGTGGTAATGGGAGGCTAAAACTAATTTATAATCAGTCAACATGCAATTGGTTTAGGCTTGGGAAGTGTGTGTATCCCATGCTATGGGGACTGGCGCACCCTTGGGAGGTAAAGTTAGATTACCTCGGCTATAGGTAGGACTTCGGAATTTTAGTTCATTGTGCCCACTTTACTTGTGTCAATGCTCACGTGCTCTTTGCTGTATCTTATTTGTCTTTTCTTTCTCTTCCATCTTGAGTTGCTGTCTCTACACACTGGGTACCCTGTGTGGGGGCACCCCTTGTGCGCGGATTCCCTGTTCTCTACAATCTATACTAGATGGTTCTTTCTCTTCGCTCCTTGAGATCGCCTTTGTTGTGGCTAGGGAGTCCTTAACTCTTTGATTGCGACGTGACCCACCGGTGCTCACTGAGGGAGTTTTCATAATGCTGCTGACCGACCAGTATTCACAAACTAAATTTTAATGAATGCTTAATGCCCAAAAAAGGCACGATCCCGTTAATGCTTCCTATTTTCAGCTTTATGTTCAACTGACTCACTTTAAATTTGAGTTGAATGTAAAACTTTAATTCTGTTAACTGCACTGTAGCGGTCCTTGTGCTCACCTGAACACCGCTCGTAGCCAACTGAGAGCGTGGCGAACTACGCGCCGCCCACATTAGGTTGAGCCGGCACTAACTACAATCACCGGCATGATCAGCACGCACGCGCCAGTTTTACACAGACTAACAATTCTCCCTCTAAATATTTAAAAGGAACTTAATCTACAAAATAAGAGAACACAAAACAAACCCCACAAAAAGATTTCCAACCAAAACGTCAATTTATAACACAAAACGAAGGAACAAAAGACTATTTACATAAAGGGCACGAATCTGTGGATCATTCAGGGTGCCCCGTACTGCCGGTGACA
Source organism: Morinoia aosen (assembly GCA_030386875.1). Lineage (NCBI taxonomy): Eukaryota > Metazoa > Arthropoda > Malacostraca > Amphipoda > Talitridae > Morinoia > Morinoia aosen. Next base: position 9,729,268 of record CM059568.1, on the reverse strand, counting down.
GCAGCCAGAAGTGCGTCACTGGACGCACCGCGCTTGGTGAGACAGTTGGCCAACATGCGACTCGTACGAACCCACGACACCTCAGCTACATCACCACGAGATAACATATCCTTGAGAACAGCCAAGTTAATTCTCAAGCACTTGTCTGCCACTGTTTTAGTAGAATGCAATGATTCTACAAGCGACCGATTATCCACACAACACCTCACCTGGACAGCGGAACAGGGAACATTAATGCATTCACAAAGGAGTTTGGCATAATAAACTCCCGCCTCCGCAGCATCCAGTAGGGCTAGAGTCTCTGCTGCGAGCGTGGACTTTACCACACGCCTAATACGTCGCGACTGCCACGCAATAGGACACCTGTTATCACCGTCAACTACAAATATCACATAGCCTCCCTGCGAACCCCCATCCACCAGATTCCCGAAAGCGGCATCACTGTGGCATTCTATGGAACATTCACTAATACTGCGAACTCTTGGGAACCTAACTATCACCTCCCGCAACTTGAGCAACCGAATGACCTTGTTGGCCCTCAAAGCATCTTCCAGTGTTGCAATGTCCAAAACCGAACTGAGTAGGCATACTTCAAACGCTATATCTGGGCGAGTCTGTGTTGCTACCCAATTCAATTGACCAACCACACCGCGAAATTCGTCTTTATCCAACTTATCAAGCGAATCAGAACGATTGGTGTAACAAGATTTTATTTTAACTTCTCTTATCGTGTCAATATAGCTCAGTTGGTCTACTTCGATTAAATCTCCGGTCCCAGAAACATTCACACCAACAAATTTAAATGCTCCATCAGCATGGGAACCAATCAAAAATTCTTTTTTCAGTTGGGCAATGACACTTCTTTGAAACAAATCGCTACCAGCCCAGAAAAAATCGTCGACATGGACGCAAATGACACCAGCCAATCGTCCTTCATCGTCCCAATAAAACAATGCCTGGTCAACCGAACACATAATCATACCCATCGACAACAAGACATCCCTGACGCGGAAATGCCAAGCGCGTGCGGCGTCACAGAGGCCATAGACGGTCTTCTTCAGCTTCCACAAAGAACCATCGTAGAACTCTATGGGTGGTTTAATGAAGACATCTCTAGTGATTGCATTGCCTTGCAGGTAAGCAGCTCTAATGTCAATAGATTGACACTGCCATCCATGGGCAGCTATTGCAGTCATAGCGAGTCGAAGGGAGTCCTTTGCGCAGGTAGGAGAGTCTGTTCGCTGCTCGTGCATATCTTCCTCGAAGCCTCTAACTACAAGGCGAGCTTTAACTACAGTTTCTCCCTTTTTAACCTTTTCAGTGATTACCCACCGAACCGACATTGTTTTCTGGCCGATATCGTCGACTATTTCATAGACGTCATTTTGTTTCCAATTTTCGATCTCTGCAATCTTTGCTTCCATTCCCTTCACATCACTGTCGCACAAAAGGACCTGCTCTTCATCAGGAATCAGTCTCCATTTTTCAGTTTGTCTGGCTAAATCAATCCATTCCATCTCGCCATTATTTCTAATAATATTGTAACACGCACCATATAAACCACCAGCTTTACCGGCCCTGCTGTGTACAGTTGCTGTGAACTTCTCACCATCTTTAGGATAAACTTCAATCCTTTGCCCGGTCTTCGGATTATTCTGATTTATCCTGCTAGGAGTGATTAAGGGTGTCTCATTGGGCGGTCCTGCAAGGGCTGATGGAGGCCGGTCTTGATTACCAGACGACTCCACAGTTTCCACATCCGAATCGTCCTCAACAACAGCTGCCTCCTGGGAAACTACCGCTGCAGACGGCCGGTCGCTCTTTAATGCTGTCTCACTACCATGTAGGTCATCACTTGAATTAGCATGCTGCAACCTACATGTGTGCACACGTACATAAGTTCCACCGTGCTTCACCAGCACTTGCTTCCCATCTTTACCAATCACCACCCCAGGTCCACGCCATCGATCGTCGTCCTTCCGTTTGTAGTATACACAGTCACCGTTCACGAGGTCATTTACATCGGAGTTGCGAGTTTGCCGCAAAAGCGCCCGACTTATTCGTTCACTGGATTCATTTTTCACAAATTCGACTCTTGCGTTGTGCATTGCATTAAGATTGTCCGCAATCATTTGCGATGTGGTTTTCATTTCCAGTGCAGGCAACGAATTGCTGCAAATTGTGGGAATCACAGGGTTCCGTCCAAATACGAGTTGGTTGGGAGAAAATCCATGGCAGTTCTGCAGTGCTTTTCGAGCAGATACAGCCCAACCCAAAGCAATATCAAGGTCACACGTGCAGTCCTCCACTATCTTTTTAATACTGGTTGTAAGAACACTGTTCAACCTCTCACAGATAGAGTTGCTCCAAGGGCTTTCAGCAGCAGTGCACAAAATTTTTATACCAAAACCCTCTCCCATTGACCGCACCAATTCGTTGTTAAATTCACAGCCATTATCTGACAGAAACTGCTTCGGTGCCCCAAACGTCATAATCCAATTTGTAAACAAGGATTTTACAATTGTTTGCGGTTGTTTATTCGTTATGTAAGCTGCGCTGCAAAACCTGGTGGCGTGATCTACCAAAACCAGAAAATATTGTCCATGAGACCACACTTTGAGATCCATGGCAACTAAATCATTGAATGATTTGGCCATCGGTAATGCCACCACCGGACGGGGCTTTGGTTTCTTGTAGCGTCGGCACGTATCGCAGGACTCGCTAATTCTCTTGATCGCTGCCTCTAGTTCTGAGTTGTTGCGCCCCGCTTCCTTGAGCAGAGAAAGTAATTTCTCAGAGGTGGGATGTGCAAACTGCCGGTGAAGTTTCAGAGCAACCTCATCCGGTTTAGCATTAGAAGTAGTGTTCACTAAAGCGTGTTCCACTCGAGTTGTCGTTAGTTGTCTATATATAGGGATAGTGTAGTGACCCATTGTTGTAGTCCTGAGTTTTACTCTCTGACCAAAGACTTCCACTGAATCGGCAGGCAGGTTGATTACCATTCCAGCCTTTTTCATAGAAGGACGGCTGAGCAGAAGCGGGATGCTGCTGTCTATCACATCAGATCTAATGTTGATGTTCTTTCCGGCCATAACGCACGGAAACACAACACTTTTCAGTGCTTTTGTTTTCTGTCCATCCCCAAACCTGTAAGTTGCATTCGAGGGATGGAACGAAACTTTTTGCTTCTCTGCATCATTCAGAGTTAATAAAAACTCTTTCAACCAGAGGTCACCACACACAGTTTTTGAACATCCCGAATCTAGCAGCACGTGACCTAAAGCCTCGCCCAGAAGCAAATCCATTTTTGGATCAAGAACTTCACCAGTGATTAATGTGATGTTCACCTCCTCCTCTTCTTCAATTTCGGAGGTTGTTTCTCCAAATAGACTAGATTGTCTTTCATGAGCATGTGGACATTTTCTAGCCCAGTGCATTTTAGATCCACACACCGCACACATCGATACTGATCCATCATTGTTAGTTGGATTCAAACGTGAATCCTTGCTTCCAGCATTGAAGGTGGTTCTGCGGCTGTTGAAGTTTCCCCTTCTCCATCTTCCCCTACCAGATGCACCATAAGCGTACATGGCGTCTGCAGGTTCAATTTTCACCGCCAAGTCAGAATTGTTCATCACCAAATTACCGTTCTCAGTAAACAATCTTTTCAAAGTTTTGCGCATATTTTCAAACGTCATCTCCGTTGTAGTTGACAGTGCCAGTTGAAAATGAATGTCTGAAAGATTACAGCTTTTCAAGAGTCTGCACGCCACTACCGCATCTGGTAAACTAACACCAACCTCCTTTAACTTGTAATGGCGGTTATCAAACTCAGACAAGTATTCGTCCACAGAACATTCCGCAGGGCGACTGTAATTTTCGAACGCAAGGTACGTATTGAACACTTTCCAATTAGGATCTTGTAGAAACACTCTATCTAACTTCAATAGTAGTTTGTCCAGACCGTCATCACTCTTCAATTCGCTGACACTAAGTTCTGATGACGCTGCACGTGCTCTTCCCGTCAAAGAGAGATGAACTGCGATGCCACACTTATTCGCCGGCAAATCCGTGAACACTTTCCATAGTTCAATGTCTTTTTTCCAAGAATCATAATCGCTTTCCTCTTCAAACACTGGCGGACATTTACTGAACGATTTACCAACGGTAGACATTACGCTCTGCTACCATTTGTTAACTGCACTGTAGCGGTCCTTGTGCTCACCTGAACACCGCTCGTAGCCAACTGAGAGCGTGGCGAACTACGCGCCGCCCACATTAGGTTGAGCCGGCACTAACTACAATCACCGGCATGATCAGCACGCACGCGCCAGTTTTACACAGACTAACAAATTCTACCTGCTGCAGTCAAAGTGTTAATTAACTTATGTAATGGGGTGGTTTGGAGAAATGGCGCCACTGCCCCGCAGGGAAGGAGTTCTACTGCCTGTCGCAGTCGCCGCAGACGTACAAGCAGCTGCTGATGGTGGCCGGGCTACAGCGCTACTACCAGATGGCGCTCTGCTACAGGGACGAGACGTCGCGGCCAGATAGACAGCCAGAGTTTATGCAGGTGTGTGCTCGTGTTCTTCTGCTGCATCCCACGGACGATTTTCTTACGTTGTTAAGCTTCGTGTGGCACCTCGAGGGCCTGGCCTGACTATCAAGCGACTTCAAACTTGCCTACGCAGAGGAATAGCTGCTAAAAAAACCAACTCGTCCCTATGCGGAAATGACAGCCTAAAACCTAACGCAAAAAACCTATCGAACTGAGAATCACTGCTGAAATCAACGCTTGTGTGACTGCGGTGGTAAAACCAAGAGTATATTAAAACGTTCACTGCGATTCTGCGGTTGTTAACGGTTGCTTTGGTTAGGTTGTAAGTAAGCAGAATAGGAAAATAGATTTTCCAGCTTGAATAAATTTTCATTCTTCCTAATGAATATGAAGAATACAGTTGCACGATAACATTTAACCTCGCATGATAATTATTTTGCAAAAACATCGCGAAACAGATAAAATGTCGTGCATTGATACCGGCACATAAGTGGGCAATTTACCTCTTGGTACACATGTGGCCCAATACGCAGTGAACGTGTTAATAATAATAATGATAATAATAATAAGCTTCGTGTAGCTGGCAGCAAAACTAAGGGCATCGCTGCACTGTTCTTGGCTTTTGCCGAAGTTCTCAAGCTTTTTTTGAATTAGATTTAAGGTGAGCTGAGTCTACAGACGAACTTTGGCTGCTAGCTGTGCCGCTACAACCACGCCAATTATTTGAAAATCTGACCCTGGTCTGTTCTTACTGTGTGCACGTAAAATGCTCCCATGACCCGCACTAATGTTGACTGCTTATGGATAGCGCTCCATGCTGCCATGTTATTCGAAACGGGATTGTAGTTCCTGGTCTGTGGAGGTGATATACATGACAGTGGCCCCTCAGGGGATACAACTTTGTCAACTAGAGGAATTTGCATTTCCAGTGGATAAATCTGAGGTCCCGATCTGGGAGTCAGGTAGGCATACTTTCGGTTGAAATAAAATGTATTCTGTTATGTTGAGGGCCAACCTTTTTTAATTATCTGCTGTCCTGTTTTTCAGCACCTACTTCTTCCTGCTTAAATTTCTTTCTTATTTCGTGAATTTCCTTCTCAACTTACTGTTTCTATGCACCTTGTGCATAATTCCCTTATCTCAATACTAAAAATAATGAAGGCGTCTACGGATGCTTTATTTCCAATTTCAAGCCTGATACATATCACCTTATACATTGGATTTTCAAATGCCTTATAACTAACGCCAGGACGCCATTACGCTTTCCCCCGGTCAAGAAGGTCTTCACGAGTCCCAAGATGTCCCAAATGGGGCCTTCCTCTCTTTGGCACATATTTGTTGTGGTTGGGAGGCTTGAACTAACATCTAAGCTAATTTACATGACAGGGGCTACTGGTGTTGTATAAAACGTTAACTGGTTCCCGGACTTCGCCATTTGTTATGAACGCGAGAAAGTTGCGATAGTTTCAATTGGTGGAACAAAATTCCTCAGGGATTTGAAATGCTGAAATATTGATAATCATCATTAAATACAAAGACAGAATCTAGTGCTTTCAACTCCCAAGTGTCTTGTGGGGCTGCGAATGGAGGGGGAATATGTGAGTTGGTTGTCCTTCTAATCAGTGGACTGTGGGATATTTGATTGCATTCTTAACTTGACACGGTTCAATGAATTCTTTATTGCAGTGCAACAGTTCTCAATTCCTTATCACGAATTAGTCCACCCCTCTTAATTTAAGATAAGAAAGAAAGCGAAATGAAAGAAAGGCCGTAAAAAATAAAAAAAATAAAATCTCTCGAGAGTTGATGAAGCTCGTATCACAGATACGCTCACCACACACTTTCGGCTGGCTTCGGACGGACAGACGGATGCGGCTCTTATTATAGTATAGATATTATAGTATAGATTAAGGGTTAGGTAGGTTTTCCTTTTGCTCAAGTAGAATAGGTTTTCAGTCTACATAGTTGCGGTCTATCTTTTTTTCGGTGATCTGCAGTTTTCCACACCTATCACTTTCTACCTCAGCTTCGTGAACATCAAGAACTTCTTTTGATCTTGCTGTTTCTACAGGCAAGATGTAATGACACGGCCCATGTGTGGATTCTATTAAATTTCATTCTAAATACTGCGTTCCTTTTATTTCTCTCTGGAAAACACCCTTTTTGTAAATAGGGAGGCTCAAACGAACTCACAATCTAATCTTCTCCCTTTGTAAGTTTTTATTTGTAAAAATATTAGATATGTTGTGAAAACAGTGCAGTATTTGCCTACAACTTTTTAGTTCGTGTAAACTCTTTGTATGATTTTAATTTTCTTCAGAGGTGTAGGTACTTTGCTGGTGATCTTTTCGTATGAAACTTGTAATTTGCGAGCATCTGGCGAGGAAATAGTTTCTTAGCTACTCCCATGTTGGTGGAATCTGTAGTGGGTTTTGTTTTACAAAACTCGTCTATTTGCTTTAGTATTTTTTCTCCCTCGTAGAAGGAGGGAGAAGAGGACAGTGCACCGTGCAACCGAGATTGTGCTCATTTGTTTTCATGTCTTGTTCGTCACCTTTCTCATTTAAAGCTGGAGGTTTTGGGATGAGCTGGCTTCTTTTTCTAAATCCCATATTTTCAAAGTTGATAGTTTTCGCATTCATTTGTTCTGATTTTATTGAATTGTACATCACGTTGTTAAATGCGATAGAGAAAATTCGTGCTTGTTTCTGTATTCCTAAAATTTTATTAATTCATTAGCTTTTTACTTCTTTTCATTCTCATTCATTAAACTGTTCAGTATAGCTCTTGTACAGCGAAAGTTTCCCTCTGTTATTAGGATTTACACGTTTTACTGAGCACTACGATCGTTTTATGATAAATAACTGACATCTTCGGCAGCTGGACTTGGAGATGTGCGACGTGACGGCAGAGGACATCTTGGGACTCGTGGAGCGGCTGGTGCAGAGGTGCTGGCCTGACGAGCGCTACCGCGACACTGCGGGACCCCCGCCGTCCGCACCCTTCCCTCGCATCACTTACGCTGACGCCCTCGACAGATACGGCTCTGACAAACCTGACACCAGGTTTGGTTGGGAGGTATTGTGCTCAGCCAGGCTTCCGCTGTGGTAGTGTAAAGCAGCCCATAGACGATCGATTTTATGGTCAGTATAATTACCAATAATGAATATTGACAATTTAATTGATCGTCTGTGGGCTTGATTGACCACCGTCAAAAAATTGACTTAGCGGGCAAAAACAATCCATCAATGCATTGAGTCAATGATATTGACAATTAAATTGATCGTCAATGGGCCGCATTAGTGTTCACTTCAGACTTGTAGTAGCTTCAGCTCGTGAAGCTGAAAATTCTTGGTACCTGTGAAACGTGGTAAAGGACGAAATGAAAGCTGCTCCGGTGGCAGCATAAAATTATGAAACTTTATGTTAATTGCAACTATCGGAATGTCGAAATAAACAGAATAAGGAAATGTCCTCGAGTTAAAATGATGTTGTTGAAAAATTCTGTGTCGTACAGAGAGTGACCGCTAAAATCTTTATTTAAATTAAGGAAATGAGACAGAGCAATAATCAGTCTTGGTGAGGCTGCCTAACTTGAAATGGCTATTGGCTGATGATGTAATTACGAGTATGTCACTTGTGTGGCAAAATTTGCAAAATCTTCTAGCAACTTTGTACTCGTACGTGTATGACACCCATTATAAGGATCCTTTCACAAATACTGGGTGTCCCAACAAAATTACCTCGGCTATAGGTAAGTTACCTCGGCTTACGATTACTCATGTATTTTTAATTTTCATTCCAGTCACAACTAAGTTTTCTTTAATGTACTCAAATTTTCCTAAATTTAACATTCGTTTCTCTGACTGAGCTCATTAGACATATATGTCAATAAAGACCTACATCTAAACAAAATACGGGAGTTCTGGCCAGTCAAAAATTGAGTACAATTTTTTGGAACATCTGTAGAAAGCGCACGATGTAGCGGGCACACGAAGACTGATTCTCACGTACGCGATGACCAGCGCATTACCTAATTCTTACCTTTCTGTTGCAGCCAGACATTCCTGCACTGTATAGCTTTTGTTACCGAGGTTGTAACTTATTTAGGTCTTATACGTTCACGTGTTTGTGTGTGATTTGTTTCTTTATTTGTTCGTTCATATAGTTATTCATCTTTCATTTTTGCATCGTTATTTGCATTATAATCTAGGCACAATTTAACTTTTCCTTTGCTATTCAATTGTTACGTCACTCTCCTTAATTCATTATAGAATTGTTAAATAGTGATCATGACGTAAAGGGAAAATCATCATTGCTGCAGCCTTGATTTACTGAGTTGAGCTGAGATTTGAAGCGCCGGAATTGTTGTGTAGTAATTTTGTTGCTGTGAAAATGCACTTTGACTGACGCCTTGTTCGGCAGCTGTGTGACGTGAGTGCAGTGCTGCGCAGTGAGGGCTGCACCGCGCACCGCCTCACCGACACACTGCACCAGCCTCACTGCAGCGCCAGGGCCTTCGCCGTGCCTCAGGGGCAGGTACAGACTCAGCGCTCCGTTTCTTCCTCAGTCCCTACAAACTTGTGCTTCTCGGCTTCTATTTGAACTTGCTGAAGTTGTGAATCTCTGAAGTTTAGCGCAACTTAAAACGACAATTTAATCTCGTTTGTCGCTTCTGTGTTTTTCTGTTTTCTCCAATGTTCGGATGCGAATTGGAAAAATTTGGGAAAGTTGCTGTCACTTTTATGTAGTCTTTCCACTCATCTCTTTCTTAAAATAATTCTCTAGTTTACGAATTCTACGTTATTTTGCAACTAAAGATATGATATCGATAGGCGTGATCTCGTCTGACATCTGTGAGCCACACTATGCGCATTGTGCGTACTTAGGCTCTACTGTCAGAACACTTGCTGTTTCTGTGGCAGAATATGCTAGTGACAGCCCTCCCTTTTCATAATACATTTCATGATATTTATGCAAAAAGAACGCGATTTTCTGTGAAAATAAAAAATATCCACATAATTGCTTCCACCTTCTCTACTGTGAACTCGACGCAATTTAGAATCTTTGTTCATTCTACGAGAAAAATTGTATTAAAGTGATTCCCAAGCAGGCTGTCTGTTACAAGTAGTATAGGCTTAAAAATATCTATTCTGTTGTTTCTTGTCTTTCTGTGATTTTAGTTTTTTTGCTTTCATTTTCCTTACCTAGTTTTTAAGTGCAAACAAATATCTCCTCATTACCAATTGTTCATCCATTCAAAACCAATTGCTCATCCTTTCAAAATATCCATGTATCAGTTTCAGGTGTTCAAAATGGCCTTCACAGTCGAAACATTCATTTATATTGCCGGCTCTGATTGGAGGGCAAATATGCAAAGTGTCTTAACCCACAAAACACAGAACTTTAGGACGTTCAAGTTAGAGGCGTGGTGTTCATCGCAGGGTTGCCAAACTAGCCTTTCCTAGCCAAGTTACTAACTAGGGACTAGGCCACCCTGCCTGACAAAAATCTACGCCGCTTTGAGGTGAAATTATCACTTAATCCACTCTGCCAGTTTTGTCCTCCGATTCGTGGGTTAGGACACTGCATATTTGCCCTCCAATTGTAAACCATCGTGGAAATGTCAACTTCTAATCACAGCCTTCTTTGCACTCTGTTTTTATAATTCTAATTTGCCAAAATAAACATCGAAATACTACCGTTTGGTATGTGGAGGTTTCTGTTAGTGTGTAAAATTCTCTTCATATGTAGATCTATGTTTTGTGTAGTGGATGTGATGTGTGTAACAAATGAAAGTGATGTGTTTAGCAGTGGTGATGTGTGTCATGGAGATGATGCGTGAAGTGGATGTGATGCAGGCAGTGCAGGGGTGCAGGGTTGCACACACTAACGCACACCACACCCCCAGGAGCACCTGCCCAAGTCAGTGCAGAGGACCTGGGATGAGCTGGCCCGGAAGAATCACCAGCTGCCGGGGGTGAGCGTGCTGGGGGTGCGGCGCCCTGACTCCCCCACATCCCCCCAAGTGGGTTTGTGTCCCCCCTCCCTCCTTGGTGGGGGGTTATGTCGTGCATATTCTTGTGGGTCTAGCGGGATTACCTCTGTTCTGTGTCTAGCGGGATTACCTCTGTTCTTGTGTGTCTAGCGGGATTACCTCCACCTGGTTGTGTGTCCAGTGGTATTACCCATGCATTGTTTTGTACGTCTAATGAAATTTCTTCCAAGTTGTGTATGTAAAAGAAGATTATCTTTAATTTCTGTTTTTTTTTGGGGGAGAACACCTAATTTGTGTGTACGGTCAGCTTAGAATATTCCAAGTTGGTCTTCCTGGGAGTTACGTTAACTGACCTTCTTATATGTCAGCTGAGGAAATGGGCCACGAAGCCAGCTTTAAAATTTATCAAGCTGATTAAACATTCATTATCATTAACAATCTACTACCATAAGCATTAATCAGTACTACAATTAACAACCATCACCATAACTATTATCTTCAGTATTCCATTTAACGATCCATTACCATCAGTATTACGTTACCATGAACAATGTATTAACTTACCATTACCATAAACATTACCTAACCATTACCTCACCATTAACGTGACCATTACCCCCAGAAGGGTCGCCCCAACACTGTAGTGACGGGGGCGCTGTCCCGCCACCTGAGCGAGGCGGTCTCGCGGGAGCTGGTGGCTCGGCTCGGGGCGCGGCCTGGTGATGCCGTCGTGTTGGCTGCTGGTCACACGCCGGACGTGGTGCGTGTGGTGGGGTGTGTGGTCCAATGTGCTACTGTGGTGTGTGTGTATGTCGTGTGCTGCTGTGGTGTGTGTCGTGCAACTATTGGCTTATTCAAATTCCGAATAATTTTCCTGTAGTGCGAAAGCAAAAGCAAGCGTTTCATTAAGTGCCACATTTCACTGTACTACATTCTGGCCCACCCACAGCTGGCGCTGCTCGGCCGCCTGCGGCTGCTGGCGGCAGACGCGCTGCAGGCGTCAGGGGTGCCCGTGCGGGACAAAACTTGTCGCCAGTTCCTCTGGGTGGTCGACTTCCCTCTGTTTGAGGTGCGTGAGTACAGTGTTACAACCTATACAGTCTAATTAACGTTAAATGAAAGGTAGAACAATCAATATATCATTCAAGTCTTCCATCCAACGAAGGTTTGGGAGAATGATTAAAAGTTTAGCAGTCTGCTCTGCTTAGAGGCAAGCAACAAAAATTAGAATTTAAAAACCTATTAGAATGCAGGTTTCCTTCAATAGGATAAATTTTATTAGGGCATATGGCAGAGCTCTGTAAATTAGATTTTGTTATTATTTAAAAGATTAAAATCTTCATGGGGAAATTTTTCCCTTTCCATAAGGGCAACGGTTTGGACACGCAGTAGGTTAAATTGTGTAGGGCCCCCAAAGCTGGTGGTTAAGTTGGCACATGGTAGTTGAATAGTCTGGACACGCCGGAGCTTAACGTCTTGGGACACCAATGCCGCTGGGGAAGCCGACACGCCCCCCAATGGGACGCCTGCTTGCGGTGGGGGCGCCAGTTCGTCGAACTGCGGAAGGTCCCAACCCTTTCTTGTTCTCGGGAGGCCGCCCCGGCGGCCTTCTCGGGGACGCGGCCAGAGTGCTGCCCTGGGCTTTGCCCGGCCTCCGAGGAGGTACACTCTCCCCACACCACCCCAGAGTTTTTTCCCTAGGGGGCAGTAGCGGCCCGGCGCTGCTGCCCCGTCTCCTACTCCTCCTTTCTGGAGACATAGAAACAAACCCCGGCCCCGACTATCCCTGTCCTACCTGCACCCGCTCATACCAACGGCGCATGGATGCCATCCAGTGCCCACGGTGCAGCTCTTGGACCCACTACAACATACGATGCTCCGGGGTGAGACAACACCAACATATACCGCCCGGGTGGGTGTGCTTGCACTGCCCCCCAACCCATAACATGACACAATCCCCCCACGCCCGCCCCCTAGTCGCCTGGGTGTCTTCTTCCTGCCCCTCACCCTCTCTCTGACTCCAACGACAACCCACCCCAAGACAGCTCCCCCGACGTAGCTACTAACGCCCGGACTCCCCCCCGTCCCCGCCTTCGTGCACGCCCCCTCCGCAGAGACTCCCCCCCCAGACGAGACGATACTCCCCAGTCCTACGCTCCCTCCCGCACAAACAACTGACATAATGCCGCCCTCCCATCAACTTAACATACTACAATTAAACATAGACGGCATCACAAACAAACAGATGGAACTTAAACACACACTCACTACCCACAACATACACATAGCCGCCATCCAGGAAACAAAACTTAGGAACACTTCACTTACACCAAAGTTTCCTGGTTACACGACACTTAGACTCGACAGACAAAGAGCCGACGGCGGCGGCCTTATCACCCTCATACACAAGTCAATCCCCTTCACAAACACAACAGCCCACACACTCGCAAACATGCCCCAAGACAACACTCTAGAAATGCAGACTGTTAGAATTAAGGTACACAAACACTTTAGCAACATTGCAAACATTTACATCCTCATGCCCCCCAGGATACTCCCAAACACATCATACTTAGAAACACTACCTGACATCTACGTCCTGGGGGACCTCAACGCTCACCACACTACATGGCTCCCCTCCCAAACAAACGATCCCCGCGGACACCTCATCTTCCAACAGCTAGACTCCCTGGTCATCCTCAATGACCCCGACACACCCACCCGCAAGCCCTATAACATTAACACCACCCCCACCTCCCCAGACATATCCCTGGCTTCACCATCACTTGCCCTCAGATGCTCGTGGCATGAGCTCCACGAACTCCCCTCCGATCACCTCCCCCTTCTCATTTCACAGACCACTCCCCTCACTACACTCACGCTCATTCACAAATTACAAACACGCAGATTGGCACTCCTTCACCGCATCAATCGAAGACTCTTCACACAATTTCACTTTAAACAACTACACCAGCATTGATGCGGCAGTACAACACTTTAACACAGCCATCACAAACGCAAACAAACACCATATTCCAACAGGACACCGAAGACACTTTAATCCAACATTTAGCCACGACACAAAACTCAAACTTCAAACTAGGAACCATCTACGCTCACTTCCCCTCACACCCATCACCCTGGCTCGAATACACGAACTCAGTGTAGAAATAAACAACAACATCAAAGACGAACAACGAGCCAGGCGGAAAAAACACTAGACACGATCACTTTTGACACTGACCCAAGTAGATTATGGAAACTTCTGAGGGGCCTCAATAACAAATGCACCGACAACACTACCACGCACGAGGCCATTCTCTCTCACCACACAAACATCCCCACAGACAAGCAGCAGGCGGACACACTCATTAAACACTACTCAAACATTAACAGACTCCCGCACAAACACGAGAATAGGATCATACTGCGCCGCCTGCATGCTCTACAGATCGACAACATGTACACGCCCTTTACACCTCACATGACGGCGGTGGCCGTCTCCAACACTAAACATACAGGTAGCACCGGACCTGATGGCATCTCATACATTCACCTCAAACACTTAGGACCACAAGCCATCAGGGCCCTCACAGACATCTTCAACCACTCAGTCGCAAACAACAGCATACCCAACATCTGGAAGACCGCCAAGATCCTACCCATCCTTAAGCACAACAAATCACCCACAGATCCAGCCTCTTACAGACCTATATCACTTTTGTGCAACCCATCAAAGATACTAGAGAGGCTGGTTCTTCACAACATCTCACCACACGTCCCACTCTCACCCTCACAACACGGCTTCAGGCAACAACACTCCACTAACACTCGCCTCACGCACATGACACAAACAATTCTCGAAGGCTTTAACTCTCCCAAACCTGCTCCACGCACGCTGTTAGCTGCCATTGACATAAGCAAGGCCCTCGACACAGTTCCACGTCACTTACTTATTAACAAAATACTCAACACACACATCCACCATAACCTTCAGAAATGGCTTGCCAATTTTCTCTCGGGTCGCCATGGCTACACAACATACAACGGCAAGTCCTCCATAACAAAACACTTCACCAACGGAGTACCGCAGGGCTCCGTGCTCTCACCTACACTATTCAACTTATTCCTCCACGACATACCGGCCCCTACACACCCACAAACACACCTCCTCACATACGCAGACGACCTAACCATCTTCTCCCTACACCCTAAACACGAGACCACCGGCACTCAACTACAAGATTACATTCACATAATAGAGAACTGGCTAGAAACAAACAGACTCAAGGTCTCCGCAAACAAATCCTCACTCACACTCATCACACCTTATAATAGAGAATACAACATCCATCCCCACGTCACATTAAACAACACCCCCATCCCCTACATAGACACACCCAAAATCCTTGGAGTTACATATGACAGAGGTTCTACGTTCAGCCCACACACTAACAATATCAACATTAAATGCAACACAAGGCTGAACGTCCTCCGAGCACTAACACATACTACATACGGCCACTCCAAGGAAGACATAACACAGTATACAAACAGTTCATCAGACCCATCCTCACTTACGCACATACATCTTGGTACGCAGACACTGCTCGCGCACACTTACAGAAATTACAGTCCACACAAAACACAGCGTTGCGCATTGCCACGGGCTGTACACGATCGACCCCTATAGCACATCTACACGAAGAAGCCCTTGTCAACCCAACGAACATTACACACAACCCCAGCCACACACCTCAAAACACTATACGACTCCCTCCCTCCCTGCCCCCCTGACACCTCACTGCACACACACATACACACACAGTTCACCTCACGTGCCCTCGCTGCCCTACCCCCTAACTCCCTCCTCGGAGTGAGACCCCCCCCCCCCCCCCGTCCCCTCGACGGAGCGATCCCTCCCCCGGCAGGATCGAGTCCACCTGGCGCGGCTGCGGTGCGGGCACCACACCTCACTCCCCTCATACATGCACAGAATAGGACTTGCGGAGGACGACAGCTGCGTCTGGTGTCATGCCAACGTGGGCTATCTTCCGCATGTCCTCCTACACTGTCCCGCCCTACACGCACACCGACACACACACCAGATACATGCACTGGAGCACCTCTGGACTCGCTCCGCGGACGTCGTGAGGTTTCTGCACGACGCGGGCGTCTTCCAGAGGCCTATATAACCACACCCCTCTTCGCCTCGGGCCGGGCCCGGTCTGGGGCGGCCCTGGCCGCGGCGGACCCCTTCGAGCGGCCGTCGGGGCAAAACAACAACAACAACACGCAGGAGGCGTACTCTGAAACGCAGCAACGAGAAGTTCTTACACCACACCACGTCTAGCTAGAATCTCTGCCGTCTCAGCCCTGCAATCCGTGGACACACTGCCGGGCAGCGCTGCTGGAGCTACTGTGGTACGAGAGGTCCAGCGCCTCTCGAGTTATCCTGGAGAGATTGTGAAGGAAGTCCTCACACGTGTGTCCTGTGCTGACGATTGTTGGTAACTCCGTTCTTCTCGCTGAAAATTGAGAGCCAAGCTTCTCGTGTTGAGTTTGACGCCAGACTGCTACTGACACGCTTCTACTTGTTCATTGCGCCTTCTGAGCGCGCTTGTTCACGTCCGCCGCTTCAGCTAGTTGCTTCTACAATATATTTTAATTCTCTTGTTTTTAAATTGGAAATTAGGTACAACCCTTATTGGAAAACTGACCAAATTTACCTACTCATAATAAAGGGTGGATGATTATTGTGAATGATGAGAGACTTTTAAGAGACGAACGTCTTATTTGTGTTTCAATTACCTTCTGCCATAAAGAAGTGGAATGAGATTTTCCTGTATCCTTCCGCCTGCAGAAAATGTTGAGCGACCTAGCATCTTGCGACTCTTTAACACCCTTTTGTATGTTTGTAGGGTTACAGTAATTATATTCGCAGTGAACTACAACGCTGTTAAAATGATCTTGAATGTTAGTTATTGCGACCTGAAGTGTTGTATTGTGAGCAAACTTTCTAGATGACAGGCAGTGCCATATAATTGCTCTACTTCTATCATGTTTTGAAATGGTAACTAAGTTGTACGATAGCCTACACAATGTTGTGATGTGAATATCGGTGTAAAGAAGAGCGTGTTGTGCGCAGCGCAGCAAGGAGGAGGGCAGTCTACAGAGCGTTCACCACGCCTTCACTGCGCCGCATCCTGACGATATCCACCTGCTCCACTCCCATCCTCTGCAGGTATTGTGTCTTCCCCCAGCTCCACACACTCCCTCTTCTTGTTCCACCTGCGTTTTCCCCATTTTCCATATGTCTTGTTACCTTATTCTTTTTAGCTCCATTGTTGCCTTTGGCTTTCAAGTACCGTAGTTCCCTCATATCTTGTACCCTCACAAACAAATCTGGCCTGTCGGTGCGTGGAGTGGCTGTACTGCCCTCATATCTCGTACCCTCGTATCCTCACAAATAAATTTCCGTTCTCTGTGGCTGGAGTGGGATAGTGTCCTGAGGTGTATGGTGCCACAGGTGCGGTCACAGCACTACGACCTGGTGTGCGACGGCTGGGAGGTGGGGGGCGGGTCGGTGCGCATACACGACGCGGGCCTGCAGCAGGAGGTGCTGCGGCTGCTGCGCCTCCCGCCCGCCGACCTCGCCTACTTCACTGACGCGCTCGCCGTCGGGGCGCCTCCTCACGCCGGCATCGCGCTCGGTCAGTCCTCGGTCTTGCACGTATTGCTTGCTGCTAGTCGTGAGGGAAGCTTTTTGTTGGCATCAAAATACATTTAGTCTTTTTTTTGTCGAAATGGATTTTAGCTTTTTAAGGGGTCAAAATGGATTTATGCTTTTTAAGGGGTCAAAGTGGATTTAGGCTTTTTAAGGGGTCAAAATGGATTTAGGCTTTTTAAGGGGTCAAAATGCATTTAAGCTTTGTAAGGGGGTCAAAATGGATTTAGGGCTTTTAAGGGGTCAAAATGCACTTAAGCTTTGTAAGGGGGTCAAAATGGATTTAGGGCTTTTAAGGGATCAAAATGGATTTAGGCTTTTTAAGGGGTCAAAATGAAATTACGTTTTATTTTTGATGGGGTTGAAGTTGACTAGCTTTTGTTGGACCAAAATGGAGTTTAGATTCTTCGGTGCCAAACACAGTTTAGATTAATCATAAGAGTTAACGCCGCGTATTGGGTCATATGTGTCCCAACAGGTAAGTGAAAGACATTTCATGTTTCGTGACGTTTTTTAAAGAAACACACGAGGTGAAATGTTATCATGCAACTGTATTTTTCATATCTCTTAGGAAGGATAAAACTTCATTCGAGCAGCAAAATCGATCTCCCAATTCTGCTACTTAACCTAACCAAACCAACCCAACCGTTACCAACGCAGAAGCGCGGTGAACGTGGGAAATAGCTGAACTATTTCCCTAACAAACAGTAAAATCAGTACCAACACTGGTTAAAAGTTAGTGCCACAACTAGTTAAAAGTTGTACCTATACCATTTAAAAATTAGCATAGCATTACCCGAGTTTCTTGAAAACTATATGTGAGCCAAGTTGTTCTTGTCAATAAATATCTACATGGGTTTCTCCTTCTCAAGTGCCTTGAATAATTAAGTTAACAACGCCCAACTATTGAACGTGCTCATAAATTCAGCGTAATGAAAATAATTGAATTACTAGAACTATGCATTCACACGTTGACTGCGATAGGTTAAACTGAAGTTCAGCATTCAATTCAAATTTAAAGTTATAAATTGTTTGCAATTTTGCAGTTATTGCCAAGCATTAAATTGCCTGGGTCCATTTAATACCATTCATTTTAAAAGATTGACATTTTGTAACCGACCCAGCGATGGATCGTTGCAGGAAGAACTTAACCACGATCCATCGATGGGTCGTATCGTAAACAATGTGTTAAATGTGGGAACGTGCGAGGAATACTTAAATACGTTCGCGCAGCAGCAGACCTGTCACACTTTTAAACTCTGATGGGCACAAGTTTCTTCACAGCTTCAAGCGTCTGTGACATACATTGGCGGTCGATGTATTCTAGTTTATATCTATGGCCCAAGTAATTTTTTGAGCGATATGCTCACCATGTACCTTTGTTGTCGATTTTAAGATGCTCGAAAATTGTTCATCGGATTAATAGTAGTTTGATTATTGCATCAATTTTTAATGAAATCTAATCTAATATATATTACATTTATAAAGATGCAACCAAATATTTAATTAAATCTAATCTAATTAAACGGATTGATAGGAAATACTTTAGTGAACATGTTGGATTAGCGATGTCCAAGTTGGCTTTATTCTATAATTTATATAACTCTGCTGGCTAGCAGAACGACTTCAAGAATAGGGGCAGTAAAGAACTCGCGTGGGTGCTTTAACGTTGATTTCGTGAACACCCTTTGATGCTATTGTTACTTTCATTATTGGAGGTAGTAAAGTAAGGAAGTGTTGGTGGGCAGGTGTTGAGCGTCTGACTGCGCTGCTGTGCGGCGCGCCGAGCATCAGAGACGTGACGGCCTTCCCTAAGTCGGGCGAGGGGCGGTGTCTGCTGACTCGTGCCCCTGCCCCCCTCCCCGCCTCCTGAGCTGCCTGCTGGTGGTGGTGACTGCAGCTGCTGGTGCTGCTGGTGCCTGCTGGTGCGTGCAGCTGCTGGTGCTGGTGCCTTCTGGTGCCTGCTGGTGCTGGTGCTGGTGCCTTCTGGTGCCTGCTGGTGCTGGTGCCTTCTGGTGCTGGTGCCTGCAGCTGCTGGTGCCTGCAGCAGCTGCTGGTGCCTGCAGCAGCTGCTGGTGCCTGCAGCAGCTGCTGGTGCTGGTGCCTGCAGCAGCTGCTGGTGCTGGTGCCTGCAGCAGCTGCTGGTGCTGGTGCCTGCAGCAGCTGCTGGTGCTGGTGCCTGCAGCAGCTGTTGGTGCTGGTGCCTGCAGCAGCTGCCAGGTGCTGGTGCCTGCAGCAGCTGCCAGGTGCTGGTGCCTGCAGCAGCTGCCAGGTGCTGGTGCCTGCAGCAGCTGCTGGTGCTGGTGCCTGCAGCTGCTGCCAGGTGCTGGTGCCTGCAGCAGCTGCTGGTGCTGGTGCCTGCAGCTGCTGCCAGGTGCTGGTGCCTGCAGCTGCTGCCAGGTGCTGGTGCCTGCAGCTGCTGCCAGGTGCAGCTGCAGGTGGTGCTGCTGCCTGCAGCTGCAGGTGGTGCAGGTGCTGTTGCCAAAGACTCAGCCTCATGTCACAGCATCCAGCGAACAGGCCGCTTTCACGTCATTTTCCAAGTTTTCCTTTTTTTGTACAAGAAAGCGAGATCGTCTATAAATATTCAATATTGTACCATCACATATTTCATATGACGACTTTATTGTGAGTCTCCTGTCTCACATTACGCTACTCCCCCTAGTGAATGTCAAAGGTTCACTAAGAATAATAAAACTATTACAGAAGTGGGAGGTTTTGTCTTCTTGCCCTTCAAGACGTCGTAACTGATGAGCTGTCAACACACGGGATTGTGATTGTATTTCGCTCTGACGAAGGAGACGCTTACGTACCTCCTGATGAATTAAGTCGTGAAGGCCGTGAACAATTGTTTTTTTATGAGAGGAAGATTGCTCTTGGTGAGAGGGTCTTCACAATTAAATAGGATATTTGTCATACCCTGCCCAATGTTCACTCTATTTTAGACCGAGTATTTTTGACGGAAAATATTGTATTTCATAGAAATATGACATCTCTTCGAAAGAAATAACGTGCATAATACGGAGTTTGTTTTCAGAAGCACTTGGCCGCATTTCCTACAACCACGTTTTTTCATAAGAGATGCACGTATTAAAAAAAAACAGAAACGCAGTTTTCTGAAAGTGACTGTTTTTCGCAGAATAGCATTCCCATAGACTTCAAGAAAAACTTTACTGTGAAGATTTTACACGAGTTAATCATTCTGTTGGAAAGGTAACCAGAAAAAACATTTTAGAATAGTAGTTACGAGTTTTACTGAAGGAACATTATTTTGCAGAAAAGGGGACCTAATTATACTTATTTTATAAACGGAAGATTACATTTTTCCAATGAAAGTACAATTTGGCCAAGTTTCCTATCAGATAGTCCAAGACTTCTTTTCCACAACAACGGCGATCTAGAACGAGCGAAGAAAAAGGTCCATTTAGTGCGAAATGTTGAAAAAAATTAACAGTTTATTTCCAGTCAAGATTGATTCAAGAAGCTCATCATTGGTTTTTGAAATATCCAAAAGTAAGGATCCTTTGTTGATACACTCACATGAGTAGCGTAACGCCGCCGTCACACGGAGACTAAACGGTAACGTTTCGCCATAATCCGCCACCGCGAGCGTCTGTCTAACGCCACGAAACCGTCAGACCTTAGTTTGGGACCAGCTTCGTGATGCCATGATTTCAGAACCGGAAATCATTCTGTTCAATGTCAGACTGTGGGAAACGAGAGATCAATGTACATGCTGTGTTCACACACGGGAGACCCTGAGCATAGAAAAGACAGTTTTGGAAAGAAGAGGTAGGGAGGACAAAAGTATATAGCAAGGAAGGCATGAAAACTGAGAGGCAAAATGGGTACGGAATAGGGAAGTCCGAAAAACCGTACCTGTAGCTGAGGTATCTTACCAGTATCTCCTCTGGGATTGATGGTCCCCCATAGCATAGGATACACAAACCTGACTTGAATCTATTGCCACTCTCATGTCTCTTCAGTTAAATCTCTTACCAAACTGAAACAATATTTCACAAAAAGAACGTCCGCGTCACACAGTGCGCGGTCATGACACTCGACAAAATCATACTTTCTTCGGTCGGAAATAGTCGGTCGATATCAATGCTGAAGAAAAAAAACAACAGTTTATATCCTATACAAATGGTACAAAGGTCCCATCATTGGTTTTTAAAATATCTTAAAGTTAGTACACTTAGATAATACACACGAGTATTGTAATACCCATGTCACTAGTCGAAAAGAAATGATTGAGGGCCACCGATCGGAAATATTTGCTCCAAAATAATTGTAAACCTTTTAGAAAGGATACTTGCAAAACTATTGGTGGTAACAAAATGATAAACTTTATTCTCTCATTCAGTACATGAAATTGGTAATGTATAAACATCAATGAAGAATATATTTAATAAGATAAATAACAAACAAGAAATTACATTGAAAATGATGACATGTCTAGAGAAGACATATTTGCCACTATATTTACTCGATATGTTAATTTATGGTTGAATATTTCTGGGAACTGAATTCAATTCGGAAGAATTCCTTTTCTTTATGCAGGATGTTTTTTACATACGACACCTGAAAAAGTCTTTAATAACATTTCATAAAATGAGCGGATTTTTGAAAACAAAACGACAGTAGAATGCCGAGATTTAAATCTTTTATTTGGTACCTACGTATTCATGATACAACAGTCAAAATAAAAATCAGAGGACACAGTAAAATTCATCCTGCTGTGAAGCTGCCGCCAAGATGACGAACTGGACAAGGGAACAGTCAGCGTTCATAAGCCCTGCATTCTTCTCAAATGGAAGGAGCATTGTCATAGTGCTAGGACAATGTTAGTTTCACCCTGGTGTAGCAAATATTTCCGACCGGAGGGAGTCTTAGTTTGAAACCATCCCTCTTATTCCCAACACATCTACGCAAAATTTAAAGATTTAACTCGCAGAAACTCCGGCAAAACCGTGAACTGGACGTAAAAGTACGCTTAAAAAAACACAAAATGACACTGGCTGCTCGATCGCCGTTTTAGGAAATAATGAATTTTCTTGCCAAGAAATCAGCAAATTAAGCACGCACACAGAGTGCTTGACGTAAGCACGTTTGCGCGTTAGAGACGTACAGTAAATTGTACCGACAGAAAACCAGACCACAGGAGTCTGGTGTGGGTTTGTCTGTCCAAAAGTCACCAGTTTAAAATGAAGGTCTTGGCAGGGACAATCGCTTTAGAGAACATTTCTGTTATAAACGAAAATCTGAAAAACACGCGTAAAAATATATTGATAAATTGAAGAAAAACAACACAAAAAGATGGCAAACTGCTAAACAGGAGATATTTTTAAAGGGAATGATGATTGCTTATCGTTCAGGTCGGGTTTTAAGTGGCTAGTGAAATTTATATTTCGATTATACGCAAATCAGAGACTGAGTTAGCAGAGCTTCACACGTTCCCCCGCGTTTCCGTGGCTGTTAACGGTTGGTTTGGTCAGGTTGTAAGTAGCAGAATTGGGTTATCGATTTTCTAGCTTGAGTAAATTTTAATTCTTTCAAATGAATATGAAAAATACATTTACACGATAACATTTCACCTCGTATGACAACAGCTATTTTTAAAAAATGTCTCGAAACCGATCAAATATCATGCCTTTATACCGGCACGTAATAATAATAATAATTATTATTATTATATAAGAAAGTTTTATCCTCCCTTAACCACGACAAAGATGTTCTAAGAGAGGAAAGAGGAAGGCACCATTTAGTATGGAGTTGAAGGAACGCGGAATCTATGCACAAGGTGCACAGAAACAGTAAGCTAGGAAAGAAGTTCATGAAGCAAGAAAAAGTTGAAGAAGAAAGTAGTAGGTGCTGAAAAACAGGAAAGCAGTGAACCGAAAAAAGATGGTCCGTAACAAAACAAAAACCTATTTTATTACAACAAAAAGAAAGCCTACCTAACCTATAGCTCGGGCCCTCACATGGTTCCCCTGGGAGCGCTAATTCCCACAGATACAATAGTTGTATCCCCCTGAGGGGAATAATAATAATTTTACGGAAACGTTTCTACCAGGGACTGGCATGTAAATGTGCAATTTACCTGTCTGTACACATCTGGCCCAATACGCGGGGAACGTTAAGACGGAAAAATTTTGCTGCCAAACAGGAGATTTACACTAATCTGAATGAATTCGTATAGTTGAGTGAGGTGGCTTTATTAATGGATTAACAGTTCTGAAACTTCGGCCGATATACTCAAACACTTCACATCTTGGTGCACGTGTGGTTGAACCGACATACACAGACCCACACGATAAGCTACAATATTTGTAAACAGTATAGGAGAGCATAGACACAGGTAGTCTCTCCTTAAATGAGAACAAAGTACCGATTCTACAATTGTTCACTAAAACAATCTGGAGGTCCACACACGTAAAATATTTCATCGCAAGAATGCGTAGTTGCTTCTTCAGCATCTCGGACTGATAGCCAAAGAACGGCACCGACACGTGGAGTTTCTTTTCTCCATTATTATTATTATTGTAATTGTTTAACCACCGTTACCACTAACAAGTGATCCGCACAGTGAGTCGCAGTAGCGTATTACATTGGAAGCACAATTCAACCTAAAATTGTTACTGGCATCACTATTAATTTACATGGTCTTTATAATTTACAACTCATGGTAGATTAGATTACATAGAATAAGTCAGCTTCTTGGAGAAACCTATAGAGGGCTCCCCCCAATTCAACCGGGCCAGAGTCTCCCAGTAACTCGCTCATCACCACCTCGCTCTGACCGAAGTAACGGCGTCTTAGTGCAGCATATCGTTGGCACTCTGTGAGAATGTGTTTTACACTCACAGTAACTTGACACTGGTGACATTGCGGCGGCGCAGTCCTGTTCATCAAATACTCATGCGTTAGAAGTGTATGTCCAATACGGAGGCGACACAGCTTTATCTCCCACTCCCGGTTGGTCCAGCAGCTTGTTCGGAGGGGTTGTGTCGTGTCCTTAATTTCTCGGAGTTTGTTCTCAGTCACTTCACGCCAGTCATGATTCCAGTTTTGATGGACGAGTCTTTTAAAGGCACATGCAAAGTCTCCGCGAGGCATTCCTTTGCGTATCTGGCGCTCTCGTTGGGTGGCAGACTGTGCAGCCTCGTCAGCTCTCTCGTTTCCCGCCACACCCACATGGCTAGGCACCCAGCACAATGTATAATTTTTTCCGATCTCAGTCATCAGCGTTAAGATCTGCGTTATTATAGGATGGGTGTTGCAGGGTTTTATGATACTTTGTAGGGCGCTACGACAGTCTGAGACGATTGTGATCATACTCGTATCCACCGCTCGAGATGCGCGCACCGCGGACAGTATTGCACACAACTCAGCTGTGAACACCGAAGCCACTGATGAGAGTTTGACCGCTAGTATGTTTAACCCATGGACGGCTGCATATGCTGTGCCATTTTCAGTTTTAGATCCATCGGTAAAAAAGACAGCTGTTTCAGAGTGACGTACGAAGTGATCGAGGAAGAGGGCTCTGGATGGGGCCGCTCCAAGCAGTCGCTTACGCAGGTCAGCCAGTTCACTGCACACAGCTACTGGGGGAGAGACCCACGGCGCGATGGGGGAGACGCTCTCCGGAGCCACGCACTCCAGTGAGATGTCATAGTTCCTTAGTATAGTTTGCAGGCGAACATAAAATGGTTTGGGGTTTCTTTCGCTTGCATGCAGGCGTCCCGAAGTACAGCGAATTTTTGAGAGAATTTGTTGAGCAGGATCAGTGAGCAGTCTAAGGTAGTAGTTTACGATCTTTATTTCCAGGTAATACGCTAAAGGTTTTATTCCGGTTTCTGCATGGACTGATAAGATAGGTGAACTTTTGAACGCACCAGTGGCCACACGAAGGGCAGAATTCTGCACAGTGTGCAATGAGTTCATTAGGGTAGCACATGCAGAGCTATAAGCTTCTGAGCCATAGTCCAATTTTGGCTTTAGAAGACCCATATAAAGACGGAGCAAGGTTTGCCGATCTGCTCCATACTGGGTATGGGATATGACTTTCATTAGGTTTATGTGTTGTGAACATGCTCGTTTGAGGGATTGGATGTGGGGCCGCCAGGTAAGGCTTGAGTCAAAGATTAATCCTAGATACTTGAATTGCTCAACATGTGGTAACACTGCATTGTTTAGATGAAGTTCGGGAGAGGCTTTCAGACAGCCACGAGTACGGCAGAAATGCATAGTCACTGTTTTGGATGGGGAGAATTGAAATCCAGTGGTTGCTGTCCATTGCGTGAGGTGGTTAATAGCGATCTGCAATTGTCGTTTTAGGCACTCCGGTTTTTTGCCCGACATATAGATGACAAAGTCATCTACGTATAGAAGCCGCTGGACACTCTGCGGAATTTCATCAGCGATATCATTTATGGCAATAAGGAAACACACGCAGCTGAGGATACTTCCTTGAGGGACTCCTCCTTGGAGGCTTTTGGTTGACGAGTGGACATTCTGGAGACGGACTCTAATTTTTCTATTATTCATGAAGTTGCTTAGGAAAGCAAGAAGGTGCCCATGTATACCATATTTCTGAAGTTTCAGTAGGATTCCGTACGTCCATGCGGTGTCATATGCTTTCTGTAGATCAAAGAAGACGGCAATAAGATGATTCTTTGAAGTAATACTCGAAGCGATGTGTGATGACAGCGTCACCAAATGGTCGGTGGTACTTCGGTTCTTCCGGAAGCCAGATTGGATATTTACTATTTTTCTAGTTGATTCCAAAAACCAGACTAGTCTCCTGTTAACAATTTTTTCAAGCAGTTTGCTTAAGCATGAGGTGAGAGCAATTGGACGGTAACTATTTGGAGATGTCGGATCTTAACCAGTTTTTAAAATTGTTATTATTATCGTCAGTGACCAAGTTGCTGGAAATACCTGCTGGGACCATATTTTGTTGAAGAGAGAGAGCACTGCAGGGTGGAAGGTTTCGTGGGCTTTTTTAATCATGCTGTACGAGATGTCATCATGGCCAGCAGCGCTATCGCTGGTTGTGCGTAAGGCAGTTTTAAGTTCTGACATGGTTAAGGGGCTATTGTATGCTTCTTTGTCTCCCCCCAAGCGCAGCGGTCTTCCTTCCCACCTTTCCTTATATCGCGTGAAGGACGCGTCGACGGTTGCGTTTTCACTCACTGATGAAAAGTGTCCCGCCAGCATCTCCGCAGCTTCCAGCAATGTTTCAGTCAGGTTGTTCGTACGGGGATCTCTCAATTTTGGGGTTGGAGTCAATTTAAATTTTCCGGACAGCTTTTGGACTTTTTTCCATACTAAGTTTAGGCTGGTTTTAGTATTTATACTACTGATGAAAGCTTTCCAGGATGTTTGTTTACTTGTCAGGAAGGTCTTCCGGCAGATTGCCTTTGCTCTATTGTATCGGATCCTGTTATACGCATTGTTACATCTTTCCAAGGCTCTTTCAGCTCGCTTACGCTCTCGTTTTGCAATTTCGCACTCAGAGTTCCACCACGGTACCGAAGGTCGCGGTAGAGAGCCGCTCTTGCGAGGTATGGATGTATCAGCAGCTTGCTGTAAGATGTTGGTCAAAGTAGCTGTGTGATCCTCAACATTCTTTCCATTCAGCTGGTCGATATCCTCACTTGACAACTGGGTCAGTCTGCTAAACAGAGTCCAATTTCCTTTGTTTAGGTCATACCGTTCATATCTGGCTTGCATATTTTGAGGATGGACAGGATCGAGATGGATAGGGTAGTGATCGCTGTCATAAAGGTTTGCATTAACATGGTATTTAAAATCCAGATAGCAGTCAGGAGAGCATAGTGTTAAATCGATGACAGAGAGGGATCCCGTCTGCCTGTGAAAATGTGTAGGTTGTCCGTCGTTCATGATACAGATGTTATTTTCTCTTACTATTCTTTCCATGAGTTGTCCTTTATCATTTACCACGTTGTCATTCCATAGTTGGTTTCGAGCATTGAAGTCCCCCATTATAATATACGGGGTAGGCAACTGGGAAATCAAATTTTTAACTTCTTGGTGTTGTATATTGATGTGCGGCAAGTAGACAGAGCACATGGTGTATGTCCGGTGCAGATTAATACGTAGTGCTGCTGCTTGCAATGTGGTACGCAAGTCAATCCGGTGATGCGGTATTGTCCTGTGGATCAATATCGCAGCGCCCCGCTCGTGATCATCAGCGCGGGTCACACCAGAGGTATAGAGAGAGTACTGAGTGGGTGGTGTCACCGTTCTGTCCCGGAGCATGGTCTCTTGAAGGCAGACACATGCAGGGTGGTATAGATTGAGGAGTTGTTTAAGTTCACAGAATTTGGTTCGGTACGATTCTAAATTCCATTGAATAAATGAATAAAAATTCATTTACAAATAGAGGTACTGGTTTGTTTTCCTTCAGGTTCCGATCACTTGAATTTTTTGGCTTTCTGCTGATCTCGATGCTCGGTCTCGGCTTCTTGATGGTGGCGATGTCGTCCGCTGTTTCTTGGTTGGTGCAGTAGGCTTTGGTTTGTAGGTCATTGAGTTTCTACTGGAGTTGCCATCGTCATCGTCGCTTCCATAGCCTTGGAGGTTTGTAAGGCTGGAAGTTGCCTCCCTCCGCTTGAAAGAGTATTTGGTGAGAGAAGCTGGCGTAGGTTTTTGGCCTTTCACTGTTTTAGGGGGTTCACCGTTTCGCTCCAGTTGTTTTCGTTGTCGGTTGTAGACTGTAGGCACCTTGGGCTTAGAGAGTGTGGCGTTATTTATTTCTTTTTGCGTCGTCCTTTTCGGTGAAATGATGGGTTGGGATACGGCAACTGTTGGAGTTCCTGAGCTTGTACTAATTGAATCGGTGGCCTTCGATTTTACATCAGCTGTAGCTGGAGTGGATTTAGCGTTGCGAGGAGTAGAATCAGTGCACGCAGTGGTTTGGTTAGGAGGTTGTTCATTGTTGTTTTTTGCCTGAACTGGCCTTATTTCTGGTTTTGCAGGTACTTGTTCAGTGTGAGTCGGCTGTTGTGGCATATATTCCTGAGGAGCAGCAGGGTTGGGTTCTTCCGCAGGGGTACTTGTATCTCCCCTAACTACCGCGCTATACATCCGCTCATGCTCCGGATGTTTCTCCAAAACGAGGTCCATGGCTTCTGAGCGAGAGGTCTTCAATCTCTGTTGAGTGGCTAAAATTTCACTTTCAATTTGATATTTTGGGCATTGTTTATCATTTGAGTAGTGAGGCTGCCCGCAATGATAGCATCGGACGGCATTAGGACAGGAGCTCTTTTGATGCCCTTCCTGCCCACATCGGGAGCACGTGTCTGCTTCTCTGCGACAGTATTTTGCAACGTGGCCATAGCGTTGGCATTTAAAGCATTGTTGCGGTCTTTCTTTATATTCTTCTACGAGCTCACTGTGCCAAGATGACAATTTCACAGATCTTGGCACCGTGTGCTTTTGGAATGTCAGGATGTATGTGTCGGTAACAACTTTCTCGCCATCTCTCCTCAGCTCTATTCGCCGCAGGTCTATCACTCCCTGGTCAGCTAGGTGGTCCTTCAGTTCTTCCATAGAACACTGTCCGAAAGTCTTACTTCGGACTACACCACGAACAGTGTTGAGTGACCGGTGGGGCTCTATTACTACTCCCTTTCCGCCAATGCGGTCCAGTTTCATCAGTTTATCTGATTGGGTCACACTATTTGTCTCTATGAGGAGACTGTTATAGCCAGATTTTACAATTTTCTTTGGAGTACCAATCGTCTTAGTAATGTCGCGTTCTGCCAGCAACACGTTCAAATCTCTGGAGATATTGACCCCAGGGAATCGTACAGTATAATATTTGACATAGTATGGAGTTCTCGAACATTCCTTCCAGTCTCAGCATCTGACGCGCTCGCCGGTCATCTCGTCGTCTCCTCTTCACCTGTCGACGGTTCATCGTTTTCCAGATGCTCTGTTCATCTCCGGTCACAGCTTCCTCATCATTGTTAGGCTCTCGGGTTGCCTCAGCTTACACTGTTTTGGTCTTTGAAGCGTCTTCGTTACACAAGTTTCTCTCATTCGTCTGATTTTTTCCATTGTTCAACTCAGTCTCGGCATTCGCTCCTTGTGTGGGGTCCACACTTAGAGGAGGCAAATCGTTAGTCTGCATTAGAGCAGAACTAACAGTATCCATTTGAGTTTCCAGGTCGTCAGCGGCAGGTAGGGATTGATGGGTTTCCATCGCGTACCGGGGAGACCTCGGTTGGCTCCCCCTAGCACAATCGCTAGGGGGCACCTTGTAACTGCTTACAAGCTCCTCAGATGATATTGGTTTAATAATCTACATAAAAGAACAAAATAATACAAAACCCAGATGGAGGGGGGGCCGCCTGCGTTGGTTCTACCTACAACAAGCTATCAAGAATAATTAAATGAGGTCAGCCTGTTATTTTACATTAATTATCTAATGTATATCAAAGAAGAGTAGGTATACTAATAGTACCACCACGTAAAGGTGCAGGTCGACTAGATACACTCTAGTTAGAATGTACCTTCTATCAAATCCTTGTCAATATTCAGCAATGTTCCCTCCACACATATAAACAAATACACTTGGTACCAGTAAAATTGGTAAAGGGAACAGTGAAATTTCCTTCTTTTTCTCCACTGAGGGTGGGATCGTATCAGAATTATATTTGGTTTCTAATAATTACCGAATACATCTGTCAAATTATTGAAGCGGATGGCCATTGTTAAAATAAAATCGTTTAAAAAATGCAAGCTCATTGTGCAATGATAAATAATAGGAACTAATTTCAAATCCCCGAGACCATAGCGTCGTGATACTATTCATTTTAAACTATAACGGACAAAAACTAAAATAGCTTAAACCCACGCCAGTAAAAATCTCTTTCCTATACAGAGAGCAACAAAAGGTGTTATTTGTGCGCTGTATCACACAATCCAAAAGAGACAATTTGTTATTAACTTCGGTCTCCGTTGCAAACTTGATGCTAGTATGTTTTGCATTAAAGTAGTCAAGAAAGAGTCTGGCATGTGACAGGTCCCGAAATAAAACGAAAGTGCCATCAACGAATCTACGATGAAATACTGGCCTAAAAGGAACAGGGCACTCTGTGAGCCAAATTTGTTCATGGTACGACAGAAAAATATTTGCAAAGGTGGGCGCCAATGGCAGTCCCATGCCTAACCCTTCCGTTTGCTCGTAAAATATACCATTAAAAAAACGAATGTCGCACTGCAAGGTCAAAAAAGTTTAGAAAACAGTTCTGCTAATATTATGTACAGTATTATCTACATTAAACAAGTGCTGCAAACAAATATCAATGGTTTCGGTCAATGGAATATTGGTGAATCAATTTTCAACATCAAATGAGGCCATGTACAGGGTGTCGGCGTTGCGAACAGTTGAGATCTCTTTAGCAAATGAATATGAATTGAGTATACTGTATTCGTTGGTAGCCAATGGGTTCAGAATAGGCACTAAATATTTTGCAATTTTATAAGAAGGAGTTTTAGATGCTGCAAATATTGGTCTCAGTTGAAATTTTGTTGCAAAGTCGGCCTTATGCACCTTAGGTAGCCCGTAGAGAATTCCTGGATCGAAACCAATGGCGTACAGATTAGTATACACTGCTTGATTGACAATATAAGAATTACACAGTTTTCTTAGGAAATTATTGATTTTATCTTTAATCCGTAACACATAATTATGAATAGCGTCGACAATTTCTTGAAATTTACTGCGATCAGATATAATTCTGAACAATCCCTCTTGATACCGTCACTAGTTCAGTAAAACAACCCCCTACCCTTGTCTGGTCTTGTCACAACCACATCCTTGTTCCTAGCCAACGATTTCAAAAGAAATATATCGTGCTCTCTAATTATGGAAGAAAATTTGTATATTAAAATGTAAAAATAATTGAGAGACAGTGATTTCAACACTGGTAAAATCAGTTAGGTTTGAGCATGGGTAATATTCAAGGCTAATAATTTGATCTTCAAAAGCAAGAAAACATTCATAAAAGTAAAGTTGTACACAGGAAGAGAAAAATCTAGGCCATTATTATTATATAGGAAAGTTTTAACCTCCCTTTACCACGACAAAGATGTTCTTAGAGAGGAAGGATGAAGGCACCATTTAGTATGGAGTTGAGGGAACGCGGAATCTATGCGCAAAGTGCATAGAAACAGTTAGCTAAGAGAGAAGTTCATGAAACAGGACAAAAGTTGAAGAAGAAAGTAGTAGATGATGAAAAAACAGGACAGCAGTGAACCGAAGAAAAGATTGTCCGTAACAAAACAAAAACCTATTCTATTTGAACAAAAAGAAGGCCCACCTAACCCTTAGCTCGGGCCCTCACAAAATTCCCCTGGGAGCGCTAATTCCCATAGATACAATAGTTGTATCCCCCTGAGGGGAAAAATCTAGGCCAAAGGCCAGGAGGAACTTTAGCCAGGGCGATGAAATAATTGAACTAAAATTGAACATTGAAGAATTAGGATCACCAGGCTCCAGATCATTATATACATTCCGAGATCTCGAAGCTTACGACGGTGAACGGATTTTGTACGAGCTGGAAAGTCACAGAAGATCTGAGCCAGATTACGCTCTATTAAGATGATCAGCAAACCAGAAAAATGTTGCACACAAGATATCCTACACCACTCCACCTATCTGGTTATGTTAGTTACGGTTTGCTTCTTCGAGTTGATCTCGTGGGACAGCAGCTTTGCATTCCATGCTTTATAGAGCTGAGAGGTGTGCCATGGTGTGGAGAAAAAGAAACTTCAAGTGTCTATGCCGTTCTTTGGTTATCAGTCTGTAAAAGCGTACATCATATTCTCGTCTCGTGTTCATTCTAGCGCGACCTTCTCTGACCCGGTTGTCATGTGACCTCAGGCAGTCCGTGCGTCACTCCATAGGGTCTGGTGCTGCGTCTGGCAGAGGAGAAAGTATTTCGAGAACATATTATTCAACTTCTATTTTCACGTATTGTTCCGTGAGCTGCCTTGACTGTTAACCATCCAGTTCCGAGCTCTGGGCAATGTTATCTATCGTTCCTGCCAAGTGTTATCTATCGTTCCTGTCAAGTGTTCTCCAAATAAAACTAGTAAAACTTGTGCATAGTTATTCCCCTGACCTGAGTCACCCTGAACCTTTTACATTGGCGACCTTACCAGGGGGCTCGTTATAATGGTCAGGGAAGTGCACTAAGTTCAAGATCTTTCCTCTGCCCAGAATCATTGCTCTCTATAAGTCTTTCAACTACGTGTCGAACGGTACCGAGCTAAAAGCTGGTACACCTTCTTTCGGTTCTTTTGTCCGTGGTCCTAAATTTCAATGGCTAGCGTTTCCGACTTGATTAACGAAGCCGGGAGCTTAGGACTGAAGGGCTCAGATATAGCTAAGTACGTAACAGAGCAGCAAGCGCACGCACGTGCTGAGCGAGCCCAAGACTGGGAGTTAGAAGCGGAACGTTTGAAGAGAGAGAAGGAGAAAGACGATACCGAGTTGGAAAGAGAGCGGTTGCGGCTGCAGCATGAATTAGACCTAGCTCGCTTGAATTGTGGCGGGGCAAATTTTGTGCCTTCATCGAATGCATCCGTAAGGGTAGAAAAACCACGATTACCTACCTACCGTGATGGTGAAGATTTACCGTCGTTCTTTATTCGCTTCGAACGAGTGTGCCAGTTGTTGGGGTTAGAGCGACAGTCCTATGCCGTCCGCCTCGGAAGCACTCTGGGCGGGAAGGCTGCAGAAATTTACTCCTCATTACCTGCCGAAGTAACGTCAGACTACGACAGGCTAAAGGGCGCCTTGTTGCTGGGTTTTAATAAAATCCCGACACGTATAGAACAGACTTTCGTTCAGCGAAGTGGTCTCCTGGCGAAACCTACCAGCAATTTGTAGTAAGTCTAGGTCATAAATTAGACTATTGAATAGAATCAATGAAAACTCCGGAAACCTACCAGGATCTGCGAGATTTCATCATTAAAGATCAGCTGTTGTCATCAGTAATTCCAGAACTGCGTATGCATCTGAAAGAAAAGGGAATGATGAGTTTGACGCAGACCACCGAATGTGCGGACAACTGGACTACGGCGCGCAGTCAGCAGATGATTGCCAAGTCCCCTCCACGTACGAAAGCACAGGCATCGGCTCCGACATCACCTGTGACAGATCCTGAGCCACCACGGGCGTTGCAGCATATAGTCACTCCCTATGGCCGCAGCGGGAAGGTAATGAAACCAGTTAGGTGTCATAATTGTGGGTTTTGGGTCACTACAGATCTCAGTGTCCAACTTTGTTTAGAGAGAAAAACGCTTCCCGTGATTCAAATTTTCCAGTGAAATACTGTGGTCAGACTAAAATTGACCCGAGGTATTTGTCATGCGGTACCGTCAATGGAGTTAACGTATCGACGATTTTGAGAGATACTGGGTGTACTTGTGTAATTGTATCGTCAGAAGTTCTTCCGGACTTACACTTGTCTAATTCTCCCACTATTTCCCTCTCTGATTATTTGGGTAACGTGTCAAAATTCCCACTAGCGAAATGCTACTTTAAATGTGATTTTTATGATGGTTGGGTAATGGCGGCTATTGCTCCGATTAAGTGTTGTAGCGTATTAGTAGGAAATGTGGATGGAGTCAAAGACGCAAGTGATAAAAACCTTTCACGCCCCTCTGGTTGTATAAACAAGGTACTTGCGGTCACTAGGTCTCAGGCTAGAGTTAAAACCATTCACCCGCTCGTACTACCCGAGATTAAATCCATTGATCTTTCCCCTATTGAATTTCTGGAAAAGCAAAAAACTTGCAGTTCCCTTGCACCGTTGTGGGATAAAGCTAAAAGGGGAGAAATTTTGAAATGTAAAGATGGCTCCGAATTTACTTTTATTGTTAAAGACTCTGTTCTCTACCGCCAATGTGTGAAGTTGTCGACCTTTAAATCAGTAGGTACATTGAAATTGGTCTTGCCGATAGTATGTCGTTCGGTAGTGCTTCACGCAGCTCATGAAAATCCGTTAGCTGGGCACTTCTCTCATTCTAAAACGTTAGCGAAAATCTTGTCAGAATTTTTTTGGCCAGGAGTAACCGCGGATGTTCGAGCTTATTGCAGGTCCTGTGATAATTGTCAGCGCATGTCCCAGCGTCGCACAAAGCCCGTGCCTCTTGTTAAAATGCCAATTATGGAGACTCCATTTGCCCGAATCTCAATGGACATCGTTGGTCCGCTGACGCCAGCTTCCTCCGACGGGCACAAATATATCCTTACCGTCATCGACTGGGCCACTGGTTTTCCCGAAGCAGTCTCCCTGAAACATATCGATAGCATATCTGTGGCAGAAGCCTTATTAACTATCTTTTCAAGAGTTGGTATTCCGGAAACAATCCTGTCAGATCAAGGAACGACTTTCACGAGTGCCTTGATGGGAGAGCTACACAAGTTGCTCGGGGTAAAGCCAATCTTCAGCTCTGTTTACCATAGTCAAGGGAACGGACGACAGGAGCGCGTTCATTCCACTCTAAAAAACTGCCTCAAGAAGTTGTGCGAGAAGAAGCCTCGAGAATGGCACAGGTATCTGACCGCCACACTATTCGCTTTGCGCGAGATGCCAAGCGACAGAACTGGCTTTTCGGCGTTCGAGCTCCTGTACGGCCGGCAGGTGAGGGGGCCAATTTGTGTGCTACGTGACCTGGGGGTCAATAAATCGGCTCCGGTGGAACAGCGGAACAGCTTTCAATACATAACAGAATTAAGGGACACCCTGGAAGAAACTGCTAAGTTGGCAGCGAGCAATGCTAAAATCTCCCAGTCAAGATTCAGCACCTACTTCGACATAAAAATCAATAATTGAAGCTTGGACGAGGGCGACGAGGCGTTAATTCTTCTCCCAGACTGGCATAACAAGCTGCTGATGAGCTGGAGAGGCCCGTACAAGGTAGTAAAGCGACTTAATAAGGTAAATTACCTGCTCGACTGTGATGGAGTGTCAAAAACTTATCATATCAATCTGTTGAAGCAATATATTAGACGGGCTGGGGTCGAAAAGGCATCAGCCCCTAGCGAGAGTAGAGATGTCATCTCCCTAGTTCAGTCAAGAATCTTTTTTCTGTGCTTGTGCTTCTATTATGGATGAAGGAATGTTCTCTTCTTTTATGGAGGCTACTCCTCAGACGATAGAGTTAAAAAAAGACCTGTCGATAGAGTTGCCGCTAACAGCAGTGTTGAACGAGAATGTACCTTGTAATATTTCACCTTCGTTAAGTCCTTGTGAGCGGAAGGAGCTAGAGGGCTTGATTTGTGAATTTCCTTCCGTATTATCTGATATACCTGGTCACACCAAAACTGGGGTGCATAAGATAGACTTGACTACGTCCGCACCTATTCGAGCTAGTGTATATCCGGTACCAGTGCATCTGCGCGAAGTTTTCGATAATGAGGTTGATAAATTGTTAGAACTAGGAATAATTCAACGGTCCACCTCAGACTTCTGCTCCCCAGTAGTTCTGGTCAAGAAAACTGATGGTTCTTATAGATTGACCGTAGACTACCGCATGTTGAATTGTGTCAGTAAGGTAGATGCTGAGCCTGCCTTTCAGTTAGAAAGAAGACTTTCACAAGTTTGGAGGGAGTAAATACTATTCAGAGTTAGACGTGACCAAAGCCTACCGCCAGGTGGAACTAGATGAACCTTCTCGACCACTTAATGCTTTTCCAACCAGCCGCGGGCTAATGGAATACAAAAGAATGCCTTTCGGCTTAGTTTCGGCTTGCGCTACATACGCGCGTCTGATGAGAATAGTATTGAGCGGTTTAGCTGATGTATCATTTTACTTTGACAATATTCTGATATACTCGAAAGATCTTAAATCTCACCTAGCTGTCTTGAAACAAGTATTGTGTAGACTGAAAGAACATGGTCTTGCTGCCCAACCAAGCAAGTGTAAATTCGCTTTTGCGTCAATTAGTTATCTCGGCTTTGTCATTTCTGAGCACGGTTTCTCTCCCCAAAAGGCTCAAGTGTTCGCTATGTCGAATGCTCAGCCTCCTCGCACCAAAAAAGCACTGAGGTCATTTTTAGGATTAATTTCGTTCTACCGAAAGTTTGTGCCTAATCTGGAGGAAGTGACAGCACCTCTCTCAGATCTTCCCCAAAAAAATGTATGTGAACCTTTGTTTTATGATACTAAACTTTTAGAGAACTTCGAACGGGCTCGAAATTCCCTGGTTGCTGAACCAGTGCTGAAATTACCGGATCTAAATAAAACATTTGTAGTGCGTTCTGACAGCTCAGCCGTCGCACTAGGAGCTGTGCTCCTTCAATATACAGACGACTGTCCGTTTCCAGTAGCGTACGCCAGTCGTAAGCTTACTGAAGCTGAGCGTAGGTTTTCTACTATTGAAAGACAATGCCTGGCGATAATTTTCGCCGTAAAAAAATTTTCCGTGTACTTGCTAGGGAAAAAATTCATTCTTGAAGTCGACCACAACCCTTAGAGTACTTGAGCAAAATGAAGAATTTGAATATGCGCTTAGCCCGCTGGTCACTTATTTTGCAACCTTACGACTACTCAATCGTTTATTTACAAGGTAAAGAAAATGTTGGCGCAGACTATCTCTCTCGTATGTTCGACTAAGGAAACGTGAACTGCGTAACTTTTATATACCTGCGATTATTTGTGTGCGCCTTGTACTTCTAAGCTTAGGTGTTATTTAAAACTATGTTTCGATTGATGTTTGACTAGACTTAAGAGTACTGTAACTTTGTATACGATGCACGCGGTTAACTTTTGTTCATGAACAAAATTGTCCTTCGTAGGGAGGTATGTAAAAGCGTACATCATATTCTCGTCTCGTGTTCATTCTAGCGCGACCTTCTCTGACCCGGTTGTCATGTGACCTCAGGCAGTCCGTGCGTCACTCCATAGGGTCTGGTGCTGCGTCTAGCAGAGGAGAAAGTATTTCGAGAACATATTATTCAACTTCTATTTTCACGTATTGTTCCGTGAGCTGCCTTGACTGTTAACCATCCAGTTCCGAGCTCTGGGCAATGTTATCTATCGTTGCTGCCAAGTGTTATCTATCGTTCCTGCCAAGTGTTATCTATCGTTCCTGCCAAGTGTTATCTATCGTTCCTGCCAAGTGTTCTCCTAATAAAACTTGTGCATAGTTATTCCCCTGACCTGAGTCACCCTGAACCTTTTACACAGTCCGAGAAGCTGAAGAAGGAACTACGCTCTCTTACTATGAAATATTTTACGTGTGTAGACCTCCAGATTGTATTAGTGAACAATTTTGAAATCAGTACTTTGTATTCATTCAAGGGTAAACTACCTGCATCTATGCTCTCCTCTATTGTTTATAAATATTGTTGCTTATCGTGTGGGTTTGTGTGTGTTGGTTCGATCACATGTGCACCAAGATGTGGAGTGTTATTGGCAGAAGTTTCAGAACTGTTAATCCATTAGCAAGCCACCTCACTCAGCTATACGAATTTATTCATATCAGTGTAAATCTCCTGTTTTACAGTAAGATAGTTTCTGTCTTAAGCTCTGCTAACTAGGTCTCTGATTTAAGTATAATCGAATCGAATTTTCAATAGCCGCTTAAAACCCAATCTAAACAATGTGCAGTCGTTACAACCTTTAAAAATAGCTTCTGTTTAGCAGTTTATCATCTTTTAGTTTTCTTCAATTTATGAATTTATCTTAGAAAATCACAATTTCGAAAACAATAACTCAAGTTCCAAAATCTTGGGCCTTATACCCAGTGGTAGCCAGGTTACTGGTCGAACGAATTTAAAACATTTCTTTTCGCATTATCAATTAAAAATATCAAAGCGACATGATGAATTTCAACAGAGAAAGCTCCATAGAAAATTTCCATTTCTATGGACGGAGGGACGGACCGACGCAGCTACTTTTAAAATAGTGATATTTCTCCGCGTGTTTTTTTCAGATATCCGCTGATGATGACCTTAGGAGTTGATACTTTCGTTTTTAAGAGAAATGTCATCTTTTATTTTCTTTAACACAAATGTCATGTAAAACAATTGTCTTTCCTATAATCCATTTTAAAGCAATTTCGCGTCATACAAAGCAATCTGATACATAATATTCCCCACTGTAATCCATGCATTTCATACCCTACACTCCTTCATCCATCCTACACACGTACACGCACGCACTACACACACAACATCGTCTCGCGTACTGTGTAAGCTCAGACACGTTCACACTTGCCGCAGCCAACACATGCATGATTGTGAACAGGTTGTACGCACATCTGTTAAAATGCACATAAAAATTCACCTTATGTTCAATTCTAGAATTTATATTCAAACGTGTAGCTCGAAATAGACAAGAAATACGCACCTTAAAAATAAAAAATTGAAACAGAATAAAACTCAAAGAAATGCCGCTAAGAAAAAATTATTAAACCAATAGGTGTGCCGTAGGACGCGGCAACGTTCAAGCGTTATGAACCTGAAGGTTGGTGGCGAACGCTTTAGTTTTTAAAGCAAACGAAACTTCCAAAATCAATAAAACTTAGGAGCTTGAAAATCGTTTAAGGGTTGCAAATTAAATAGGGTATGGTGCAATATCAAACGAAAATATTTGATCCCGACAGTAGCCAAGTTGTTAATAGCGTGTGCCCTTCACGGAAGGTGTCGGCAGGTCGAATCCCGTCAGTGCCACACGGTGATTCTCCACGTTGGGAAAAGGGAGAATTCAGCCACAATTCCCCACTCTACCCAGGTGTCGGAAATGGGTACCGGCTTTACCGAGGGTAACCGTCATGGCGTCCTGGTGTTAGTTATAAGGCATTTGAAAAACCAATGTACAAAATGACATGTATCAGGCTTGCTTGGAATTCTTTCTATTCGTTGAATGAAAGCTGCGGCCTAACCGAGCACCTGTTCGAGCACTGACCTCTCTGTGCTCCGCAGCTCGAGTCTGAAGAGTGCGCGCGGTCGTCCCGACGTGCTCTGATGCTCAGCGTGCACAACAAAATTATACGCTGATGAAGACAGAGACAGAAGTCGTAAGTCATCCTGGAAGTTGAACAGAAGATCAATTGTGCATTTGTTGATATGCACAATCTGGTATTCACAGCTCCAAGAGAAACGTGTTTATGATTTCATCAACTTCAAACGTAATCGGTTTGAATAGGGTGATGTGTTCACAACCCGGACAAAGTCTCGACCCGGACAGTCTTGATTAACCAATGAACGATCGAGCCTAGGATGACGTCAGAGCTATGACGTATGAGGGAGGGCGGTCCTAACTAGACGCCATTTGCAAACCTCCCCGCCGACGCTCCGCTTGTAAGCAAGGTAAGAATTTCGATTTTAGGAGGTCACGATCTTAACTTTCGGCATCAGAATATATTGTGCCATGACCACGAATAAGGCGTGATCAACTTGTGATAAGTTTTGTTATGTAATATGCCATATTGGCATAAAATCAGTGATAATACGGAGTGCCTAAACAACAATGGACTCGTTTGGGGTGCCCGCTAAACAAAATTATGCCGTGTTCTCGACTCGGACAATTTTAGACAATGCATGCAAATTAAGTGTACTGGAGAAACCAATTAAAAAGTGATTGATTGCACAGTTCTTACAACTATAAAGTACCATATGTGAGATAAAGCCATGGAAAAGGCTGGAAATGGGTGTTTGCCACGGCTAAATATCGAGTGATTTTTCGAAGTGTTTTATTGATGGAAGTGAATTATTTTTAGCAATAATATGTGCCCCCATTAGTGTTTACTTCCCCAAATTGAAACATTTAACGTAGGCCAATTGTTTATATTTTTTACGAATTTTTAAAAAAATGATGTGCGTGGTCTCGACTTAGTTATTAGCTAGTTTAGTCATTAGTTTTTATATAGATTAAAATAAAGTTGTAAGTTGTGTCCCTATTCAGTGTTCACCCATTTGGATTTTCCTAATAGAAAGAAAACAAGCCATACGAAAGAAAAAAGGCTTAATTGTAAGGAATTCAGTTTACTTTTTTTATCATGTATATTTTATATTACATTGATATTTTGCAACCAATTGTTTTATTCCACCTTTCAGTGTCATGTTCTGGATGTTCTTGGTAAGAATATATTGAAAACGCATTGGTGTGTGTTTTTGGTGGACCAAAACATCCGTCCGGGTCGTGAACACGCGGTCTCGACTCGGACAGAGAATTCTGGATTTTAAAAACGGCTGTAAAACCAATACTATGATATCTATAGATATGAAACTCATAGCATAAGATGGGGAACTAGTTATGCTTTCTTTTAAGCACAAAATCTCTCCTTAGTTCAATAACATTTTTTATGAATATTATTCACTTTTTTGTTCGGGTCGTGAACACATCACCCTATGGTCAAAAGTAAAACAAAGCAGACGAATTAGGCTAAGAAAGATACAGTCAGAAATGGAGAAGAAATTTTCCTCGTTAAATTATTTTCCTGCTACTCGAAGACGGATAATCAATATAAATTTTTAATAAGTTAACTATTTTTTGACGAAATAGGTTTCCATATATATGTGAACTCATCCTGAAGAAAGGTGTAGTCAGGTAAATTCTATAGTCTTACGCGTGCGGCGTGAATTTAATTCAATTCGAAACAAAAATGAAATAACTAAAAACTGGTACCTAAGGCAGACAATGATTATATCTAAAAAATGAAATTTCGAGTTCATCAAAGTAACTCTTATAAGCCTCCAACTCGCACGGAAATTCAGCATTGCAATTCTTGCGAGTTATGTTGAGGGCATTATGGTGCGTGGGATATTGAACGGAGGGACCAAAAATATCGATATATATCCTAGTCTCTAGCTCATTTGCTCTAGCATATGAAATTTTGGCCGCCTTACGCAGGTGTTTGGTTAAAATTATAGATTCAAAAATTGACACTTGGCTGTAATAAAAAAGTCTAAACCCACGAGGGTAAGTTACGTACCAACTAACTAATTAGCTTAGGAAATGCTCATGGGAATATGTCGGAAAATGGAGCAAGAAGTAATTTTAAGTGGTTCTTACACGACTTCATCACCATCATTTCTTAACCCAGTCCGTCATTGACAAATAATTAATCACGATCAGAAAAGAACATTTTAGTGTACAGGAGTAACTAGCTTGATAATTTTCGAGCTTTAAATCCAATATTATCCTAATCAACATGTACGACAATGGTTTCGTTGTCCCCTGAAGGATAAGGTGCAGGTTTTTGCTCAGTTTTCTCTGGTAAGGAAATCTGGATGTCGATATGAAGGCGCTCTTCAGGCCAGAGTTAGGGAGCAGCGTGCGATCAGATGCTCAATTTGCTTGCCTACATATTTAGAGTTTCAGCATCAGGAATAATCCTGTAATTTAGTAACAGGTTTTAGTTAAGTTGTAATCTTTAGGCAAGCTTTACGCTCAGCAAATCTTTGGCAGCAGAATTTGTGCTGTCTATTAAAATAGAATCGCCCAGGGCCAATCACATAACACAATATCCGTTGAATATTTTTGCATTCTTCCTAGCTTGTAATATTTTAAGACCTGTTTTTGTTTCAGAGTTTCCGTTCATATTTTAATTCAATTTCGACAGCTACTTTCAAATTGTTATCGTTTTGCGATTTGTCCCAGACATATCATGGCTGATGACGCTTAACGACTTGAATCGTTCTATTTTTTCGATGAAACTGTATGAAATTTATATTCAAGTGGTACCATACGGGAACAAAATTTAGGCATTGCAGTTGGCACAGTCCGCTACGAAGGCAAAAGAAAGTGTTCCCATTTCGACGAAAAGAAAAGGTTAAATGATTTTGAAATATAAAAGGCAAAGTCACTTGTGCAGACGGGCTGTAGATCAGTGAGCCTGATTTTCCCTGCACGACAGAAAGTGAAACGGAGAAAGAGTTATAACGTCTTCCTATAATTCAAATACGAGCCCATAGAAGACGGCGACCACGGTAGAGGAAACAAGGTAGGGTCATTTCTATGGGAGAAAATGCACCTCCTCTTGTTCGGTTACCCAATGGGAAGGCTTTATTTCAAACAAACTTTATGACGTCATCAAAACGCCATGTCGTTAGGCCAATAGTGGAGCCAGATTTGGAGGTAGCAGTGCTACGAGATGCAATATGAGCGCTGCTATTGGTTCGTTGCCGTGACGCCAGCAAAACCACACCGTCAACGAAAAAGACTGGTTTGAACCTACCTTGTTTCCTCTACCGTGACGGCGACACTCCTAAGCGTCGGTGCCCAAGGTACACTGACGAAGGCTCTCATGCAGTTCCGAGTGCAGCTCAGGAATTCTATTCATCCCAGAGATACCCTCAATTTTCAAGATGTGCTGCCAAGACCAATTTTTTCTTTGCATCTCCAACCGGGGTTTGGAATAATGTTGTCAGTAAAATCGGAGCATTGCTTCGATGTTACTATTACTAAAATTATGTAGTTACTGTTCCTAAAATTAACATACAAGGCTTTCTTTGCCTCCAATGCGGCTCCGACACAATAGCTTCTCTAAGAACTTATTCACAGGCGTGATATAATCCGACAGAAATACCATTTTTAACGAAGTTCATGCGTACAATATTTTAGAAAACAGCTTCATATGATACTTATTATGAAAAGATATCCATGGATAGATGATGTTGAAAACAAAACTGCGATTTGAGCTGTCAAAAATAACGCCACGCCGCCGCGGTTCTTCCAATTTTAGCTATCAGTATGGCAAAATATGACAATATTTGCCTAACTTGTTTCATGATACGGCGAATAAGCTAGCAAAATTCATTGATTTTAATTTCAAAATATTTATCAGTATGAAATTGACTATGGGCCAGTGTTCGAATATCGATCTCTTAAAACAAAATCTTCGTTTATTTCTCCACCAAATTATGCGCTCCTCGTTGTCACAAGGCTACCGTTTTTTTGAGTCCCCACTACACCTACAATCCTTCAGCCCCGGCATTAAGAGATACCAGTAGCCAAAATTTAAAGAAATGTCAATCAGCGTAGCGGTACACCCGGCTACGAAAATGTGTCTATCGACTTGGCTGCTCGATGTACTGTAAAATCCTCAAGCTAAACTATTAACACGTTAACTGCATTTGCGCGGTTGCCAAGGCCGGAGTGGTTGGATTGGAAGTAGCAGAATTGAAAACACGTTAGCACATCTTGATATAATTTTTATACTTTCTAATACACGGGAAAACATAATTACACGATAACATTTAAACTTATTCGCCATATTCTAATTTAAACTAAGACTGAAGTAATTGAACTGCTATTCATTGATACAGGTACGTTAATGAGCAATATATCTAGTAGTGCACATATGTACAAATACGTCGTCAAAGTTATTAAAAAACTTGAGTGCTCAGCGTCCTGTGACCCTACGAGACTGAATCAATAATACGTAATTTCATGAAATGAGAACAACACGTAGTGTAGTCGAAGCGTCAGAGGGACTTTCGCGTCCGGTTGCACCGCTGCAACGTCGTTAGTTCCTAAACTAATCCGACCCCAGAAAACGGTTACCACGTAACTCAAATGAATAATGTTAGAAGTGAAAGTTTTCTACGTAAAATTCAACTTAATCATGCAAGCGGAAATGTCAAGATTCCTCACACGTCGCAGCAACGCCTCAGCGGAGTGCGGCGTCCGGGTCGGGACATCAGGAGAAAGTGGGGGGCAGGTGTGACGTCATGCTGTGTGGTGTGCAGCACTGCACTGCTGATACTGAGAGCACTGCACTGCCGACACTGCACTGCCGACACTGCACTGCCGACACTGCACTGCCGACACTGCACTGCCGACACTGCACTGCCGACACTG
Organism: Morinoia aosen; assembly: GCA_030386875.1. Taxonomy (NCBI): domain Eukaryota; kingdom Metazoa; phylum Arthropoda; class Malacostraca; order Amphipoda; family Talitridae; genus Morinoia; species Morinoia aosen. Next base: position 9,685,126 of record CM059568.1, on the reverse strand, counting down.
CACTGCCGACACTGCACTGCCGACACTGCACTGCCGACACTGCACTGCCGACACTGCACTGCCGACACTGCACTGCCGACACTGCACTGCCGACACTGTACTGCCGACACTGCACTGCCGACACTGCACTGCCGACACTGCACTGCCGACACTGCACTGCCGACACTGCACTGCTGACACTGCACTGCTGACACTGCACTGCTGACACTGCACTGCTGACACTGCACTGCCGACACTGCACTGCTGACACTGCACTGCTGACACTGCACTACTGACCACTACTTTCAGGTACAATATCTGACAATAATGGCATCAGTATTCATGCCGCCGGTGCCCATATAAATTGTTACCACGTCAGCAGTTGCTGCTAGGTCATTATGGTACCATCATCCCTTGTACCAGCACCAACGAACCCTATATTTTCGTCGACTAACCTGAATCTAATATTAATCACCACATACTCGGTACCAATCAACCCAGACCCGGTATCAAACATCCCGGTTCCAAACATCCCGGTACCAACCATCCCGGTACCAGCGGTCCCGGCGCCGACCTTCCCGGTACCGGCTGGGCTGAGCTGACCCACAAACTCACTCTCTCCTCACGCGGCGCAGAGCTGCGGACGCTGCAGTCACCAGGGCCGCACTTCCGACGAGTTCACGTCGTCTTTGCTGCACAGCTGCCGGCGTACGTTCTTCTGTGAACTTGGCCACGCTCTGTTTTTTGTATAAAATTACTGCGTTCAAACTTTCAGGAGGGAAATTTTTGAGTAATCAACGTTTCCCTGCGCTGTTAGGATTGCCAGTATTGTCATCCCTGACTTTACATTTCAATAATCTTGAAAAAAAAAATTCTCTTCAGTGTTTGTGTACAATTGATGGCTGATAAAAAGATCAATGAGTAATGTTGAACTAAGATAAGTGAACACGAACAACTGCAGCGGTTCGTTAACACCAGTACGGAGATGTTAGTATAGGATATGAGGTTAGAAGAAATGGTTTAAACCGTTTAAATCTAACAAAGGCCTCCCAAAAAGTAGAAGGAGGAAGCCACCATTTAGTATAGATTTATGGGAACGCAGAATCTAGAAACAAAGAAGTTTATGAAACAAGAAAAAAGTTTAAGAATACATAATGAAATGGATACTGAAAAATATGATAGCAGTGAACTGAAAAAATTACGGGGAGTAACTAAACAAAACCCTGTTCGATTTCAACCAAAAGAAGGCCTACCTAACGTTCAGCCTTGAACATCATATTTTCCATAGGACGGCTATCTCTCATCGACAAAATAATAAAATTGTTGCATCCACCTAATGGGTGAATAGCTCAGAGTTTCACACATCTTTACCAATTTACGAATACATTTACCTCTTTTACATCGCGGATTGATGCACCATCACGTAACAAGGTAGCAACAGTAACGTTTTCTCCCCCAACCGGTCGATATAATCCATCTCCTGCAACAACACATCCTCCGTAACAAACTTCCCTGCTGCTGTAGATTAGATTAGATGTTAGTTTAAGCCTCCCTACCCGCCGCAACAAATGAGATCCAAAGAGAGGAAGGAGGAAAGCACCATTTAGTATGGAGCTAAGGAAACGCGGAATCTACGCAGAAAAGGCATAGAAACAGTCAGTTGGGAAAGAAGTTCATGAAACAAGATCAAAGTTGAAGAAGGAAGTAGTAGGTGCTGAAAAACAGGACAGCAGTGAACTGAAAAAAGGTGGTCCTTAACATAACAAAAACATTTTATTTCAACAGAAAAAAAGGCCTACATAACTCCTAGCTCGGGCCCTCGCATTGTTCCCTTAGTTGTATCCACCTGAGGGGTACTGCTGCTGTACAACTGCTCCTTCGTCACATCCTTATTTGGGGCCGAGCGCATTGGGTTTCGAAAAATCTACGAGATATACGTTATTGAACAAACTTCAACATGAGATTGGCACCGTTGAGTTAATTTAACTCTATTATTGAACAACCGTACGATCGAGAATTTTTCGTTACCGAGTTACCAGACTTGAAATTTGAAATGCGGTCGAGTACTTTTAGAGTGGCAGGGAAGTGCAATGTAGAAGTTAGAAAAGCATTTTTCTATGAAAACAAGAAATAGAATGAAAGTATTGATTATTATGACCCTTTAAATAAATTTTTGAATTAGCTTTAGTACTTACACAAGATGTAAAACATAACGCCCGTCTGCTACGATGCAGGCGTTCAAACGTCGGTGCAATGATTGCCGGACGCGATCGAAGATACCAAGAATCTCACGAGTCCTTGCGGAAGCTTCAAAAATTCTACCGATGAGGTCTTCTTCGGAACGAGTCCATGGTTCGTACAGTGAACTCTTCGTATGCTCCCAGGTGTAGGGATTTAGAAGCGTAATATCAGGAGACCTTGCCGGCCACGTGAAAATTTCAAGTCCATGTGACTCTTTAACGATGCATTTTCGAACACACGGCAATTGAGTAAAGAGTGTTAATTTCAGCGGTCCCAACCTTACGTTAAATCTTGTTCAAGAAAATGCAGGTCACCCAGTATACAAATATACAAAGTTTAATCATTTAGGAACAATTTTCTGGTTATAGATCATTATCTGAGAATATTTTTACCATTCCATGTTTATGTGAAACTGATAACGAATGTACAATATGTTGAGAAAATGATATTATAATTGGGTATAATATTGTATATCAAGTATAATGATATTTCACTTGATATACATACTCTAAACAAACTTAAATCTAATTTCTATTACAATCCATCTGAAATGATCGTTTTCAGAGGGTGGGTGCAACATCCTCATTTCCTTATCCAGGGCGCAGAATTTCCTGTTTAGAGCAGGTGTTGCCTAATTACCGTACTTAGAATGCTGCTAAGCCTGTTCTAAGGGTAGCTGCACACCAAAAGACGGCAAGCGATAAAGCAAGCGAGAGAGAAAGATGTTAGGCGAGATCTACTGCACACCAAAAGACAGCTAGTCAGCTCCTAAATGTCATGGAGAAAGGTCTATACCAAAAACAAGCGGTACAAACACGTGTTTGTAACGTTGAGTTTCATTTCTACTTCGTCCCATAGCTTTGACAAATGTAATCTGTCACTTTGCTTTGGATTTTATGAGTTCGAAAGGCACAGCTCAGCATAAATTTCGGATATAAAGAGTTCAGTCAATGCTGGAAGAATTGAGCAGCACACCTCCTTTGTCGACATCTGACAACGCACTGCCAGTGCAGCCAGACGCTTCCCACTGAAGCTGTCAAGCGTGAAACCATCTTCAAGTCGCTTTCTCGCTGCAGCCAATCTTCAATCTTTCCCACTCGCTCGCTAGCTTGCTTGCGGTGTGCGCACTCCCATAGGAATACATGTATATCGATTCAAGCTTGCTCGCTTTCTCGCCTCAAATCTTTTGGTGTGCAGGCACCCTAACACTTGGCGGCGATGGGCTAAACTGAAGTTCAATTATCGATTCCAATTTAAAGTCAAATGTAGTAAAAAAATTTGAAAATAGCCGACATTAACTGGATTGTGGATTTTTTTTCAGCTTTGATCAAGTACTAGTGCACATGTCGGCATTAATCGGCATTAATTTGAAGAATTTCTTCCCTTCTTTCTTGAGTTAAATTCTCTCGTGCCACTCGATGTTGTCCAGCGCTATACCGAAGAATTTCCTCGCTTCTTTCATGTGTTACTCTCTAGCTACTCGGTGTTGCTCTGCATTATTCCGTAGAATTTCCAAACGCCGGTCAAGGGTCAATTTAGCTCTAGTTTCTCGTTGGCGAGCAGCATTGCTTCGTCTTGCCATTTCGCGTTGTTCATCCGATCGTCTTCGGCGTTTTTCTTGCTGTCAAAATCTTGCTACTTCTCTCTTGCTGTTGGACACATTTCTATCCATGGTGGCCTCTTTTGCCGGAATTTTATTCTGAAATGTCGTCTATTATCTCTTTGGAGCTTTTCAAGAAAATCACAATTTCGAAAAGTTCCAAAATCTTGGACTTTATGCCAAGTGGTAGCTAAGTTACTGGTCAAACGAATTTAAAACATTTCTTTTCGCATTATCAATTAAAAATATCAAAGCAACATGATGAATTTCAAGAGAGAAAGCTCCAAAGAAAATTTCTATTTGTAAAAATAAGCCGATTGCGTATTCTGGATATCATAATAATCCAAGTTAAATGAAATTGAACCGCCATAATTTCAACATCATAGAAGGATTTCTTGTATTTCTCAAGCTTTATCCTGGTTGCTATAAAAAATAACCGATTAGAAGAGGGGGTCACACGGACAGATGGACGGACGGACGCGGCTACTTTTATAATTGTGATTTATGATTTATAGGAAATCGAGTTAGCGACTACTGGTCGGTCAGCAGCATTACTAAAATTCCGTTGTGTTCACCGGAGACACACACACACATCGCTACCGACGTGGTAATGCTCTCTTCCCATCGCCAAAGCACTGTTGCATTCAGCAAAATTTAGGTCTTCAAGGGCGGTAATTACTACACTGAACACCATAACAATCTGACCCAACTGTTCTAATTCTAGTTTTTAAGCAGATGCAGCAATCTAATTTCCGTATCTAGGATGCTGCAAGACCCGATTTCAGCACGCGCACCAACCGCACTTCCGTGTTTCATACCCCGAGGGGCAGGCATGCTGCAGCTACAGCAGGGCTCCAGCGCCTCAGTATCCCAATATCCCGAGGTGAAAGCGGCCTAACTTATGTAGAGGCAGCCTAACCTGCCAAACCACTCTGCCACCAAAGCTTGCTTTTCTAATCCGATGTCCTTTAGAAACTGCAACGGTTTGGTTCTTGTCTGCACGAGGGAACCTAAATTTGTTTTTCCGCCCCGGCTTGACCTGCAGTTATTTGAATTTTTATATTTCTTCAAGTTCAAATGTCATTTCTGTGCAGCTCATACTTACGCCAAAAATGTCAATTTCGAATTGTTTTTATACCAGGCGTAAGTGCACATCAAAACCAGTTGTCCAGAAACAACGGCACTACACAAAGCAACATTCCGACGCAGCCTGTACAGTCTCACATCACACGAAAGGCATTTCCACAGATACTGCAGAGATCTTGTTAAAGACTGAGTGTTTAACACCGTAATCACGCACCGGTGGTCACTGAGGGAATTTTTATAAGTAGATGACCCACCGGTGGTCACTGCGGGAAATTATACGATGCTGTTCACTAACCAGTAGTCACAAACTCAGTTTTTATTACTCACTGAAATCTAAATGAAGGCAAGATCCATTTCAGGCTTAATATTTTTAAACTTGATCATTAAAATAAACTTTAATTTCAATTGCGTGTTAAATATCAGTTAAGCTCGCGGCAATTAACACGTTAAAAAGATATTTTGCTGACCGCGGCAGTGCGATGACAGCCAACATAAACAAACCTGTACTGAGTGTAACAGAAAGACAACAGCACAATTTACTATATGCTGCGACTCGATGAGTTACAATCGAAAACTGTAACAAAGACTAACACCTTTGGAAAAAATGTATTAAAGATGCACTAATAACACAATTAGCCCCGAGACGACTATATGTTCACCTCGCATGTTTTGTCATCAATTAAGGATCTTTTTATTAAGAGATTTTTGCAATCCAATGTGTTGTGAAACATCTCATGTATGAAATTTTTTGGAAAGAAACGGCTTTTCCTTCTTCTTACTTGAATATGAGCTGAATATGAGCATGCAAACAAGGTTGCAAGGAGCAGTTACCGTGAGATCAGCTGTATCAGTACGGATTTTGCAGACCTGGTTCCCTATTATCAAAAGATGCGTATTAGATCTAGAACAGCAAGACAACCATGGTGACCGCAGGGCAGTTAAGACCAGCCCCGAAAGATGCGAGACGAATTACAGTAAGTTCAATGAACGCCAATAAGTCGCCATGAACTAACCACGACTAAAATCTATCATTACTGCACCTAATTATTACAGACACATTGTACAATGTTATGTTTCGCTTCTCGGTCAAAAGAAGGGTTTGAGGGCAAACGCATCGAGTAAAAGCATTTCTCTTCTAAGCTCTTGTTTTAGTTTTCCTTGTTTTTCAAAATCCCCAAAGAAGCTACTCACTAGTGAAAATAAAGATTTCGAACTAGCCTGGACTTGAACCAAGGCCTAAGTGAGACATTTTGTCCTAGCGTCATAGAATAGGCGTGAATTTATGGCTCTAGGCTCTACCATCATTAGCACAGAAGTCCTAACACAAAAATAGGAATTTTAGAAAATTGTCTCTTTTAAGCCCTTGGTTAGGAATGATGGATTTCTTATAGAGTAATAAAACAATGAAATTCATTTCCAGGAAGCATATCAATGAAAATATTTTTAGCAGCCCCTGTACATAGTAATTTGAATATATCAACACAAGTACCGAGTAAAATAGATTATTCTAGATTCAAGCATTAACCTTCGTCTTCGCTCAATCAGGCGATCATCACAGAACTCAGCGAAATTTTCGGTGTAGCCGTCGCAAAATTTAGGTGTCTTGGTTGGCACAACTCGCTACGCTAGCAAAAGAAAGCGTAAGCAGTTTGATGAAACGAAAAAGTCCCTCAAGAATAGAAAATAAAAGATAAAAAACACTTACAAAAGGTTGAATGCAAGGTACGCTGGCATTATAAATAAAAGAGCAAAGAAAGTCGTTTTTAAATTCAACATTCTTATTAAGACGGTCTAATTCTAAAAAAAGAACATTTCGACCCGTAAGGTCATTTTCAACTTCTGTCTGTAGAAAATCACAAAATCCAGTCAAATTTCAAATAAAATTTTAGCCAATGAGAAAAAGAAGACAGCCTCATAGTAAAAACCAACAAATACAACCTTAACTAGCTGAAGGGAGTAAACCGGACTGACTATCATTCAAAACTGGTTTTGTCGTTAAAATATACAAGGATTCTAAAATACGAAGATTTATAAAACCAGATGTAGATACAATTATTTTAAAATTGTTTTAAGCGCACTGGAAGATCGCATTTCTCTGCATGAGAACGGATGGCAGAATGGGATGGCGTAGAGAGAAGGAGGCCTGTTCTAAAGCTCCTACCCGCATGCTCCGCAACGCGAATCCTGAGGGCCCGTTCAGTTGAGCCCACGTACTCAGACGCACAATGTGCGCAACAATATTTGAAAACAACAGATGAGAGCATGCCTTTGGGAGGGTTATCTTTATAATTGAAATAAGACCCTATTTTAAACGTAATGACAATATAATTTTGAAATCTATATACATGAAATGTTTACAAAATAGCAAATGCAATTTTTTTTTCAGTTTTTCCAACCTGTACCCAAAAATGGTAATGCGAGGTAAAAAGGCTTTTTATTGACCAAGTATGAATTCGGCTTGCTGTAAAAATTATTATTGAAGAAATCTTTAATAGATGAATCAATGAGTTGGCAGGGAAAACGGTTGCACTCAAAAAAAATATTTCAAAAATAAAAAAAATTAAAGAGGAGAATGATGAACATATACTATATGCCCTGGAAAGTAAAGTCTTAATGCTGTTCATTTTGAATCTGCAAGAGCAAAAACTGAAAAAATTGATCCCAAGCCCTGTGAAAGTAGGTTTACGAAAGACTGAACTGTGAAATCAGCCATTGTTGCGAGTAATAAGGGCATCCAAGAATGGAAGACTACCGTTTACTTCAGTTTCCATGGTAAATTTTATGTTTGAGTGTTGGGCAAACGCTACACATTTACCGAAGCTTGCAATGAGAACTACTCTTAAACAGTAAAAACGTATCGTCAACGTACCTCCTATAAAATGCAGGCTTGAAATCTAAAGGACAAGAGTCTAACCACCGTTCCTCCTGAAAACACATAAAAACATTGGCAAAAGTCGGCTTTAAATGGATGGCCCATTCCTAGACCGTCGAGCTGCTGATAAAATTTGTTGTCAAATATAAAAAAGAATTGAGTAAAGAAAGTTTAAGAAGGTCACGGAGTAAAAATTTTGACAAGCCAATAACTGATTCTACATTAGCAAATAAGTAGTTCAGACAAATTTCGATGGTCTCGTGAAAGGGAATATTCGTAAAAAGAATCAATGTCAAACGACACTATGAAGAAATTATCGGCCTGGTTAAGGGACGTAACCTCCTCATGTGCGGTATAATGGTTACACGTAAATGGTGCTAGGATGTGAACTAAAAATTTTGTTAATGTTAAGAAGAAGCTACTATTTGATTTTCAATTTGTTTTACGTGTATCATGGTAAGTGGATCGAAATAAACAAGTTTTGTTCCATGCACTTTCCGTCGCAAATGAGTATTTAACGAGTTATAGCGGTTAATTACTTACCGCAAGACAAGTGTTTGAAGCGGAAAGAAATTGTTCTGAGGGGAAGACCACAATGGACTCTCCCTTCCGACGCGCTCGAATGATCGAGCGCATTCCCGCCATCAAAGACGAAAATTAACATACCACTATAACTCGTTAAATACTCATTTGCGACGGAAAAAGCATAGAAGCAAAATTGTTCATTTTGATCTAATTAACTATGTTAAGTAAGCGAAAATTTTCAAATCGATTACTGTCCTCTCCTTTACAAAAACCACCGTTTTATCTCACATTACCAACAAGCGAGCCCTGAGATTTCGATAAGTCTTTTGAAAATAAATTACAAATTTTGAATTATTCTCCCTGTATTTCTGCACATCTGTCAATGTTTTTGACAACGAAAATGTTTACTTGAGATTTTTAGAAATATTGCTAAATCTGAAGGATATGTCGGTTATCGATTTTGTAAATTTCATTGCCTAAACATAGTTAATTAGATCGAAATAAACAAGTTTTCTTCTCTGCACTTTTCGTCTCAATTGAGTATTTTATTAGTTATAGCGGTAAATGACTTACCGCAACTCCAGTGTTTGAAGCGGCAAGTAATTCAAGGAGCACGTCTGACAGCAACACTGCAATGCGCACTCGCTTCCAGCGCGATCGTCATCAAAGACGAAACCAAACCTACCGCTATACCTCGTTAAATACTCATTTGACGAAAAAAAGTGTATAGAAGAAAAGTTGTTTATTTCGATGTTATTACCATGATTCAAACAGCAAAAATTGAAAAAATCGATGAGTAGCTGTTTATTCGAGCGCATTCGTCATCAAAGACGAAGCTAAACCTACTGCTATAAATCGTAAAATACTCATTTGAGACGGAAAGTGCATAGAAGAAAACTTGTTTATTTTGATTCAATTAATTAGGTTCAGGCACCAAAAAGTAGAAAATCGATAACTGACATATCCTTGAGATTTACCGAAATATTTTTTGCGATGGAAATATACTGAAACGCTTTCCTGGACTTTCTCATAAAAACATATATAGATATTAAGCACAAGTTCTTATTTCAAGATCCCACAACTTGACACACGTGTGCGCTTCCCACGTTCATGCTGTATCAGTTGCCTGAGCAAAATTCTTGAACTTTTCATGACTGAACTTCTCAAAACTTTACTCCTGGAAATACAACTTCCTCACCATTGGCAACCTAATCAGTTATCCGCCACCACAATACAGGAAGCAATCAATCACCGCCATGCAAAATTTGGTACCTTTTACCGCCGTGTGATGTTGAGTCGATCGATATCACTTTCAGCTCTCTTCGCTTTCTATTTGAAGTTCATTGCAGGGAAGTTTTCATTTCTTTCTTTCCGTTCCAAGTAAGTCAGTGAACTGCTAAACATGTTTTTCAAGTACCGTGTACGTCATGGCACTGGATTTGAAATTAAAACAAAAAAGTGCGGAAATTTATAAACGTTTTAAATAAATTAACCACTCGGTACTTCTCTCATTTCTTCAAACTTCATCATAAAACGGAAAAAATCTTTGCGTCGTCAGATTAAGAAAATACATCAATGCATAAACTAATTAAAACACCAGAAGGGAATCAAATTCTCATTCAATTGTTTGCTGAATGAATAACAATTGACATAGAAGACATTGTAGGAGTGAAGAATTTACATGTCGTATATAAAGTTTTCAATTTTATTACTCCGCGTTGTAAAGAGTTTTGTTCTTATTTAGTCTTTACGAAGTTACGTTGCGCTGCAAAACGTTTCTACACAACACCAATACGGCACACCACTGCACAACACCAATACGACACACTACTGCACAACACCAATACGGCACACCACTGCACAACACCAATACGGCACACAACTGCACAACACCAATACGGCACACCACTGCACAACACCAATACGGCGCACAACTGCACAACACCAATACGGCACACCACTGCACAACACCAATACGGCACACCACTGCACAACACCAATACGGCACACCACTGCACAACACCAATACGGCGCACAACTGCACAACACCAATACGGCACACCACTGCACAACACCAATACGGCACACCACTGCACAACACCAATACGGCACACCACTGCACAACACCAATACGGCACACCACTGCACAACACCAATACGGCACACCACTGCACAACACCAATACGGCGCACAACTGCACAACACCAATACGGCACACCACTGCACAACACCAATACGGCGCACAACTGCACAACACCAATACGGCACACCACTGCACAACACCAATACGGCACACCACTGCACAACACCAATACGGCGCACAACTGCACAACACCAATACGGCACACCACTGCACAACACCAATACGGCACACAACTGCACAACACCAATACGGCACACCACCGCAAAACACCAATACGGCGCACCACTGCACAATTTAGCGCCACGAATACATGCACTATTTTTTTTCTTCGATATGAAAACTATTTGCCTCCTGATCTGTGCTCTCGAAAAATTGATCAGTATTCTATTGTTGCCTGCAGGGGGCGAGTACGTCGGCTGTACCTAGCGTGTCTTCAGAGTTGGCTTCCTTGAGCGCGCTGGTCGGAGTGACAGAACAGGGGAATTTGAAGTTAGTGTCCATTTACAGTAGTGAGGATCACGCAGAGCAGCGCAACGCGAGTGTTAGCAAGTATGAGTTTGCTCTTTTGCGTTTCTGCTCAGATAAAAACGATATTTTATCATATGGTCTCTTATCAAATGGTTGAAACCGGTGTTGAATTGAGTGGAAATTAAATTGAGTAATGTTCTTCAGTTGTGGAGCTGAGTACATTGCTTTCATTTTTTCCCAGCATTTTCCCAAATTGATTATTTTTTATTGAATTTCAATCAAGCCTTTGATAAATGCTTTTGCCTAAAGGAAAGGGTTTAGCTTTATTAAACAATGCTTTTATTTTTTTTTCAATTTCGTATTACTTTACAGAGTCTTCACAATCATTTTCATTTTTTGATGTGCTTATAAAAACATGTGTTTTTTGTGACGTGCTTTTGACAACATGTCATGCATATTCTCATAACATTTCTCATACATGCTGATAATTTTCGCCTCACAAAATGCAGCAGATGCGTAGCTATACTAAAGATGCAAACAATTCAGCGGAATAAATATTATTATTTACTCACTTAAAGAGAGAGAAACAAAATTTTTATTTTACATTTATTTTTTAAAGACGCCGGCTCGTCACTCATGTTAAGTCTGGACGTCGTAATTTACACAATAAATAAAGAATAAATAATCTTAAATGTACACGATTATGATGATGATGGTCAGATGAGATGATCATAGGTATCATTGAGCTACTCAGCATGAAATCATTGAGTCACTAATGGTAACAAACCATATATGTCGCCGCTATAGAGCATCTCCAATCAAACCCAAGTTCTTATAATCAACTTGTAAAATTAACCAAGTTACGGCTATCCCAACTTTATCTCGTTGCATACCTAAAATTTTACGCGGGGGCCTGCCGCTGACGTGGAAAACAACACCCGCCCTCGTTGGCATGAACAGGAGACATCAAGACAATGAACGAACTATCCAGGTCCCCGTTATTAACTTTAACATTGGTTGACTGTGCTCGACAGCGGCGACTGCAGCCACGAGTGTTGTAGCGAACACATTAATCCATGATGCAGGATGGCATCATGTTCACTTATGAACCCACTGAAGACATAATGTTTCAGTTTCTCTTATTACTGTCTACATGAGTCTACGTTAACTCAGTCTACTTGACTACCACAGAAGTTTTGTGTGTCTACTACAGAGCTTCAGCACCTACCTGAGCCTACTTCAGAGACTTTATTTACCTCCAAAATTGACGTACTGAAATGCTTCATCTCTACACTTCTATATTCTGACGCAGTGCCTGGCTCAGCGAAAACCTCACATCCGTAATTCATTTGCCACACCCTCTTCGTTTGCAAGGAATTCTCCAAAACTGAGGCAGAAAATACGCATCTAAAATTCTGGAGGTTTTGCACGGATAAAACACACGTCGCGTTCTGCGTGCTTCAAACTATTAACATTGACATCATAGTGATCGGCTGATACACAAAATAATGTTCATGATAAAAAAATCGCGGCAATATTGCGGTCGTGTGTAAGCTGGAATTTACTTTTTAATTCAGGTGGAATATAGGACTAGAGAATGGGTGTAAAAAGTGGTTTAACTTAATATGGGTGTGACAGGTGGGTCATTATAGCGTGAGTCTCACAGGTGGGCCACAACAAAGTGGGTCCCACAGGTGGGCCACAACAAAGTGGGTCCCACAGGTGGGCCATAACAAAGTAGGCCGCAGGGCCCGCATAAGTGAGCCCCACAGGTGGGCCACAACAAAGTGGGCCGCAGGGCCCGCATAAGTGGGCCAATAAGGGCAGTTTTTGCCGGGCCGGAGAGAGCGTCCGGCGCAGCGCCGCCGCCGGGCCGACACAAAAAAGTTCCGGTTTTCACCGCACAATTTGTGACGACTTCACAAGGCCGGCGACTTGCGTGCCCCAACTAGGTAACTGGGCTCTAACTGGGTAACTGCACTCTAACTGGGTACGGTCAACTGGGCACTAACTGGTCAACTGGGCTCCAACTGGTTACTTGGATGCCAACTGAGCACTAACTGGGTAGATGGACATGCCAACTGGATGGTATGCACAGTTCGCACTAACTGAGCAAATTTACAGTTGGCACAACCCGGGCAGTTACATTGGCATGCCTCACTGGATGACCAGTTAACTTTCAGTTTGATCAACTTACTTATATTTAAGCTCATGTACAATTCGACATAAAGACCCGCCCTATTCACTGCTAAGAAAACAAATAAAATAAACGCGGAAAATAGAACTGAATGACACAAGTGTTATTTAAATGACACAAATGTAATTTAAATGACACAAATGTAATTTAAATGATACAAATGTAATTTAAATGATACATATGCTTGAAAGCGACATGAAGGCTAGCTGCGCTACCCAGCGTCTCGTGTCAGTGTTACTCGAGCTTGAGATGTTCCGTAATGTCTCCGTTTGGTGAGAGATGCAAGTAGCTTCTGGTCTTTTGAAATGCTTTTATTTAATTAAAAAAAAAAAATTATCAGTCGTCGACACAATTAACCAACTTCCAAGTTATTCGAAGAGTGTTAACCTAAAGTGAAAAGTATACATTTAAAACTACAAATGACCCTTCACATACTGAAATTTCTCAGATGACCCGCAAAATTGTTCAGATTTCTGACTTGCCAAATTTAAAGTTTTTTAAAGTTTTCAAAGGGAGAGCATAAATTGCATTAGATCGACGAGGTCTGCAGTAAGTAGGAAATGTTCCGTAAAGAGGAAGCAGATTGCAAAATTCATAACCTTTTCACAAGTTGTTCAATACATGTTTTTAGAGCAGAAGTTATTTTTTTAGAAGCAGAATGAAATATATTTGGTGGAGGAATTACTTATTTTAGAATCTGAATTGTTTGCTCTGACGGTGAAATTGTCTTAGAGGTGGATTCATTTATACAAGTGGCAGAATTATTGATTTGACCAGCCCGATTACATAGGAACAAATATTCTTTCAAGCGGGAGAATTGCGTTATAAACCTCATTTTTTAGTCACAGAATTATCCACTTCAGCATGAAAATCATTTACGCCATAAACATAATCTAGTTACATAAGCATTCAATGAGTATCGGAATAATTAGCGGATATGAAATCCGCCCCACACACACACACACACACCCACACACACACACCAGCTGAGTGATGGCGGCAAGCTTTTACATCACCTTCAGGCCGATACTCTGCAAATTATTTTAGGCATCAAGATCAAGAAAGCACTAAACTGGCTTTAGAAAAGCAATAAAAAAATACACTATTATTATTTTTGATCAACGGCTCCCAGCGGTGTGAGAAGAAAGTTACGCGCAGGAGAAACTGAACTTTCGACTCGCCAGTAGCAGACGTACTTGGCTGTTCATCTCTGCGCTCTGAGAGTGAATACCTCCCTAAAATAATTAAATGCGTCTCTAAAACAATTAAATGCGTCCCTCAAAATACTGGAAAGTGTAGAGTCGATCATGAAGCTGTACAAAATCTTCTCGTGAGAGTTTAACTTACGGAATTCCTTGCTAGTTATTCAACTATACACGTGAAATTACTGGAGAGTCTAAGTGTATCGGTGTAGCTGAAATGCTGCGATAACATGCATGTACTGAGACTTGTGCGGGACAATGGATCACTGTGCATGTGGTACTGTGATGCCTGTGCGTGATTAGCGTCTGATGGCACGGGACTTGTACAGGGATAGGTCACTTGTGTTGTTGCTGTTTGCCATGTTCTCTTCCATTCCATTTTATTCTATCATACTTCATAAGAGTCCTTGACTTAAATGGGTAACTTTGAGTAATTTGTACACGCATAAGTTGAAGTTCGCACGAGATGATGCCTCCTTACTCGAGCATGAGTTTTATTTGGAAAAATGCACTCACATGCTCACGTATGCAAGGAAATATATTGAACAGTACATGAAAAGCTTTTTTTTTTAAATGGATTAAAATGAATTTGGAAATGCGTGACAACATGCTCTAATATGCTTAGGGAATATGTTTAAAAATATAAACATGCGTAAAACGCGCATAAAAATACACGACTATGTATTTTTATTTCCATTTACATGAATGCATGAAAATGTATCATACAATACACATACAAGTACGTTCAAATGCATTTTAAATGCATGAAACATGTATTTAAAAATAAGTTAGATGTACGTTTAAGAAGAACATGAATCAGTGTGCTCGTATAGCACGTATGCAGCAGCTATACAAGTACGGTGAGGCACTAAATGTTAACTTGAGCGAAATGTTTTGTTTCACTTGAAATGCAAACTGTGGGACTGCTTTAGGGGTTCGGGAATAATAATAATAATAATTTTACGGAAACGTTTCTGCCGGGGTGCTGTGCTACCGGGCCGGGGGTTCGGGAACTTGCATTTTTCAATGTCATTCAGTTGGTTATTCAGCACTCAAAATAAACTATTAATCTCACTCTAATTGAAGGACATTGATCATAATCCAGAGTTAATCATTAAGAATTCTTTTCAGCATCATTAGAAAATGAATCTTGATATTAAATTAAACAATAAATAATCTCAAGGTAAGGATTAACTCAAAAATCCTTAAATGCAGAAGAAAATCTCCTCAGTTGTACAATGACGCACAACGGATTCACGTGCTCACAATCTCTGGTGAAAATTCCTTTGGTGTTCAGTTAAAATTTGAGTATTCGTATCCTATGAAAATGCAATTTACATATAAGCTATTTAGTGTTTCACATCTAGAGTACAGAACTACGAAGTGTCTATTTTACAGGTGGAATCGCTAACAATTGTTTCTGATTTCTGATCAATCGTAAAAAAGACCGCACACGTCAATAAACCTTTTAAAAGTATAAAAATATGAGTCGTTCTCTCATTACGTACGTAAAGTGGGCTCAAAGTAATATTGAAGGCATAGTTGATTTTTAAGGTGCTTTGTGGGCTTTATGATGCTATATCCAAGCATTGTGAGCAAAAATTACAGAGTTAAAAAACACTCAAAAAGTCTCAAAACCACATAAAACCAGTATCAAAACACCACAAGGGCAAATTTTATCGTTTTTTAGCAGCTTCATGCTGTATTTCTCCATACAAATCCCGATCATTTGACGCTCTGCAACAAAAACAAGACCCCAGAGCTAAACCTTCTCATGGCTCATGAGGTCGGAGACCTTATGGAAGGCGTCGAGAATTGGCTTATGCGCGAGTCTAGTGGTGTCCTGCTGGCAGCCCGCGTACTTGGCGAGGCAGTCGCCCCCGTCCTGGCCCGTCCTCGCCGCCTGCAGGTACCTGAAGAAGCGCAGGATCCGCTCGTCCGCCACCTGAGGCTTCTGTAACTCCTCCAGCGTCCTGTGGGGAGGAGGGTGGTGCCTTGAGACGGCGGGCAGGGCAGGAGTAGCTTTAGCTTACATACTACGTAGAAGGATTGTGGATTACTACGTGGAAGGATTGTACCTTACTACGTGAAAGGATTGTCGATAACTACGTGAAAGGATTGTGGATTACTACATGAAAAGATTGTGGATTACTACATGAAAAGATTGTGGATTACTAGATGAAAAGATTGTGGATTACTACATGAAAAGATTGTCGATTACTAAGTGAAAGGATTGTGGATTACTACATGAAAGGATTGTGGATTACTACATGAAAAGATTGTGGATTACTACATGAAAAGATTGTGAATTACTACATGAAAAGATTGTGGATTACTACATGAAAAGATTGTCGATTACTACGTGAAAGGATTGTGAATTACTACCTGAAATGTTTAACATGTGAAAGGATTGTGTTAAAGATTTATTTGCACATCCTCCCGGGTCCGACGTGCAGGAGGGAGGAAGAGGGAACTTCAGCTTTACGATAAGCGACGAATAAGAAAAACATATGTAACTTAGATACTACGTGATGAACATGAGGTGAAAGTATAGTTTCAAAAAAAGAACGAAAATTTCAAGAGCTGAACTCGTGTTCATATGGGCATTAAATTTTGGGTTAATTAAGTTAAAGGTATTTAAATTTAGAGCTCGTACGGTATGCATGATTACACATGATACAATTACCGAACAATATACACGTGTCCGACGAATGTTAAATTTAGAGAGGACTGTTTTCACTAGTGCACAGAGTGCAAAATAATTGAGGCAACATAGTAGCATTGTATTTTTAAATAAAAGCGTTATTTACACGTAAACTAACGTATCATTAATAAAACATTCGATATTTTTACAGCCACTTTAAAAATGCAGGCAGAAAATGTGTGAACTTATCAGAAAAATATGATCTTGCATCAAAAGCTCGCCCACACGTGCATTTAGAGCATGCTTTCATTCGGGAATGACATATTTTGAAGAAAATCAATCGTACTTTTTCAGTACATGTACTCGTATGTACTGTTCAGTTGAACGGGGAATATGCATTAAACACTTGATGTTTCCAACAAAGACGTTAGAAGTGGCATTACTAGTGACGCTACAAGAGACATTACAACTGACGTAACAAATAACTTTTAATGAGACGTTTTAATCCCAGCTTATAGTTTTTGGTTGAGTTTTGGCTTGACGGGACAAGTGCTTAATTGAGGGGAACGTCACAACACCGTGGGTACACTAAGTGTGATGTCACCATAGCACAGCGGGCACACTAAGTGTGACGTCACCATAGCACAGCGGGCACACTAAGTGTGACGTCACCATAGCACAGCGGGTACACTAAGTGTGACGTCACCATAGCACAGCGGGCACACTAAGTGTGACGTCACCATAGCACAGCGGGTACACTAAGTGTGACGTCACCATAGCACAGCGGGCACACTAAGTGTGACGTCACCATAGCACAGCGGGCACACTAAGTGTGACGTCACCATAGCACAGCGGGCACACTAAGTGTGACGTCACCATAGCAGAGTTGGCATTCTTAAGGCAACACAGGCACAAAAGGAGAACAAAAGAAGGCAAGAGAGGCACTCACACAGTCAGCTGTCTGGAGAGGAAGTCACTCAGAGGCGTGTACACGTCCGGGTTTTTGTACATGTTGCACACCACCTGTAATGTAATAATAAATATCTTCAACTATATAACTCGTTTAATCGGTGTATGGAGCTATTAAGATATACTGTATTACCTCAACGTAGCATTAGCATGCTGAATAAGATGTCAATTACTCGTAGCTACGCCTTCATTACTTTCACAAGCATTTGAACCTCATTGGTAAGAGCAAAATTTTTAAGAATCTACTAGAGAATATGATGATTTCAATATGGTTTGCAAATTTCAAGAAAAAATTCTTCATCAAAATCTGCGAAAAAAAAGTTTATATCCTAGATGAGATTTGAATTCGATTGCGTGTTGTAACTTAGAGACGGCAAATATGTCACATTGAATTATGATGCGGGTTAATTATCTACCAAAAACGGCCTCAGCAAATAGTTCAATGTGATAAAATATTGCACTTCTATAGCATGAACAGTACCTTTATTATGATTCAAAAGAAAAATGTTATGATGTACCATCGTCATTATTATATTGTGATTATAATACGAATTATATTAACAGAAACTCAAAAATGGAGAATATTCCTGAAAAATCAATCATTTTTACCAAGAAACGTTTCGGAGTCCCTGTCCATCATCAGTTCAAAAATAAATCATTACGTCTGAAAAGAAAGACCAAAGTACAATGAATAGTAGGTATTAAAATATATCATGAGAATAAAAAAAACTTTACGTGTCACTCTAGTGAATAATTTTAAGGTTGCTTCTTTTTTACGGTACAAAGAAATACGCTGTCTATTGATACGCGAGCCTCTTTGGTTCGCTCTCATAGTTGTACGCAGTGCACATCTTCGTACGTCGGCGTGACGTCACGAAATTTCTACATCAGAGTGGTAGAGCATCGGGGTAGAAGCTTCCGTACTGGGTATCAACTGGCACACCCATCACATTCTGCAGTGCGAAATCATGCAGAAAAATGCAATTGCCCTTTATCGCCTGGCGATTTCAAAATTTTAGATTCTGCTTCGACCCCTTATGACATCAGAATTTTAGATTCCTTGCATATTTTTAAGCAAAACTCTGGTCTGTACATTATGGACAGCTCATACCCTATGTTAATAGTAAATAAGTAGACAACTCTTCATCACCAGCTCAAATTCATTTTACTCTTAAGTTTTGCGTGTCTGTTGTGCCTATTTTGTTTTTTTGTTTTTCTCCTGTGACTTACTTGTTCTTTATTTTTCTTTATCTTTAACGTATATTTTAATACCTACAATTCATTGCCCTATAATCCTTTATTGCATACATAAGGATATGCTTTTTGAACTGATGATGGAGCTGGACTCCGAAACGTTTTCTAAGTAAAGATATGGTTGTCACTAAAGCAAACCACTGACGTGTTCAGATATATTACATCACACATGCATGAAGGAATTCATTACGGAAAACATAATTGTGAAATTCTGTACTGGTATGTAGACAGTAATATAAAATAGAAGTGACACGCGGCCTACACGCTGCATGAACTGGACATCACACGACATGGCTGACCTGTTCTCTGCAGCCTTCTTGGTCTTCGTCGAGTTTCATCTGGAAGAAGATGGCGTCGATCCTGGAAAGTCTGGGCCCATAGAACGGGTCCAGGGAGTAGACGGGGATGTTCTCGTTTGTTTTGGAGTTGCGGTTCTTGCCTGGTTCTTGAGAACCTTCTGCAGGGACCGTCTTTGATGACACTGGTTCAGTCTAGAAATGGTCAAAAGATATTGTAGTTAAAATAAAGCTTTTTAGTTTAATCACCTATTCTGAAGATAATGTCTCCTTTTTCTAGTTTTCCATCATTTATGATTAAAATGAAATACTAGGGATTGAATGATTAACTATCGTCAAATCAACGAAAAAGTTTAAATGTTACGTGAGTTGTAAGAAGTCAGGAAAATCTCAAGAGTTGTTCAAAATAACAGCGTTATCAAATCGTACGCTGCGAGTTCAGTACCTGCAACCTTCTGTTCACGTCGAAATTGTTGTCATTGTTATCAATGACGTCGTTGTCTTCGTGAACGCTTCCATCTTCGTTGTTGTTGACAAACCCAGCGGCATTTTGGCGCAGCACCTCCTTGCTCTGCGCACCATCCCCACTCTGGGAAGCAATCTCCTCTCTGCTCTGAGGAGGGCGCTGTTCCTTGCTCTGGGTGGGCGGCACGTAGTCTTCCAGCTGCTCTGACGCCTCAACCACCTGGTCGTACACCACCTGTTGGTCCTCTGCTCCCAGTTGCTTTCTTTGGTACCCTCTGAGCACCTGGCGGTAGTCCTGCTCGTAGTTGGGCATCAACTCCTCCAGGGAGCTGAACACTCCGCCAGTGTTGTCAGGGCCCTGCGGTCACGGAGAGGAATGTGAGGCAAGAAGTACAGGGGGTATCTTAAAGTGTAGGGATACGTTCAACACTTAATGAATACCTCGCATTACAAGTCTCCTATTTTCTATTGTTTGAAATGTAGTTCACGGGTGCACGAACGGATTTATCTAGTTTAAAGTCTGATGGGTGCGAATAAGGTTACATTCCCTTCAGTTTATCTGAGATTTTTCATTTTATAAGATTGAGATTTTAGCGATTTTATCTGAGATTTTTCATTTTATGAGATTGAGATTTTAGAGATTTTATCTGAGATTTGTCATTTGAATTTATTTCCACTACAATCCCGTTGCATCAATTCACTCACTTAGTAATGAAATGGAAATCTTCGGGAGAAAATGGAGGCCTATAAAATGAAATAAAAGTTTTCAAAATGAAATTACTGTATTCTAATTTAAACTGTCTACAAAATGAAATGCTGGTCTTCAAAAGGAAATGATCCTCAGTAAAAGAAAATTGTTATCTCTAAAGTAGAATAAAAGTCTTTCAAATGAAATAGTTGTCTTTAGAATGAGTCAAATTTGGAAAGAATGTTCGTTAAACTCATGTTTTACTAGTGAAGAGAGTCCATGTTCTGAGAGGGACGAACAGCTTCTGTTTAGTATGTGCGTAGAAATATGAATGAAAATTACAAAAAATTTAGGTTAATACTGAAAGGTGAAAGCGGATAGAAATGTGAGAAATAGGACGGAGGAACAGTAAGTGATAAACTGGAAGTTAATGAACGTTGCTTTTTGCTTCTTGGAAATTTCGAACCTTCAAGGTTATTTTTACACCAATTGATAGATCAGTAGCAGATCGCTCATTGGATAGATTGGTCAAGATTAGATCTTTCAAGATTAGATTTATTGAGATTAGATCGTTAATTAGATACATAGTTCACCATGAGACAGATTGCGCCAGCTGGATAAATTTTGAGTCATGAAAGCAAGCATGTTTACACGACGAATAAAAAGAAACATGAGGGATGAATGTGAAATAAGATTGCGCTCGATACTGTAGAGCGTCCAAAAAACAACAGTATTTTGATTATTCCTCCCCTGCTCTATTTTTTTGGTATAAAACGTTGCTGGTTTGTCTTTTAAAAACCAGTGATGGTCTTCGTATCATCTTTATTGCAAATAAACTATTTCTTTCTTCAAGAGAAACGAGATGAATATAGAGCTCGCCCAAGCAGTGTCCTCCCTGCGCCACCTAGAACTGTGAGGGACGGTACCGCAAATCTTGTGAAATTATTGATACATTTGTGAAGTATTCATGTGAACTCGTATAAACATTTTTCATAAAGTGTTATGGTAAATTTTTTCAATATCCAGATAAACCATATCCATATGCAATATCCAGTAAGTCCCCCATGAAGTTTTTACGGAAAAGTTTTTGAGAATATCCGTATGAAGTTGTGCAATGTTTAAAAAGTATTTCTATGACACCTTGTGGAATATCGAAATGGAATTTTAAAAACACCCAATAAAATATTTAAAGGTGGAGAAAATATCCCCACATTTCTTTTAAAATACCGTTCATAAAATATATCTGCTGAAATAACACGTTCTAGCGAACAGCGTAACTTTAACTTAGTCGCTTGCAGTGGCAAAAATTTACGAATGGAAGCCACAACACTAAAAGTCTTCGATGATCTACGAGAGTGTACGTGACGGAAGTGATGTAGGAAGGAGTGTGTGTAACAGGCATTATTAAAAACTGTAGCGTTCCATATAAAATGGAATTAGCGTGTTTATGCAACTGGATGCATTAGTTAAATGTAATGTAAACGGGAAATTTTCGTTCAGTTATATTCAGCTCAGGAGGAAGAGGTATGAGCTCGGATTGATTATCTGGGCTCTGTGGTTCACACAACATCTTGTTTCGCTGACCCATATACTGCGGTAATCAGTTTTGACACATCAGAACAAAACATGAAAAATGTAAAATACTTTACCAGACCCAACTAGTAATTAGTTATTTTGGGGCATGAATCGTTAACGACCGGAACTAAAAATTTAACGTGATAATTTTATATCGTAACTTGAACGTAGGAGAATTAAACAACAAGATTCCTATTCGTCAATCCAAAACGACACTGGCATACAAAGTAATTCTCAAAAGCTCTAACATGCACAAACCACCTCCTTAAAAAAACGTAAAATTGACTCACCTGATCCACAGCAGCAGAATTGCCATCCGCCCGCCGCTCGAAGAGATCGTTGTAGACCTCATCTACCTCCTGAGTAGACGTGGGGGTGCTGCTCTCCTTGTCCGCCTTGTAGATGTTGTAAGCGGAGGGGTACTTCTGAGAGAGGGAGACAGGCACCGACGTCACCACTGACTTGGACGTGACCACGCGGTACTTGGTCGGCCGCTCCGGCGTCACGATCAGCGGTACGCCTGTGCGCGACGTCGGCTTCTGGACGAAGATCGCAGGGGGGACCTCGGTGGGGGTGAACTTCGGGGACTGGGTGGGGGTGAATTTTGGGCGCTGAGTGGGGGCTGGAGGGCGTTGAGTGGGAGCTGGAGAGCGTTGAGTGGGGGCTGGAGGGGGCTGAGTGGGGGCTGGAGGGGGTTGAGTGGGGGCTGGAGGGGGTTGAGTGGAGGCCTGAGGGGATGTCGAAACTTCCACCTTGTTCGAAGAATCTGAAGGGCAAAAATCGGGCGTAAAATTTACGAGGGTTCTAGCGCTTTTTGATATGAAAATTTGAGCCTCAATGGAAATTCTTGAGACCTTGTTGATTCAAAAAATATATTTCAAGTTAGTAAAAATATATGTGGTGAGAGGTTCATCCGTGTTTGAACTCAAAGCGAGTGTTTGAATACTCTGTTACAAAAATAAACCCCAAAATTCTTAGGATTTCTCAGAGAACGATTTATACTGAGTTTTAACTGAATACGTTTTCACACAATGCAAAAAAATACTGTAACAATTTTAAGAAAGGATTATTCACAAACTAATAATATCCTGACGATCATAGATAAGCTACGGAAATCGTCATATGTAAAGGTAAGCAATCCACAAAAGAATAAAAACTACACACCAATAGTTTTCACCAAACTTCCAGCGCTATCAATAGATCCGTACCTGCCAGGAATTCTTTAGCAGCGCTTTCAAAATTCTCGGCAGAGAACTTGATGGCCTCAGCTCGCGCTATCTCCAGGTTACTCGTCTTGTCTGGTTCCCCGCTCTCCATGGAACTGAAAACTGGAACTCTTTCGCCCTCGACGATGTGCAGGTTACTGGTCACCTTCTCCTGCTCTGCCTTCAGCTTGTCCAGGAAAGCCGAAGGCTTGGGGAGCTCGTATCGCTCTGTGGTCGGTCGGATGACGAGTCCGTGAGGAGGCGTGGGAGGGCCGTAGATGGGCACAAAGCCTCCCTTTTCTTCTTTGTAGAAACTGCCCGACTTGTCGGCGCTTGAGAATGCGTTTTCTTTTGACACTTCGCCCAGGTGTCGCTTTGCAGACTCCTGTTGCTGAAGCTTCAGGTACTCCTTGTGGCGCTGCTCCTGCTGCTGCAGGAAATGCTGGATGTGAAGAGGTTTTTGGGGTTGTCTTGGAGTTTCCCCGCTCGTTCGAGAATCTTGGCTAGAAGCAAACCTAGAACCATCTTCAGAGTTGGAGGATTGGGCTCCTTCTTGTCGTGCTAGCCCTTCTTGAGACTGTGATTGTGACTCCTGTTGCTGTTCACGAATTAGTGATTGGAATTGTTCTTGTGAGATAGAGTGTTGAGGTCTGGCGTGAGTGAGAGCCTGGGCAGTAAGAGTTTCCTGCTCTTTTTGCTGCTGTTGTAGCTCCCGTTTTTGTTGCTCCTGCCATCTTTGTTTTTCCATTTGCTGCTGTTTTTGCTGCTCTAGCTCCCACTGCCGCTGCTGTTCCCGTCTTTCTTTCTCGTGCTGTTCTTTGATCTCTCTGTCCTTTTGCTGTCGGATTAATGTTTCTCTCTCTTGCTGTTGTTCTTCATGCTGCTTTTTTGCTTCTTGTAAGGCTTGATGTTGTTTTTCTTGCTTTTGTCTCTGCCAGGCTGCTTGCTGCTGCTGTTGTTGTTCATGTTGTTGGGCCTGTTGTTGCGCGTTGACTTGCTGTTCATTTCCGATCGTAACAACGAGTGGTTTGGTATGACTTAAAACCTGCTGATGCCGCGTCTGCTGATCAGGCACCTTTTGCCACTGGCTTTTCGACAGATCTAAAATATTACCTTGCTTGTTGGGTTTTGCCGGAACTGAATTCGGAGGGTGCACGATAACAAAAG
Organism: Morinoia aosen; assembly: GCA_030386875.1. Classification (NCBI taxonomy): domain Eukaryota; kingdom Metazoa; phylum Arthropoda; class Malacostraca; order Amphipoda; family Talitridae; genus Morinoia; species Morinoia aosen. The sequence goes on along the minus strand of CM059568.1, from coordinate 9,660,550 downwards.
TGGTCCCTGATTTCACAGATTCCTGAGCTTGCGAGTCGTTTGCGATATCTTGCGGCTTTTCTCCTTCCGTTTCAGCTTGAATTTCGTTTCCATCGCCTGCTTCAAAAGAGACCTTGAAATGAGTGTTTCCTTCCCGCTCGGGTTTGAACGCTCCAAAGCTCTGGTTGTCTTCCCCACTACCGACTTGGCCTTGAGGAGGAGGCGGAGGCAGTAATGGTGCCACCAGAGCAGAGGCTGGAGCTCTATCGGTGGGCCTGTTGGGGCTCGGAAGAGGAGGTTGGTTGAGGAGTGGGATTCTAGGCTCTTGAGGGAATCCATGCCCTATAGGAGCGCTAGAAATCCCAGGAACTCTAGGAACTCCTCCAAGCAGCCTTGGAGCTTCAGCCAGTCCTGGTGTTGGCGGAATTCTTGTCTGAGGCAAGTGGTTCAAGCCTGGATTTAGACCTGGTATGAATCCTGGGTTTCCCACTCCGACGTGACGTCTTGCTGGCTGAGCGAGAGGATGGTGAGCTCTCCAGCGCACTCGCTGAGCTGGCGGGAAAGATACTCCAGGGTGAGCGTGGCCAATTGGTCCTGGCAACTGCCCCGGTCCTTGTCGTAAACCTGGTCCTGGTATTGGTCCGGGTGTTTGACCTGGGACTTGCCGTATGATTGGTCCGAGAGTTTGTCCAGGTCCTTGCCGTATGATTGGTCCGGGAGTTTGTCCTGATACTTGTCGGAAGCCTGGTCCAGGTATTGGTCCAGGTGTTTGTCCCGGTACGTGCCTTATTAATGGCCCAGGTGTTTGTCCTGGTATTTGCCGTATTACTGGTCCAGGTGTTTGTCCTGGTACTTGCTGCGTGATTGGTCCTGGTACTGGTCCTGGTGTTTGCCCTGGTGCCGATTGTTGATGAGGCAGTGGTAAGTCAGGATGATGTCCTTGAGTTGGTCTTGCCGATTTACCATCCACAGGCCGTATTTGGCCCGACGTTTGGTCTTCGATGTGCGTTGGGACAAACTGCCCGGGACCTATGTTGTGCTGTCCATCTGCTGGAGACGGATTTGTTGCGGCGGGTGCAGAAGGAGGAGGAGGTGGTGGTTTTTGATTCAGAATATCAAAATTTTCTTCGAAAATGGAATTAGGCTGGGGAGCGTGCATTCCGATTATTTCTCGTCGATTGGCAGAGGGGTTAATTTGGGGTAGGACTCCTATTTGCTTCTTCTGAGTATTCTCTGTTTCTTGAGCTTGCAAATGCCCTTGAGGTAGCAGGGCACCGTTCTGGCGATGTAACTGATGATGTTGGTGAGGTGCCGCTCCTGCTGGTCGGACCTCAACACGAGGTGAGGCTTGCTGATTTGGATGATTTGGATTACCTTCAACTCGTGGTCCTGCACCTTGAAGATGGGGATGAGGTATAATTTCTTGAACGTGAGCTCCAATAAGAGCTTGATGATTAGGAGGAGCACCTTGAGTCACTCCAACAGGGTTCAAGTGAGGAATCCCTGATTGTAAGTGAGGAAAAGGAGGTCTGTTGCTTACGAATTTGCCAGGGTTCTGACCAGGATGAACCGGGGGCATGAAAACTCTTCCACCTGGTGGCACAGTGACTCCCGGCGGAGGCTGGTTGAAGTGCTGGAAGAAATGATTGTTGTACCAGTTCCTGTACTGCTTGTCGTAAAGGGACTTGGGATCAGCCCCTGGAGGTAATTTGGGGAATTTGTTAGGGCCTCCATGAGGACCGGGAGGGGGTGGTGTGAGGGCGTTGTTTGGCCGGCGTCTTTTGGGGTGCTTTCTTCCGTTGATTTCGTTTTGGCCAGAACCAAGGCTGAAGCGAGGGGGTGCTAGTGATGGGAGCGGCTCTTCCATGACGTCTTTACGCGCGGTCGACTGCGTCTCGCGGTCGGACCAGAAGTAGTAAGGGATGGCCAGCATGCCGCCCAGCAGCGCGATCCAGGTCAGGTCAATGCCAGCTGCAATCAGAAGAAAAAATAAGATTAAAACAAAAGATTGCGACTTGATGAAAAAGAGTGAAGATGCAACTGTTCGTGATGCATACAAAACATGCTGCAAGAACCGAAAAGAGAATGGAAAGTATTTGACCGGTATTATTCACCAATCTTATCCTAGGTTGAGAAAATCAAATAATTTCTCAATGTAGAATCGAAAGCGGACAAAAAATAAATGCTCAGCAAAGTTTGTATGTAAACACAATGAATGTAGACACCCATTGATGCTAAGTTAGACATACTCGTACAAGTGTGTCCTCTCTTTGAATGTCATTACCGAGGGTGCATGGAGTGTTATTATCCTATGTTGGTTTATATGAGGTGAGATATTTTGCCTTCGTTGATCGCTTCTCTATCACAATGTCATGCTAACGGCTCTTCAATTACTTAGCTCAAGAGGAAAAAGGGAATGAAACTTAAACTTAATGAGAAGAACAATTTCTTTTCTAATATCTGCCACTCGCTTTCAGCGTTCTCCATAATCACCAGAGTTGCATTTACTCCCGTGAAAATGAAAGTATTTTCAGACAGACTGAGTGTTATGTTCATTTCCAAACACATCAGCTGTGGGATCATCGATGGGTGCAGTGTAAACACGCCAAGATTTTCGAACGCCAAAACTTACGAAAAGTCTTAACGTCTACCAGCGGTGTCATTGCTTGCTCTGTCATATCTAACTTGACTCGCTGCAGCAATTGCGTTGCGGACGGGTTGAGAAACTTTACCTATTTAATATTGTAAACCCAATATTGTTGCTCAAACTCAACTGAAGGTGCGGCTGACATCTTCTTGAGGTTCTAATTTGCCGTAACGCTCTTAAAGAACCCTCTAAATATTAGACAAAATTAGAGATAATAGTTTAAGCCTACTTAATCCCAACACAGGTATTCCAATGAGAAAAAGTATTCCAATGGCCCCATTAAGTGCGGAGTTCAGGGAAAGGAGAATCTATGCACAAGGTGTGACACCCACACCCTGGGCATAGAAACAACATGTTAGGATAAAATTTTAAGAAACAAGATAAAATTTGAAGAAAAAACTGTAGGGGTTGAAGAACAGTATATCTGAATAACCGAAAAATGATGGGCCTCACCGAAACAAAAAACTTATTTTATTTCAAGAGCAGGTGATCGAGTCTACCGAGCCTCCAACTCGGAACCTCCCGTTCTCCCCACCTGGGAGCTCTAATTACCATACATATAATACATGGAGATGTCTCCCCTGAGGGGTCAAATGCGAGGAAGTGTTCACTGGAGGGATGTTCTTGTGCTCGTGCACAAGATTCTTAGCATGGAGCTCGTTCCCCTCGTTTGCTGAGCTGTGCTATTGCATAGATTGCACCCGGCTCTATATGGTACAAGTTATTTTTCTACTTTTTGTACAGTAGCCACCGTGTATTTATGTTTATTTTATCCCAGTAACCCTCGGATATTTTGTCTGTGATACAGGTTTCAATACATCGCAGATATGAACATAATATTAAAATCGTGGGTATTTATATTATTAAACCTAATTAAAAAATTTGGCGTCCTCATCTGAACGATTAGTGCCGCCATAGCCATGTGGTATAGGTTCTGCCGCCGTGCGGCAAGGACCCGGGATCGAATCTCGGCGCAGGCAGTGGCGATTTTCTCTGTTGGGTATAGGAGAAAAATTCCAAGCACAATACCCCACTCCACCCAGGTGTCTGAAATGGGTACCGGTCTCGACCGGGGGAAAGCGTCATGGCGTCCTGGCGTTAGTTATAAGACATTTGAAAATCCAATGTAAAAGGTGATATGTATCAGGCTTGATTGGAAATAAAGCATCCGTAGATGCCTTCATTATTATTAGTGTAGCAAAATTCGAGATTATATCATTATATTAAGTAACCTAACCATGCCCATCCAAAGCGATACTAACTTGCGATATGATCTACTATCTTATTGTCATTTATCCTAGCCCACCATAACCTATTCTTTAACAGTGGAAAACCCACGTTTTTTTTAATGTGAATGACCTAATTTGTCCAAACCTAACCTAGTATATCTTCCCCTCACCTAATCTACGAATCATAAGCCAACCTATTCTAGCTTAAAACCAAACCTAACCTAACATATCCTGAACAAGCCTCTCTTTAACCAACCTTAAAGTATTTTAAACGTGTTTAAATTTTCTTATGCCAACAATAGATTTGCTACTCACCTGACGACAGCTGACCCGTTAATGCCAGTTACCTAACTTAGTCGACTTGGAACGACAACGAAAAACCTTTAAAAATTTGGCGCATATTTTTACTCATGAGTTGCACGGTTTGCTGCGTGACGATTTGTGAAAACAACAAATTAAAATACGCGGCGCAGCTCGTTATGGCTGACTACCGTATCTGTGATACGATCTTCCTCAACAGCGATGGCAAATTTCCCACTATAAATTTACTGAAAGCCTAAATTTTTGCCATTTCGAATCATCTTAGCCACAAAATGGAGGAAACGACGGAAAAAGTTACCCACCCATTCTGCGTGTTTGCATTAAAATTTCAACGTTCACATGTACGAGTCAAAGCGTTAACATGAAAAAAGCGCTATATTTACCGACGGGATAACACTGTAATCAATAAGAAAACTTAGAAGTGGCTAGGTATTGGGAATGAGGAGCACCAAAGATAAGATACGCAAGATATATAAGATATATAAGATTCCGTTTATATAAGAGACGTCGCTTTTTGCCATGACATGAAAACCGCAATGAAATATATAAAGGACGACGTCGAATGACGGTTTCGGAGATAGGTTGAGCGTGACACGTCACACATCGTATACGACGTTATACGTCACGTACTTCTCTCTTACACGTCACGTTCAACGTCATAAGTCACGTACGACGCGTCATACGTTACGTGCGCCACTTTATACGTCACGTCCGACGTGTGAGCGCACGTCACGAGTGACCAGGTCACGTGACCACATTTAGACCACCTCCACAGCTGGACCGCTGACAGATGGCTGTGTGAGGGGGAGGGGGGAGTGAGGGAGGAGGGTAAGGAGGGGAGGGTTGTGAGTACGAGAGGGAGGAGGGGGAGTACGTGGGGAAAACTACATTAAGGAAGAGGAGGTTTCATCCCCCTGCATCCATCAGCCCACAATTCCTTGCGGTTGCGTGTCAAAACTATCAACTTTTGCCTAAATTTCTCGCGAATTTTTTTACGTGCCGTAAATTTGGTCTGAGGCAAACACGAAGCCAACCGCGAATTTCAGTAAAAGATGTAAGAGATGTAACTAGTGGCTGTAGGTGTGGCCCGCGCAAGCTGGCGCCATCATGCGGGGACGGAACAGACGTTCTGGAGAGGCTCAACACACCAAAGTTCTGCGTACTGCCGCAGTTAACATGCAGCACAGTAAGTATAACCCTTAACGTCTTCACGTGCCATATATGGCACACTCACTAAAAACGCTAGCACAATTCATTTTTTGTCGAATTCGTGCCCTAATGTAGTATTTGAGGCTTTCTGCCGGACGGCTGTTCCGTCTCCGTTCTAATGTTGATAACCTGATGCCAACCTCAGTCTAATGGGAGCCAATCTCAGTCTAATGGGAGCCAACCTCAGTCTAATGGGAGCCAACCTCAGTCTAATGGGAGTGGTTGTAATATTGGGAATAGGAGTTAAAAATTTGGGCCTTTAACACTTTGACAGCGACGTGAGCCACCAGTGGCCACGGATGGGATTTTCATAATGCTACTGACCGACCAGTAGTCACAAACTTAATTTTCACAATTACTTAAACAAAGCTGAATGAAGGCACGATCCAATTAATGTTTGCTATTTACAACATGGCTTACTACAATTAACTTTAAATTTGAGTTGATCATTAAACTTCAGTTTTGCCTGCCGCGGTCTAAGTGTCAGGGGATAAGTAGCTCTCCTGACCTAGGTAAAATAGTTCTCAGTAGTTCAGCCTGCGAGAGTGAGATGTAGGCGTAACATGGTGGGGTCAAGAATGGGCGTGGCTATAAAAATTTTATACCATATTTATTGCAGCTAAAGCGCAATAATTAGAAGCCGAATTCTATTTGTCACGAGTTAAACTTTACTTTGTAAATTGAATCAAACTGCTTCAAGTTTCTTTTTCTGCGACACGTATGCAGCGTTTTAAATAAAGTTAGTCGTAATTTTCAAGTAATTTCATTTCATTTCATTGCATCCTGCGCTGCGCGTCAGGCCGCAATGCGTCGCATGCGTCAGTGGCGACGTGAGAACCAGAGCGCGGTAATGTGCGTCATTTGTCGTGGCATCTATACGTCATCTGTGCGTCATTTCTGTGTCGTTTGTGCGTCGTTTGTGCGTCGTTTGTGCGTCGTTTGTGCGTCGTTTGTGCGTCGTTTGTGCGTCGTTTGTGCGTCGTTTGTGCGTCGTTTGTGCGTCGTTTGTGCGTCGTTTGTGCGTCGTTTGTGCGTCGTTTGCGCGTCGTTTGTTACGTTGCATCCAGTGTCACTGATACGCCGAGCAGAAAATTTTGCACCAGGGCTATTTTGGTGAAATGTTCCTGCATGCGATTATGTGGCGGTAAGTGCTGGTCGTCACCTGCTGGCAACTTGTAGTTACCTACTGGCAATTTGTAGTCACCTACTGGCAATTTGTAGTCTCCTACTGGCAATTTGTAGTCACCTGCTGGCAATTTGTAGTCACCTACTGGCAACTCACAGTTTCCTCCTGGCAACTCGCAGTCCTCTCCAGGCAACTTATAGATGCAAGTAAGTGACTGCATTCAAGTAACAGATGCGTATGACTGACAAGGAAAGTTTCAACTGCCGTGCCAGCAACAGTCACGCAGTCTGAGTACACTGAGCTATTTCGAGCTATAACAACCGTCATCTGGATGTTACAAACACAAAGCTAAGATCCAGCAGGAAATCTTGCAAGGAATAAAATTGATGAAGGATCAAATTTTGCGGGGATACAAGCAATTTTGTGAAGTGAATGGAAACAATTTTGCCTTGCTTTTATTTACTTTTTCAGATTAAGTAATTTTAAGAAATGTTTTTTTGATCGCGGAACTTGATTTTTCAATTCGACTTGGTTCATTTTTTAGAGAACGAACTGATAGTGTGAGGGTAGTTCACCATGCTACACAACTTTTGTCTTACAAAAACACCATTTTACTAGCTAGACATCATTCACTGTAACGCTCTACAATTTTCGTCTGCAGTACACAAATTTGGCGGATGGAATCGCTGTTTTTAAAATGATTTTTTAATTTATTATGCTACTATTATGTTTATCTCAACTTCATGTAGGTGCTTCATATTGACATACATCTCATGATGTGATACATGAAATATTATAGTTATTGTAGCTCAACGTATAAGTTAATATAAGTTAACCTGTGTATATAAACTCAGCCTTCTCAATTTCGTCTTCAGATAAAATCGGGTGTGGATAGATCTGGAGATCTAGAGGACCAGTTAATATTACCGAAGAAAGAAAATCTTTCATGCAGGAAGCAACTTTAATTTAAAGATTTGGCTTTCTCGATGTTTGCCAGAACAAAACACGGGCTGATTTGAAAAGAAATATCCGAGAGCAACTCAGCTACATGGACTGAAACTCCACGTAGAAAGTTTCACAATTTATCATTGTAAAATTATAAATAAACTGCCGTAACAACTGACGGCACTTGAACAGAGAGAATTTTTTGTAGGTACACTTTGTCAAGTCACAAATAAAATTTCAGTACATATTCAGACGTACTTTGCTTGGTACTTTTCCTTGGGACTTGTGAGTTAAGAAAAATATTCGTTCCATGTATCGCTACATTTCTTAGACACCCTGCTGAAATGAAGCATAAATTAACATAACTCAAAGCTCTCCGTGTAATTATTTACACTGAGCAACATGAAGACATATTTACGTGGTTCACCTCCAGTACCACTGATGGTAAATAGAAAGCCTATTTATGGAGGTGATCGTAAAGCAAGAAACTTTCATGTGCACACTGATGCTCTTGCAGCTTGCACGCACTCCTCTGCAGCACACACTTACACGCACTCACACACACGAACACATACACACGTCGTACGTATTTCTAGTACAGTATTTTTTGAAAAATTCAACTTCAAAGGAATGATGCAACTATCAGCGCAGTTCGAAATATGCCGACAAACTTGGAAGTCAGAGACAAAGTCGCACAAACTTGGAAGTCAGAGACAAAATCGCACAAACTTGGAAGTCAGAGACAAAGTCGCACAAACTTGGAAGTCAGAGACAAAGTCGCACAAACTTGGAAGTCAGAGACAAAGTCGCACAAACTTGGAAGTCAGAGACAAAATCGCACAAACTTGGAAGTCAGAGACAAAGTCGCACAAACTTGGAAGTCAGAGACAAAGTCGCACAAACTTGGAAGTCAGAGACAAAGTCGCACAAACTTGGAAGTCAGAGACAAAGTCGCACAAACTTGGAAGTCAGAGACAAAGTCGCAAAAACTTGGAAGTCAGAGACAAAATCGCACAAACTTGGAAGTCAGAGACAAAGTCGAACAAACTTGGAAGTCAGAGACAAAATCGCACAAACCTGGAAGTCAGAGACAAAATCGCACAAACTTGGAAGTCAGAGACAAAGTCGCACAAACTTGGAAGTCAGAGACAAAGTCGCACAAACTTGGAAGTCAGAGACAAAGTCGCACAAACTTGGAAGTCAGAGACAAAATCGCACAAACCTGGAAGTCAGAGACAAAATCGCACAAACTTGGAAGTCAGAGACAAAGTCGCACAAACTTGGAAGTCAGAGACAAAGTCGCACAAACTTGGAAGTCAGAGACAAAGTCGCACAAACTTGGAAGTCAGAGACAAAATCGCACAAACTTGGAAGTCAGAGACAAAGTCGCACAAACTTGGAAGTCAGAGACAAAGTCGCACAAACTTGGAAGTCAGAGACAAAGTCGCACAAACTTGGAAGTCAGAGACAAAGTCGCACAAACTTGGAAGTCAGAGACAAAGTCGCACAAACTTGGAAGTCAGAGACAAAGTCGCACTCAAGTATCCCCGCAGAGCGCCGCACAGACGCGGGCTGTGACGCAACACGGCTTAACTTTGGAGTTACGAGTATAAGTCGAGTCCGGCCTGGTTTGCTATAAATTATAGATTTTACGTTAAATAAGTCTGAGAAATCTTCTGAAGTTTGGTAAAAGTTTATAGAAGTTTGATAAAAGTTTGATAAAGTTTGATAAAAGTTTAAAGAAAGTTTGACAATGGTTTGATAAAAGTTAGATAAAAGTTATGCGAGTGTTTATTCTCGTGAACTAAATATTTACGAACATGCAATTACGTCTTACTGATACCTTTCACGTGAGGTATATAGCTTACCATATACGCCACGTAGTCTGCCACGTAGGCTCAAAACCTGCCATATATGACACATGACGTAACATATATGGCACATATAGCGCACTACATACGTCTCAAAACCTGCCATATATGGCATATAAAGCACACTATATACGGCTCATGACCTTTCTTAAATGGTGTACAGTCCACCACGCGTGGTTTATAGTCGACCATAAATGACACATCATCTTCCATAAATGGTGCACAGCCTACCCATACAGAGTACCATAAACAGCTCAAAACCTACCCTAATCGATTCACATCCGTCATGCATAAAAAGGACACATAAACTAACTTAAATAAGACTCGCAACCTACCATAAATGGCACACTTAGACGATCAAATATAGCACGTAAAACATATCAAAAATGACACGCACAACCCGCCATAAATGACACACAGTCCGCCATAAATGACACACAGCCCGCCATAAATGACACACAGCCCGCCACAAATGAAATACATCCCGCCTTAAATGACACACAGCCCGCCATAAATGACACACAGCCCGCCACAAATGACACACAGCCCGCCACAAATGAAATACATCCCGCCATAAATGACACAGCCCGCCATAAATGACACACAGCCCACCATAAATGACACACAGCCCGCCATAAATGACACACAGCCCGCCATAAATGACACACAGCCCGCCATAAATGACCCACAGCCCGCCATAAATGACACACAGCCCGCCATAAATGACACACCCCGCCATAAATGACACACAGCCCGCCACAAATGACACACAGCCCGCCACAAATGAAATACATCCCGCCATAAATGACACAGCCCACCATAAATGACACACAGCCCACCATAAATGACACACAGCCCGCCATAAATGACACACAGCCCGCCATAAATGACACAGCCCGCCATAAATGACACACAGCCCGCCATAAATGACACACAGCCCACCATAAATGACACACAGCCCGCCATAAATGACACACAGCCCGCCATAAATGACACAGCCCGCCATAAATGACACAGCCCGCCATAAATGACACACAGCCCGCCATAAATGACACAGCCATATAAGGCCAGCAGGTCAGGATGCCGTTGTCCAGAGGCCGCTGCGCCGCATGGCCTCCGCACGCAGCAAAAAATTACGGGAGCGTCCGAGCAGCGGCGGGCCTTTCATGGCCTTACGGGGGCCTTACGGGGCCTTACGGGGGCCTTACGGGGGCCTTACGGGGGCCTTACGGGGGCCTTACGGGGGCCTTACGGGGGCCTTACGGGGGCCTTACGGGGGCCTTACGGGGGCCTTACGGGGGCCTTACGGGGGCCTTACGGGGGCCTTACGGGGGCCTTACGGGGGCCTTACGGGGGCCTTACGGGGGCCTTACGGGGGCCTTACGGGGGCCTTACGGGGGCATTACGGGGGCCTTACGGGGGCCTTACGGGGGCCTTACGGAGGCCTTACGGAGGCCTTACGGGGGCATTACGGGGGCCTTACGGGGGCCTTACGGGGGCCTTACGGGGGCCTTACGGGGGCCTTACGGGGGCCTTACGGGGGCCTTACGGGGCCTTACGGGGGCCTTACGGGGGCCTTACGGGGGCCTTACGGGGGCCTTACGGGGGCCTTACGGGGGCCTTACGGGGGCCTTACGGGGGCCTTACGGGGGCCTTACGGGGGCCTTACGGGGGCCTTACGGGGGCCTTACGGGGGCCTTACGGGGGCCTTACGGGGGCCTTACGGGGGCCTTACGGGGGCCTTACGGGGGCCTTACGGGGGCCTTACGGGGGCCTTACGGGGGGGCCCTTACGGGGGGGCCCTTACGGGGAGGCCCTTACGGGGGGGCCCTTACGGGGGGGCCCTTACGGGGGGGGCCCTTACGGGGGGGCCCTTACGAGGGCCTTACGGGGGCCTTACGGGGGCCTAACGGGGGCCTTACGGGGGCCTTACGGGGGCCTTACGGGGGCCTTACGGGGGCCTTACGGGGGCCTTACGGGGGCCTTACGGGGGCCTTACGGGGGCCTTACGGGGGCCTTACGGGGGCCTTACGGGGGGCCTTACGGGGGCCTTACGGGGGCCTTACGAGGGCCTTACGGGGGCCTTACGGGGGCCTTACGAGGGCCTTACGGGGGGCCTTACGGGGGCCTTACGGGGGCCTTACGGGGGCCTTACGAGGGCCTTACGAGGGGCCTTACGGGGGCCTTACGGGGGCCTTACGGGGGGCCTTACGAGGGCCTTACGGGGGCCTTACGGGGGCCTTACGGGGGCCTTACGGGGGCCTTACGGGGGCCTTACGGGGGCCTTACGGGGGCCTTACGGGGGCCTTACGGGGGCCTTACGGGGGCCTTACGGGGGCCTTACGGGGGCCTTACGAGGGCCTTACGGGGGCCTTACGGGGGCCTTACGGGGGCCTTACGGGGGCCTTACGGGGGCCTTACGGGGCCCTTACGGGGGGGCCCTTACGAGGGCCTTACGGGGGCCTTACGGGGGCCTTACGGGGGCCTTACGGGGGCCTTACGGGGGCCTTACGGGGGCCTTACGGGGGCCTTACGGGGGCCTTACGGGGGCCTTACGGGGGCCTTACGGGGGCCTTACGGGGGCCTTACGGGGGGCCTTACGGGGGGCCTTACGGGGGCCTTACGGGGGCCTTACGGGGGCCTTACGGGGGCCTTACGGGGGCCTTACGGGGGCCTTACGGGGGCCTTACGGGGGCCTTACGGGGGCCTTACGGGGGCCTTACGGGGGCCTTACGGGGGCCTTACGGGGGCCTTACGGGGGCCTTACGGGGGCCTTACGGGGGCCTTACGGGGGCCCTTACGGGGGCCTTACGGGACACTGGTGTAGTGTGTATACGGGACACTGGTGTGGTGTGTTTACGGGACACTGGCGTGGTGTGTTTATGGGACACTGATGTGTGGTGTGTTTACGGGACACTGGTGTGGTGTGTTTACGGGACGGTGATGTGTGGTGTGTTTACGGGACACTGGCGTGGTGTGTTTATGGGACGGTGATGTGTGGTGTGTTTACGGGACACTGGTGTGGTGTGTTTACGGGACGGTGATGTGTGGTGTGTTTACGGGACACTGGCGTGGTGTGTTTACGGGACGGTGATGTGTGGTGTGTTTACGGGACACTGGTGTGGTGTGTTTATGGGACGGTGATGTGTGGTGTGTTTACGGGACACTGGTGTGGTGTATTTACGGGACGGTGATGTGTGGTGTGTTTACTGGACACTGGCGTGGTGTGTTTATGGGACGGTGATGTGTGGTGTGTTTACGGGACGGTGATGTGTGGTGTATTTACGGGACACTGGCGGGGTGTATTTACGGGACGGTGATGTATGGTGAAAGCTTCAGTGCTTCAATTAAAGTTGTAATCAGTACTTAATTGACCGGTAATCAAAATAACGCCGTCGTGCAATAATTAGCCCAATCAGAGCACTGGGAAGTTCATTAGTTATTCAAATTTTCATTGTATCAAGGAATGCTTTAAAAATAATTCTTCGGATGTTTTTAATCAAAATGAAATCAAAAGTAATCTTTTAGACGTTTATTGTGCTTTACTTGGTATACTTTTTGCGCCTTTTGTTATAAAAAGTTTATTCCCAGTTTATTTCTACTACCACTTTCATTCGAATAACATTTTCTTTCAGTATTGTGTGATACTGGATATGTGACAACCAGCACCACACACGTCACACACACACACAGCACCACACACGCCACACACACACACACACACACACTCACACCACACACGACGCACATCAGGACCAGTCCAGATTCCAGAAGCACAGCTGCCGGCCGCGCGTACGGTGCATTTTTGGGGCGACCGTTCTGGGCTACGCCCTCTCAGGCGTTTTTATTTTGCCTTAACTATACACCGTTCATCTAAACGCACAGAAGAGAGATTTCATACTTCATGCAAAAAAGCTCAAGTTAGCAGTTCAAGGTCGGTGTTTTTGTTTTGGTGTAGATAAACCGTTTTTATAGCGCCGTGCTTAGAAGGTTTTTTCATAAGAACCGTCCTCTTTACCTTTTTAAAATTGGTTTTGGGGTGAGTCGATCTTCTAACGCCCTCCTAAGGTGATTTTTGGCATCAACTTTCCTGCTTAACGCTTGTCCAGCGGACTTTTGTGAAGAACTGTACTTTTCTTCCCTGAATAGCATGTTTTTGTCAAGAACTGTACTTTTTTCCCTGAATTGCATATTTTTAACAAGAAATGTTCTTTTTCCTCCCTGAATGGCATATTTTTGACAAGAACTGTTTCTTTTCATCCCTGAATGGCATATTTTTGTCAAGAACTGTACTTTTTTTCCCTGAATTGCATATTTTTAACAAGAACTGTTCTTTTCATCCCTGAATGGCATATTTTTGGCAAGAAATGTTATTTTTTCACCCAGAATCGTCGATTTTTGACAAGAACAGTTTATGCGAACGTCTTCAACGCCCAGTCTATAATGCACACTTGCTGCCCTGAAGTCTGTACCGCTCGAAATGTTACTGGAAAATGTTATTGGCCTTTGAAAACACAGCTTTTCGTCGCCAAGTATGGAACCTTGGTCCAAAGTGCATATTTTTGTACACAAATGTCTACACAAATTACAAAGAAATAACATTCGTCTAATGTAAAATGAAATGCTATTAAACTAACATTCACATAAGCGTATTTTGCACACACTCATGGGCATTTATAAATTGCGAGGGAATTTATTAGAGCCCACTTACATTTCTATTCTAGAGCACGGGTTGCCTTGCATATCATCATATTTTTGATGAAGTTACTTGCGTTTACCCCTACTTTATGGGAGGGATATTCCTCTCCATTCAGAACTTTGACGGCTAATTTTAGCTCTGTAAAGTCAGATAATTTGTTATAGTCGCCACCTAAACCTTGCAGTTCTGCAAGTCCTAACCCAGAACTTTGAGATAGTTTCGAACTTTTTTGAACTAGTCTAAACTTTGAACTAGAACTCCAAACTAGTTCTCTGCAAGTGCACCCAGAACTAACACACAACTCTGCTGACTTATTTCTACAGAAACATGCTTTGAGTTTTATGCTTACTTTACAAAACATTTCATATTTTGATTCCGCGAAAGTTAAAAAGCTTTATTCCAGTTTTTCCCCACGATTGAATAGTTATTTTTAATATTACTTGGGCGTTTCCTTTCATGATTAGAGAGCAAATGCAATGACTGATGCAGCGAAGATAATGCGTGAGAGGCAAGCACAGTTTTGTCCAGGCGTATTGAGGTCGTAGTGCGCTGCAGGCGTTTCATTTGTTGTCATTCCACAATAGAGTACGCAGAAAGGAGCTAATAATTCGGTAAGATTTGAATGCTTTCTGCCATTCCTTCCGAGCCTACTTTATAGCGAGCAATAAGTCCTTTAACTGATTTCATGCGTACGTTATACACTTCAATTTTCTTCGTTGAGTCACTTTATTTAGTTTATTGAAGAGCACAGTTTGGGAAATTGAAGTGTATAATTAAAATTTGTTTATAGACATAGATTTTCAATATTTGTACTTTACTGTTACAAAAACCGTTTCATAGGGTTAAAATAAAAATATATTAAACATGCAAATACATTACAAATGTACACACGTCAAGACTGGGGTATCAGGTGCGGCACAGAATATAACAAGACTAATCAGGCCCTTTAATGCAAAGAAATTGTACCATTGAGGCAGGAAAGAAGACACGGATTTAAAAGACGATCCCAGGGAATTTCTACCGGCCATTCATGGCAGGCAACATGGCAAGGCTCTAATTCTGCTGAGTCATCCTTCCGCCTCCTGGACCCCACATATCCCCCCCCCCCCCCCCTTCCACCTCGCTGGTACATCTGTAGATCTCGAACGGTTTTATAGTCGAAAGTTTGTTATTGTACGTCTGGGTTTAGATTGACGTGCGCGTGCCATCATCGTACGCTTTTTGTCCTTCGCGTGTTGTCGCGCGGGCTTTTTAGCTGAGTCATTGTATGATTTCCTCCAGTTCAGTATCGCCCTGCTTTGTCTAGGTTGTCGTACTTCGTTTTTCAAGATGTGGTACCGTAAGTTGTTTTTTAGATTAGCCAAGGTATAGTAACGTCGTTTTGAGTTGACAAGCCAAGTAATTAGAGCTGAATTGAAAACCGCCATCGACTCCACACAACCTATTTTCTCCGGAATATTTCCGTCGAAAAATAGCTAATTTCTCGTAAAGTGAACATCTTTATTCAATGGAAAATTGGTAACTAAATGGATTTTCCAGTAGATAAAAATTTACAGCTGTTAGCAGCAAGGATTTGACAACAAATTGACTGCCAAAAGTATGGGCTATCTGACCCGTGCATAGAGTTGTTGCCGGGACCTTTCAGACTGATACAGCTTTTATATCTATGGGAATTATTCTAATCAAGGGAATGATGTGAGGTCCGGAGCTGAAGGTTAAGTAGGCCTTCCTTTTGCTGAAATAGAATAGAAATTTTTGTTATGTTACAGGCTGATTTTTCGGTTTAATGCAGTTTTTTTCTCAGCACTTGCTACTTTTTCTCCAAGTTTTAACTTGTTTTATAACACTTTTTGATTTCATGAACTTCGTTTGAATGCAAAGATTCCTTGTTCCTTCACTTCCATTCTAAATGGCACCATAATTCTTCCTATCTTCGAAACACCTTTAGTGTATTAGAGTAGGCATGAACTACGACACTAAAATGAAACATTTTGCTGAATTAGCGATTATGTAATCAAGTGCTTTACGAAACAAACTCCAAATTCTCAACTTCCCCATAAATTCCCAACTACCTGCAATGGATGCTTCTCTGAACAACCACAAATAACGAAGTATTTCCGGTCAAGTCCATATAGTCCCGAACAGGTGATGCAGGTAATCACGCACGTATGCACCGGGACCCGTAGTCAAAGCCTTTAAAATGACGTAACACCTACGTGTCCTATGACACAACACTTTGGTCAATGCAATAAATAAATATTCGCCAACAAAAGTCCATTAGTACAGTATCAAAACTCCCAAAATAATTCCCAAAACTCCAATTCGAGAGGTGTCGCGGTATCGTAACCAAGTGATGATTCTCATCCAAGGGGGGACAGGGGGGAGACCCCTGAGAGGGGGTACGTAGGAAGCTCAAGAGAAACTTGTCTCAACTGGAGGGGATTGGGGGGGGGGGCTCAGACCTAGGCAGGGGGGAGACCTTAGCAGTGGGGGGGGCATGGGGCGCGGCCTGTATGTAGGTCACCCACCGCCCCAGGCGCGTGGGTCTGGTTAGTGGTCCGAATTTTTGTGTGTAGCTATTTTGCTCTGCTATTTTGTGATCATGTGCGTTTATGTGTGTACATGATATTTATGCAGGTGTGTGTGTGTAGATATGTGTTCATATTGATATGTATGTGCGTGTGTTGATGTCTATAGACATGCGTATACTTGTATTTATGTGAGGAATTTTTGCCAATTTTTTGTATAGTGATATAATTTGATAAGGTAAATATATGTCTATGTATGCATATAGTGTACATTAAATATTACACGGCTATTAGTGTATGTACGCATATACATTAAATATATATATAATATATATAAATATTTTCCTATATATATGTGAACAAAAGTATTTATATAATAGTTTTTACATATGCTTATGGGTAGGTACTTTCTGTCACACATCAGAATCCACTATACTGTATAATAACTAAACTAAGCAGCCCGTCAAAAATGACAGGGTTCAATAATTTCCTTGAGTAAATCCTGTGGATCGAAAACAAATATATCCATCCCAACAGTGCCCGCCATTAAAATATTCTTGTACTTGTGCACTGGTGAAACTCGTATCACAGATACGGTCATTGAGCGTCCTTGTGAGCGTCACAGACACACGCAAGCAGCGGACACCTAACAAATAAATAAACACATCGAGGGTATTATTATGTGCGAAGATACTTAGTTGTTGCATCTTGATTGGTGGTCAAAGAGCATTCATTTCAGAGGCTTTTTTTTTGTTTACTGCAGTTTTTTTCTCTGAACTTGTTACTTTTTTCTTCAAGTTTTAACTTGTTTCATAATATATTTTAATTTCATGAACTTCGTTTAAATGCAAAGATTCCTTGCTCCCTTACTTCCATTCTAAATGGTGCCATCCTTCTTCCTCTCTTAAAAACACCATTAGTGTTTTCTTTGCCCTTCTTTCTTTCTTTCTTTCTTTATTTTCTTCTTTGCCCTCAGCGGGTTCCGTTAGCACGTTGCGCGGACGGTTTGATGATCGTGGGAGCGCGAGAAGTTCAAGGGCGGCCGTTTCGAGGGCGATCTTCGGTTGTTCCGTCTTCGTCGGCCCTGCCGTCGGTAGCTTGAGGCAGGTCTTTGATAGTATCAATCTTCGGTAGAGTGACCTTGTGGGGTTCGATAACAATTTTCGATTTCTTCTTCTTACCTAATAATATCCTAAGTGTGTTTGCTTATTTCTGGTATATTTGTTTTGTGTCAGCTGCTTGCGTGTGTCTGTGACGCTCACAAGGACGCTCAATGACCTTATCTGTGATACGAGTTTCACCAGTGCACAAGTACAAGAATTTTTTAATGGCAGGTACTGTTGGGACGGATATATTTATTAGTCATCCACAACCGCAGGATTTATTCAATGAAAAAATTGAATTCCGTCCTTTTTGACGGATCGTGTACACTAGTTTGTCCATAAAGCAACTGGCACAGAGTGCGGTAAACAGTGGATTTCGACGCCTTTGCAGTACAAAATCTTTGACTTTGTCTTGCTTGCGCCATACTGCTCTACAGCAACGCACGTATATCACCCGTCCTACAGCACACACCGTCAACAGTAAATACATGAGAATAGAATCATACTTTTTAACCTGTATGAACCTATGCCGGCGTGAGAATTTGATGGTAAGAATGCTTCAATTTATATTGACAAATAGTGAAAAAACCTTTTTCACTTCCCCTTATATACTCCTACACTTTTTATGGGAACTTAACAAGTCTAATGCACACTTCAAATGGTAAGGAGCACGGAACATGGCTTGTGAGTGAGGGCAAAATTGATCTACAGACACTGATGCGGACTTTCAACATTTCAAATACAAATTTCTCGTTAAAACCAAAGACTTTTCAGAAATGTAGAAGTCCCTGAAGAAAATAAATAAATTGTTCTCTTAAAACTGCAAGACTTTATTCCCGTGCTTTCTTACTTGGACGTTAAAAGTGCATTAGAAGCAGAGGATTTTTTTGCATATTACATTCACAATTGCTTCACAAATACACAATTATGTGTGAATTAGGCAGACAAATCAGGACCGACATCCCAGTCTAACTTTTTCGCCGCCTGCAAGCGTGTTTTTCGCCACCTAAGCAATTCAATCGCTTAAACCGCTTAGGCGGCGAAAACCATGCAAGCAGGCGGTGAAAAGTTAGACGGGGATGTGAGGCGCGCGAGGCCGCAATTCTGGAAGTGAGATGTCTTAAGAAGAAGAAAAATCCTTTTGTGGCAGCAAATTAATTACTTATTATTGAAGTAGCGCTCAAGTTTAAAATACCATGACATTTTTTTTATTACTCCGTTCTGATTTCAATTAATTGGATTTGGGCATCGTAAGACGTCGCTGATTGTTATTATGTTAGTTTTAGACGCCATAGTCTCAAGGAAGGCGATCTCGAGAGAGCGAAGAGATGAGAATATTAAAATGGGGAATCTATGCACAAGTACTGTTCCAATCGAGTATCTTGCGCATAGAGAGAAAGCAAATTTGCAAGTGAGGAAAAAAAGATAGAGCAGTGATAGCAAAGGAAAATGTAAGATTACAGGGCATTTTCCTGTAGAAAATGTAAGGCATGGAGAATGTAAAATTAAAGTGGGTACAAAAGACAGCGGTTTCGAAGGCCTATCTATAGTTGAGGGGACCTAACAGTATCTCCCTTGAGGGTGCCAGTCCCTATAACAAAGTATAAACAAAACTAAATAGCCTTAGCCTACAGCCTGTCCTGTGCCCTGAGGGTCGTACGTATTCAAACAAAATTCAGTTAATGGTACAAATAGCTTACATTCTTTAAAAATTTTTATTCAATCTTTAGGAATACGTATACTTTAAGAAATGGACTGAAATTTTCCTTTCAATTGTTTAAGAACACATAACTAAAGACGAAGTTGGCCTCTAGAACGTTTCATCGGATGAAATAATTCGTGATTTTGGATTTAGATCTTAGACATTTCACGTAAGTGTAGTGGCTATACGTGCTGTTTTCTTCGTCTAAGTTTCTTTATATCTAATCTAATGTTCTGGTGCACAGGGTGTCCCAAATACAATTACAGGGTATCACCTAGTATCATATAACGGGAAATAAATTCTAATTTTATACCGCTGTATAACTTCACCTAATCTCACTTCGCACGTCAGTTTCCTTAGCTACACATGAAATATTTACTGGTACATCAGAAGTCGTGTACGACGATATTCGATATTCGAAGCCATTCCTAATACTTTCTTTAATGTTCAGATGAGCACAATTTGCTCCCGACGTTCATAAACAAGTTGAAGAAATTGACTTCTCTGTCAGGTCTTGCTCATACGCAAAAAACTGAGTATATTTTCAAAGTCCTCAAACGAGCTTCATTTCACACCTGTTTTTGAGAGGAATCAGCTTTTTTCGGAAGCTCAGAAGCCTTACGCGACTTCCAGAAACAAAACAGTGCTTTTAGCATCTTAAATGGAAACAGAAGTAAAATTTTTCATGGAAAATTACAGTAAGAATGTTCCTGAGCACATGTGAGTCATAACATGTGTGATGGGGCCACATGCACAGTCCCAACATCGGCAGCATCACTTCATTCCTGCTGCAATATTTGCAGTCCCTCATATTTGCGAGCATTTCTGCCTGTTTTTTCTCGATTATGTTTTCCATTTCTCGGCTTCTGCGTGGCATACTTGCTTCAACATAGCATTAGGCCATGTTGAATGTACCAGTGCGAACGAGCGTGAAATGTGCCATGAGTTTTTTCGTGTTGGTGTTATTTTATGTGGGAGCCGCAGTGTGGGAGCCGTAGTGTGGGAGCCGCAGTGTGGGAGCCGCGGTGTGGGAGCCGCGGTGTGGGAGCCGCGGTGTGGGAGCCGCAGTGTGGGAGCCGCGGTGTGGGAGCCGCGGTGTGGGAGCCGCAGTGTGGGAGCCGCAGTGTGGGAGCCGCAGTGTGGGAGCCGCAGTGTGGGAGCCGCGGTGTGGGAGCCACGGTGTGGGAGCCGCAGTGTGGGAGCCGCAGTGTGGGAGCCGCAGTGAGGGAGCCGCAGTGTGGGAGCCGCAGTGTGGGAGCCGCAGTGTGGGAGCCGCAGTGTGGGAGCCAGAGTTGCGGTCAGACGCACCTCCGCGTTCCTCAGAAGAAAGCAGCCGCGGCATCCTGGTGGGGGGAGGGGGGGGAAGGGGGAGCTGTAGGTGTGCTGCTGTATGCCGTACACTGGACACGAGCAGCTGTATACTGTACACTGAGCTGCTGCAGCTGCGTCCAAACTGCAGACGTTTACTGGAGCTCAGCAGTCTACACACTACAAATACACATTTACCAATTCATACATATGTACGCATACATATTTTTCGTTTACGTACGTTTACATTTCCACATTCTGAGTAGTACATTGTTGCATTTATTCCTGTTACAACTCATGCAAATTAACTTGTACACCTTTCCATACAAGCTTTTATCTATGCAAATAAGTGAGCTTAGATATTTTTGACCATTACATATTTTGCAATTTTCCCCAATACACGTTTGCCATTTATACATTTTTACATTAATTATCCCATTGTTACAATCGCGCATTTTACATCTGGTCATTGTAGAAGTATTGCGTTCATACGTTTGCAAGCCCTCATTTTTTCTTATGTTCGTGTTTACACGAACAAAAAAAATCATATATACAATTTACAAACGCATATTTGTACAATAAATCAAACATTCGTTGTTGTATGGGATGTTGCATGATATAACCTGATGCTTCTGTGTGTGCAAGTGCACAGTGTGTGTGGAGGGAGAGCACTGTGCCTTTGTATAGCTTTTATCAACGGTGTTAATTACACACTACTCCACTCTAATTATAATTTTTTAAATCTTATTATATAATTATTGCACCACTAGTGCACCCTAATAATAATTTCTTAAGTCCTTTTGGATCATTATTGCATCACTACTGCATCCTAATTATAATTTTTGAAATCCTTTTTGTATTACTGTATCCCTATTAAATCCTAGTTATAAAACTACTAAATTATCACAAACCACAACTGAGTCCCAACAACAGCACTGCTAAATTCTCCATCAGAATTCAATAAAGTCCTACGCATGCGAGACGAATAGAAAGGTGAACTTCTACTTAAATCCCTCACATTTTCTCTCAAACTAATTAAGGCAAAACTTGCTATAGCGCACAATTGTCTAATTTCAACTAACTCAAGCGAATTTTGATAAAATAAGAGAACATGATAAATCCAACTCAAATGTTATTATTTTGCTTCACTTCAATATATTTTTTTCGCACAAATTACAGCTTGATTGCGCATGACAAATAGAAGCTTTGCTAAAGAATAAAAAGCTAAATAATTTATTTGGTCGCAGCAATACATTTGTAGCATGAGTTTTACTGAGTGAACTTGGCTGCGTAACTTCTTATTCTTGCATTGTCAGAGTGCCCGAAATCAATAATCATCGTGCCTCGGTTGTTAAGAACACTTGTTATTCATGCAAAAGGTCGTCAGTTCGGTAACCGGAAAAACCAACCCGGTGTTTGTTCGCGATGGGAAAACGAGAGTTCAGCCATAATCCTCGCTCGGCCCAAGTGTATAAAGTGTGTATGAAGTACTGTATATGAAGTGCGTTTATGAAGTGTATGAAGTGTGTACCAGTCACTGCATCCGGGCGTTAGTTATAAAGCATTTTAATTACAAACATACGCGATGATAAGCGTCTACTTGACTGGCCCAAAAACTCATTTTAAATTCAAGTGTTTAAATTCGTCACTCATCACGTCAGTCACGTCTCACGTAGGTGACTATTGACGCAAGTCTCACGTAGACAGCACATCTCCCACCCATGGTTCTCAACGTAACAGTAGTAGTTTTTTCACTTTTCTAATTACTTTTTTTAAGGCACTAGTCGGATAATTCTTGATGCAGTCAGAATTGAGCAACATGCTGCTAGGGCTGCGTCACAACCAGTTCCTATAATTTTTCATGCTAAATTTAAGAGCGAAAATTTTTCACTGGTTGTTTTTACCGACATATTCACACAAAAAGATGTTTGCTTGATCATCATGTTACCTGTACAATCATTTATCGTTTTATGTGCTTGCTTAACTTTTTTCTGTGTGATGGTCTAACTCAAGAGATACCTAGAAACCCCATTGCCAGACAGCAAACATGATGCCAAACAGGTAACGTGATCAATCAGAAAAGATGATGGTAAACAAGTAACTTCATCAAACGGAAAGGTTGATGCCGAACAGGTAACATGATCAAACAGAAAAGATGATGCTAAACAGGTAACTTGATGAAACAGAGAACATGATTTCAAAAAATATGATCCACTATAAAACATGGTTATCAGACAAGAAACAAACATGGTCACCTAACACATAATACGGTCAATCAATCAATAAATAACGTGATAATTAAACCGATAAATTCTCGAGAAATTAAGATGTCTCTATAACAGCAAAACTGTGGAAAATTTCGCTCTCGTTTAGGAAAATAAAAATCATGCAAGGATGCCCTACGCTGAGGTGAAATTTAATGAACAAATTAACGGAGGCTTAAGATAACCCAACAGTTCTTGACAGAAGAACAGTAGTTCTCGTTATTAATTGAGATTTTAGTTATAAATTCTTTTAGGCATCATCAAACTCTTAGCACCAGATACAAGGTACAGCTGCGCGCGCACAGTTGCAAGTCATCAATGATGTCACTAACCAATGAGAGGTTTTTATCATTTTCACCTCAGCAAATTTTATGTAAAATTAAATAAGCTTAAATTCCAGGGAAAAAAATAGCATGTTTAATAGTTACCCCAAATTGTCCCTCGGTGACGTCACGTGTGAGAGTGTAACTCTATTGTTACTGACTTGTTACGTGGAGGATAATGGTGGTGGAACGCTGGAGGAACTGTTACTCTCTATTGATATCATTACGGATAAGGATATTAAATGACTTATTGCAATTATTACGTGGCAAGATAAATAACTCCCTATTTACATTTTATATTTAAGTTATTATGCTGAAAGAAATATAAATCCTTATTTACATTTTATACTTTAATTATTATGCTGAAAAAATATAACTCTCTATTTACATCATAACATTGAAAGGAATGAGGCTCCCTATTTCGATTATTGCTGTGAAAGGATAAAAATTTCCTATTTTAAAGGTAACGGTGGGCAAAACTACAACCTCCTATTTGTGTAATTATTTTCCGGTGGAAGAACAGAGTAAATTCGTATTTTGAACATTACGGCAGCAGCGCACAAATTCTTCATGACATTATAACGGAAAATGAGTTACAAACTCTTATTAGTGCACTACGGATCAGAAATGATAAAAAACCTTTTAATTAATACCGTCGAATTGAGTACCGAAGGATTACGAGACAAAAAAAAGCTTGTTCAACTGAGATAAACTTCAAAACTGATACGTCGGGGCCCTGCACATCGATTTTAAAACGCAAGTCTTGAGTCTACAGGAAATAAACTGTTTTATTCCACATTAAATGTTACAGGAACGCACGCGACACTTATGTGCTGCAATTACTTGTTGTATTCCAGTACTGGGAACTAAAAACGCGTCTAGAAATGACCATAAACATTTGTGATGCATGTGTGACCGTATTTGAAAACGGTAAAATCTTCTACTTTTGAGTTTCACTTCGTAGTTGAAATGAAGATATTTCTTGCTCGCTAATAATTATGCAAGGGTAATGATATGTTTTACTTGTTATGTCAATTTCCTTTTCAAAGGAAAATTTTCGCTCAGTTTCAATGAAAATTTAATCAAAATTCTTACGTGTCCATAAAGTACGATAAAAAACAGTAACCACACTGTTTTATTTCTAAAATGTTTGAAAAACTATTTTTTTATAATACTAATAACAAAAATGTATTCAAGAGTAGAAATTCATACCCCGTTACAGCAAGCGCTCGTCAAACTTGCAAAATATTTAATCGAAGAGACGAAATATCGGGGAAACGTAAGGTAGTTCGGTTAGCATGCGCCCTTTGTTCAGTAAAGAAACCCGGTGAACTTCACGCAAATTGGCGCAACTGGCGCGCCACAACAATGTGCGGCTTCCTTCTATTTCTAGGTGACCCAATTCAAAGAATCAAGTTCAGGTGTTGTGGTTTACAAAAACCAAAAATTGCCGCGGAGTGAGCTTTGCATTGTTCGCGTTGTGCTGAACTGTCGCTATAATGCGCATCATACGGAGTTCAATACCGTAATTTTGGTGAAGGTTTCATTAGTGTTTCCTGCGTGTGCGTATCAAGTATTATTGAGGGAGGAAAATTGCACCAATCACATGGAATACACCTTTTCAGCCCTGAACGTACACTTAGATTGCAATTTTTCATTTATTTCTTTGTAAAATTTTACCAGTACTCACGTATGATGGACGTAGAAAACTGCTTGCCGGTGTAAGGGAGCACTGAACGAAGCTCTAATGACTCTGCCGTCTCTTCCGGCTCAGTCATGGACCTTCCTTTCTTCTTGGACATCTTCTTCTTCATGTCCAGGAACTCGACCATTTCCTTCTCGTGCAGCAGGAAACTCTCCGGCACGACGATCTTGAACTTGTGTTTCTCTAGGTACTCCTCAGCAAACTGACCCAGAAGTTCCTGCTCGCTTTTCTCGAGATCCAGGTCGTCTATGAACATCTGGGCAGTCGCTAAGAAAGATTCTCCGAAGTCCTCCTTGCCCAAGTGCTTGAAGGTGGTCCGGAGGGCGCCGAGTCCCCCGCTTTTGAGGACCTCCATCATGGTTGGGTCCTCCGAGTGTGTGTAGGCGAGCATCAAGGTCTTGATGAGCTGCTGCACATTGTCCCTGGACACCACGATGAGTTCGTTCTCGTCCGTCGCCTTCAAAGGCCCGGCGTAGATTTTGGCTGGCTGTTCGCTGGCCATATCGCCGTAAAATAGAGGTTGATTGCCTTCCTGCTCCACGACTGCCGTTTCGTCGTACTCTGTTTGCTCACACCTTACACTAAACGCACAAAATGTCGCCACAACGGCGATAAACAAGTGGATTTTTCCCTTCATACCTGAACGTTATATTAAACTACTCGTGTAATTCATTTGCAAAAAACACGAATCGTTTCCTACAGAACCAAGAAGCAGCCACGCGTTCTCTCCCCTCTGAAACACACACAAAATTGAGGTCACTTTCAATAAGCAAAATAGAAAGAAACATCTACAATTACGCGGCAAATTTTCACTGCAGCTGTACACACACACTCTCTCCAGGAGATAACGCGGCTAAACCACCAGGTCGCGGCGATAACGCGCTGACCACCGAGCAAGCGACCCAGAAAGCAACCGAGCAAGAACCGTTCAAGCGTCCCACCAACCGACCGACACAACGGCTGCACTGCGAGTGTGAGGTTCCCTCGAGCCAAACCTGCTCAGGAGTCTTGCAGAAAGTTCTTGCTTTCTCCTCAGTCTCGAGAATTTGGCTGGTGAACGCACAGGTGCGTTTGCCCGGAGATCCTGTAGGCTTTCTTCGGTACCCCGACGCTGGTATGATGAACGTGCGTTGGGTGTGTGCGCCACTTGCACTAGATACATAAATATCTTACAACAGGCTGCCATTCACGAAGATCTGCGCATCCTAAACAAAGTTGAAGCTCTTCATTGGTTTTTGCATAAAAAGCGATGAAAGAAGAAAGTTAGGAAAGCAGGATTTCATCATCCTAGTACAGTCAAAATTAATTCTCAAGCTTTGAAGGCTGTCGGTATGAAGATATTTATAAAATTTCTCAACAAGCTCCTCTGGCTATGAAAAATGATACAAATAACATTCATTGGGTAGAATGGCGTTATTAACAACGATCTTCACCATGTATTTATGAACATTTCAGAGGTAGCAATTTAATGAATAAAATTAGGTCGTCAAGGTGAAAACTGATGTCGACCAGAAATGGCTCTGTGTAGCAAAGTAACTTGGTTGTAGCGGATTTTGTATCCATATTTGTATTACCTATATACTTGTATTCTATGTAGGTAAAAGATTTTACAAAAAAAAATATTAAATGTATTATCCAATAACATTGGATGTTGGATCTATTGCTTATAATGAACAATATTATTGTCCAAAGACAAATAGATAAGAACAAGGAAAAATTCTTAGAAGAATGCTTAAAAAGTTTTAAGAAAAGCCTTCTCAAAACACCAAACGACACATCGCACAAGACTTGATCAGTTCAGAGCAGAAGTCGAGGTTGTGACACTTCGTACAATAAAATCATACGAGCTCACTATTATGCAAATGAATTGCTACTTCGATGTTTAATTGATCCTCGAATTACAGGCCATCTTATGTGGCTCTTGAATTCTGATAAAAATTAGTACCAGTCATTCTTAACTTTAATTAGATTGGTTAAATGGTTAATAACCTGAGGCTAATTTTTCTCCGCATAAGTTGAGATCCACTTAAAAAGATGCTTAACTCGAGCATCAACTATTACTGCTGTAGAGCATTTAAATTATAATTACCACTAAGTTTAGAGCCTACCTGTAAGTACGCATCAATAGATATATCCGTACGTCAGTCCGTGCACAGGGTACGCACAAGCGCACACACGCGCGTAGGAATGCGTAAAGGTAAGGGGGTGAGGTAGAGGTAAGGGTGTGGGGTAGAGGTAAGGGGGTAGGGGTAGAGGTAAGGGTGGGAGTGACCCACTGCCACACATCGCCCTGTCCTGGTCCTCCCCCTCCCCGGGGTTACTTACCTCAGCTTAACGGAGCCCCCGCCATTTGGGGTGCAATAATGGCAAAGGAGCGGGGCACTGCTGCCATTTGGGGAGTAGCTGAGGAAGGTTGGCCTGCTGGGGCAGGGGGACTCTGGCCATTTGGGGGCGGGGTGGGGAGGGGAGGCCGCTGGGGGACGTAAGGCCGCTGGGGGTGGAGGAAAAGATATAGTTCAATTATCTCAAATGCTTTGCTTGAATTTTGTAGTGCAGACAAATTTTCAAGAAATTTACGAAGTCGTTGCGGTGCAGAGAGCAGCGTAAGTTCCTGCAAGTCAAATGTATAATATCAATAAATTGTTTAAATTGGTTACGCTGCTGTTTTTTCTAATCGAAATCTCTTAATTTGAATATTTTAAATGGCGAATTCAAGTACTCCGAATTTTCCGCTAGAATTTTATTTGCAAAAATGAAATAGCGCGCACAGTAGCCAAATAGTCTTAAAAATTGCGCTTCTTCCTTTGCCGCTACGATGACACAAATTTGGCCCCTAGCGAATTTGTTTGCAAGAAATGGCGACTTGGCAGCAGAGGGACATCGACGTGCTGTCGTGCGTACTGCTCTCCGTACGACTTCGTTGCACCTTACACTGTACAATGTGCTTACAATGCGATTAAATAATTGCACAATTGAAATCTCATCTGACTTTTAATTGCTTGCATTTCTCAATTTCGAGTGAGAGAATTAGAACTTGCATGCGTTAGATCAGTAAATGCGCTCGCGCCTGTGTGTGCGTTGTGTGTACTCTATGCGGTGTGAGTTGTTGCTCGGTGTACTGCTGTTGCAGCACCGCCACTACCACCACCGCCATTACAACCACCGCCATTACAACCACCGCCACTACAACCACCGCCATTACAACCACCGCCACTACCACCACCGCCATTGCAACTACCGCCATTACAACCACCGCCATTACAACCACCGCCATTACAACCACCGCCATTACAACCACCGCCATTGCAACCACCGCCATTACAACCACCGCCACTACCACCACCGCCATTGCAACTACCGCCATTACAACCACCGCCACTACAACCACCGCCATTACAACCACCGCCACTACCACCACCGCCATTGCAACTACCGCCATTACAACCACCGCCATTACAACCACCGCCATTACAACCACCGCCACTACCACCACCGCCATTGCAACTACCGCCATTACAACCACCGCCACTACAACCACCGCCATTAAAACCACCGCCACTACCACCACCGCCATTGCAACTACCGCCATTACAACCACCGCCATTACAACCACCGCCATTACAACCACCGCCATTACAACCACCGCCATTACAACCACCGCCATTACAACCACCGCCATTACAACCACCGCCATTACAACCACCGCCATTACAACCACCGCCATTACAACCACCGCCATTAAAACCACCGCCATTACAACCACCGCCACTACCACCACCGCCATTGCAACTCCCGCCATTACAACCACCGCCATTACAACCACCGCCATTACAACCACCGCCATTACAACCACCGCCATTACAACCACCGCCACTACAACCACCGCCATTAAAACCACCGCCACTACCACCACCGCCATTGCAACTACCGCCATTACAACCACCGCCATTACAACCACCGCCTTCACAACCACCGCCATTACAACCACCGCCACTACCACCACCGCCATTACAACCACCGCCACTACAACCACCGCCATTACAACCACCGCCATTACAACCACCGCCACTACCACCACCGCCATTGCAACTACCGCCATTACAACCACCGCCATTACAACCACCGCCATTACAACCACCGCCATTACAACCACCGCCATTACAACCACCGCCATTACAACCACCGCCATTACAACCACCGCCACTACCACCACCGCCATTGCAACTACCGCCATTACAACCACCGCCACTACAACCACCGCCACTACAACCACCGCCATTACAACCACCGCCATTACCACCACCGCCATTGCAACTACCGCCATTACAACCACCGCCATTACAACCACCGCCATTACAACCATCGTCATTACAACCACCACCATTACAACCACCGCCATTACAACCACCACCATTACAACCACCGCCATTACAACCACCGCCATTACAACCACCACCATTACAACCACCGCCATTACAACCACCGCCATTACAACCACCGCCATTACAACCACCGCCATTACAATTACCGCCATTACACAGCCACTGGCATCAGGTTGTCACCGACATCACAATGAGGAAGAAACTGCCACTCGCCAGAAAACTTCAAAGAACACAATACAAATTCAAGTAACTGAAAATATCGCAGGCGCTCACGCAAATGGAGACAAAACATCCACTTGGACGACTCTGGGTTTAGTAGGAGTTTACTTTAACACGTTCACTGCGTTTCCACGGTTGTTAACGGTTGGTTTGGTTAGGTTGTAACTAGTACAATTGGGAAATCGACTCTAGTGCTCGAATACAATTTCATCCTTCCTCTAAGAAATATGAAAATACAATTGCATGATAACATTTGCCAATGTATGATAACAGTTATATTTTAAAAAGTTCGTGAAACAGATAAGATGTCGTTTACCTACACCGGTACTTGCATGAGCAATTTACTGAATGGTACACATGTGGCCCAATACGCAGTGAACGGGTTAAGATTAATTCTAAGCGGTGATCTCGTGTAAATAATTGTTACAATGTATACTGGGCTTCATACCACAGGCATGACGACTCTCACTCTCCCATAGATCTTAAATCCATATGAAAGGATTCCTCTTATTTAACATTACCGACAAACTTGACTTACTAGGAATGGAAGCACCCAGTAAAGTTTTGCTTTATATTTTAGCACTGCCACTCATTATACAAAGCTCAATATCGGGACAAATGTAAAAACAAATTCCAGGCGATAACTTGATGATCGAACACATTTAAACGGCAATTTCTTTTAATAAAAAGATTTACAAGGGTAATATTAACAACGACGAATGTAAAGTAACTCTCAAAAACTCAAAAAAACTTAAACGGGAGGATTTTGGCAAGAAACAACAATCAATGTGTAGCGTAGCCAAGCCCATTTAGAAATTACGCTGCCAGCTGTGCAGTTACAACGTCTTAAAATAGATTGAAAATGATGATGTCAACTAAGGAATACTTATGTCATTCCTTATAAGGGAAGCATACTCATTTCACAACGTTTTTTCAGCCAAAATAATCTCCCATTTTGAAAAAATTCTTATCATTTTATAAAAACAACGGTGAAGCAACGGTGTGCTGTGTTATTAATTCATGGATAAGTATATTATATACGTTTCTTTATTGTAATTTTTTATAAGATGCTCTATTGTCATACATCTGGTCAAGATTCACTGCTTGGGAGAGCGTGTGAGAAAAAAGAGCCACAAAAGAGAGAGGGCGAAAGCAATCACAACTCGCCCTGAGGGCTGCTCTTTATTTTAGTTAGTTTTGTTGATTTACCTGATGGCATCTTGCAGCGTATGGGGAGAGTACAGAGGGAGGGGGGGGGGGGGAGGGAGTGGGGGGAGAGTGGGAATAGGGGAGTGGGGGAGAGTGGATATAAGGGAGTGGGGGGGAGAGTGGATATAGGGGAGTGGGGGGAGTGGATATAGGGGAGTGGGGAGAGAGTGGATATAGGGGAGTAGGGGGATAGTGGAAATTGGGGAGTGGGGGGAGAGTGGATATGGGGGAGTGGAAGGAGAGTGGATATGGGGGAGTGGAAGGAGAGTGGATATGGGGGAGTGAGGTGAGAGTGGATATAGGGGAGTAGGGGGAGAGTGGAAATAGGGGAGTAGGGGGAGAGTGGAAATAGGGGAGTGGGGGGAGAGTGGAAATAGGGGAGTGGGGGGAGAGTGGAAATAGGGGAGTAGGGGGAGAGTGGAAATAGGAGAGTGAGGGGAGAGTGGATATAGGGGATGGGGGGAGAGTAGATATAGGGGAGTGGGGGTAGTGGAAATAGGGGAGTGGGGGAGAGTGGAAA
Source organism: Morinoia aosen (assembly GCA_030386875.1). NCBI lineage: Eukaryota > Metazoa > Arthropoda > Malacostraca > Amphipoda > Talitridae > Morinoia > Morinoia aosen. The sequence continues at coordinate 9,629,261 of CM059568.1, read as the reverse complement.
TAGGGAAGTGGGGGAGAGTGGATATAGGGGGAGTGGGGAGAGAGTGGATATAGGGGAGTAGGGGGAGAGTGGAAATAGGGGAGTGGGGGGATAGTGGATATGGGGGAGTGGGGGGAGAGTGGATATAGGGGAGTGAGGGGAGAGTGGAAATAGGGGAGTGGGGGGAGAATGGATATGAGGGAGTGGGGGGGAGTAGAAATAGGGGAGTGAGGGGAGAGTGGAAATAGGGGAGTGGGGGGAGAATGGATATGGGGGAGTGGGGGGAAGTGTAAATAGGGGAATGAGGGGAGAGTGGATATAGGGGAGTGGGGGAGTGAAAATAAGGGAGTGGGGGGAGAGTGGAAATAGGGGAGTGGGGGGAGAGTGGATATGGAGGAGTGGGGGGGAGTGGAAATAGGGGAGTGGAATTAGGGGAGTGATGGAAGAGTGGATATAGGGGAGTGGGGGGAGTGAAAATAGGGGTGGGGGGAGAGTGGAAATAGGGGAGTGAGGTGAGAGTGGATATAGGGGAGTGGGGGGAGTGAAAATAGGGGAGTGGGGGGAGAGTGGAAATAGGGGAGTGGGGGGGAGAGTGGAGACAAGGAGGGTGGGCATTTCAAAACATGCACAAGCACTTGCAGGAATGTTGCTGTACACACAATTTTCAACATATCACGGCAGTTTCAGGTCAAGTCACTGCGTGTTTCCACTTCAGAGCACATATTATCATCTGAAAGTAACTTCACTACGCGTACTAAGGCAAGATACAGGCTTGGTGGAAAAATGTAGGGATTTCAGTTGTCATACTTCAAGTCGCGATGATATGACTTCATAATCGCTATTTGTAAAGCATGATTATTTTACGTTGAATTTAGGCTCATTTCATTCATATCACGAGTAAAATCGTGAATCAAGAGTTATTCACTTTCATTCACCATGATTTAGGATGCAAGTGTTCTGTTTTTAAAGAAAATAAAACCCTTCTTGAATTGAGTTTATTTTTTTTCAAATGATGTACAACTATGAAAAAATATCTTTCAAAATTAAATGAAATTTACATTTTTAGTCTAATTTTTAACGTTGCAAGTGCACACGGCCCATCTTTATAAGGAAAGAACTCACCTAAATGTTGTTCAACATCTAAGGAGTTAAATATCAGAACTATCCAAGAATTTTGCGGTCGAAACAAATGAAAATCAAAAGAAGCAAGATCTGGGGAATACGGAGGCTGGGAGAAAACACCCCCACTATACGCTGAAAACTTTTGACGCGTTTGAGTTATGAGGCTTCGCGTTGTCATGCTTGAAATAAGTGCCCTTCCGATTTGCTGGCACTCGGCCGTCTGGTGTGTTGCTGCGTTCATTGTATGCAGTCGTGCAAATCTGAATTGTTGGTGCTGTTCATATGAAATTCATAACAGAAATTCAGTTCCATTATAAAATTATTAAGTTGGTTTAAGCCACGCGAACCACAACAAAGGTGTTCCATAGCGAGGAAGAATGAAGGATGGTATAGTATGGAGTTAAGGGAATGGGGAATCGAGGCACAAGGTGTGTTCCCCCTCTAAAACCCCTTCGAATAAGAGCAGTAAATTAAAAAGTTAATTTACAAAACAAGATGGAAGTTGAAGAAGAGAGTAATAGGTGCTGGAAAACAGGACGGCAATGAACTGAAAAATAGGTGGGTAGCAGAACAAAAACCTATTCTAATGTATCTAAAAAATTAAAAAAAAACTGATTTTCAGCTTGGGACCTCACGGTTTCCTGTTGGGAACGTTAATTTCCATAAGTTCAATAATCGTATCCCCCTGAGGGGTGTTCAAAGTAGAGAACGTCCTCTTAACGCAAATACTGTATATGTATTGACCATGTATCCTTGGGTAAAGTACAGCCTAATTTTATTTGTTGTGGTTGTCTATAGGTGTCTACATGGTTGTTTCTACCCTATAGTGCTATAAAGATCTATTTTTCGTCCCCAGTAATTTGTTTCCTTCAACTCGGCAGGCCGAGTTGTGACTCTCCCCGTTGGGAAAAGGGAGAACTTAGTCACAATTCCCCACGCTACCAATGTGTCGGAAATGGGCACCGGCTTGACCGGGGGTAACTGTCATTGTGTCTCGGTGTTTAAAAAACCAATGTACAAGGTGATATGTTTCAGGCTTTATTGGAGTAAAAAATCTATTCTTTCAACAATGATTTAGTTTATTCCTGTTCATGCACTGGAGATGAAGATCCTCTGCACTAGGATGGCTTAAAACACATCAAGAGGAGGCCTAGCATCGAGCTTTGAAGCGCAACCAAACTCACGCAAATTCTGAGCACTGCTCTAAATTCGAAGATACCAACAATGCCTGCTATTTTTTAATCTGGGTGAAGATTGCCATTCACGACTGCCTTAAATCTTCTCTGGTGAGCTGTGTCGCGTACGTCTTCCTGCCCCCGGTGGTCATCTTGCGTAGCGTTTATGTATAGGACCGCGCAAAATATTCCAAATATTGATGTTCTGGAACACCATCCTGCTCACACTCACACCGCATAATTTCTTGTATTTTTCGGCTCCTTTATTGTTTTATCTATGCCAGTAAAGCGTTGTGTGGTTCCAAAGTTTCACTCAATGTTTTACTCAAATCTTATAGTAAATCTTTTAACTGAGTTGAACATTAACTTCTTCAGTCTCTTCACCTCCAATTACTTATTTTTTGTTCATTAGCGAGCGCTGAATTTCAGAATATATATAAATTTCTTTCACTGCATTACTCATGTCGTCAGTTTCAATCTTTTCTGCACCCGTCTTGAGTATACCATGCATGATTTCCACACATCAGCCGCGGGAAATAGTTTCTGCACACATCACCATTTTGAAAAAGTTTCCACATATTCTCCGTATAAAGAGGTTTCCCACATTATCCGTAAGAAAGGTTTCCGCACATCATCCGTCTGAAATGCTCTCCACACATCATCTGTCTGAAATGCTTTCCACACATCATCCGTCTGAAATGGTTTCCACACATCATCTGTTTGAAGTGTTTTCCCCAACACATCCATGAGAAAAGGTTGCCACACATCAACTTGAGAATGTTTTCCGGTCGCTGAATCACGCACGGGGCGCAGAAGCGCTCCTTTGTTACGCGCAGCTTCCTGCATTGTTCCGTCTCGCGAGTGAAAATCTGAACTTTCGCTGCTGCGGGGCCTCTTTTCAATGAACTCGCACTCCTGCTCAGGCAATCAATTCTCTTCACACCAACAATAAAGGAGAAGTCGACCTGTCGAAGTGGCAGTGCAAGTCACGATCTGGCCTCTCCAGAGTTTTTGGCTTCTCCAGAATATTTGGCATCTCCAGAATTTTTGGCATCTCCAGAATTTTTGGCATCTCCAGAATTTTTGGCATCTCCAGAATTTTTGGTATCTCCAGAATTTTTGGTATCTCCAGAATTTTTGGTATCTCCAGAACTTTTGGTATCTCCAGAATTTTTGGTATCTCCAGAATTTTTGGTATCTCCAGAATTTTTGGTATCTCCAGAAGTTTTGGTATCTCCAGAATTTTGCGTCACCTCAATTTCTAGGTTTATGCGAATTTTGGGGCTATTTAGGTGTCGAGGATTTTTTTTCAATTTCTGGGTGTCCTGTATTCCTGAGTTTCTGTGAATTGTTTTTTATTTGGATTGCTGGGTTTTCTAAGTATTTGTTTTTTTATGAATTTTGAGTTTTTCTGAGTTTCGGATTCCCTTAATATAGGGTTTTCTTCATTATTATTATTATTCCTATTATTATTGTAATTGTTTAACCACCGTTACCACCAACAAGTGATCCGCACAGTGAGTCGCAGTAGCAAATTACATTTCAAGCACAATTTAAACTAAAATTGTAACTGGCATCACTATTAATTTACATGGTCTTTATAATTTACAACTCATGGGGTTTTCTTCATTTGATTTTCCAACAATGTCAGCGTTTCCAGAATTTTGCTGACTTTCGAGGTCAACTCAATAACCGGGTTTCTTGAATTTCAGCATTTTCAGAATTTTGTAGTCATTCAAGTTTCAGGCGTTTCTGAATTTTGAAGTTTTCTGAATTTAAAAAAAAATAAGGTTCCCAAATAGGAAATGTGAAAGAATTTCAATTTGAATGAATGTGAAAGAATTTAGTGTGATTTCAAATCTGAATGTACTGAGAGTCCTATATGAATTTCATGTTATCCTGATACCAATTTAATGCGATCCAACTTGTATTTAAAGTGACTAGCAGGACCCGTGGAAATTCCACGGAAAATGCCATTGCTACCCAAGGTCGATCGGTGAAAAAAAAAATCGGTCAACATTACCTTAATAATTCCAACATAATATATTCTAAGCCCACCTATACTATCCTAACCGAGCGGATCCTGATAATATGTCAAACGTAAAAAACCGTGGACACGTTAAAAATTCCATCAACATTACCGATCCTATACTAAACTAACATTTACCAACCTAACCTTTACTAACCTTTCCTAACCTAACCTATTCTAACCTAACATATCCTAACCAACCCTAAGTGAACCTATCCTGATAATATGTCAAACATAAAGAAAACCGTGGACCCGTAAAAATTTTTGTCGAAATTACTTAACAAAACTAAAACTAAAAATTTCCTAACCTATCAAACGCTATCCTATCCTAACCTATCCTAACTTAACCTAACCAATGTCATCGTTAGGCTAGGTGGACCCGTGAGAAAATTCGGTCAACATTAACCAACAAATTCTAACAACATATTCTAAAGTAAGACATCCATGGTAAGCCATCTAACATGGTATATACTCACCAATCCTATGCGAACCGAAGCTATCCTGATAATATGTTGAAATTAAAAAAACGTTTACCCGTGGAAAAATGTCGTCAACATTACGTAACCTATGTTAATCTATCAAACCTAACCCATTCTATCCTATCTTAACCTAACCTAACCTATCCTACCATATTCTAACCTATCCTAATCGAACCGATCCTGACAATATGTGAAACGTATAAAAACGTAGACCCATGGAAAAATTCCGTTACTATCACCTAACCTAACCTATAATAACATATCCTAACCCACCCTAACCAAACCGATCCTGGTAATATGTCGAACATAAAAAACATGGACCCGAGAAAAATTTTCTCAACATTACCTAACAAATTCTAACATAACATTCAAAAGGTCCATTAAGTAACCTCTGCTAACCTATCCAAACCTACCTAACCCAATCCTAACCTACCTAACCCTATCCTAACCCGACCTATCCTAACCTAACTTAACCAATGTCATCGTTAAGCTAGGTGGACCTCTGAAAAAAATGAATTAGTATTTCCTAAGAAATTCAAACATAACATTCTACCTAACCCATCCTAACCTAACTTAACCAATGTCATCGTTAAGCTAGGTGGACCTCTGAAAAAAATGAATTAGTATTTCCTAAGAAATTCAAACATAACATTCTACCTAACCCATCCTAACCTAACACATCCTACCTATTCTAACCTAACCCATCCTAACCTAACACATCCTACCTATTCTAACGTAACCAATTCTAACCAAAGCTATTCTAACCAAAGCTATTCTGATATGTCAAACATGAAAAAACTATGGACACGTGGAAAAATTTCATCATTACCTAACCTATGCTAAAATAAAAAATATAAAAATTGAAAAAAAAATAATATAAAAATTGAGAGAAATGAAAAAATAAAATAGAAATAAAAAAATGAAAAAATAAAACAAGGGAAAAAAATGAAAAATAAAACGAAAAAAAAATGAACAAATAAAAAAATGAAAAAAATGGAAGATAAAAAATAAGAAAAATGAAAAAATAAAAAAATAAGAAAAATGGAAAAATAAAAAAGTAAGAAAAATGAAAAAATAAGATAAATGAAAAAATAAGAAAAATGAAAAAATAAAAAAATAAGAAAAATAAAAAAATAAAAAAATGAAAAAAAAGGAAAAATGAAAAATAAAAATAAATAAAAAATGATAAAATAAAAAATTAAATGAATGAAAGAATAAAAAAAATGAAAAAAATTAAAAAATTGAAAATTATGAAAAAGTGGGAAAATTAAAAAATTAAAAATAAAAGAGCATATGAAGAAAATGAAAAAAATGAAAAAATAAAAATAAAAATAAAAAATCAATAAAAACAAAAAATAAAAAATATAAATAATAAAAAAATACAAACAATAACATTAAATGAATAAAACAAAATTAACAAATAAAAAATAAAAATTAACAAATAAAAAATAAAAATTAAATATATAAAAAATATACAAAAAATTCTTAAAAAATGAAAATAAATGAAAAACATGATAAACTAATAATTATCCAACCCTAACCTAATTTAACCCATCCTACCTATCCTATCCTCATAAAATGTCAAACGTATCAATTCATGTAAAGGCAATCTTTTTATGAAACCCTCAGAAATTCGGCATCTATGATACAGCAAACTCGGATTAGAGCGTTACCCACGAATTTAGTTTTAAGCGTATTAATATATAGATACCAAATACTTTATGTGATTCCAATATGAATTCACGGGATTCCAAGACGTATTCAATACGATTTCAATGAAAATTCAAGATAATTCAAACATGAATTTAATGAGACACTAACACAAATTTAATATAATTCTGGTGCCTAATTGATATTTTTTTAATAAAAATTTAGTGTACTGTAGTTCCAATGCCAACTTAATTTTATTCAATTATAAATTGAATTATATTCAACTTTAATTAATTGAATATTTTATAATTTAATAATTTTGCTCAATTATATAAATGATCCAATACGAAATCAGTGCAATTACATTGTAGATTTATTAGAATTTTAATACGTATTTGGCCAAAAGAGTTAAATCCAATTTTTATTTAATCCAATTTACTCAATCCAATTTTAATTTAATCAAATTTAACTAAATACAATTTTAATTTGATCTAATTTAATCTAATCCAATTTTAATTTAATCTAATTTAACTAAATACAATTTTAATTTAATCAAATTTAACTAAATACAATTTTAATTTGATCTAATTTAATCTAATCCAATTTTAATTTAATCAAATTTAACTAAATACAATTTTAATTTGATCTTATTTAATCTAATCCAATTTTAATTCAATCCAATTTAATTAATCCAATTTTAATTTAATCAAATTTACCTAAATACAATTTTAATTTGATCTAATTTAATCTAATCCAATTTTAATTTAATCAAATTTAACTAAATACAATTTTAATTTGATCTAATTTAATATAATCCAATTTTAATTTAATTCAATCCAATTTTAATTTACCCCTTTCAAGTCGGCGTGCACGAAATTGATTTGAACAGGTAAAAATTCATACTTCAGCTCCATTACCCGTATGGAAACAGCTTAAACAAACATCATTTTATAGATAACATAAGAATTAAACACTGGCGCACTGGTTTCCCAGCAGACATGTTAGTTCATGTGTACTGGGATGATTATGTCTCAGCAGACAGGCCCGAACAATAGGGTTCAAATAATCTTGACTGTGTAAATCCATTATAGTCTTACTACAATAATTGTACCTATTGAAAATAAAAAAAATCTAAAAAAACTTGAAAAAATGACATCAGCAGTAGCGGGTCAACAGGGCGCTACTGATCGCTGGTGTTGTGCTATAGATGGCAGAAAAGGGGCGAGAGATTGAGATTATAAGTTAGTTTAAGCCTCCCTAACCGCTACAAAAAAAAGAGCGTATCGAAGAGAGGAAGGAGGAAGGCACCATTTAGTATGGAGATAAGAGAATGGGGAATCTATGCAGAAAAAGCATAGAAACAGTAAGCTAAGAAAGAAGTTCATGAAACAAGAACAAGTTGAAGAAGAAAGTAGTAGGTGCTGAAACAAAGGACAGCAGTGAACCGAAAAAAGATGGTACGTAACAAAACAAAAACCTATTCTATTTCAACAGAAAGAAAGCCTACCTAACCTTTAGCTCGGGGCCCTCACACAGTCCCCCTGGGAGTGCTAATTCCCATAGATACAACAGTTGTATCCCCCTGAGGGGAGAAAAGTGGCGAGAATAGTTGCTGGACCTAAAACTGTTTTGATATAACAGAACACGTTTCTGGGACACATATAGCCCTCCGGACTCGTAAAATATCTGGTGGGACACAATGACGCAACAGACTCGAAAGGATTAATGAGACCTCATTACAAATTTGAATTGGATTTTAATGCAAATTATTTCTTTTGAATCCGAGGTCCTCGACCTGTCGTGACCAATGAACCAATGCACCCCACCCCCCTCTCACCTTGCACACCCTCACTCACAATCACAAAAGCGGGTGTTCTGTTTCCCCCCCCCCACAGCCGTACAAACGAGTTATATTTTTGCATGTCATACCGTTACATTCGGCCGTCAAGACCACTGGGCTCAAACGCTCGCTGCTCTAAATTGATTTGAAGGAAAACATGGCTAATTTCGGCAAAAATTGCTGCCAGTCTCACACCGGACAGTTTTGTGCGGGTCTTTCTTTAGCTGGGCAGCTGACTGTGTGTTGGCTGCACAGCCTGCACTGCACACAGCACAGCCTGCACTGCACAGCCTGCACTGCACAGCCTGCACTGCCCAGCCTGCACTGCACACTGCACAGCCTGCACTGCACAGCCTGCACTGCCCAGCCTGCACTGCCCAGCCTGCACTGCACAGCCTGCACTGCACAGCCTGCACTGCACAGCCTGCACTGCACAGCCTGCACTGCACAGCCTGCACTGCACAGCCTGCACTGCACAGCCTGCACTGCACAGCCTGCACTGCACAGCCTGCACTGCACAGCCTGCACTGCGCAGCCTGCCCTACACAGCCTTCATTGCACAGCCTTCATTGCACAGCCTGCACTGCACAGCCTGCATTGCACAGCCTGCACTGCCCAGCCTGCATTGCACAGCCTGCACTGCACAACCTTCATTGCACAGCCTTCATTGCACAGCCTGCACTGCACAGCCTGCACTGCACAGTTTTCATTGCACAGCCTGCATTGCACAGCCTGCACTGCCCAGCCTACACTGCACAGCCTGCATTGCACGGTCTGCACAGCCCAGCCTGCACTGCACAGCCTGCACTGCACAGCCTGCACTGCACGGCCTGCGCTGCCCAGCTTGCACTGCACAGCCTGCACTGCCCAGCCTTCATTGCACAGCCTTCATTGCACAGCCTGCACTGCACAGCCTGCACTGCCCAGCTTTCATTGCACAGCCTGCACTGCCCAGCCTGCATTGCACAGCCTGCACTGCAGAGCCTGCACTGCACAGCCTGCACTGCACAGCCTGCACTGCACAGCCTTCATTGCACAGCCTGCACTGTACAGCCTGCACTGCACAGCCTTCATTGCACAGCCTGCACTGCACAGCCTGCATTGCACAGGCTGCACTGCCTAGCCTACACTGCACAGCCTGCACTGCACAGCCTGCACTGCCCAGCCTACACTGCACAGCCTGCACTGCACAGCCTACACTGCACAGCCTGCACTGCACGGCCTGCACTGCCCAGCCTGCACTGCCCAGCCTGCACTGCCCAGCCTGCACTGCCCAGCCTGCACTGCACTGCACAGCCTACACTGCCCAGCCTACACGGCACAGCCTGCACTGCACGGCCTGCACTGCCCAGCCTGCACTGCCCAGCCTGCACTGCACAGCCTGCACTGCCCAGCCTACACTGCACAGCCTGCACTGCACGGCCTGCACTGCCCAGCCTGCACTCCACAGCCAGCACTGCACAGCCTACACTGCACAGCGAACACTATATTTTAAAGCTCAAAGTAAAGAAATTAGCCGACACTGGACACTTCGTAAAAAATCTCGATCTTTTAGAACAGTAAATCTATAACTTGTTTATTCTCCTGTTGAGTAACTCTGGTTTTGTTTGAATTATTTTATGCAAAATGTTGCTTTTATTGTCTTATACAGGATATGTATGAAAAATCTAAGAATTTTTTGGACAGGGAACATACAGTTTGTATATTCTTGTGGTGTTATTCTGTTCGTGCATCAACGACTTCTTTAAATGTCTACTTTTGTACTTGATTGATTAAGTCTATTGGTCATTGTTAGCCATAAAGATATCTTCAGCTCTTTTCTTCAGTAGCTCTAAATATATTACTAAATCTGCACAATTTGTACATTTCAAAGCGCGGGTTTCGGTGATATTGCTGAGATTTACCTCGTAATCCGACACTCACTTATTGAACTTAACACTCTGACCGCAACGTGAGACACCGGTGGCCAGGGAGGGATTTTCATAATGCTGTTGACCGACCAGTAGTCACTAACTCTTTTTTTGGGAATACTTAATGAAAGCTAATTGAAGGCATGATCCTGCTAATGTTTGCAATTTGCAAACATTACTAACTATAATTGACTTTAAATTTGATTTGAATATCGAACTTCAGTTTAACCAGTTGTGGTCAAGTGTTAATTTATCGCATAGTTATTATCGTTGACTCCAAATGCGCTCGGTATTTTTAAATTCCATTTCTATCTTCTGATACGAAATGCACGTTGGTCCAGGCCGGACAACAGGACCCGCATGCGCATGGGACCCAGTTTTTGCTGAGCCTACCGCAGGTAGGCCGAGGCCACCGGCAAAAATTTTTTTTTAACAATTTACGCAGTCGTAGCGGCACAGCTGGTAGCGGTAAGCCCTTCTGGAGAGACCTGGCAGCGACACGTGCTGTGTCAAGTTTGATTTCGTCAAATACAATTTAGAGCTCAGACAGCAGTCAGTTTTCATTTGACGAAAACTAAATTTTGCCAACTTATAATTATTAACAATTTTTACCTAATTTTTGTTTCATAAACATAAACTTGAAGATATCGACACGAAAAATAGCACGTAAAGTAGCCAAGTTCACTTGAAAGAACATACGCTACCAGCTGTACCGCTACGGCGTTGTAAATTATTTAAAAACCTTCCTCTCGTGACAGAGACCTGCACCCCAGTCAAACTTTTTCGCCGGAGCATGCGTGTTTTTCGTCGCCAAAGCGATATAATTACTTGGGCGGCGAAAAACATGCATGCAGGCGGCGGAAATTTAGACTGGGACGCTATCGCTTCGGCAACATCCTGGCCTTGTTATGTGCAGCACATGGAGCTGGTCGCCCCGATGTTTTTGGAATTATTTAGTTTCTATTTGTCAAATTTTAGTAGCGGTAGCAGCTCTAAGCGAAGGAATTTGTTTTCTTTGTGGCTTTTCCGTCATGCACGCAGAGGTAATCCCTGAAGTTGTTGAGTTTTTTAGTTCCATTTGTCGAATTTTGGGTGGCGGTAGCAGTTGTAAACGGAGGAATCTGTATATTTTGCAAATTTTCTGTCGTGCGCTGCAGGTGAGGTAGCCTGTTCATGTCTCGTTATATCCTGTGAATTTAACTTATATTACATGAAAACGGTCAAATTAATTTTAGAAAGACTGCCTGATGAATGAAGTTAATAATGATAATATTTGGAGAAAATTTTTTTTTCTGAAAAATAAGTAATATTTTAGGCGATCGATTGTTAGTAAGACGACCGACCATTGAATTTCTACCGCAGAAACTTGTAAGAAATCGATAATATGGAAAAAAAGAAAAACAAACTCTTTCGTGCTGGTATGGCGTACGATATCTTAATATCGGTAATACAAATGTTGGAATTTTTAAACATTCTTGTGTATTTTAAAATGAAAAACATTTCTCTAGCTCCTACGACCAGACTAGTGCTCATATGTGAGAAAAATCTTATCAGCGTGTAGTTTTTGAGCGTTAGCTATCAGCGTGAGCGTCAGTTCATTTTTGCATCGTTCATTCAGCCTCTATAAAATTTTACGCAATAACCAAAGCAATAGCACTGAGCACTGCAATAACCAAAGAAATAGCACTGAGCACTGCAATAACCAAAGCAATAGCACTGAGCACTGCAATAACCAAAGCAATAGCACTGAACACTGCAATAACCAAAGCAATAGCACTGAGCACTGCAATAACCAAAGCAATAGCACTGAACACTGCAATAACCAAAGCAATAGCACTGAACACTGCAATAACCAAAGCAATAGCACTGAACACTGCAATAACCAAAGCAATAGCACTGAACACTGCAATAACCAAAGCAATAGCACTGAGCACTGCAATAACCAAAGCAATAGCACTGAGCACTGCAATAACCAAAGCAATAGCACTGAACACTGCAATAACCAAAGCAATAGCACTGAACACTGCAATAACCAAAGCAATAGCACTGAACACTGCAATAACCAAAGCAATAGCACTGAGCACTGCAATAACCAAAGCAATAGCACTGAGCACTGCAATAACCAAAGCAATAGCACTGAGCACTGCAATAACCAAAGCAATAGCACTGAACACTGCAATAACCAAAGCAATAGCACTGAACACTGCAATAACCAAAGCAATAGCACTGAACACTGCAATAACCAAAGCAATAGCACTGAACACTGCAATAACCAAAGCAATAGCACTGAACACTGCAATAACCAAAGCAATAGCACTGAACACTGCAATAACCAAAGCAATAGCACTGAACACTGCAATAACCAAAGCAATAGCACTGAGCACTGCAATTACCAAAGCAATAGCACTGAGCACTGCAATAACCAAAGCAATAGCACTGAGCACTGCAATAACCAAAGCAATAGCACTGAACACTGCAATAACCAAAGCAATAGCACTGAGCACTGCAATAACCAAAGCAATAGCACTGAGCACTGCAATAACCAAAGCAATAGCACTGAACACTGCAATAACCAAAGCAATAGCACTGAGCACTGCAATAACCAAAGCAATAGCACTGAGCACTGCAATAACCAAAGCAATAGCACTGAGCACTGCAATAACCAAAGCAATAGCACTGAACACTGCAATAACCAAAGCAATAGCACTGAACACTGCAATAACCAAAGCAATAGCACTGAACACTGCAATAACCAAAGCAAAAGCACTGAACACTGCAATAACCAAAGCAATAGCACTGAACACTGCAATAACCAAAGCAATAGCACTGAGCACTGCAATAACCAAAGCAATAGCACTGAACACTGCAATAACCAAAGCAATAGCACTGAACACTGCAATAACCAAAGCAATAGCACTGAACACTGCAATAACCAAAGCAAAAGCACTGAACACTGCAATAACCAAAGCAATAGCACTGAACACTGCAATAACCAAAGCAATAGCACTGAGCACTGCAATAACCAAAGCAATAGCACTGAGCACTGCAATAACCAAAGCAATAGCACTGAACACTGCAATAACCAAAGCAATAGCACTGAGCACTGCAATAACCAAAGCAATAGCACTGAGCACTGCAATAACCAAAGCAATAGCACTGAGCACTGCAATAACCAAAGCAATAGCACTGAGCACTGCAATAACCAAAGCAATAGCACTGAACACTGCAATAACCAAAGCAATAGCACTGAGCACTGCAATAACCAAAGCAATAGCACTGAGCACTGCAATAACCAAAGCAATAGCACTGAGCACTGCAATAACCAAAGCAATAGCACTGAACACTGCAATAACCAAAGCAATAGCACTGAGCACTGCAATAACCAAAGCAATAGCACTGAGCACTGCAATAACCAAAGCAATAGCACTGAACACTGCAATAACCAAAGCAAAAGCACTGAACACTGCAATAACCAAAGCAAAAGCACTGAACACTGCAATAACCAAAGCAATAGCACTGAGCACTGCAATAACCAAAGCAATAGCACTGAACACTGCAATAACCAAAGCAATAGCACTGAACACTGCAATAACCAAAGCAAAAGCACTGAACACTGCAATAACCAGAGCAATAGCACTGAGCACTGCAATAACCAAAGCAATAGCACTGAACACTGCAATAACCAAAGCAATAGCACTGAGCACTGCAATAACCAAAGCAATAGCACTGAACACTGCAGTAACCAAAGCAATAGCACTGAGCACTGCAATAACCAAAGCAATAGCACTGAACACTGCAATAACCAAAGCAATAGCACTGAACACTGCAATAACCAAAGCAATAGCACTGAACACTGCAATAACCAAAGCAATAGCACTGAACACTGCAATAACCAAAGCAATAGCACTGAGCACTGCAATAACCAAAGCAATAGCACTGAACACTGCAATAACCAAAGCAAAAGCACTGAACACTGCAATAACCAAAGCAATAGCACTGAGCACTGCAATAACCAAAGCAATAGCACTGAGCACTGCAATAACCAAAGCAATAGCACTGAGCACTGCAATAACCAAAGCAATAGCACTGAACACTGCAATAACCAAAGCAATAGCACTGAACACTGCAATAACCAAAGCAATAGCACTGAACACTGCAATAACCAAAGCAATAGCACTGAGCACTGCAATAACCAAAGCAATAGCACTGAGCACTGCAATAACCAAAGCAATAGCACTGAACACTGCAATAACCAAAGCAAAAGCACTGAACACTGCAATAACCAAAGCAATAGCACTGAACACTGCAATAACCAAAGCAAAAGCACTGAACACTGCAATAACCAAAGCAATAGCACTGAGCACTGCAATAACCAAAGAAATAGCTCTGAGCACTGCAATAACCAAAGCAATAGCACTGAGCACTGCAATAACCAAAGCAATAGCACTGAGCACTGCAATAACCAAAGCAATAGCACTGAGCACTGCAATAACCAAAGCAATAGCACTGCACTGAGCACTGCAATAACCAAAGCAATAGCACTGAGCACTGCAATAACCAAAGCAATTGCACTGAGCACTGCAATAACCAAAGCAATAGCACTGCACTGAACACTGCAATAACCAAAGCAATAGCACTGAACACTGCAATAACCAAAGCAATAGCACTGAACACTGCAATAACCAAAGCAATAGCACTGAACACTGCAATAACCAAAGCAATAGCACTGAACACTGCAATAACCAAAGCAATAGCACTGAACACTGCAATAACCAAAGCAATAGCACTGAACACTGCAATAACCAAAGCAATAGCACTGAACACTGCAATAACCAAAGCAATAGCACTGAGCACTGCAATAACCAAAGCAATAGCACTGAACACTGCAATAACCAAAGCAATAGCACTGAACACTGCAATAACCAAAGCAATAGCACTGAGCACTGCAATAACCAAAGCAATAGCACTGAGCACTGCAATAACCAAAGCAATAGCACTGAGCACTGCAATAACCAAAAGTTCGCAACAGCGCCGATCGCTAAGCCCGTCGCGACTGCGGCTCAGCGAGCTGAACGTCTACACGCCGACGTCAGGGTGCGGCAGTCAATCCTGCATTTTTGAGTAGGTTGCGGCAGCTTAAAATTCAGGGTTGACTGTCGCACCCTGTACAAATCGTGTCTGAGAGATCACTGGTCATGACACGCCGAGTAGATTCCATGTTCGAATCGAAGTCTCTTCATTGTGCATTGAGTTCTTTGTTCCTTGATAAAGTTCAAGTTAGGTTCGAATAAAATTAAAGTGCACGCCAGTTTGGAGACTCCCGTCCACTCGGCCACACTCAGAAGTTGTTCACGCATCGGATTAGCAAAATTGCTGGACCTAACTTTTATTTGGACTGGTAGAAGTTCACTTTAGAATGTGTCATAGCTCCAGCATTGGCCCTTTTGTCATTAATTGGAGCTTTCTTTGGAAATATAATATTTATACCCTTCTGGATTCCCTCCCATATACTGCCTCCTGTAAGGTAGATCTCCTGTATACCTTTCCTAAAGATCATGTGTACTCTTCTGTGTGCCCCCTGTATGCCCCCCTGTACACCCCTGTATACCCCCTGTACACCCCTGTATACCCCCTGTACACCCCTGTATACCCCCTGTGCACCCCGTGTACACCCCGTGTACACCCCTGTATGCCCCTGTATGCCATCTATATAACCCTGTACACCACCGTATACTCCCTGTAAACCGCCTGTAAGCCCCCAGTAAATCCCATGTAAACCTCCTGTATGCCCTCCTGTAAGCTCCCTGTTAGCCCTTGTATACCGCCTGTAAGCTCCCTGTAAACCGCTTGTAATCCCCTTGAGTACTCTCCTTTACAACCTCTTTTATACCACCATGTGTGTCTCATGTACATTCTCTACACCCTCCAAGTAAATATTTCAAACCCTGTAGAAAGTGCTTGAAACCTATTCAGATGTTTGAAAATTTTAAGCCGAATGGGTTAAAAACTGGCCAAATATGTTAGGGAACTAGCCTGCCTCTAACCAAACATGTTTTTCTCCCTCATCTCACTAACTTTACGTAGTTCGTGTGGAGCTGTGACGTTTATTTTTGCACCGGTACCACATAGCTGATACCCTCTCAGACAACCAGCCCGTACACATCACGGTGCTTTAATGGAGGCATATCAGCGACAGCACGAGGTCTCAGGCTCTGGTTTGGACCGCATAGAAATAATTATTCAGAGCACCTGTATGAAGTAGTGTCTTGTGTTTTTTCAGTTGCTGAGGTTTGGTGAATTCATCTTACAACACGCAGGTAATCTGGTACTTGAGCGTTCAAAAACGACAAATCCCTACAATTCGTGTCTTTTAATTTTGGTTGATGTTGGACTTGCGATTCTGTGGAACAAGTCTGTAGTGTGAGTTTTAGCCGTATACAAATATTGTCAAATTAGTGTAACTTATTCTGAACATAAATCAAATTTCACCAAACACGATAGTTTTGCTTTTATAGATCCATTTCGATAACAAACCAAAGAATTCAAGAGAGAACGAATGAACCACGCCTTTTTGAAATCCAAGTTTTCCTCACCTTCATGTTCCAGAAGCAATTTGCACCGTTTACTTGAAGCCCTTACGCTGTGTAGGAATGGGAGCTGCGGGACATCTGTGAGGTAGACTTGATGCCAACGTGATGTAGCCTTGGGTCCAAAGTAAAGTAAGCTTGGCCTGAACGCAAAAAAAATTTTGTGCCTTTAGCCCAAAGTAATGTAGCCTTGAGTCAAAAGTAGAGCAGATTTTGTCTCAACGCAAGAAAGACTTTGTTGCTTAGTAAGAGATAGATATAACCGAGAAGGAGTGTTGTCTTGAGTCCAAAGTAAGATAGACCTTGTTTCTTCGCAAGAAAA
Organism: Morinoia aosen; assembly: GCA_030386875.1. Lineage (NCBI taxonomy): Eukaryota > Metazoa > Arthropoda > Malacostraca > Amphipoda > Talitridae > Morinoia > Morinoia aosen. The sequence goes on along the minus strand of CM059568.1, from coordinate 9,612,168 downwards.
ACTTTGTGCCAAAGTGAGAGAGAGACTTGGCCCCAAAGTAATACAGACTCGGAATAAAACAGACATGGACCCAAAGAATGGGAGCGATAGACCCAGCTTTCCCCCAGCAGGGTCTGTTTTGGGAGACAAAAACTGGACCTCCGGGTCGGAGCGGAACGCTGAAAAGGAAAAGTCTATCCGGCACAGAGCGGGGCGATAAACCTTCGTTGCCTCCGCAGCATCTGTGTCTTCTCTAGAGTCTTTAAGCGCACTTATTGCTGATGCTGCTCAGTGCGCGAGTGTTTAGCAAGTGGACAATTTACGGGAAATGTAACATCACGAACAATGGAGGAAAGTATACAATTAAGGGAATTAAACTATTAATTATCAAGATAGAGAATCTGATTGGAAATTTCAGATTGCGTGTGAGAAAAGAAAGTTCAATTAAGGAAGTTCACTTATAAGTAAGAGTAGTTCACTATCTCATGGATCAACCTCAGCGGATACGCACTAAAACCAGATCCAGGTACTGAATCATGTTCACGTGATGCTTGACTGAACGTTTCAGTGCTTGAACACAGAGCATTTAGTTTCAGTATCATGCGACACTTTTTCCTCGACGTTCAAGTTTCACACTTGCAACGGAAGAAGTGAACAATCCCGACGTGGCGAAGCGTAAAGATTCGTAGTTTGGGCATTCAGGCCAAATCCTAGATGCCAGAGCTGCTCACAAATTGTGCGTGTGGTATTTTCGTGCGTGTTGCAATTTTTTGGTATTTTTAGCATGGTTTAATTCGATGGACGCTTTCATCCTACAACAATTTTTAAATCATCGAATTCTTGGAGGCATGGTGGGTAGGTTGTCGCACTTAGGAAGAGAGCATCGCAGGTTCAAAACCTCGCTGGACAGAGCATTTATCAGAGCGGACAGCTCCCTTGGCGACCGTACAAAACACAGAAGAAGGTTTGGATTAATTACTGTTGAAACCCTTCTACGCACTGAGGTTGCACTTAAGTTCTCCGTAGCTTATTGATGACTTTATTTTAGTCGTAAACGCGATTTCTAATGTATATAGTGAGCCAAAATATTTAGAAAAGTATACATGAACGCTAGTTAAGGATTTCTATACAAATTCTGGAAAAGTTCCAAGATGTGTTCATAGAACGTTCTTAACACGAAAATAACGCACGTGACGAGTATTTACGTCTCAATGGAACGTTGAGAGCAGGTCGCGCTCAGGTATGGAGGGCCGCCCCAGAGGCGCCTGCGGTCGTGTGTAGCAGATGAAAACATTTCCCTCTGAGTACGAAATGAAAATAAAGAAGAAGAAGAAGAAAAATAAAAACTGTAATTTTTGAAAAATAGTTTCATGAGTTACTGCAAAACATGATTTGTTTTGAAAATATCTTGTTGCTTCGACTTGATTAAAATATTCAATATTATAATGATTGGGCTGGTGGTTGTGTGATCTGAATTACTTCAATAAATAAATAAATAAATAGCCACGTGATTGGTTGAAGGGATGAGAGCGAAACAAAAACTTGTACTTTTTCAGTGCTTTTGCTCTAAAATTTGTAGAAAGTTGAGAAAATATTTGGTCGAAATAAAACCATGAGACGTTATTAAAAACGTACGACTTGGAAGAATTCGGCACTCAATAGCATTGACGCACGAAGCTCACGATTACGCTGTGTATAACAGAAGAAAATCTTCAATTGTAAACATATAAATATATTCTTATTATTCAATAGTTTCCTAGCTATAAGAATCAGTCGATAAAAATGATGTGGCGTGTACAAAAGGTTACCTTCTCGTAAATTTCAAACTGACTTTACACACGAGTACATTGAGGCAAGGGTGATCTAATTATTTAGCAAAAATGATTTCTGCAAGGCTGGTGACAAATTTTCATGTTAACATAATGTTGAATAGAAAAATATACGATTGATCCAAATGAAGAAACCGCTCACAAAATAACTCACAACAAACTCGCACAGAAATAAGAAGAAGAAACATTTACGCTGAAACAAAATTTTGAGTCCTCGCATAATTCAAGGAATAAAAATAAACGGAGTATTGTTCATAAAACTCTCGGCTCTAAGCCCGATAGTTTTGTAGGTATATTGAAGTAGAGAAATTGGCACAGAGATAGTAAGCGATACTTCAAGGAAATCTGTTTCACAAAATAATGACCAAATATCCTAATGTTTTCAGTACTTTGCTGTTATTTCTGATTTGGAGTACATAGATGTGAAAAATGAGCAAACCTAACGAATGTAGTTGTCACAATTTGAAATTATGTTGCAATTAACCATGTCAAATCTCTTCTCCTAAATGACTAATCCTGATAGGGTAATTAGCCATGGTCAATTCATTGATCTTCAGTCTGTTCCCTAGTCGCTTCTAGAACATACTGTTAGCATCTCGCCTTTATAAACTATTTTGGAAAATTAGGCATCGAATCTCGAGTGAACTAATTCATTGGTCAGTCTAGTGCATAACTAGATTAAGTGAAATACACACTTTAGGTTAAATCTAATTTTTACCCCTTAGAATTGCGTTAGTGATGGGAAGCCCTAGAAGTCGCTGAACTTATTCTGGCCCACAGGTAGCTGCACTCAAATTTGACCATTGTACTAGACTTGAGAAACAATCCACTGCTGTATCGCTTGGGGAAAATAAATGGTTTAAATTTTTTAAATTCGTTGAACATTTCTTTCATTGAAAGTGACGTTGGACGTAGTGATGGTACTCTCAAGGACTGATGATATCTTAAAGAGAGAAGTCGGCGTTGAACTTTAGTCCTGTTGAACATAAATGACATCTACTGGGTCAGCGACTTTACGCTGCCTCTTTGTACAATATTGTGCATGCGTACACAGGTAGGCAGGCATACAGCACAACCACACAGTACACTCTTACGTAGACTAACACACAGCATATGAATAGTGTACACACATACATAGGCAGACGTACAGGACATGTATACAGTACACACAAAAATAAGCGTACGTACATCACAAGCATAGAATCTACACATACATAGGTATACGTACAACATACCCGTACAATACACATACACATGTTCATGAATGTAGCACACACACACACACACAAACACACACACAGTACGCACGAACATAGGCCTGAAAACAGTGCACGAACACATTAGAAGGTTTTAAGTTAACTACAAAATTATGTAACGAACAAATCGCATAGAAAGGCTGGACGTTAATGTGTTTGCGATCGTCATAACTTTGTGGGTTGTTTTTGCATACGAGGACAGCAAAGCAGTGCTCTCTACGCTGAAAATAAGCGCGCGCGTAAAGCACAAAAATTTGAAATTACGAAAGTTCTTGAAGAAAATAAATAAGCATTATTCATTAAAATAAGATGCTGAATGGAATTAAAAAGGAAATAATTACTCAGCAAATAACATTGAAATTATTATTTTGCTTCCGATTCTGTTATTGAAAAATTCTCTTTTAACCTGAAGCCCTCACCTGAAATTTTTATTCATGAGTTTTATTATCACAGATCTCGCCCCTCACTGCGTGCCACTCACTGCCTGCCCCTCCCTGCCTGCCCCTCCCTGCCTGTCCCTCCCTGCCTGCCCCTCACTGCGTGCCACTCACTGCCTGCCCCTCCCTGCCTGCCCCTCCCTGCCTGCCCCTCTCTGCCTGCCCCTCTCTGCCTGCCCCTCCCTGCCTGCCCCTCCCTGCCTGCCACTCACTGCCTGCCACTCACTGCCTGCCCCTCACTGCCTGCCCCTCCCTGCCTGCCCCTCCCTGCCTGCCCCTCACTGCCTGCCCCTCCCTGCCTGCCCCTCACTGCCTGCCCCTCCCTGCCTGCCCCTCACTGCCTGCCACTCACTGCCTGCCCCTCACTGCCTGCCCCTCACTGCCTGCCCCTCACTGCCTGCCCCTCCCTGCCTGCCCCTCACTGCCTGCCCCTCCCTGCCTGCCCCTCACTGCCTGCCCCTCCCTGCCTGCCACTCACTGCCTGCCCCTCCCTGCCTGCCCCTCACTGCCAGCCACTCACGGCCTGTCCCTCCCTGCCTGCCACTCACTGCCTGCCACTCACTGCCTGCCACTCACTGCCTGCCACTCACTACTGCCTGCCCCTCCCTGCCTGCCCCTCCCTGCCTGCCCCTCCCTGCCTGCCCCTCACTGCCTGCTCCTCCCTGCCTGCCCCTCCCTGCCTGCCCCTCCCTGCCTGCCCCTCACTGCCTGCCACTCACTTTGAATTAGTGATTCAAAGTTACATCAGCGAGAGGCTCTCGTATAAATATATAACAAGACAGTTCTGATATTCTTAACTAATTCCAAAATATGAAATACCTTGTCCAACAAATGTGTGTCGTGCATGGGAAACATAGATTTGGTTCTATATGTCTGTACTAGTTGTATTACAGATATTACAATGAATCAAAGTACCTAGTGTACATAAATCATGACTAACTGTGCCCCACTTCCGAGCGGACGAAATTAGATTCAAGTGTCAAAATGAAGCGTAATGATGAGCATTATTGTAATGCGTGTTCATTTAGCAGGAGTTATTGCTGTGGGCGAGACTTTAACGACCACGTGGACGTGGTGCTGTTATTTGCATCTTACGGTGGTGACCTGATTTCCTTTCTCTCCTAACGCTACCCCACTTGCCCTCTAAGTCCTTAATATACTCCTGTCATGCTTCCCTCCCCCCCGCCCCCACTGAATATGGCAGTTCATTTAATTTGTAAAATACATTTCGTTTAAGGGTACTTTTTATTCCCCTTTTTGAATTCCCATTTTTATACAATCATACATTTCTCCTCCAGCACTCGTGATAGGGTTGCTTCTTTTATTCTCCCTTTGCAAGTGTCGTAATCAAAGCTAAAGAGTGACATACCTTGCCTTGTAAATGTGAGTGTGTCTTGCATGTTTAAACAAAGATTTGGTTTTATGCATATGTCTGTACAAGAAGTGTTATACGTCTACCACGGTAGAGGAAACAAGGTAGGGTCATTTATATGGGGGAAAAAACACTTCCTCTTGTTCGACTAGCCAATAGAAAGGCTTTATTTCAAACAAACTTTATGACGTCACCAAAACGTCGTGTCGTTAGGCCAATAGTGGAGCCAGATTTGGGGGTAGCAGTGCTACCAGATGCAATATGAGCGCTGCTATTGGTTCGTTGCCGTGACGTCAGCAAAACCACACCGTCAACGAAAAAAAGACTGGTTTGACCCTATCTTGTTTCCTCGACCGTGCCTCCCACCATCTGTTTGGAGAGCTTCAAAACAAAAGAGTAAAGTTCGAAGATGGTATAAAAGGGTTATGTGATGTATTAATTTAATGAAGGATGTGTAGCGATGCATCCAACATTTGGAAAGCTCTTCTTACTGACGACAGTGAGAAGCGAACTGCGAACTGCGGGAACAGAGCATTTGAGCCAAGAAACGTATTGGGTTATTAACCTAAGCCGACGTTAATCCAAGGTAAATAAATTGCGTGCAGAAACAAATATACTCTAAATGAAGAATTAGTGAATGCTAACTTTCCTCTTGACCCGATTTATTTCAGTTGTAAACAACTTTTATTTCATGACAAAGAAATTAAACAACGCCATTCGTAACATAATGAAGAAGGGCGTCTAGGCTCTAGAATTATAATATAATTAGCGTACAAATGAAAAAGTTCCTTCAATTTCATACAGCACATGAATGATTTCTTCTAAGATATTTACTCAAGAGTTGGTTTTGAACTTACCAGAAAATGTCGCACAGTTTTTCTCGTCTTCTATTTGGTTTTGAGGCGACCAATTTCTACCCTTCAAATTCCGTAGAAAGTCTTTGCGCAAATTTTCTTTTTCCTTGCTGGCTTTGCAAACAGGGCTTTAATGGAGCAATGAGAGCCTCTTTTTATTTTATGCTTCTGACTCTATAATTTCACTAATTACTGTCATTGATGCCCTTGGCACTCTCTGCCTGCAGCAACGGCTGAGCGCCGTCGCAAGAAGAAAGAAAAGAAAAATGGTTTATTTCCAATGAAGATGATACAAAAAACCATCATTGGTTTTAAAATTACTGGAATTATTGAAACATAACTGCAGAACTAAAATCATTCTCTTCTCCCATATGTCGCTGCCATTTTGCTTCAACGTCGTGTGCGTGTCAGGTTGCCTACGAGTTTGGGGGCAAGATATTATCTTTTAAACAACAATTTAAAAAACAATTTAAATTTTAACAACAATTTAAAGAAAATCTTAAACCACAATTTAATTACCACAAGTGATGATTTTAGGATGAAGAAGAGTATTTTGGAGAGAGTTAAAATTATTATTATTATTATTATATAAGAAAGTTTCGCCCCCCTTAACCACGACAAAGATGTTCTAAGAGAGGAAAGAGGAAGGCACCATTTAGTATGGAGTTGAGGGAACGCGGAATCTATGCACAAGGTGCATAGAAACAGTAAGCTAGGAAAGAAGTTCATGAAACAAGAAAAAGAGTTGAAGAAGAAAGTAGTAGGTGCTGAAAAACAGGACAGCAGTGAACCGAAAAAAGATGGTCCGTAACAAAACAAAAACCTATTTTATTACTACCAAAACGAAGCCTACCTAACTTTTCGCTCGGGCCCTCACATGGTTCCCCTGGGAGCGCTAATTCCCGAAGAGACAATAGTTGTATCCCCCTGAGGGGGAGATAGTTGAAAGAAATTCTCTCATCACTAGAGCAGCAATACCGACAGCAAGTCTCTGCAAGAGCACAAGAACAGTAGCACTCCACCATCAAACATTGCTAACTGCACCCTCGGTGACAGCGTCCACGGGGCAACGAACGACAGAAAATGGTCCGTAGCTTTCAAATGGTGGAAATATTAATATTTTCCAAGGAGCTGCTGATGAAAATATAGGGTAAACAGGATGCTCAGGTAACTATTTTTCAAGTAGCTAACGAAAAAATAAAGTGAAAGGTATGCTCATTGGTAAAAAGTCGGTTTGCTACAGGTATGTTCTGCTCTTTAAATGCAAATCCCGTTAATCTGAGTTCCTCTACCAATAAGAACTCATTAAGCAACTCTAGCTGTAATACCCTTCAGAAAAAGAGCCAAAAAACAATTTTAATTTCAGAGTGCAGTACGAGCTACAATGTTACCTGTGATCTATGCTTGCATCCTCCGCAAATTGCAAGTTTGTCGCCTATTCACAACATAAAGGATAATTTCTTTTTCTGCATATCCCTCTTAGTTAAAATATCAAAACATCAAGTTCTTAAAAGTTCATCTTCGATTTATTTCATCGTTTCAAATATTAATCTCAAAATCGAGCGACTCATGAGATTGAATTTATACGTACGTTTTGTCATCTTACGTCGGACATCGAGGCCAATACTGGTCAAAATTGCAATTCAAATCTATATAATATTCTGCTTGTTCCTTTCTTAGTTACCTAGTCCGTTACGTTTTCGTCCGAGTTTACAGTGTCAAGGAGACAGAATTTCTCACTCTATCATAAAAAATGGCCTTTACATGCATTGATATGTTTGACATTATATCAGGATAGGTTCGGTTAGGACAGGCTAGATTAGGTTAGGATAGGATAGCATAGGTTAGGTAACGTTGACGGAATTTTTTCACGGGTCCACCTGCTTAACAATGATATTGTCCGTGGAATTTCCACGGGTCCTGCTTGTTGTCAAGAACTTCATGACGTTTTTTCGTGAGAGACGACATTCTTACCGCAGTCGAAAGAACAGACACTGAGTGCACGTAAAAAACTCAAACCTTATCATTCAGGCGTCTCATTGACCTCCTTTACACCATTGAGCGAATGCCTTAATTCAAAAATTACATTATCTTATGAGTCTAAGATAATGCTTAACAAGGGCAAGCGTCCTTTGTGTCATATTTTTGCATTAAATGTTTGAAATGGTCAGTATTAGTACGGCGGGAGAACTTTATACCAAATAAACAGCTTCACAGTTGATAATTCTTTAAACTTATGCTGTAACTCAGGTTGACGCTCGCATCAAGGTACGCGCATGGCCTCGTTCATTTGCGAAAGAAAAATGCAAATGAATCTACTCAGCGAATCCCTATTCTCAGTCTACCATTATTCCAAATAGCTTCTATTCCAAAACATCCATATGTCCGAATAATAAGATTGGACGGCTCAACCACCAAGAAAAACCAAAATGAATTGATAAATTTTCACAGCTGACCAGCTCTTTCAAAAGCAGTTTCAAAAAAGTTGTTATTCAACCTAATTTCAAAAACTTGAATTATTCGAAAAAAAAACAGAGGTCAATATGTATTTAATGCGCTCAAGTAAATTAAAAATTCCATTCCAAAGAATCACTAAAGGAACACATTTAAAAACGTTTTACATGAATGACATTCTGCTCGCTGATGCGTAATTTTTGAATTATTCAACTTAGAAGTTATCGGAACGTCGTATATAGATGTGAAGGAACGCACACGTAAATATGCTGTAACACGGTATTGACTAACGATGGGTGAGGTTAGGTTAGGTAATGTTAGGTTAGTTAAATAAACTAACCTAAAATAACATAAATCAACCTAAAATAGCTTACCTTAACTTGCCCAAACCGACGTTGTTTCTCCTCCCGCCAAAAAGTGGGCGAGTCCGGTCAGAAAAGTGGGCGTGACCCAACAATGCGGAGACTAAGCAACCGACCATATAATGTTGTTCCTACCTGAATGTAATTATTGTTATATCTCGAAAATTACGCCTGAGCGAGCAGAATGTCATTCATTCAAAAGGTTTTTAAACGCATTCCTTTAGTGCTTCTTGGGAACAGAATTTTGAATTTCCGTGAGCGTATTAAAATACATATTGACCGAAACAAAATTTACTACATTGTGAAAATTTCAAATATGTTAGGGCCTAATTTAAAACGGAGGCATAATGAATTGAAAAAATCGGGGACATTTTTGTGGGACGCACGGTATATAGATGAAAAATTGGTCAATGTGAAGTTTAATGCAATCACGGAAATTGATAATTATATCCCAAACAATCACTAAAGGAACCCATTTAAGAACGTTTTTCACGAACGACATTCTGCTCGCTGATGCGTTATTTTCGAATTATTGAACGTTGAAGTTGGCCGTCGCGCGCCCAAGGAAGCGAGCGTAATTTAATTAAAAACGGAAGCTAACCCCCTATTACAAACGTAAAGAGGTTGGGTCGTGAGGGGTAGCCACAGTTCTTTTAGTGAAAAGTATAAATAAAGCTTCTAAACCACCCATTAGGGTGACGACCGCAATCTTGTTTACATCGGGTCTAACATGGCGACCACCATGGGCGCCGCCATTTTGGACCCGATGTCAACAAGATTGCGGTCGTCACCCTAATGGGTAGGTTAGAAGCTTTATTTATAATTTTCACTAGAAGAACTGTGCCTCCCCCTCACGACCCAACCTCTTTACGTTTGTAATAGCTTCCGTTATTAATTAAATTCCGTTTCACGCGCTCGCTTCCTTTGGCGCCAAGGCCAACTTCAAAGTTCAATTATTCGAAAATAACGCATCAGCGAGCAGAATGTCATTCGTGTAAAACGTTCTGAAATGTGTTCCTTTAGTGATTCCTGGGATCGGCATTATTATTTTCCGTGATTGCATTAAACTTCACATTGACCGAAAAATTCATAGCGTAGCTCCATTTATTGCAGATTTTCTTGCCACAAGCATTTCTCATTCAAAATTATGGTTCTATTCATCAAATAGTTATTTGGCTCGACAACAATTTTCTCCCGGTTGATTTTAAACTGATATTATTCAGATAATATTCTAGTGTAACATACGCTCCTGAAACATGACTCAAAACTGCAACCTCCTCTCGTTTAAAATCAGTTTTTACAATTGAATCATAGCTTCATCTTGAAATAGCCCGTCATTTTTGACGATGGGAGTACGTTTGTCCACAGAGAGTTGCACTGTGCTTCTGATGCGCAGATTAACGTAGGATTTTCTCAGAAAAATGCAACCACTGGGAAAAGCTCAATACTACTCTGCTTGCCCTTATTCGCTTATTTGCGGCATACCTAAAAGTTGAAATAAAATTTCTTGTATCTTACTTTTTTTGGACAATATTTATTTTTTGTCAGGCAAGGAAATTAATAATTTGGGGGCAAATAATCAATAAAGGAACACATTTAATAACCTTTTACACGAATGACATTCTGCTCGCTGATGCGTTATTTTTGAATAATTGTACTTTGAAGTTGGCGCCGGCGCGCGCGCGCCGGAGCCGTTATTTAGTTAATAAGGGTAGTTAACCCCCTATTACAAACGTAAAGAGGTTGGGTCGTGAGGGTTAGCCACAGTTCTTATAGCGAAAATTATAAATAAAGCTTCTAACCCACCCATTAGGGTGACGACCGCAATCTTGTTTACATCGGATCCAAGATGGCGGCGCCCATAATGGTCGCCTGCCTGACCTAAAGTAAATATTGACCCTTTTTTTCTGTCGCCACCGTGTGCATAATTTAATTCGTTCGTTCAAATAAATGAGGCGGAAATTGGATGCCATATGAAGGAATTGCAGACGTGAATTTGGCGTACCAGCGAACTTTTGGATGGAGTTGAGCAGAGCAGCTGTGGTAGAGTTGGTGGTTGGACTTGCCGAAACTTAATTCGACTACTCTTGTTATCTTATAAATCCAATTGTTGGATTAGAAAGCCAATTGTTGATGTCTCATACGGTGATTAGAAATCTAATGGTTGGTTTTTCAGATATTGATTAGAATGCTAATTGTTGGTATTTTAAATGGTGATTAGAAGCCCAATTTTAGTGCAATTAGAAAGGTACTAAAACGCTACCTGTTGAAATCAAAAGGCAATTAGGACACTAGTTATTAGCACTCTTAGAATATAATTAAAACGCTAACTGATCAAGCTGTCAAAAACTAACTAGGACGCTGATTGATCACATTGTCAAATAAAATTGGGAAGCTTATTGATGAAATCGATGAAAGGCAATATGGAAACTAATTATGTACTGGTATTGTCAAAAGATAACTAAAGTACTGGCTATAAACATTCATAGAGCTTCTTCGACTGATCTATCGAAAAATCTTATTAACATAGAGGGACTGAGATGCTGAGGTCCTTGACATCTACAACAATTCGGTACACCGGAATTGAGAGATCAATTAAACAGAACATAAAGTCACATTGTAGACTGCAGGAAGTGGCTGTGTTTGTGTATCAATGATTATATAATGCAAAGGTGATGCTTGATGCTCCTTCCTCCCTGAGATCGAACGATTGATACCCAATGAGTTCATGATCAACAGTACGTGCATCAGTTGTGCATACGAGCGCCATCATAATAGTATTTATTGATTAGTATATTTGGTTTCTACGTACCTTAGGTTCTTATTGCGTGAAGGTTTGCGGTTCTTTAATTTTACACCTCAATGACTTGTGTAGTTGTGAATATTTTTCATACACGCATACACGCTGTCATCAATTTCGAGAGAGTATGGTTCATATTGTCATTGTCGGTGTGTTTAGAGCAGTAGGCAGTAGAAAGTGCGTCGGCCGTAAATGGCGTGAACCATTCTAATGTTTGATTAGCTGAGGGTACATCGTAATAGCGTGATTGTATCCGGGATCAGTTTCTATAAGCATATTTTCGAATTCATATGAACATATTCTGTTCCAAGTTATGTTCAAGAAAAAAGCTAATACTGTCGTTTAGGATAATTACACAAGAAGCCGCTTGAAACATGGGACTGAATTTAATCTTTATCTAAAAGCTGTCGTAGTACATGCATGTGTATGGCAAAATCAATCTGTACTATAATAAGAGCCGCGTCTGTCTGTCTGTCAAAAGCCAGCCGAAAGTGTGTGATGAGCGTATCTGTGAAACGGGCCGTGTGCACTCGGCCTCATCAACTCTCGAGAGATTGAATTTTGTATTTTTCACAGCCTTTCTTTCATTTCGCCTTCTTTCTTATTTCAAATAAGAGTGTGGGGGGGGGGGGGGGGTAGACTAGTGGTACATAATTTATCTTAGGGCATTTGTATTCCAGGTTAACGTAAGTAGGCGGTTAAACTATAGTGACATTCGCACTCTAATCTTTGGCAAATCCGACAGAAATGATGCGGATAACTCTCAATTAGCAATACAGGATATCCCAGAAATCGCGCACAGCACAATATTTTGTAGTTCTTTTTTCATGTTTCAGATAAGATCTGATATGGGTGAGAAACTAAGAGTACAAGATAGATCTTAATTGGCTTCAATGCTTGGAAGAGATTGGGCAACACAGCACTCAGTGGCTCAAGAATTCAATCTGGATGGACGCGACTTCTGGGACGCCCTGTATACCTGCCAGGAGGACTGATGTACTGTACACGACCGATAATAAGGAAGCAAAAACAAAGAGCGTGACGTCACTGCTGTATTTACAACGCATGCAGAATATACGCAAGGAAATACGCAAATTCATGCCAATAATTTTCGTAGGTGACAACAAAACTGTAATGGGTATTTTTCTTCTATTCTAGGAGACGATCAGAGAAAGTTGTTTTCTAAAGGAATTGCAAAGCTTGCGAAAAGTGAGACTACGTAAGCGCATGCAGAATATACGCAAGGCACGCATGCGCGGTCACACTTTTCGCAAATTTTACAATTCCTTTACGAAACAACTTGCACTGATCGTCTTCTAAAGTAAACGCAAAACTACCCAATCCAGCATTGTTGTCTCTTACTAAAATTCATGCCAAAAATTCACAGAAATGAATAAACTGAAAAAAAATGAAAAGCAGACTTGCGTGAGTGCAGCGAGGCAAAATTGCTTCTTAAACTTAAAGTTTGATCAGCATAACACCGCAGAAGTTTAAGTTTTTATTGTCTGATCTTCGCAATCAGTTGGGAGTATTTCAACGAGAACTAGAAGATAGTTAACACTAGGTGAGGTAACTAGCTGCCTGGTAGCGCGCTAGTTTCAGCAAAATTCATAAGAAGCAATCGGTCGGTACGCGGTACTGCACATAGGGCAGAGCGAGGCACAGTACACGCTGCAACACACAATACAACACACTGTACAGCTCATGGTACAGAGTGCAATATAAGGCATAGTATAACACACAGTACAACCCACGGTATAGCGCACGATACGGAGCACAGTACAGCATAAAGCTCAACAAACAGTAGCACATGCACACAGTACAGCGCATGGTACAGGGTCCAGTTCAGTGCTGGGTACAACGGGTGGTACAACGCACAGTACATCTCACGGTAGAGTGCACAGTACACAGTCCAGTACCGATACGCAATAAGATGCAGTTCACGCTACATCATACGATGTATTAGGTAGTCAAGTAACGGTATAATGCAAGGTTTTCTTTGGTATTGGTCAATATTAGATTTGGTATTACGATAATATTAAACTCCTTATTAGTGCAGTATTAGAATTTGTGTTAGCCCAGCGTACAATTTTGTACTAATACAGCGTTAAATTTGGTATTGATTTGGTTGAACTTGAGACCGGTTTAGTATTGGACTTGGGATTGCTTTAGTATTGGACTTGGGATTGGTTTAGCATTGGACTTGGGATTGGTTAAGTATTTTACTTGGGATTGGTTTAGTATTGGACTTGGTATTGGTTTAGTATTGGACTTGGGATTGGTTTAGTATTGGACTTGGGACCGGTTTAGTATTGGACTTGGTATTGATTTTAGTTGCTGAGAATTACGAGTTTACTGCAAATCTAAGCATTAAACTGAGTTAGGTCCTACCCTATAGATCCTTCAAATATTTTCTATAATCTGACATTCGACATTTTTGCTTGACAGCAGAACTTTTAACTAAATTTAATTACGTGTAACTCTAACTAAAGCTTACAGGAATCTGATTAACTTTGTATCATATTAACAATCACGTCATTCAAAAATATGATTTGCGTACGGTACGCATGTCTTCGCCATATATCTGCTGCAGATAGAAAAAAGAACTCCAACTACATGAAGTAAACAAAACGCCTCCTGCAGGAAGCAAGCAGGTAAAGTTAACGAAAAATTCTCTCGCATAGTCATAAAATTGTTGTATCTTATAATTACAAATTTTAAATTTAGACTGCAAGGTTGCATAAGGTAAATAAAATCATCGCTTGGGTAAAAATTGAACTTCAAAATTACACTGCGATAATTCAGCGGCCATAAAGTAAGATTTTAAAACTGCCTCAGGTTGTTGTGAGACTCATTCAAAAATGTTAATTTTACAAAAAAAAATCTCGAAAATGAGCTATATAAGCAAACTGACCCAATGAGATACACGTGGCTGAGTATGTACTGAAGCTCACTGCGTGCAAATTCTTTATATTCCCGTTAAAACAACATACTTACAGAGTATGTGTTATGTGCAGATGCAATCATTTTTGGGCATTTTCAGAGTTTTGTTATAACCAATGTATTCTCACAACAAGGTCTCAGAGAGCAGAGAAGCAATATATGTACATTAAAGTATATTTTTTGGCAAAGCTAATAGAATAAATTGGGTGTTTGAATCTCTACCAGCATACAGATGTATGTTCTAGACGCGACTGCGCAGATCTATCTCCCACACACACCATACAAGCGCCTCTCTCCTGGTATACATGTACCTGTCACTTATACCATGCCTGGTACACATGCATATTTTTAATACAGTCTTCGGTACAGATGGGCTCCTCATCAATAAAATCCCTGGTACTCATGTAATTTTCTTCAATGCAATCTTTCATATGTTTCCTGGATGTCATCATAAAATTACTAACCAAAAACATTGGTTTGAATTCCTTTGCTATAACCTGCCTTGAGATCGAACACTTTAGGTTTCATAATGCCCTTGCGAAAGGTAACTCTTAACTTTCTTCCTTCTTTATAGCGCACTGAAGTTAAATATTAATTTATTAAAATAATTCATCATTTGCGGAGCGTATTATTGATTATTGCCATCAATAAGGGGAAAAAAGTTGGTGGTTTTCTTACGCAATGAAGGAAGCTGGGTCTCCCCGACGTATACCTAATAACTTTTAAAATTTACTAGTAAATTATTCCTTAACACTGCACCTCAGTACATGGCTTAAAGAACTGAAAAATGTGTAGAAAAAATTTAGTTTGAAGAATTTAACCAAATGCAAATCGAAAAAATCCTAAACTTAAATAACTTGTACTGATAATCCAACTAAATGAAACTTCTTCAATTGCCAAACTGTTCAGAAGCGCTAAGGAGTCCCCACTTCGAAACTTTTCATTTACTTTAGTCTCATCGAACATTTCTACAAGTGAAAGCGAAGACTGCGACGTCACAACGCAACTTTTCTAGCTTCTGAAAATGAACACTTTTATGTAAAACGACTGACAATATCGTTAGAACGTTGCTCATTATTTGTTCCGCGTAGTTTTTATTTAGTTTCAGGGGATAGTTGAATGATTTACGGTCGTTAATAAGAAATTTTGACCGATGGTTGCTTTCGATCGCAAAGATTGAAGTTGTCCGTGCAATCCAATTCACGCGAATGAACAAGTTGATGATGTTGGCTCGTCCTTGCTCCCCTGCATCTTGATGCGCTGCGGAAATTACTTTTTTTGCGCCAACCGATTAATAGCCTTCATTACAATAAAATTTCAAACCTTAATTCGGCATTCAAACCATAAAAATTAACCCTCTTACAGCCTAATAGCTCGATTGCAGCTACGAAACTCTGTTGCAAATGTACAGCCTCGTTGGAAATGTAAAACCCTGCAACTGCGCAGCCTTACGTCAGCTGTACAACCCTACTGCCGCTTTAAATCTCACTGAATTTGCAATACCTTATTTTAATTTTATAACCCTATTACAGTCGTAGTCTTTCTGTGCAGGCCACTTCTGAGCGTACTGCTATACGAGGTTCTGGGTGATGTTTTGAGAAACATTTTGAGGGCGCCTTCTTAAATATCTGCCATAATTGCACATGCTACAATAATATTAATATGCACACCTAGGCCGCCATAACAACGTCGATAATTTGGACCCTGGTAAAAACAAGAGAGTTTTTCAACTTCAAGAAACGCAATAAGTGAATAGATGAAATGGTTTAAAATTAAGGCTACTAAAACAGTAACATCTTTGGTACACGTCAACCTAGTCTATCACATTCCTGTGGCAACACCGCAGCGTCCGTTGTTGAAATTAAGGTACGTTAGAGCAAAAGTAATCTATATTTCCACGAGGTCACAAACAGATCGCTCGCTCTCCAGTTCCCTTCTGAAATCAAATAAACACAATCAATGCGCCGTTCAAAATTAAACCTAAAAAATTAAATATCATCGGACGTGGTACGTTCAACAGAAAATACACAAACGAAGCTTCGTGTACCAATCAAAAGACAATTGAATAAAAACGAGTACTTGTCGAGTGCACCTGCCGAATACGTATACGCTAGCGTTAACAGTTGTTATTGCCCTACATTTTGACAAGCTCTTATGACGTAAGGAGCACTTGTGTGATAAAAATGAACGTCCGATTTGTGTTCCTCTGCTCATACAATCACGATGACCCGTGCGCTGATGTCTGCATTGAGATCATTTGTTATCAGAAACTCAACACCCGAATTGTTAATCGTGTCTCAACTTCTCTTTCTTATTGCCAAAAAATGTTTTCTATCGAGTTCTGTACAGCTATATTTGGCATTGAACCTCAAGCAAGCATTTCTAGTGCTATATGGAGAGCGCAGACTGCAAACCAATTTACTTGGTTAAATAAAAAGCAACTGTCTCCTCATGACGGAACAAACCCCTGGAGATGCCTGTATCACATAAAAATACATGGCTCGGTGTGTAGGAATATATACGAGCATTAGTTAGTCCCATTAAAATGCTAAGGCTACACATAAGTCTACATTAGCCAAGATTCGGCAAATCAAGCAACTCTATTTCAGCGTCTTCCCTCTCCTCCGGGCGATCAATCCCAGCTTCAGTCAGAGCACCTCTCTTCTCTTCCTCCGTCAGCTCCAAACCTTCTCCTTCCACGTACAATTTGCTCTTTTCTTTGTTGAACCAAGGCGGGGGCTGCGCAGCGTCGGGCAGCAACGCGTCCCCTTGGAACTTCGACGGATCTGGCGACTTTTGTTTGTTTTCGGGATCGCCGGACACAGAAACGTTGTCCGCTGACGAGGCTGGTACGTCGTCCCCAGTGAGGAGGACGGTTGTGTTCGACGACGATTCCTTCAGGAAGTCCCTCCTGAAGGTGCCGCCGGTGCAGGGGCGCCATTGCTCCAGCCCCACCGAACCGACGTAGCACCTGCGAATGCAACCGCAATTACGACCAATGAAAAGTACCTTACCCTGTTTAACTTTTTCGCCCTCTGCATGCATGTTTTTCGCTGCCCAAGTAGTTAAATCGCTTAGGCGGCGAAAAACATGCATGTTCCGGCGAAAAAGTTTGACCGAGTTACATAGCGTCTGCTAATACGAGCGCTGTTATAACCAACGGAGAACACGTTTGGGTTCTGCGACTCTATTGTAAGGCCTAAAAAGAAGCTTTCTTTCTTAGAATATAATGTACAGCAAGGCTGGGAGTGCGGGGTCAGAGAAATAATGAGACCGATCATTGAGCTATCGTTGACTCGATAATGGTCCGTATTTGACTCATCACTGAACTATATCACCCGATTGAGTTCTGAATGGACACGGTTCATCGGAATCCAACACTGACCCATCAGTGACTCATCGGTAACGCACCTCTAACACCTCATACTCAGTGTTCTCTCGGTACCTCGCGGGTCAACTATCGCGGATTCACGACTTCGCGTGTTTCTAAAATATGTGTAATATGGAAAATGTTTGGCGGAGTTTTTGTGTAAAACAAAATCATACAGAAGTAATCATTAGCTTCATCATTTCTTGAGTGTTATTGCTTAACAGTAGTCCGTGTTATTAATGGAGCACTGCACTATAAAGGGTTGGTTGCGGACAGTACATTGAGGGCTTTAAAAGTCCAAATACATCTTAAATAAATACGGTAAATATGCTATCCCTACTTCATTGAAATTCAGTTATCGCCGCCGGTATCGGATCCGACCAACCGCGATAAACAAGGGATCTTTGTAGTGACTTGGTACCACCTGATGTTACTCCATCGTTGACTCCAAATGACGCATTATGTCCCCACCATTGGCCCGTCATTGACCCCAGTTGGCCCATCATTGACCAATTATTGACCCCAAATGACGCATCATGAACCCCACTATCCCGTCATTGACCCCAGTTGACCCATCATTGACCAATTATTGACCCCAAATGACGCATCATGAACCCCACTATCCCGTCATTGACCCCAGTTGACCCATCATTGACCAATTATTGACCCCAAATGACGCATCATGAACCCCACTATCCCGTCATTGACCCCAGTTGACCCATCATTGACCAATTATTGACCCCAAATGACGCATCATGAACCCCACTATCCCGTCATTGACCCCAGTTGACCCCATTGTCCTAGCATCGCCCCACCACCACAGCACAGCCCGGCCAGGACGCACCAGTTGAAAGCCTCGTTGGAGCCGGCGCTGCAGACCTGGTCAGGCCTACAGCAGTAGTCCCACGCTCCCACGGCGTTGGTCTCGCAGTACCAGTAGCCCGCCCGCCGGTCCTCCTGGCAGCGCCGCCCTCCGTAGCACCGCAGCCCCGACACCGTCTCACGTCCCCCCTCCGTCGCCAGCAGCGCACTGAAGCCTGCGAGCAAAAGGCGCACTTTTAAACAATTTTATCCAGTTATTACTACAAGCAATACATCACATTAATCTTTACTTCCAACTATCACACACTCTAGAATTTTCTATATCGTACCCTTTGTTCTTCGGGTGCTTTGGAATTAGTTCGTTTTATATTCTCTACGTTAGTAGGTCTAACGATGGTGTAATAATGGTGCTTGTTGGTGAAAAACAACGAAGGGTACACTAAAAGTACTGAAAAACTTCGGACGATAAAAGCTTAAATGTGAAGGAAAGCAGCAACACATGAGGAAGCCTTTTACAAAAATGAGCTCTCAGCATGCTGGAGCCGACACTCTTAGAGCTATGCGATAAAATTCACGAGCAAACATAGTTCGGCATCGGTAGAAACTCAGCTCGATTTTACGGTTACCCATCGCCAGGTCACCGCGAACCGACAAGCCATGGGCCAAAACATGGGTGACAAAATATATTTTGTACATTCGCTGCATTCTAAGGACCAGTCAATCATATTCGCTACATTCTAAGGACCAGTAAGGCATATTCGCAACATTCTTAGGACCAGTCAAGCATATTCTCTACATTCTAAGGACCAGTCAAGTATATTCGCTACATTCTAAGGACCAGTCAAGCATATTCAATACAATCTAAGGACCAGTCAATCATATTCGCTACATTCTCAGGACCAGTCAAGCATATTCGCTACATTCTAAAGAACAGTCAAGCAAATTCGCAAAATTCTAAGAACCATTCAAGCATATTCACTATATTCTAGGGACCAGTGCCAATTACGTACCAGTAAAGCCACCGTCACATTCCCTGTCGTAGATCCTGCGCTGGAAGACGTCATAGCCGGAGTCGAGCTGCAGGTCGGAGGAGTGGATCCGCGCCACCTCCCGGTCGCTGAGGTAGCAGTTGGGGCGCGTGCGGGACGTGCTGTGGTAGCTGCACACATGGCGGCGGTTACTGAACGGTGGTGATCTTTGTTGGCCACTTTGTTACTACACACGCGATGTACAGTGGTTTTGCTGCTTCTAAACTTAGAGGAATGAGAGAAGTGCCAACTCATTGTGACAAGCGCTGTAACTTTTTACACTGGTGTTCTCTGTTCCTCACTGTCACCAGAGAAGCTTTTTCCACTCTGGAGAAAATGTGGATACACCAAAGTTGCGGGATGCGATTTGAACCAGGATCTTTATTTTATAAAGTGTGATTCTTTGACGACAATTCATATAGAAGAAAAAAAAGAGGTTTCGTATCAGGGTACGGTCGAAAAGTTCATTTTCGGGTAAATCTTTGCATGTGAATTAGTTAATAAAATCGTGCTGAATTTGATGCGCTACCGACAAAGGTAGAGACGATGACTCAGGAACGCAGTTTCTACAACAAATTCTATTGATAAAAACAATTGTACAAGCGCGAGCAAAATTGATGAAGTATAAAATTTAAGTTCAACTTTCATAGCGGAGCTGAATGTCAATCAGACGCTACTATTTATGTTTGATTAATTCTAAAGTACAGGCGGGGTGCGTGCTGGTATCTATGATTATCTAAAGCAACGAGTTGAATTCAAAGCATAATTTGTCTTCTAGTTGTTTTAAAAACAAACTAAACTTTTTCTTGCTCAGGTCTGAGTACAATAGTGTTCACTGGAACATATAATGCTCACCTGAACATATAATGTTCACCTGAACATATAATGTTCACCTGAACATATAATGTTCACCTGAACATATAATGTTCACCTGAACATATAATGTTCACCTGAACATATAGTGTTCACTAGAACATATAATGTTCACCTGAACATATAATGTTAACCTGAACATATAATCTTCACTCGAGCATATAATGTTAATTCGAACACAAATGTTCATGCTCACCCGAACATATAACATTCACTCGCCCTCACTTGAACGCAAAGCTGGTGCAGACAAAGCGACGCGCGTTGTGGCACTTCAGCTTGCATTCGTTGACGTTGAAGACGCGCATGCGGTTGCGCACCACACGCAGGTCCATGCGCGTGTTCGCGCGGGCCAGGCGGTAGCATTCTGGCAGAGGGGCATGTTCAAGATGGAGGATTTTGTGTGGATTAAGAAGGGTTTCATGTTGAAAAAAAGGATTTCAATCGAAAAAAAGGATTTCGCGTGGAAAAAGGAAGGATTTCATGTGAAAAAAAAGGATTTCAAGTGGAAAAAAGAAGGATTTCATGTGGAAAAAAGAAGGGTTTCATGTGGAAAAAGAATTTCATGTTGAAAAAAGATGGATTTCATGTTGAAAAAGAAGGATTTCCTGTTAAAAAAAAAGGATTTCATGTTGAAAAAGAAGGATTTCATGTTAAAAAAAGATGGATTTCATGTTGAAAAAGAAGGATTTCATGTTGAAAAAGAAGGATTTCATGTGGAAAAAGAAGGATTTCATGTGGAAAAAGAAGGATTTCATGTTAAAAAAAGATGGATTTCATGTTGAAAAAGAAGGATTTCATGTTAAAAAAATGGATTTCGTGTTGAAAAAGAAGGATTTCATGTTAAAAAAAGATGGATTTCATGTTCAAAAAGAAGGATTTCATGTTAAAAAAAGATGGATTTCATGTGGAAAAAGAAGGATTTCACATTTAAAAAAAAATTTTGTCGAAAAAGAAGATATGCTTTGTTTTTTACCCCGTGCATTAGATTTTTTTCATCGCAAGTTTCACTTATTTCACAAAAGATTTTACGCGCATTGGTATAGAACTTATTTATTATGTCACAGATTTTACTTCCATTTACCTAATTTCATCGAAAGTTTTCTGATACTAATTTAGACCTCATTTACTTCACCATAGAGTTTACTTGCATTAATATACACCTTAATAACTTTATCACATATTTTACTCACATGATACGGCATTAATTGCTTCATCACAGATTTTACGAAGGAGCATTGAAAAATTGGTAGCTACTTGAAAGAACAGTTTCATTCATATTGACGTTACTTCAATACTATTGCAAACTCTAACACTGCGATTAATTAAAAATTATGATCTTCGTTAAGATCATACTAACCAGTATGATCTTCGTTAAGATATACTGACTAATATGATCTACGCTTAGAGATACTAACCTTCCTTGAAGGCTTCTTGGGAACTACCACCGCTGACGCTGCTGCCCAAATATCCACCGGAACTGGAACTCGATCCACCTCCTATCCCTCCTCCAACAGGCCTGAACCTGTCTCCGTGGTGGGTGCCACCTCCGGCCCCAAAGGCGCCGCCAGATCCAAACCTATCACCTGAGCTCGAGCCAAACCCTGCCGAGCCTGGTCTTGTTCTGCTGCCAGACGTGCCCTGCTGTCCTGGTCTCCTGGATCCCAATCCAAACATGCTGCCGAAATGGTCAGTCGAACAGTTACACACGATAGGAGGCTGCTGGCTTGAAATGGGCTTAAAAGCGCTGTCACTACCTGAATCCCCCGAAAATGACGATGCTTGGTTATGATTAATGAAGGTGTTAGTCGGACGGTGAGTGGTAATTGGCGGGTCATCGAAATTGGAAATTCCGAAGCCACTTTGGGAAGAACCGAAGTTTGATCCAGAAGATTGTGAAGAAGATGAACCAGACTGATTCTTTCTACCGCCTGGGAATGCAAACGCTAAGTTTGGGAAATTTACATCTATAGGCAAAAAAGTGGGTCGTTGTTTATTTGTTTCGCGAGGTTTAGTGTCGTCAGTAGAAGATGGTCTTGAATTAGAATGCGCTGACGAAGGCGTTGATGAATGATCTGGGACTCTAACAAATTTGTGGTCGGCTTGCGAACCAAAAGAGCCTCCGCTTCCATATCGATCGTCCTCATTTTTTTGATCGAAAAGATTTACTCTGTTAAAGTCAACAGTGAATGGTTTTGTGTTGCTGTTCTGGCGATTAGATTGGTCGTCTCTGTCAGATGCTGATGAACTTCCCGGTCGGCGATATCCGTGGTACAGCCCGTACACATCGTCTTGTTGGCTCGAACCATCACTTGGCTTGGGGCGATGAAATATGTTTGGGCTCCCTCTGTTTCTGTGCCTGTCACCATCGCTTGAAGATGTAGGTTTAAATCTATCGCTCGTTTGACCACTACCGCCAGCTTGAACGTTACTTATGGGTCTAAATCTGTCGTTATTAAGTGGATCATCATTGGTGTTGAATTGGTTTGTTGCAGAACTACCGCTCGATATCGGTTTGAATCTGTCATCACTACTGGCCCCGGAAGAAGAAGAAAAGAAGCTACCAAACTGGCTCGCCAAGCTGCCTCCCCTTTGGGAAGTCCCAGAGGTGGCAGGGTTGAAACGAACTGGATCACTTCGAACTGGAATGACACGAGTTGGGTCATTCCTTGTGTTACTTGAGCCGGCGTTGTGAGAGCCTGAAGGAGCATTTATGACGTGTGATGCAACAGTCCACTGATACTTATCATCATCTGCTGGGTCATAGTTGTCTGGTTGTAACCAATAATGTCTATTTTTATTCGTATTTGGGGATGAAAACTGGCCCCCGGTGTTTGAGGTTGAGAGTTTGACAGCGTTGCTTGTGTCAATAATGTTGCTTTGTTCTGAACCAGTCTCATCTCTGTTGGGCACTCTGTGGAATACGACAGAATGGAAGCTGTTTGAGTTATGATCTTTCCTAGGGTCCGCAAACAAATCGGGCAACACCCGATGGAAATTAATTCTATTTTGAGGGTTGTCATTTTTTCGTCTCTCACTGCTTGTAATTATGAAGTGTTGATTGGGTGATCTGTTGTTATTAAGGGGTTGATCCCTCCGACTAGAGATAATCCCGAATGCTGAATCCCCTCGGTCGTTTAAACGGTCGCTTGGGAATCTTGAATTGATGTTGTTCGGACTTTCATTATTTTGTCCACCACCAGAGGATCCACTGGATCCTCCTCCAACTCTGTGAAACTTGACTTCAGTGCGAGGGTTTCCCAGAGGCCCAATGTTACTAGCCGACGGCCATCCACCTCGGTTGGTGTTACTTCTGGTGCCGAAAGGTCGTCGGGTGATGATTGTGTCACTGTTGGTTGTGATGCGCGTGCTCGCTGCATCAGGAGTGATGTTGCTGCTCACCGTGGCCGAGTTGCTCGTGATCAGATGATCAGCGTCGGTGGACGCGATGGTGGTCTGGAGGTTGGCGTTCACAGTCTGCGTCCCTTGGACTCCCAAAGCTTCTGTTCTGATTTCAGATATAGAGCTACTGGACCCACTATGAACCACTGGTTCGCTCACGAAAGGATTTGCATTTCCATGGACGACTTCGTTCAGCCTAGTATCCTGCGGATTGAAGGCCGTGAAGGAGCTGGACGAGAGAACCGCTGTGCCGGTGATGGGTTTCCTGCTAACAGGCGGGCGGCTTGTGCCCCCCTGGTTAGCGGGACTAGCTTTCGTGGACCCAAACTGCGGCACATTGAAGTGTGAACCTGTGTGACCTACGTAAACGTGGGAGTGTGAACCAGATTGGGAAACAGAACCGCCCGAAGAAGCTGGATTTGAAGCCACGCTACTGGGAGACACTGAGTCAACGTTAGTTTGGGGCCAGGCATTGCGCAAGTCCCAGTCCGTGAGCCCACGGTGGGTGGTGGTGCTGGGGCGCGCGTTCAGGTGGTTAGGGGGCAGGGGCCTGCAAGCGGTGAAAGCAATATTTACAGCTCAGTTAAACAAGCTTAAGGAACGGCCGATGTCACAGGCATTTCCCCGGCAACGATAATATCGTGTTAGCATTATTAATGGATTGCAGATTCGCTTAGCAATATTAACAGCAATGTGTCAGAAAAATGTACTGTGCTTGTCTGTCATTCTCCGCCGTGTCAAATTGTGAATCTTCTATGGAAAATTTTCTCTCCCTCGTTTAGTGGCTCTTGTTTGTGTTTATTCAAGATGAATAATACGTGATGAATATCGCAGCACTCATTCTCCTCATAATAGATTCTATACTTACAGTAAATCAATGCAAAAACTTCAAAACTTCAATATCTATGCTGGGTGTTACTTTTGTTAATGACTTATTACTAAATTTAATTCGATAAACATTTCACTTTGAACAGAAACTTTTTTGAATTTTTAGACGACCCAGGAATACAGCAACTGTTGTACACACTAAATAATTTTGTTATTTATGTGATTATCATTATCGATTTCAGAAGGGAATACATTTCTCTTCGAATTACATCTTCATTTGTTCAATATTATCATTTGCTCCAAGCATTGAACTATTCCCCTCACCTAACAAAAGTTTAGGCCGTAGATTTTTCCAAGTGACCGACAAGGAAATTGCCAACCAGCAGTTCTAGATCGACACGACAAGAGAGATACTGTGTGTTGTGTAAGCGCCGAGTGGAAGCATAAAATATATATTATATATTGCTATTAAAGCTATTTACACATGTTAAAAATTACAAAATTGTCAAGGTGAGTATTCATCTACATAAAGTTCAATTATATACAGAGTATTAACAGTTTATAGAGTGCAGACTGTATACTATAGAAAATTAAGATGTATTTCAGAATAAGTATGTTAGAATATATAATACATAGGAACTTAAAAGGCAAGTTTAAGACAAGCACGAAAAGTATGTTATTATTTACAATTGAGATATGGAAATACTTGATATATGTTATATCGAGGTGCAAGAAGATGATATGTTTGGCACACCACTGGAAACTGGTTAACATAGGGATTTAGAGTCTAATCGGAGCATGCATTTGTTACTTAAAAAAAATCCGTCCTTCATTATTTCAGCTCTTCCGACGAACGGTGGCTAGAAAGCGGGACAAAAGAAATTTAACTCTAGATTTTTTTTTTACAATCACATCATAAAATTTTAAAAGTTATATAGACATGCAAAGCCATTATATTGCAAGTTGTACTCTTTATATTCTTCATCAATGCGCAGGTGCCAAATGTAAATTTCCCTAGACCGTACATTACATTTATAAGCCCTGCAAACCAGTCATTTTTTTCACCCTAATAGTTAAACCTCTATCTCACTTGAAGAATCTCAAGATATCTTTTTTTAATCTCGCAGTTTAATTCAAGGATTGCAAATTAATCTCACCATATTGTTTTAATTTGACATCACGAATGAAGTTCAACTATCTACGTAAGTCCTATTCACATCACAATCTCTCTTCATTCAAATCCGAATATTGACTTCTCGATATCTCTTTTGAATCTCACAAACCCATTCATACCACCATTTTCAGCGGGATACCATCATTCAACGTGAACCTAATTTTTCTGTTTGTATCCTGATATTTTGTTGAAATGCCATCGTCACATTTACATCTCACAGATTCATTCAAATCCCAGCATTCCAGTAAAATCCCACCGCCATTCAAATCTCACTATTCTATTCAAATTTCACCATCCCTT
The DNA here is from genome assembly GCA_030386875.1 of Morinoia aosen. Taxonomy (NCBI): domain Eukaryota; kingdom Metazoa; phylum Arthropoda; class Malacostraca; order Amphipoda; family Talitridae; genus Morinoia; species Morinoia aosen. Next base: position 9,586,088 of record CM059568.1, on the reverse strand, counting down.
CTAAACATGAACATTTCGTTAAAACCCCGATATCCCATTTAAACTCGATCATACCATTCAAACCCCATCTTCAACATTGGTAATTGGCAATAGACTGAAGCCTGGTTATGAATCATAATTTACCTCACGTTTTCTTAACGTTTGACATTAGTTACAATCGAAGTTTTTTATTTTTTACTAGTCAACTCGATCACAATACACCCAATACTCAATTTCTGGAACGTAAGGTCATTTAATATTGATATTTGATTCACTTCAACATGGTATCATGAGAATTTTGATATTCAATTCAATTCATTTTAATTCAATTGCGAAAATTTAAATCATTTCAAGTTAATAAACTATATTTTTGTGATTGCCTTGCAATTTAAGTGACATTAATGTAGGACGTTCCAACTCCAAAACTGACCATTTCTCCACAATTAAGCTTTATTATGTGCTCAAGTAACTTTGATATTCGGCACGGTACCGATGTACTTTGTATCGTGATGCCCCGAGTCGAGAAGCTATCAGGGTATTTCTTGGAATATTGGCTTTCCCATTTTAGTTCTCCTCTTCAATGGAAAAAACCTCCTACATTTCTGAACAAACAACCTTTTTTCTCCAGTGTTTCTTTGACCCCCAACCTTTCTTGACCACCAAACTTTCTTGACCACCAAACTTTCTTGACCACTAACCTTCTTTGACTACCAACCTTTCTTGACCGCCGACCTACAGTTCTTAACCACCAACTATTCGTGACGAACATCTTCCCTAGACGACACACTTTCATTGCCCACCAACTTTTGATGATCACGAACCTTCCTTCACAGTCCCTGCCCAGCTTGGTCCTCTCGTAGAAGTCGAAGTCGTTGTCCACATGGAAGACTCTCTCGTCATCCAAGTCTGCCCCGTACGTGTCCTGGAGACTCAACTCGCAGTTGGGCTTGCTGCCGAAGACGCCTTCAGATCGGTACCTAGACACACAACTCCGATTTAAGAGATCGTCAAGGAAGAAAGGATGTTTTATTCCAATCAAGCCCGATACATATCTTGTACATTAGTTTTTCAAATGCCCATATATAACTAGCATCAGAATGCAGTGACGGTTGCCCCCCGGTCAAGCCGGTACTCATTTCCGACACCTAGGCATAGTGGGAAATTGTGGCTGAGTTCTCTCTTTTCCCAACGGGGAGAGTCACCGGGCGACAATGCCAGGATTCGAACTATCGAATCTTCCCGCAAAAGGCGTGCGCTCTAAACCACTCGGCTACGGTGACAAGCCAATAAGTCTTTCTCTCTTCTCTGCTTATTATCATCATTAATGGAGCTAATTTGCTCGGGTAAAAACAACGCGGTCACAGGATTGGACTATATCATATTCTCTCGTTAGAAGTTATGGTACTCCTGTTAGAAATTTATTAGTACTATGGGCCATTGTTCTTTCTTTTTCACTGTCATTCTCATACGCTCTTCATTCATGCACATTGTTAAAATTACATCTATCATGGGAATCCCTAAATCTATACAAAGATTCTCAGAACAAACATACTACAAGACTACTCCGATGGTAAAATTGAAATCAGAATAAAAATTATCCATTCTGCATCAATAGGAGCATTTCGCATATCCCAATAGAACAAACAGCATCAATCTGGACAAATACGAGCACCTCGCTATACAAGAGGACAAATCGCATCATTCTGCATCAATAAGAGCACCTCACTACACACATAGGACAAACTGCATCATTCTGCACTCACAGGAACACGTCGAACAGTTCGCCTCACCTGAAATTGAAGCCCCTGCAAGTGAAATCTTTGGCGATGGCGCACTGGTGCTCGCACTCGGCCCGGTCCGGTGTGGTGACCCGCCCTTGTACGAACAGACGTGCGATGCGCGTGCGCGTGCGCACCAGACGATAGCAGCCGCTCCCTGCACGCGTGTCTCTTGGTTAGTGACCCACACATGTTCCAAACTTAATTTCTTTGAGGCTTTGGGAAGATAGAAATGAGACATGCGGGTTGGGTTGTGACCTAACTCACGGTTTATGAAGTCGTTCTTTAGATGAATTGTGAAGAGTGTCTGTCAATCAAATGGCTATCAATCTCAGCGGTAAACTATTCAGTTTTTAAAAAAATAAAAATTCCACAAACTGATGATGCCTTTTAGTCAAACCAGATTGCGCAACTTCTGAATGCCTGTCAAGAATGATAAAAAGTTATTGAAAAACATTCCTCAAAAATTTAAACAGCTTGTGAAATACAACCTGCATTCCATGTTGACAGAATTGAACTTGCCAAATGAGGAGATTTACGATAGCGAAAATCAGGAAACTGATACAAAAGGAATGGCCTGCAGAATTTTTGGTGTCATCTTTAATCGATGATCCCAAATGCTGTCGCACATAAAAGTTCGGTAAAATAGAAAAGTATTAAGGAAAGTCTTGCACATAAATACTAAACTTATGACATAAACGTCTTTGCCACAGTCTTAGTTTTTGTCATCACCTACGGAAGATGATATACGTGGCATCACACATTACTCTCGAAGAAAGCATAAGTATCTTTACGCGCCAAAAATTGTTAACAAGTGTTTCACACAGGAAAAGGTTTGTTTTCTCATGAAAATTTCCCCAGGAACTCGACTGCGTATGAATAACATACACAAACTTCAGACTGCTATTCTGCCATTAGATCTGCTATTCAATCAATTCAATTTCTGCTATTCAATCCGAGAAATTTTATTCCTTTGCATAAAAACGAACATAGGGTAATATCCAAACATACGCTGGCGGAAAATCCCTGTTCAAGAATCATAAACACGTACCAAATTGAAAACAGGAATAACGCAATTAAACTCTCTGCAGGAGCTTCGAATGCCTGAGTTTCAGGGGTCTTTCTAGGAAGACCTTCAAGAAACTCATTAAATGACAGAGGGGACGAATATTTCTGGCATGAAAATTGGTGCCTTTATTGAGGGGGAAGAGGGTTGGGGTTAATCAATTTAACTGTTCAAATGGTATGCAGGTGGGGAGGAGTTCTGGTTGTGTTGGGGGTTACAGTTATGTTGGGGTTTGTGGTTTTGATGGGAATTATGGCTGTGTTGGGGTTGTAGTTGAGATGTGCATTATAGTTGAGATCTGATGTTATGTTTGTTATGTAGGGTTGTGATTGAAATGTATAGGGCTATGGTTGTGATGTGGGGTTATGGTTGTGATGAGGGGTTATAATTGTAATGTGGGGTTATGGTTGTGATGAGGGGTAATAATTGTAATGTGGGGTTATGGTTGTGATGTGGGGTTATGGTTTTAATGAAGAGATATAATTGTAATGGGGGTTATAATTGGGATGTCGGGCTAGAGAGAGTTATGAAAAGGAAATGATGATATGCAATGCTTGGAATCATATTCCGAAGAATATATTCGATTTACATTTGTATCATTCAAAATATTTCATTTTGAACAGATACGAAACATACTGACAAACAGATAAACGATTTGAATATGTCATTCAAAGACAACATAAAAAATCCATTATGTTCTTTTAAAAATCAAAATGAATTATAAAAGAGATCATTCAACATATAACTGAACTTTAATTCTTTTTGTTGACGCAACAAAAATCGATGGTTTCCAAATAGCGAAGACCCAAATTCAGCGTGAATTGAAATACAAGGAATTAAAGGAGCAGTCTTATAAATCTAATGTAAATGCAGCAAATTTGGTCACTTAACGAATATCAAGCTGAATAAATTATTTTCCAAAATACGCTAAATTTTAAATAAATAAATTATTTTCCAAAATATTTTCCAAAATAAATTATTTTCCAAAATGTGCTGAATTTTTAGACTGAGTAAACGTCAACGCTGCGGAATACGTTCCCTATTTTTTGTTTCATTTTATTTTTCCTTTACTCTCAATGACTGTTGCTTTGCTCCATCTTTTCTTTTTAAATACTTATTATATAAGTTCTAAAGTTCTATTTTCTCCATTTTATTTATATTTTCCCTTATGTCTTTTATCCCCATTTTTGACCTCCACATGCGTTAATTTCACACAAACATGCGCCCACAACACAGAACGTCATATTACAAACTTAGGATGAGTAATTCAAGAAAAAAGAAAAAAATACCTATAGTTTATTAAGCTTTATAAGATGTCCCTCCAAAATTTAAGGGAAAATAAACGTCGATTCAATAATATATTGAAAATATTAGTTTTCGTTCAACAATTATAAAAATAATAATATTATGACTTCTATTCTGAACCCTGTGGTCGCTGAGGTGTCACAACTATTAGCTAACTACCGCCAGGGGGCGCATCAATTTGTACGTTATAATTAATTCAAGGTCTAACAGTGTGTATTTTGCGTGCGTTAATCTTCTTTCTTAATCTTCTTTAATCTTAATTCTGAGGCAATCGGCGGGGCTGCCGATATTGTCTGATGACAATATTTTCTGAACGATAACAGTGAAATAAAATTCCGTCTGAATGATGACAATGGAATAAAATTTTACCCAAGGATAAAAATGGAATGAAATTTTACCTAAGGATAAAAATAGAATAAAATTTTACCCAAGGATAAAAATGGAATAAAATTTCGTCTAAACGATAACAGCGAAGCAGAACACGGTTCAAGTGATCGCAATGAGCCAGAGTAAAATAAAATTGTAACATTAACTCTTTATTCCTGGAAATTTATCGTAAGGAAAAAAATGGTTTATAAGACATTCCACTTGAAACTTAAAAGTTGTTTACCCATTGTAAAGCGCCAGAATGAAAATTTTCTTTTTTGACTAACACACGGCTAACGGCGGCCCGGAAGCAGCTGAAAAATGGCACCAATTTTCAATAAAAATAATTCAGTCTTTGTTCTTGAAATACAATTCGTTGATATTGATCAAAATTCAGTCCGATGTTATCCTGACGCAAAATTCAGTCCGATGTTATCCTGACGCAAAATTCAGTCCGATGTTATCCTGACGCAAAATTCAGTCCGATGTTATCCTGACGCAAAAATCAAGGAATCGGAGGAAAACAAGGCACGTCTTAAAATCATTTCGTCAAAACAATTTCCCTGAGCACGTCACAACCCTGACATACAAACACGAACCCTATTTTCAAGGCAGGAGATACACTGGGTAATTGTTTAATAGCTCCACCTAACTACATAATCGCGCTTCATCGTAACAAAAGCTTCGTACACGACTTCAGTGATGGGAGACTCAGGTTATTTGCACGTGTGGGAGGAGAGGAAAGTTTGCTTTGAATGTTCCTTGCACGGAATTCAGTGAAGGAATCAAGCTGTGAAAACCAAAATAAAATTCAGCGTCGGGATTTATTTGAAGTGTTTCCCTGACAGTCGAATGTCACGCAGCTGTCACGCAGGCTGTCACGCAGCTGTCACGCAGCTGTCACTGAGGTTATAATAATGAGGCCAATGATTTTCGGTCCGGAGTTCAGCGCCCTGGGTTACGACAACAGGGAGAGGAATTCCAGCCTCTCCGCCTACGGCCTCCCGACATTGTGTTTAGGATTCCCTCGACGCACTGACTAAGAGAAACTCATGGTGATGATGCAAGAATCAGCTCAGTTCTTCAAGAAGGATGCAACAAAGTACATTTTCGCCATAATTTGATGGAGGCTAGAGAATCACAGACACTATCTCGACGGACTGATGGTGGATAGAAAATCACGGGCATTATCTTAACAGTTCGATCAACGATATAGAATCATAGATATTATCATGAGGTTTAATGAAGGACAGAAAATCACGGACACTATATCAACATTTTGACGGAGGATAAAGATAAAGGCTAGAGTGTCACGAACATTTACAACTTGAGGATAAAGATGTACATTAATACAACAACTCAACAGAGAAACACAGGAGGCCTTGGGCCGGCGTTTAACATCCACACTTCCTGCTCAGTTCCCCCAGTCAAGGGGCACTAATGACAACCTTCCTCTGCCCTAATTACCTTCTTCTTCATAAAAATAACCCATCCGCAGGCCCGTGGGAAGGGGTAATCATGACCTCTCATACCACGACCCTCGTTATACATAGGCAACAAATACAAAGGTTATAACATAGGCAACGAATGCAGCGGCTGCCGGAAGACAAGATTTTGACGCAACGATGACTAGCGCTTCATTATTTATGCAATGCAGATTGTGATTGAGAGATTGCTGTTCATGGCGCTGGTTCAGGTTAGAAGAACGTGGTGATTAGGTGACATCACCCTGAGCCTTCGCTTTGATTTTAGCTTCAAGATATGATTTTAGTTTATGCTTTTTGTTCGTTGAAGCGGGAATTTAGGGTATTTTTTTTCGGGTGTTTCGTGGCATGGCGCTCATGGTTAAAATTTCTGAATTTTTCCACGTGAAATAACTGATAGAAATTATGGTGGGAGCAATTCCCCTCTACAAATAAAGCAATTTGTTTCTTGCTTGCCTGCGTGCTTGCTTGATTGCTTACAAACCTTACATGCTCGCTTGCTTGATTAGTAGCTCGATTGCTCGCTTACTTCCTTGCTTCCTTGCTTGCTTGCTTGTCTGCTTGTAAATTTGATATTAATTAATATCATAGGGGACAATTTATATGCGTCATCAAAGATAACGCACATAAATGCAGTGAGAAGAGCGGCAGCTTAAAGCATGCCTTAAAATAAATTTTGTCTCAACATTTCGCCCATTTAGCAACGCTGAATTGTTTTCTTTAGCAGTGCTGCAAGCGACCGGAATTGACTGAGAGGGCAGAATGTTTTTTGTTGAAGTTACGCACTGACTTCTACAGGAGGGATGATTTCCTCCAGTAGGACTCCTTCTATTAAGATACCCTCCTGTGGGAGTCTCTTTAATAAGAGTTCCTTCAGCAGGATCCCATACAGTAGAACTCCCTCCAATAAGGCTCCGTCCAGCAGGAATCCCTTCAGTAGCACTCCTTCCAGAAGAAACTGCCTCTGGTAGGTATACCTTCAGTAGAGCTCCCTCCAATAAGGCTCCTTCAGTAGGACTCCTTTCAGCAAAACCCCCTTCAGTAGTACACATTTCCTACACCAATAACTCCGCAACATTTGACAAGATCCCTGAACCATCATATTTACCACTAAAAACAAGCAGCCCCAATAAGTGTGTGGAGAACCCACCAGATACCTAACTCCATGACAGGATCACACACACACACACAGATGATGGAGCAAAAGCAAGCTCGCAGTGTCGACACAGGCGGCGCACGTCGAGCTGTCACGAGATGCATGACGAGCATCCCTCACGTGACGGCACCACACACACCCTAGGCCTGCGCCACACTCGCCCTGGCGCGCCTATATCGCTTTGTGGGAATGAACAAATTCTCTGCGTGAAGTGTTGCCCGCTGTATTGCTCGCTGTGTTGCCCGCCGTGTTGCCCGCTGTGCTGCCCGCCGCGTGGGGCGTTACTCGCTGTGTTGCCCGCCGTGTGGGGCATTGCTCGCTGTGTTGCCCGCCGTGTGGGGTGTTGCCCGATGTGTTGCCCGCCGTGTTGTCCACCGTGTTAGCCGCTGTAGTGCTCACAATGTTGTCCGTTGTGTTGCCCGCCGTGTTGTCCACCGTGTTAGCCGCTGTAGTGCTCACAATGTTGTCCGTTGTGTTGCCCGCCGTGTTGTCCACCGTGTTAGCCGCTGTAGTACTCACAATGTTGTCCGTTGTGTTGCCCGCCGTGTTATCTACCGTGTTACCCGCTGTAGTGCTTATAGTGTTGCCCGTTGTGTTGCTCGCCGTGTTGTCCACCGTGTTACCCGCTGTAGTGCTCATAGTGTTGCCCGTTGTGGTGCCCGCTCGTAAATTTAACACATACAATACATAACACAACAATACATGCAATACAAACGTTTGTATAGACCTCCTTGAAATTGAATGCCATGCTGCTTGCCAAAAAATTTTGAGCGCCTGAATGCAAAGTTCTTTTATCGTCTGATCATCACTCCGAGAAAATAAAAAAATATACCGTATGATTATGACCCAAAAACTGAAACCTCACTTTGTATAGGCCTAGCAGCATTTGCGTTTTCACTTCCTGCAAGGACACTCTCATGGTACAGAACTAGAACTCGGCGCGCTGAGTATGTGGGAGTTGCCCAAGAAACATTTAGCGTGGGCGTCGCCGAGCAGATATTCATTGCACGTAAAACTGGTCGATTTTCTTGGTTCTGCTACGTGTGGTAGCATCAGGCACACTTTATTGATATTTCTATACCTTTAGATCCTCTATGATGATAATTTAAAAGCCAATCCTGGCATCAGAAACACTTTGTCTGATGGACTTGGCACACTTAATCTCTTGATGGTACGTAGAGAGTTGAAACTCTTGAAGCAGTCAACAAGGTATTTCTTTCGCAGTCTCTATTCCAGCAAAACTTTGCCACCTGTGAACACTGCAGCAAATAGCGTTTGCATCTGTTCACAATTCGATACTTCTTTAAGTTACAGTAATACCAGAATTTAAACGTGTTAATAATCTTTCTTCTCGATCACCGAAATCATAAAAGGTTCTTTTACTCTTAAGCACATATGTTTACATAATGACGACAAGGTTTTTGCATAACAAGATAATAAACGATAGGTTTCCTTCGTGCAAACTTAGAGAACAATTTTTCGACTTTATTTCTTTCATTCTTTCTCATCTTTTTTCGATGATCGAGATATTCGTAGAAAATATACATGATATCAATGACCCTCGCATTAGTATTCGTTAACTGACAGCTAAGCTTTGCATTCCACGCAGTCGAGCTAAAAGTTGTGTGCACCGATCAAAGTTTTTGAAGAGTTCCAAGTTTTCAATTAAATTACATTCTGTGTTTCACAACGACCGCTGTGTGACGCAACTGTATGAGTACAATCCAAACCCGGCGCTCGTTACATCTAAAGATCACATGCGGTGCATCAGAGAAAACATTCTATAAGTAGAACAACGTTCTGCACTTGAAAAACATTTTATATGTGAAAGAACATATTCTGTGAGTGAAAGATAACATTATGCACGCGAAAGACACCATTCTGTATTTGAACAATTCACTGCATGTAAAATTCAACGTTGTGCGCGTGAAAATGATACTCGTATTTTTCAATTCGAAAATGAAATTATGCTCGGAAATAGCGGAATTCTGCGCACGGAAGTTCACCAAAGCAAATTCGCAACATGTTTCTGCACGATTAGATTAGGCTTCAGAGCGTAAGTGTCGCAAGTAGTACACAAGAGAGCGACACTAGGAAAAATGATCTCCCATCATGTACTCCACTTACCTGGTCAATATCGCAAGCATTTGCTACATTTCCGTGCATGTGGAGTAAGAACATGAAAAGCAGCACAACGCGCGTGCCGTGACAGCGAGTAACGCTCCACACACCCACGCGTAACTTACAGTTAGTCACACTCGCTCATTTTATCTCGAGCGGACCCGGAGGCGCACACCTCAGTTCCGGAGGAACGGAACTGGTCTCTCGGCTCCTGGGAAGCGGGGCCGTCTTCCCTCCGCGCCGTCATGGCGCTTGTGTCTTCGGTTAGCGGGCTCGAATTTTGGTCGTGTAGAGTTGTAGTTTAGCTCTTCTGTTAGTGTTGTGGCTTTTATCTTAGTTCTTCTGCTAGTGTTGTGGCTTTTATCTTAGTTCTTCTGTTAGTGTTCTGGCTTTTATCTTAGTTCTTCTGTTAGTGTTGTGGCTTTTATCTTAGTTCTTCTGCTAGTGTTGTGGCTTTTATCTTAGTCCTTCTGTTAGTGTTGTGGCTTTTATCTCAGTTCTTTTGCTAGTGTTGTGGCTTTTATCTTAGTTCTTCTGTTAGTGTTGTGGCTTTTATCTTAGTTCCTCTGCTAGTGTTGTGGCTTTTATCTTAGTTCTTCTGTTAGTGTTGTGGCTTTTATCTCAGTTCTTTTGCTAGTGTTGTGGCTTTTATCTTAGTTCTTCTGCTAGTGTTCTGGCTTTTATCTTAGTTCTTCTGTTAGTGTTGTGGCTTTTATCTTAGTTCTTCTGTTAGTGTTGTGGCTTTTATCTTAGTTCTTCTGTTAGTGTTGTGGCTTTTATCTTAGTTCTTCTGTTAGTGTTGTGGCTTTTATCTTAGTTCTTTTGTTAGTGTTGTGGCTTTTATCTTAGTTCTTCTGTTAGTGTTGTGGCTTTTATCTTATTTCTTCTGTTAGTGTTGTGGCTTTTATCTTAGTTCTTCTGTTAGTGTTCTGGCTTTTATCTTAGTTCTTCTGTTAGTGTTCTGGCTTTTATCTTAGTTCTTCTGTTAGTGTTGTGGCTTTTATCTTAGTTCTTCTGTTAGTGTTGTGGCTTTTATCTTAGTTCTTTTGTTAGTGTTGTGGCTTTTACCTTAGTTCTTCTGTTAGTGTTGTGGCTTTTATCTTAGTTCTTCTGTTAGTGTTCTGGCTTTTATCTTAGTTCTTCTGCTAGTGTTCTGGCTTTTATCTTAGTTCTTCTGTTAGTGTTCTGGCTTTTATCTTAGTTCTTCTGTTAGTGTTCTGGCTTTTACCTTAGTTCTTCTGTTAGTGTTGTGGCTTTTATCTTAGTTCTTCTGTTAGTGTTCTGGCTTTTACCTTAGTTCTTCTGTTAGTGTTGTGGCTTTTATCTTAGTTCTTTTGTTAGTGTTGTGGCTTTTATCTTAGTTCTTCTGCTAGTGTTGTGGCTTTTATCCTAGTTCTTCTGCTAGTGTTCTGGCTTTTATCTTAGTTCTTCTGTTAGTGTTCTGGCTTTTATCTTAGCTCTTCTGTTAGTGTTCTGGCTTTTACCTTAGTTCTTCTGTTAGTGTTGTGGCTTTTATCTTAGTTCTTCTGTTAGTGTTCTGGCTTTTATCTTAGTTCTTCTGCTAGTGTTCTGGCTTTTATCTTAGTTCTTCTGTTAGTGTTCTGGCTTTTATCTTAGTTCTTCTGTTAGTGTTCTGGCTTTTACCTTAGTTCTTCTGTTAGTGTTGTGGCTTTTATCTTAGTTCTTCTGTTAGTGTTGTGGCTTTTATCTTAGTTCTTCTGTTAGTGTTGTGGCTTTTATCTTAGTTCTTTTGTTAGTGTTGTGGCTTTTATCTTAGTTCTTCTGTTAGTGTTGTGGCTTTTATCTTATTTCTTCTGTTAGTGTTGTGGCTTTTATCTTAGTTCTTCTGTTAGTGTTGTGGCTTTTATCTTATTTCTTCTGTTAGTGTTGTGGCTTTTATCTTAGTTCTTCTGTTAGTGTTGTGGCTTTTATCTTAGTTCTTCTGTTAGTGTTGTGGCTTTTATCTTAGTTCTTCTGTTAGTGTTGTGGCTTTTATCTTAGTTCTTCTGTTAGTGTTGTGGCTTTTATCTTATTTCTTCTGTTAGTGTTGTGGCTTTTACCTTAGTTCTTCTGTTAGTGTTGTGGCTTTTATCTTAGTTCTTCTGTTAGTGTTGTGGCTTTTATCTTAGTTCTTCTGTTAGTGTTGTGGCTTTTATCTTATTTCTTCTGTTAGTGTTGTGGCTTTTATCTTAGTTCTTCTGTTAGTGTTGTGGCTTTTATCTTATTTCTTCTGTTAGTGTTGTGGCTTTTATCTTAGTTCTTCTGTTAGTGTTGTGGCTTTTATCTTAGTTCTTCTGTTAGTGTTGTGGCTTTTATCTTAGTTCTTCTGTTAGTGTTGTGGCTTTTATCTTAGTTCTTCTGCTGTGTTGAGCTGAGGCTAAAGTTTAGCTCTTCTTTCAGTGTTACGTTGTGACAAATTTTAGTGAGTATTTCTTCCATTGTTGCGTTATTTAGAAATTTAGTTCAGTTTGTCTGTTCATGAAACACTAATAAAATTTTAGCTGCAGATATAAAAGAAAAATTATTTTCATTACCGCAGGGCATTTTTGCTGGCAAAACTGCATCGCTTGAAAAACATTTGGTCTGTGCATTATGCATCCCATCTTCAGCATGTAGCGTGAAGTTCTTCTAATTTCCAGATTCTAAAACTTCTGAATTTCCAGATTCTGAATTGATTGATGAAATTGATTCTGAATTTCCAGATTCTGATTTTTTGTATTCGCTCAACTCATGAAATTTTTGGCATGAAATTATCGTTTGGAGTCTCAACTAGCACCAGAGTTTAAGACTTAAACTTCGTGCATCATTTTTGTTGGAAATAAACTGCTTTTCTTTTCTTTTCTTTCATTCAAAGCTGAGAGAGAGCCGCAGGGATCTTGAACATCAGCTTTACAGACCTGCAGGTGTGTAGGTCTGCAGGTCTGCAACCAGAGTGTGGTCGTGTAGCGCGGTTGTAGCAGCCAGTCTGCCGCGCGCAGCGAACACCGTCGATCCAAGGTACTGATTTAACACGTGTACTGTCCTGTAACATGTAGTAACGCTACACGCCACACATGAACAATGCTTACACAGTGCCTCATGACTACATTGTATAGGCCTACAGGAGGATGATGTTAGCTACGTCGAAACATTGCATTTTATAATTAGACAGAAATATAAATTTTAAGAAATTGCTGTGCTTTAGTACAAAAATGCAAGGAGCATTCCTGAACCAACTTACGCGTGAAGGAATTAAACTATTTCCTAAGGCTGAAGTTAGAAAAGACTATATTGATGCTTAAAACGTGTTCGCTAGTGTATTTGGATTGGCATGTGCGTGTGTGCTTGTGTGAATTTGGAGTATGCTTTTGTCTGTGTATGAAAGAATACAAATTAGGGTTCTTAGACATTCAGAGAATTTTGAGGAGCACATATGTTTTTCATTGAGATTTAAAAAAAATCAATTTCTCTCTTGTTTCAGCACTGATGAAAAATTTGAATTCCAAAACGTTTGCGATAAATTTAATGTTCGTTTTTACTCTGGTTCCGCTTTTTATTCTACGAGTAAGATTCTTGACGAATAGCCCTATTGGAAATATAGATTGATGGCTATTAAAATAAACACAAAACCATCGGTCATCGTAAGAAAAAAGTTATTCAACAGCAGTTTTTCACCGAGATGATTGTATGTGCACTGAACAAACTTCTCTTGAGCCATGCAGAAATTTTTTCCGAACTCACGGAATGAGTTTATGAAGTTCGTGTAATAATGCTAATTCAAGTGAGATGCCGGCATTATCATTGAAACATTTGCAAATAAATAGAGACACCAGCCTTCAAATGCACGGACAACATTGCATGACGTTACAGTCTTGACGTGCTACAAAATAAAATCGCACGACGTAGTTTTTCAACCACAGCAGTTACACCACACTTCAAACCACTGTAGTAACACCACTTTTGAAACTACAACAATAACACCACATTTTGAACTACATACTCTCTCTTATCACCTATATTTTACAAGAAAATCATACATATTTTCGAGAGCAGGATGAATTTTTTATTTGAGATCGACAGATTAAGAAGGACGGGAGATACTTTACGCGCGTTACCTGTTCTGCACGTTCGCATAGAGCAAGGATTTCATGAACAAAATACGCGCAGCACAACGCAACGAAACTCCATGGAAAAGTTCAGTAGCTTCAAGCCAAATTTTCTACTGATTTACGTTCACTGAGAAGTTACGTGGCCAATTGTACCGCTACGACCATGTAAATTGGGGAAAATTGAGCCCTTGATGAGGGAACGTAAGTCCTGACTGTAAGTCCGCGAAATGCACGACGTTAACGTGGCTGCGCAAAAATGTCCACTTTACCGCAGTTAAGAAGCACGACGTCGACGTGGCTGCGCAAAAATCTCCAACTTACCACAAAAACTGCTTGCGACGACAGTGTGCTTTGTGAAACTGCGCAGATCGGCGCAGCCACACGGCAGCCACGGCCGCCGTCTGTGGTGCTGCCGCCGCCTTCCGCAGCTCGAACGTCCCTGCGCTGAACTGCGCCGGTAATGGCGGCAATTTTCAGCCGTAAATATACGAAAAAAAAATTTCTAGCAAAACAATTTCCTAGTGCACTTTAATGTCACATATACTGAATGTATAAATGTACATTTATAATCGGTTATGAAGAGAAATGTATGCACTCATTCATGAACACCTACGAATTATTACAATAGATGTATAAAAGAGGGCTAGAACTTAGTTCCTGCCCCACAACACTGAGAACCAGTACCAGCGCCAGTGCCAGTACCAGTACAAGTAATACTACCAATACAATCATTGGTACCAGTACCAGTAATACTACCAGTACTATCATCAACACCAGTACCTGCACCAGTACCAGGAAGTACACAACGCGGCCTCCACACCAGCGAGTGTGGGAGAGAGCCGGCCAGTTTTCACAGGATTGCTGAAATGTGCGCAAGAAATTGATGGCAATGATCTGTATCGCGACAATCGGATAGTTCCTAGTCGCGTTGCTCGTCTGGTGCCTCAATTGAGACTAGTTTTGTTACTTGAAATTAATATCTAAAATGTTTAAATTCACTTACTGGACACCTCTCGCTTCAATGTGCATTGCAGAGATTATGGCTGTCATCTAAAAGCGCTCCCTTTATAGATTACATTAACCCCAAATTGAGTGTCACATAGACTGCGTCGGCCTTTTAAAATGCATTGCATTCATAAATTATTTCAACCCTTTTTTAAATGTGCAATAGATTATGTCAACCCTTTATTCAGCGTCACATCGATTATGTCAACCTCTTATTCAGCGTCACATCGATTATGTCAAGCTCTTATTCAGCGTCACATAGATAATGTCAACCTCTTATTCAGTGTTAAATAGATAATGTCAACCTCTTATTCAGTGTTAAATAGATAATGTCAACCTCTTATTCAGTGTTAAATAGATAATGTCAACCTCTTATTCAGTGTCACATAGATTATGTCAACCTCTTATTCTGTGTTAAATAGATAATGTCAACCTCTTATTCAGTGTCACATAGATTATTTCAACCAATTCAATTCGGTGTCACATAGATTATGTCAACCTCTCATTCAGTGTCACATAGATTATGTCAACCTCTCATTTAGTGTCGCATAGATTATGTCAACCTCTTATTCAGTGTCACATAGATTATGTCAACCTCTTATTCAGTGTCACATAGATTATGTCAACCTCTCATTCAGTGTCACATAGATTATGTCAACCTCTTATTCAGTGTTAAATAGATAATGTCAACCTCTCATTCAGTGTCACATAGATTATGTCAACCTCTCATTCAGTGTCACATAGATTATGTCAACCTCTTATTCAGTGTTAAATAGATAATGTCAACCTCTCATTCAGTGTCACACAGATTATGTCAACCTCTCATTCAGTGTCACATAGATTATGTCAACCTCTTATTCAGTGTTACATAGATTATGTCAACCTCTCATTCAGTGTCACATAGATTATGTCAACCTCTCATTCAGTGTCACATAGGTAATGTCAACCTCTTATTCAGTGTCACATAGATTATGTCAACCTCTTATTCAGTGTTAAATAGATAATGTCAACCTCTTATTCAGTGTCACATAGATTATTTCAACCAATTCAATTCGGTGTCACATAGATTATGTCAAGCTCTCATCCAGTGTCACATAGATTGTGTCACTCAACGGTCATTACGCATGAAAAAGTTTTTCATTCGAAATTATATAGATAAATTAGTATATAAAGCGGGTGCTCGCTTTGCTGCGTGCATTATTGCATGCACTTTTGCGTGCGTTGATGCACACTTTTTATTAGAGGCTGCGTGCTTTGCTGCACGTAATTAACAGCTGCGTGCTTTGCTGCACGTAATTAGAGGCTGCGTGCTTTGCTGCACGTAATTAGCGGCTGCGTGCTTTGCTGCACGTAATTAGAGGCTGCGTGCTTTGCTGCACGTAATTAGCGGCTGCGTGCTTTGCTGCACGTAATTAGAGGCTGCGTGCTTTGCTGCATGTAATTAGCGGCTGCGTGTTTTGCTGCACGTAATTAGAGGCTGCGTGCTTTGCTGCACGTAATTAGCAGCTGCGTGCTTTGCTGCACGTAATTAGAGGCTGCGTGCTTTGCTGCACGTAATTAGCAGCTTCGTGCTTTGCTGCACGTAATTAGAGGCTGCGTGCTTTGCTGCACGTAATTAGCGGCTGCGTGCTTTGCTGCACGTAATTAGCGGCTACGTGCTTTGCTGCACGTGATTAGAGGCTGCGTGCTTTGCTGCACGTAATTAGCGGCTGCGTGCTTTGCTGCACGTAATTAGAGGCTGCGTACATTGCTGCACGTAATTAGCGGCTGCGTGCTTTGCTGCACGTAATTAGCGGCTACGTGCTTTGCTGCACGTGATTAGAGGCTGCGTGCTTTGCTGCACGTAATTAGCGGCTGCGTGCTTTGCTGCACGTAATTAGAGGCTGCGTGCTTTGCTGCACGTAATTAGCGGCTGCGTGCTTTGCTGCACGTAATTAGAGGCTGCGTACATTGCTGCACGTAATTAGCGGCTGCGTGCTTCGCTGCACGTAATTCGAGGGTGCGTGCTTTGCTGCAAGTAATTAGAGGCTGCACGCACGCTCTAATACCGTTGGTCGGGAGTCCCATGCACGGATAGCAGGCACCAAAAACAATTAAATTCAAATCCTCATCATCACGTGTAGGTAGGTGAGTCCAAGCTCAAACTCTGACTTGGAAATTCACTCCTAAACTATGATATTCAAACTTATACATGTGAGTTTATGCTCAAACTTGGGTAGACGCTTTGCTATTTGGCGATGAAGAATTAAGTATTTACAATAACTAAAATTTTGCAGTAAGTGAAAAAAATGTGCGAAATCTTGTACCCTACTAAAAATCATACTATGATAAGTCTTACAAATTTCACAGGATCGGGATTCAGCTACAAGTGTCTCTGCAACCGGTCGATAATCTCCATAAACTATTTTGTCCGTAAAATTTGAACTACGGTCCCGAATTGTACGAGGTGGAGTAGTACTGGTACAACCTCACCAATATATCGGTAACTTCTGCCTATGTCACCACAACACAACCCTAAAACACCACCCCCACAATATAACCCTAAAATCCCACCTCCTCAACCCCACCACAACACAACCCTACAACCCCACCCCCACAATACAACCCTACAGTCCCACCTCCTCAACCCCACCACAACACAACCCTACAACCCCACCCCCGCAATACAACCCTTCAACCCCACCCCCACAATGCAACCCTACAACCCCACCCCCCACAATGCAACCCTACAATTCCACCTCCTCAACCCCACCACAACACAATCCTACAACCCCGCCCCCACAATGCAACCCTACAACCCCGCCCCCACAATACAACCCTACAATCCCACCTCCTCAACCACACCACAACACACCCCTACAACACCACCCCCACAATACAACCCTACAACCCCACCCCACAATACAACCCTACAATCCCACCCCCACAATACAACCCTACAACCCCACCCCCACAATACAACCCTACAATCCCACCTCCTCAACCCCACCACAACAAAACCCGACAACCCTACCCCCATAATACAACCCTACAACCCCACAACCCCACCCTCTCAACCTCACCACCAGAACACAACCCCACCAACACAACCAGCGCATAACCTCGTCCTCCAACACCCAAGCGAAGGCTTCACTTCCGACAAGGTTTTCCACGTGCGCTAATGAGTGCAGGCTGGGGGGCGGGATGGAGAGCGTCTCCTTGTGCAGCCCTCCCCCGTAGCTGCGAAAGGAATCTCTTTTTTGCTATTTTTCTGAATTAAATCAATCGTCTAACTTATTGCTACAAACCATACCAATAATTTAACTCGTTGCTATGGATGATACCAATAATTTAACTCGTTGCAATGGATGATACCAATCATTTAAGTCATTGTGATGAATGGAATCAATACTCTCATAATTATGAAGAGCAAGAATATTTATAACTAAGTGCACCTCAATATTGTAATCGCTACATACTCTGCCATAAAGAGAACAACGCTTGTGTCAGAGAAGATGCCGCCATTTCGCCTTCAACGTTTTGCAATTTTTTCAAGGTGAAACTGGCTTCAGTTTTTGAGGTGTGTGTCGTACTGGAATCTATAAACTGAACTGCGTTGAAGGCTCCAACGAAACTGAGTGAATTCTTGAAACTAGTTTAGATTCATGAAGCTGGACTTAATTCTCGACACCGAACGGAATTCACGAAACGGGATTGAATTCTGGATACCGAACTAGATTCATGAAACTGAGCTGGATATCTGAAGCTAGCAAAAATTCCAAAAACGAGTTCATTCTTGGGACTGGACTGGATTTTTTTAAATCAAACAATAATCTTGAAACTGGACTGGATTTTTTTAAATCAAACAATAATCTTGAAACTGGACTGGATTTTTTTAAATCAAACAATAATCTTGAAACTGGACTGGGTTTTTCTAAATCAAACAATAATCTTGAAACTGGACTATAATTTTGAAATGGAATCATTTCACGAGGAAGGACTGTATTTTTTAAAAACATCAGCACTCGCAAAACTGGGCTAAATATTGAACATGGAGTCCAGAAACAAGTTTGAATTTTAAAATGAAATAAAAAATCCTGTTCATAACGAACTGAAATGTGAAAAAAATACGAATCTGAACTAATACAGAAACCAGATGTCACTTGATAGAAAGTTAGGTTTATTATTTTATAGTTTTCTATTTATTGACTTATACGCTAAAATATAAAGTTGAGAATATTAAGATGTTGACAATATTTGAGGGATGGAGAAAATTAAACTTTTACAAGAGGTGAATTTTTAAAAGCGAATGACACCTTTCATACAATGGGTGACAAGCTTTGTTTCAATCAAAGTAGATTAATTAAATGTACAAAACAAGCCGTGGCATCATAAAATTGGATTAAATGACATAAAGCCACACAATCATGGCGAGGTGAGTTGGACGATCTTAGAACATTTAAATTAGTTGAACGCTTACAACTTTACATAACAAAAGAAGAATGAAGGAAATTGTGTTTTACGCCACGAAATCTTCGGTTGCGCACCAGAATCGAACAAGTTGAGGGGCCGCCGTTATTATTATTATTATTATTATTATTTTCCTGGTTTTACCACCGCAGCCGCACAAGTAGGGGCCGCCGTTTATAGATGAACTATTTAGCCACGAATTTAAGTTCCATTGATCAGTTTTAAGAATTTCAGATAAAATGTTTCGATTCCAGAGTTTCAGATCAAATTGTTTGTTTTTAGAATTCCGGATTAAATTATGCCATACGAGAATTTTACATTTTACATTACGAGAATTGAATTATCCGAGAAAAGAACTTCATATCAAGTGACTCATTCCAAGTCTTTTGGATGACATAATCCAGCGATCATTGATGTCTGTGTGATACAAGTCTCAAAAAGACTCATTCAATAGCACTGACCAGACGCATCATACAGCATCAGATCAAATCTTGGTTGCGATGATACTTCCTCAGCACTTTAGAAATGAAAGCCTTTTCAATTTCAAAATGAATAGTTTTTTCTTTATTGTTATGAATTAAATCAATAGTCTAATTTATTTTCCAAAGCATGCCAATAATTTAACTCATTCTGATAAGTGATATCAATACTCTCATAATTATGATGAGTAGAAATATTTATAACTAACTGCATCACATTATTGTAATCGTTTTATGATCTGAAAAATGCTAATGAAATCAATCACTTATTTTCATTCACGTTGATACCGTACAGAAAATCTTTCCAACGTTATTTCTGAATCATTTTCTGTTAAACGAACAATTTAAGTCAAATTATAGACAAGTCGGAGATGAATGAAGATAATTACAGCAACGTGAGTGAATTAGCGATAAAATCATTGTTGTGTCACAGCTAGAGTTAACAATGAAATCTTTGTTATATCAAATAATTTACGACAAAATCACCATGAAGTCAGAGAAATATTAACAAAATCATTATTAGATCGGAAAAGTAAATAAAAAAACAGTGTAAATTCGTACAGTTCATTTGCAGACGAAAATAACTTGTAACGTTTGCTTTCATTGTGTTAACTGACCTCTGAGCGTTGACTGAAAGTTAATGATTGTCTTTAGTAAATGAGTTAAAAGGTTTTCACAATGAATTATTCAATAATAAGTCAATAGGAACGGAGGAACCTTGCTCCTAATATTGAGCTTGGAATTAATTCGATTAGTTGATTTCAACACCGCCACAATCAGTCAGCCTTTTTATCGCCAATATTAATTTCTAAGCGATGTTATCGCCGCTCAAATTATTCTTTAAACTCACACGACTTCCTATTCAACTGCGATCTTTGATCTGCTCATGTAAGGAACATAATCCAACTTTGCATCTGACTGACTCCTGAGTGAATTTCTGAAGAACGAGCCCATCTGGAATCACTTCGCAATTACTTCTAATTGAAGACAAATGGCAACTCCGAGCGTAAAATGCTATTCCGCAACGCAAATCAAGGGTTAAAGAATATAATTTTTCCCAGCATTCATTTTTGTGAGGAAAGCGATTGTCTTGCCGCGAGTTTTTGCCCGCCGGAGCGAAGACTTCCTTGGGAAGATATTTTTTGTCGCCGGCGTCGAGCGGATCTGGGCGGTGCATGGCATTCAGACTGAGGCTGCGCCGGTGACATGTGGTCCAATAGTGCTGTAAATGACTCAGCG
Organism: Morinoia aosen; assembly: GCA_030386875.1. NCBI lineage: Eukaryota > Metazoa > Arthropoda > Malacostraca > Amphipoda > Talitridae > Morinoia > Morinoia aosen. The sequence goes on along the minus strand of CM059568.1, from coordinate 9,565,573 downwards.
TGCAGTTCTGAATGGTCCTCTTCAAAAAATTGTGCATCGATTTAAACATAAAAGATACATTTTTTCTAAGAACACGACATTTAAACTTAGAGCTCGCGTGTATGTTTGATTCACTCATATGTTGATTCACTCAGAGCATAATGGTTGAAACTAACGAAAGTTTTGACCTTCAACAAAAATGAACTCAATGCAAAAGAGATTTGAACTACGCCAGAAAAAGAAACAGAAATAAATTTCTTGACGAGAATCAGTCAAAATGAATTCCCAGTTACGTATCGCTGAGCAAACTACACTCAAAATAGCTCTCATTTGGACACTAGGCAATTTCTGAATTTCGCACTCGACGACGACATTTACGAAGCCCACACCTTTTCAATATTAGAAAAAAATTTCTAACTTTATGCTCTCTTATTAGCCGCCAAAAGAAAAGATGAAGGAAGATATAAGGAATAACGAAAATGGAAAATGAATATTGAAAATAAACGTCGCTACCGAGCAATTTTTATAATGAGAGACACTGGAGTTCCATAATTATAAAACAAACAGCTCGTGATAGAAAGCAATAACTAGGCTTTCAAATTGTACTTTCTTTAAAATAATAATTAACATATTTCTCTCTTAACCAAATGAACCAAATCTGAGTTGGATATATTACCCCACAAAGTTATTCCCTTCCATTACTGCAAAATTTGTTCCTCTACAGATAGTGTGCCGTAGGAGCCTCGCAACTCATTTAGCTCACAATGCTAAAGTTGCTGAAGGTTGGATATGAAACTCAGTTGTGCGTCTTTCTTGTTACACTGCACATGTTTGTAGTAAATAAATTGTTTGACTTTCAAATATAATCTAAATAAAGTGTCCCACAAATAATGGAAATACAAATTTAAACTCATCCAGTTTAATTTAATCCAAATTTAAACACTTTTAATTTAATTGTTCTGAAAATTTCTCTTCTTCGATTGAATTTATCCTAAATTCAATCACTTTCAATCAGATTGAATCTAAATTAAAACTCTTTAGATTGAATGCGAACAATTTGATTGAATTTAACCCAAATTTAAGCACAACTGAATTTTAGCCTAAATTTAGACACATATAAACGAACTTAAATCCGAACTTAGACCCTATCTGAATTAAACCAAAATTAAATAATATTACTGAATTCAAGCTAAAATTCGAACTATCGATATGTTCGAAATTTCGAACATTAACGAATTTTAGCTCTTAAAATTAACTTGAAAACCAAATTTTAGCATTTAGAACTGAATATCGATAAAAACCTAAATAATTGAATTGAATTCGAAGAGATTTATATACTTATGGCTGATTTTAAGCGGAAATTCAAACACTTACAACTAAATTTCGACTTAAATTTAAACAGTTGCTATCGAATTTAATCACTTTTAAAATGATTTAAACCCAAATTTAATCATCTGTGACTGAATCACTGTTTAACATTTCCAGCGAGTGAGCGCGTTTTGTTCATCAACGTTTTAGACGTATTTCTTTACAAACACGTATACCGATCTGCTTCATTAGACAGCTCACCTAAATTGCTCTCAACTCAGACAGTAAAGCAATGTAGTGCAAAAGCCGTGTATTTTTGATATTGCAATTAGAGAATCAATATATCAACTTAATTTAATTAATGGACAACGCAAAAGGAACAAATGTGCAAAAAACTCCACGGTAGCTCGCACGCTTCATTTCGCGCAGATCAGCCTTGCCGTCTTCGCGCTCTGCTGCGCCTTGAAGGCCCTTCTTGACGGGGACATTAAATCCCCGCCGAGGACTGTCCCGCCTCCTCAAGGGGACAGGACGGGACCCTGGGGAGGGGTGACAATATCCGCCACTATCGGAACTGATTCGTTAAAATTCCGCGAAGTGCGAACTCTTCTGGCGATGACGTGACGAGGTGCAGCAATTATCGTGCCAAGAGAGGCGGAGGACCGCGCTGCTTCAGGGGCCACGGACATACTTTACCGAGTGCGCTCGTAACCGAGACGGACTTCGATAGATATACAGAATGTAGATCACTCGGCCGTAAATTTCCCTTGCTAAACGCATCACTTGTTTATTATAATTATAAAACGCTGCTGAACTCTCGTGAGGGTGCTGGCTGCTTTGGTTGGTTGTCGCGCTTTGCTTTCGGTAGTTAGATGGGGTCAAATCCAGCTCCCTGCTTCAGTATTGAAATTAGGCAAATTTTTGTATTCCCACACGCTGTTTGGTGGATGATTCCTATACCTATTTCAGCATAAGTATATCCCAAAAATTAAAAAGGTCCAATAAATAAAAAGGTCCCAAAAACAAGGTTCAATAAGGTCCCAAAAAAAGGTCCCAAAGACAAGGTCCAATATACGTTTGGGGACTATACATAGACGTCTAGATTATATTGAAGTTTTGCCCTTGAATGCGCAGTACATTTTGTTTGTGAATTAAAGGTCCATTTTATTGCCATTTGGAAGATACCCCGAGCTGTGCGACTACCACTCGCTACACTTGTTACTAGCACAGGACATGTCACTTGGCGCGTCACGAGCACATTTCATGCCAAACATGTCCACATACAACGCGAGAAGGAAGCTATAAAGTCAAAACCACCGCCGGTTTTCCCATCACAAAAACAACAGAATTTCATCAGTCATGAGCAACTTTGCCCTTGGCTCGACGGGGCAAATTCAGCGCCATATGACAGGGCACAACCGCAATAGATGGTGTAATGAGCGACGTATTGTGATCGATGAGGGAAGTTGATTGGTTGCTTCTTAGAATTCAATGCTAACCGCAACCGTAGAAGCCAGATTTACATCAGTAGATGTTCGGGGGCGGATGCGGTTACTACAGTTCAACGTAGGGGTGCGGTTACTACAATTTTAACAATCTAAACAATTTATTTTTCCCAAGCGATACAAAAGTAGATTATTTCGTAAGTAAAATACAATGATCAGATTTGAGTGATCAATTCAAGATCAATTGAGGTGCGGGTGCGGCTATGGTTATTCAAAGTGAGGGTGCGTGCACTGCAAGTCAAATGCCATATCTCCCATTATAGAGTGGCGCTTCACAGCCTCACAAGTTCAGGTTCAAAAGCCGGCGATGAAAACGTTAACAACAGAATAACTTAACAAACTTCACGTAATATATCAGAGTGTAAGGTTGATTTTGTCTAAAATTATACTGAACTTAATTTCAAGAGAATCATGTTTAATAAACCCTCAAACACAAAAAAAATGAATGGAAATGATGTGGTGCCAGATAGTTCTCATCGAGCAAGATAAATAACTCGCTGGATAAATTTGGAAAATATTATGAAATTATGCGTTCGGCTTTGCACAAAACAATGAGTGAAATGCAAAACCTGTATTTTTATTGAGTTTTTAATTTTTTCCTCTTTAAAGAGCCATTTATGAGCCGCCTACATTTCTAAGTGTTCTTATATGTCGCCACCAGCATTTAGGTTCTCGAAAAAAATGCGCGAATGAAATATTTGCAAGTAAATTTATGAAGTGAGGTATAACGTCCGAAATAACTTTACGTGTAATCTTTCAGAAACATTTACGTGTTGCGGTTACATTGTCGCTGCGTTCAGCACATAGAGAGAGTCACATACACTCACGTGGAACTTTTTGACGGTGCGTTGTAGGCTTAGTTTCATTTCATTCATTTTTTAAAAAAAGGAAGCTTCGTCCACCGTAATTTGGTCCAAACTGCAGCAAAAGAAAACGATAATTTCACAGAATTGGGCTGAAAGTGATTACAGAGTAGCAAAATTTGCCATTATGTTATAGTTTTTCTTCAGAATTTAATAGAAAATAATGACAAGTTAGCAAAATGTAGCAAAAATTACTTCAAGTAAACAAATTTTGACACAAATCACGGTCATTTTGCAGAATTTGGTTAAAAATAGTTTAATTTTGGCTGCCTTTGACAAAAAATAGAACCCTCCAGCAGAATCTGTCAAAAAAAAATCAGGCAAGTCTGCCTGCAGGAGCGGAAGTTGTAGACTTTCCACGGTCTGTAAACCTTTTCTACATCATCTACTGCGTGGCTGAGAGTATACATAGTCTACTTATGTATTGTGTAGAGTGTGATCTGAACCATGTATGAGTATGTTGCTCTACACAGCCAGTGAGTAAACCTCCGTGCACGGCGAACCTACATCATTTGTGACAGTCAAGGCTACGAGTAAGAGAATGTCACGGCACGAATAGTACACAAAAAAGACGTGATTGTTTGCAGAAATTTATAGCACTGAATAACTATATGAAGGCAAAATAACTAGATGAAATAATAACTATAACTATATGAAGGGAAATAGTACAAGAATTCAATAATTACTGCTTGTACCATCGAAAATAAAGTTTTTTTCAATTTCCCTTAACTTAGTCTAACCTATCCTTGCTTTACCCTTACCTAACTAACCTACTGTAACGCATCTTAAGTTATCTTTACCCATGCCCGCGGACTCGTAAATAATTAAAGGTTATTATCACCGTGTATAAACGCACGTGCAAAATCTTTCAAAAAAGCAGATTCTTACTTGAAAGTTGCACAATTAATTGATGCGATGTATGTGTAAATCAAATGCACTGTTGAGTGTGTAATGTCTGACCATAACGTATCTGCGCTGCGGACAACAGCGACAGCCAATCTTCCCTGTGGTATTACTACAGGCCGAATCTTTTGTTAAATGTACCTGCTGATATTGTGAGGCAGAGGGGTACATGCGTAGGAGTGTGCCAGACTATCATGGTTTAGTTTAAGTTTCTGGGATATTTCATTACATATGAAACTGCGAGTGAACAAAATGGGAATATTAGTGATACTTTCGGTTAAATATCGATATTGAAAATGACATAAGTTTTTGTGAGACAATTATAAATAAAATAGTGAGTTAATATACTATGAATTTCAAAGATATATAAAATATATTAAACAGTGAGTAAATTCAGCCAGTAATACTCTTATGGTACGGGAGTCAAATATTTGAAATTTCATTTGTATATACGAAAAATAAAATTTATATTTGCCATTACTTAATTTAGGATAACTTCTTCGTGTGAATATGGTTCTAGCACCTATTTATATTGATGAATATTGTCCAATTTTATTTATTTAGCGAATAAATTTAAAGACACAGAAAAGGAAATGTCATTTTGACTGTGTAATAGTGTGTATTATACATACTTCTCTTTCGTTGCAAAAATAAACATAGCTGATCTAAGCATGATTAAACAAATATTAAACATTCGTACATTAGGTATTAATTTCTAAGGTGAGCTATGTGTTTGATGTAGTCACTTGAACTACTGTAAAACACTTGTGTATTTTGTATCAAATGTGAACGAAAACGTCAACACAAAGTCAAGAAACCGAAAAAAAGCGTAAAGGCGCATAAGCAGCCTGCAGTGCAATGGAACATTCGCATGTCTTTACACTTCAGTTAGGCATCTTCAGAGTACCGAAACGAGCAAAAACAACGTACGGCACACGCATAATTGGCTCATTATTGCTAAGGTAATGCCCGATTTCCGGCGGTTTGCGGACAGCGCGCGTGCGGCGTCCGTCCGTGTGCTGAGTTTATGACGAGAATCCGCGATTGAAGTGCGCATCCGCACGCCATTTCTTGAGAGGGGCCAACACACAGCGCGTTTGTGTAGAGTGGGCTCGTCTTCTTGTAGGAATATGTTCAAGGTTGTGTGGGGCGAAGGAAATTGTACTCTTTACCGCGGCTGCTCGAGAAGCCGCGAAGAATTTGTTGCTAAAAAAGACGCAATAAGAAGAAAACAACTGTACTCCAACTACACACCGTGGTGGAAATTGCAGTTTTGCTGACGTGTTCAGATATTAGGATGTCTGTCGATGAAGTCAGTCGGTGTGCTACGTGGCTTCAATTTTTATTCATGATCACAGGTGTGGTTCTTTGGCGGTTAAAATGTATTCTAAAACAACAAAAGCTGTCGTGTTTTATAAATTTACCTATAATATCAGATGCCGGTCGAATATCGCTTTTGAAGAATAATGGAATACCTACTTATACATAGGAGTACATTGTAAAAACTAAATCAATGCACTTCCTAACGTACAATTGTCATCTTTCTGGAAGTCATTTGCGTGAGTTAATTTAACTACGACGGACGGCTTTGAAAAATCATTACTATCAGATGGCTCACTCATCGCCCACTTCTGGACGACGGGTACCCACACCTACACACCAACACACACACATCCACACCTACACACCCACCCACACACCTACACCTACACACCAACACACACACCACCACCCAGTTCAACACACCCACCCCCACACCCACACCTACACACCCACACACTCCAACACACCCACCTCTGGACGACGTGAACCAGCTGAACTGACCGGACGTCAAATCCTCGTCGTCTTGGAACCGCCGATCTCCTCCCCTACGGTGGGACGAAAGCTCTGCGGTTTTCGGTTTGTCTTCCTCATTCTCAACCAAAATGTGGTGGTACTTGTGGTCGTTGAAGACCTGTCCTGAAGTAAGCTTACCGTTCTCGAATGCATCCTCCCCTTTTTTCTTCGCTTCGACCAGAATGAGAAAAGCGCAGAGCGCCGTCGCCAGCACCCAAAATGTCCTGGCCATGGCGGGTTGTTCCTAGGCTTAGTTGTTCTTCCTCGCTCGTTTGTCCCAAGCTCTACTCAACACTCGCTGAAAATCATCCTTGGGCTCTTAAAAATAATAAATTCCGAGTTGATTTCTAACACTCCGAACAGCGCGACACAGTTTCTGGTGCTCTCAAAATGCGAATTTAAATTGTAGGTTTGGAGAAGATATTTGTCGCACGATCTCGCTGACTTTGAGAAGAAAGTTACCGTTTTTTCTACGTCAGAAAACTGCAAAGTCATCTGCCTATTGGTGCGCGACAGACAACGAGCTGTGGTTTCTAAAAATGAAAAGGCGTAAGTGGGTTAAACTCTCTCTGGAACACATGCTCAATGAACAAAATGATAGAGGAATATTTTTATGATTTTCATAATTTTGTCAAATTTCTTGGGATTTACATTGACTGTAGAAATCGCGGAAACGATGTCTTATGTTTCTAAAAGTTAGAAAAGGAAAAATGCTTGGCAAAATATTTTTTAACGTGAGAAAATGCAATGCAATAATTTTAATTGAATTAAATAAATTGTTAAGCTTAAGAGATTAGTGTTGAAAAACAAATAAAACTCTAATTATTCACGGGAGGACGTGAATTTTTAATAAGTCAAAACATGGACGTTCAGAAAAAATATTTGGAAAATCGAAGCCTTTTCACTGGGAAAGAAATTTATTTAAAATATTCTTCAAACTCTCAAAATATGTTCATATTATTTCCAAAGGAAGGGTATTTTAATTTATATTTGACATGGCAGTTAATTAGTAGGTCTCAGCATAAGCGATAGTTTGAAAAAAAAATTATTTTTGCAAGCCAAGCTGTGGAAGGAACCAGAAAGAATTCCATTTTAACGAGACAAATGACGCTATAATGGAAATTATTTAATTACATAAAATTAAAGTAGCACAGAGGTATTTCAGCTTCTAGTTGCCTGCATTTTTTCTACTTCCTTGCTCACTGAACATTTTTTTTTTCATACTTATCAATATATTTTTAAACCTCAGTTCCAATAACAAAACCAACAGCATTTTTAATTCTAGCTGTAAATTCAAGTTCTCGACTTAAAAAAATCAATCATCTGCGAAATAAAATTTAAACAAATTTGCAGTACTCCGCAGTTCAGTTAAACCCTGGGACAGAATTTCCTGTTATAGAAGCTAATTTGAATTCAGTCAAATTTGTATAAGACCTCCCTTTAATCACAAAGCTCACAGCGGGCGACGAATTTCACAGGACTTGCAAGCAGTACAAGAACTGCGAAGAGCTTCAAAACGCAAGCAATTTTTAAAAGCGTGTTAACGTGACTTAGGAATTTCACCACCGCGTCTAATTATTATTATTTTTAAGATAAATGTATGTTCAAGATGAATGTATTTTCCCGAAGAAGGCAGAGCGTAAGCGGATATGAAAATTAAATAGTTACACTTGATCAATATCAAGTACTACTGGTGAGCAGCATGAATGTGAAATAACTTAGAAAACAGGTATTGCGGAAATATTCCTTGAGAGAATTGCTAAGGAACGTTTCTCGGGTTTCCTTTTCGTAAGATTTTCAGCCCTGATTGTCCGCGAAGATTTCATGATACACTTTTATAAGCAGCTGAAATGAATTTCATTTCTTGCCAAATTTGTACCCCAATGTATTGTTTCAAGTTAACTGCCAAGTGGCAGCTCTTTCGCCTATGTGATGTCGGTGACAGCCTGATGCCAGTGCCAGTCTAATGACTATGGTTGTAATGGCGGTGGTTGTAATGGCGGTGGTTGTAATGGCGGTGGTTGTAATGGCGGTGGTTGTAATGGCGGTGGTTGTAATGGCGGTGGTTGTAATGACGGTGGTTGTAATGGCGGTGGTTGTAATGGCGGTGGTAATAATGGCGGTGGTTTTAATGACACTATTGGTTATAACGGTATAATAAGGAGAAATATTCAAACAAGACAACTGTTTGCATCACAAACACGTCACGGATTGCGAGATATATTCTGATCTTATTGACTACTTAATGCTGCTCAGAATAACTTAAAATGCAGACCAAAAACGCATCAAACAACTATAAGATCTCGTCACCAAAGGAAGTAAGCATTCTAGAGCATAAATACGGAGACTGTAAATAAAAATACAATGAAATAACAACTGTAAATTTGAATACTTGGAGAGCTGAAGACTGAGCAAATAATTAATGGAGAACTCGACGAGTTTGACGTCCCGGTATCAAAAGTCCTAATGGTTCCAGAAATTGAGTACCCAAAAACTAAGAACTTTGCAACTTTAAAAAAAAAAGTCTATAAGACCCAAATAAAAGAAAGCCTAAAAACCTCGTTGAAATAACGAAGATCTGAACTGTGAGTTGTTGAACACAACAGCGCAAAATCTGCAAACAACATAGCACTTTTTTCTGCTCTAGCTTCAAATAAGCACGATGGTAACGAGCCTGACCACTAAAGTCGTACATTCAATTTTCAGGTTCCTGACTCGCAACGACACTATAGCACCAGCTACGACGTCACACCCTCCTCCCACGGCCTCCGGCCCGCGTCTGCGCGTTGCTGTCCCTCGCAGCGATCTTATTTGCGGGTGCCGCCTGCCGACCTTCGCTGCAGCTCGGAGCTGCCGGGTCGTCTTCAGGAAGAGGTGCTCAGGTTCCTCTGGCTAGCGGTGCATATTTAATTATTTCCAGATTCATCGCGGGTGTATTTCTGCATTTCTAGGTCAACTGCGGGTGTAGAGTTTTATTTCTAGATTCACTTCGGGTGCAGTTCTGTACTTGCATGATGACAAACTTCATGAAGCATAAAAAATGACAATATGCATTATTGAGAGTGTTAAAATGTTCATTATTAAATATCAACCCTGAGAAGCAGCAAATCAAACAATAATGTGCTCGCGATAGCCATGTGCTAGAGGTTCTGCCGCCGTGCGGCAGAGACCCGGGTTCGAAACTCGGCGCTGGCGGTGGCGATTTTCTCTGTTGGGTATAGGAGAAAAATTCCAAGCACTATACCCCACTCTACTCAGGTGTCTGAAATGGGTACCGGTCTTGACCGGGGGAAAGCGTCATGGCGTCCTGGCGTTAGTTATAAGGCATTTGAAAATCCAATGTACAAGGTGATATGTATCAGGCTTGATTGGAAATAAAGCATCCGTAGATGCCTTCATTATTTTTTTTATGTGTGCGAGTTATCTTAAGTCGAACTATCCTGTTCGAATGATCTCAGAACAAAAGCTATTCTGGATTTTCGTAAACTAATTATCGCTGTGTGGAGTTTCACATTTTTTAATTATGCTTGGCTATTGATTTTTTCTTGCTTTTGAAATCTTGCTTTTTCTCTCAAATTTGGCACTTTCCTTCATATCTCGACATTTTTCTCCGGATCTTGATGTTTTGCTCAGATCTTGACATTTCAAGTAGATCTGGGCATTTTGGCCCAATCTTCACGCTTTAATTCAGGTATTCGCATTTCAGCATCCAAACAATAAACAAACTCCAAAAAACAATGCGCTGTCAGCAACAAATCTGCATCACGTGACCTGATTCACAAAGTCAGCTGGAGCTGACATCACCTGAAATGAACCCTTGCTGACCTTGACGCTGTGTAAAGACCCACATAAATCTTGGCTGCATTTTCCTATTCATCTTTCTTCAAGTTTCTCATCAGTCGCTTAAAGTTAGCAGCAGAACCCAAGGAAATCCCAAGCCCCCGGCGTCACGTTCATGAAGCTGATTAATGACGTCGTATTTTTGTTGCGTGGACACCTCGTTGTGTCCCGGATGTCGGGTATTTTTGTTGGTGCCACCGAAGTGTTATTGAGGGTAACTTTGTTGTTATCCTCCTGTTTTTGTTGGTGCCACCGAAGTGTTATTGAGGGTAACTTTGTTGTTATCCTCCTGTTTTTGTTGGTGCCACCGAAGTGTTATTGAGGGTAACTTTGTTGTTATCCTCCTGTTTTTGCCGGTGCCAACGAAGTGTTATTGAGGGTAACTTTGTTGTTATCCTCCTTTTTTTGTTGGTGCCACCGAAGTGTTATTGAGGGTAACTTTGTTGTTATCCTCCTGTTTGTGTTGGTGCCACCGAAGTGTTATTGAGGGTAACTTTGTTGTTATCCTCCTGTTTTTGCCGGTGCCACCGAAGTGTTATTGAGGGTAACTTTGTTGTTATCCTCCTGTTTGTGTTGGTGCCACCGAAGTGTTATTGAGGGTAACTTTGTTGTTATCCTCCTGTTTGTGTTGGTGCCACCGAAGTGTTATTGAGGGTAACTTTGTTGTTATCCTCCTGTTTTTGCCGGTGCCACCGAAGTGTTATTGAGGGTAACTTTGTTGTTATCCTCCTGTTTTTGTTGGTGCCACCGAAGTGTTATTGAGGGTAACTTTGTTGTTATCCTCCTGTTTGTGTTGGTGCCACCGAAGTGTTATTGAGGGTAACTTTGTTGTTATCCTCCTGTTTTTGTTGGTGCCACCGAAGTGTTATTGAGGGTAACTTTGTTGTTATCCTCCTGTTTTTGTTGGTGCCACCGAAGTGTTATTGAGGGTAACTTTGTTGTTATCCTCCTGTTTGTGTTGGTGCCACCGAAGTGTTATTGAGGGTAACTTTGTTGTTATCCTCCTGTTTTTGTTGGTGCCACCGAAGTGTTATTGAGGGTAACTTTGTTGTTATCCTCCTGTTTTTGTTGGTGCCACCGAAGTGTTATTGAGGGTAACTTTGTTGTTATCCTCCTGTTTTTGTTGGTGCCACCGAAGTGTTATTGAGGGTAACTTTGTTGTTATCCTCCTGTTTGTGTTGGTGCCACCGAAGTGTTATTGAGGGTAACTTTGTTGTTATCCTCCTGTTTTTGCCGGTGCCACCGAAGTGTTATTGAGGGTAACGTTGTTGTTATCCTCCTGTTTGTGTTGGTGCCACCGAAGTGTTATTGAGGGTAACTTTGTTGTTATCCTCCTGTTTGTGTTGGTGCCACCGAAGTGTTATTGAGGGTAACTTTGTTGTTATCCTCCTGTTTTTGTCGGTGCCACCGAAGTGTTATTGAGGGTAACTTTGTTGTTATCCTCCTGTTTGTGTTGGTGCCACCGAAGTGTTATTGAGGGTAACTTTGTTGTTATCCTCCTGTTTTTGTCGGTGCCACCGAAGTGTTATTGAGGGTAACTTTGTTGTTATCCTCCTGTTTGTGTTGGTGCCACCGAAGTGTTATTGAGGGTAACTTTGTTGTTATCCTCCTATTTTTGTTGGTGCCACCGAAGTGTTATTGAGGGTAACTTTGTTGTTATCCTCCTGTTTGTGTTGGTGCCACCGAAGTGTTATTGAGGTTAACTTTGTTGTTATCCTCCTGTTTTTGTCGGTGCCACCGAAGTGTTATTGAGGGTAACTTTGTTGTTATCCTCCTGTTTGTGTTGGTGCCACCGAAGTGTTATTGAGGGTAACTTTGTTGTTATCCTCCTGTTTTTGTTGGTGCCACCGAAGTGTTATTGAGGGTAACTTTGTTGTTATCCTCCTGTTTGTGTTGGTGCCACCGAAGTGTTATTGAGGGTAACTTTGTTGTTATCCTCCTGTTTTTGTTGGTGCCACCGAAGTGTTATTGAGGGTAACTTTGTTGTTATCCTCCTGTTTGTGTTGGTGCCACCGAAGTGTTTTTGAGGGTAACTTTGTTGTTATCCTCCTGTTTTTGTTGGTGCCACCGAAGTGTTATTGAGGGTAACTTTGTTGTTATCCTCCTTTTTTGTGTTGGTGCCACCGAAGTGTTATTGAGGGTAACTTTGTTGTTATCCTCCTGTTTGTGTTGGTGCCACCGAAGTGTTATTGAGGGTAACTTTGTTGTTATCCTCCTGTTTGTGTTGGTGCCACCGAAGTGTTATTGAGGGTAACTTTGTTGTTATCCTCCTGTTTTTGTTGGTGCCACCGAAGTGTTATTGAGGGTAACTTTGTTGTTATCCTCCTGTTTTTGTCGGTGCCACCGAAGTGTTATTGAGGGTAACTTTGTTGTTATCCTCCTGTTTTTGTCGGTGCCACCGAAGTGTTATTGAGGGTAACTTTGTTGTTATCCTCCTGTTTGTGTTGGTGCCACCGAAGTGTTATTGAGGGTAACTTTGTTGTTATCCTCCTGTTTTTGTTGGTGCCACCGAAGTGTTATTGAGGGTAACTTTGTTGTTATCCTCCTGTTTTTGTTGGTGCCACCGAAGTGTTATTGAGGGTAACTTTGTTGTTATCCTCCTGTTTTTGCCGGTGCCAACGAAGTGTTATTGAGGGTAACTTTGTTGTTATCCTCCTTTTTTTGTTGGTGCCACCGAAGTGTTATTGAGGGTAACTTTGTTGTTATCCTCCTGTTTGTGTTGGTGCCACCGAAGTGTTATTGAGGGTAACTTTGTTGTTATCCTCCTGTTTTTGCCGGTGCCACCGAAGTGTTATTGAGGGTAACTTTGTTGTTATCCTCCTGTTTGTGTTGGTGCCACCGAAGTGTTATTGAGGGTAACTTTGTTGTTATCCTCCTGTTTGTGTTGGTGCCACCGAAATGTTATTGAGGGTAACTTTGTTGTTATCCTCCTGTTTTTGCCGGTGCCACCGAAGTGTTATTGAGGGTAACTTTGTTGTTATCCTCCTGTTTTTGTTGGTGCCACCGAAGTGTTATTGAGGGTAACTTTGTTGTTATCCTCCTGTTTGTGTTGGTGCCACCGAAGTGTTATTGAGGGTAACTTTGTTGTTATCCTCCTGTTTGTGTTGGTGCCACCGAAGTGTTATTGAGGGTAACTTTGTTGTTATCCTCCTGTTTTTGTTGGTGCCACCGAAGTGTTATTGAGGGTAACTTTGTTGTTATCCTCCTGTTTTTGTTGGTGCCACCGAAGTGTTATTGAGGGTAACTTTGTTGTTATCCTCCTGTTTTTGTTGGTGCCACCGAAGTGTTATTGAGGGTAACTTTGTTGTTATCCTCCTGTGTGTGTTGGTGCCACCGAAGTGTTATTGAGGGTAACTTTGTTGTTATCCTCCTGTTTTTGCCGGTGCCACCGAAGTGTTATTGAGGGTAACGTTGTTGTTATCCTCCTGTTTGTGTTGGTGCCACCGAAGTGTTATTGAGGGTAACTTTGTTGTTATCCTCCTGTTTGTGTTGGTGCCACCGAAGTGTTATTGAGGGTAACTTTGTTGTTATCCTCCTGTTTTTGTCGGTGCCACCGAAGTGTTATTGAGGGTAACTTTGTTGTTATCCTCCTGTTTGTGTTGGTGCCACCGAAGTGTTATTGAGGGTAACTTTGTTGTTATCCTCCTGTTTTTGTCGGTGCCACCGAAGTGTTATTGAGGGTAACTTTGTTGTTATCCTCCTGTTTGTGTTGGTGCCACCGAAGTGTTATTGAGGGTAACTTTGTTGTTATCCTCCTATTTTTGTTGGTGCCACCGAAGTGTTATTGAGGGTAACTTTGTTGTTATCCTCCTGTTTGTGTTGGTGCCACCGAAGTGTTATTGAGGTTAACTTTGTTGTTATCCTCCTGTTTTTGTCGGTGCCACCGAAGTGTTATTGAGGGTAACTTTGTTGTTATCCTCCTGTTTGTGTTGGTGCCACCGAAGTGTTATTGAGGGTAACTTTGTTGTTATCCTCCTGTTTTTGTTGGTGCCACCGAAGTGTTATTGAGGGTAACTTTGTTGTTATCCTCCTGTTTGTGTTGGTGCCACCGAAGTGTTATTGAGGGTAACTTTGTTGTTATCCTCCTGTTTTTGTTGGTGCCACCGAAGTGTTATTGAGGGTAACTTTGTTGTTATCCTCCTGTTTGTGTTGGTGCCACCGAAGTGTTTTTGAGGGTAACTTTGTTGTTATCCTCCTGTTTTTGTTGGTGCCACCGAAGTGTTATTGAGGGTAACTTTGTTGTTATCCTCCTTTTTTGTGTTGGTGCCACCGAAGTGTTATTGAGGGTAACTTTGTTGTTATCCTCCTGTTTGTGTTGGTGCCACCGAAGTGTTATTGAGGGTAACTTTGTTGTTATCCTCCTGTTTGTGTTGGTGCCACCGAAGTGTTATTGAGGGTAACTTTGTTGTTATCCTCCTGTTTTTGTTGGTGCCACCGAAGTGTTATTGAGGGTAACTTTGTTGTTATCCTCCTGTTTTTGTCGGTGCCACCGAAGTGTTATTGAGGGTAACTTTGTTGTTATCCTCCTGTTTGTGTTGGTGCCACCGAAGTGTTATTGAGGGTAACTTTGTTGTTATCCTCCTGTTTTTGTCGGTGCCACCGAAGTGTTATTGAGGGTAACTTTGTTGTTATCCTCCTGTTTGTGTTGGTGCCACCGAAGTGTTATTGAGGGTAACTTTGTTGTTATCCTCCTGTTTTTGTCGGTGCCACCGAAGTGTTATTGAGGGTAACTTTGTTGTTATCCTCCTGTTTGTGTTGGTGCCACCGAAGTGTTATTGAGGGTAACTTTGTTGTTATCCTCCTGTTTGTGTTGGTGCCACCGAAGTGTTATTGAGGGTAACTTTGTTGTTATTCTCCTGTTTTTGTCGGTGCCACCGAAGTGTTATTGAGGGTAACTTTGTTGTTATCCTCCTGTTTGTGTTGGTGCCACCGAAGTGTTATTGAGGGTAACTTTGTTGTTATCCTCCTATTTTTGTTGGTGCCACCGAAGTGTTATTGAGGGTAACTTTGTTGTTATCCTCCTGTTTTTGTCGGTGCCACCGAAGTGTTATTGAGGGTAACTTTGTTGTTATCCTCCTGTTTGTGTTGGTGCCACCGAAGTGTTATTGAGGGTAACTTTGTTGTTATCCTCCTATTTTTGTTGGTGCCACCGAAGTGTTATTGAGGGTAACTTTGTTGTTATCCTCCTGTTTGTGTTGGTGCCACCGAAGTGTTATTGAGGGTAACTTTGTTGTTATCCTCCTGTTTTTGTCGGTGCCACCGAAGTGTTATTGAGGGTAACTTTGTTGTTATCCTCCTGTTTGTGTTGGTGCCACCGAAGTGTTATTGAGGGTAACTTTGTTGTTATCCTCCTGATTTTGTTGGTGCCACCGAAGTGCTATTGAGGGTAACTTTGTTGTTATCCTCCTGTTTGTGTTGGTGCCACCGAAGTGTTATTGAGGGTAACTTTGTTGTTATCCTCCTGTTTGTGTTGGTGCCACCGAAGTGTTATTGAGGGTAACTTTGTTGTTATCCTCCTGTTTTTGTTGGTGCCACCGAAGTGTTATTGAGGGTAACTTTGTTGTTATCCTCCTGTTTTTGTCGGTGCCACCGAAGTGTTATTGAGGGTAACTTTGTTGTTATCCTCCTGTTTGTGTTGGTGCCACCGAAGTGTTATTGAGGGTAACTTTGTTGTTATCCTCCTGTTTTTGTCGGTGCCACCGAAATGTTATTGAGGGTAACTTTGTTGTTATCCTCCTGTTTGTGTTGGTGCCACCGAAGTGTTATTGAGGGTAACTTTGTTGTTATCCTCCTGTTTTTGTCGGTGCCACCGAAGTGTTATTGAGGGTAACTTTGTTGTTATCCTCCTGTTTGTGTTGGTGCCACCGAAGTGTTATTGAGGGTAACTTTGTTGTTATCCTCCTGTTTGTGTTGGTGCCACCGAAGTGTTATTGAGGGTAACTTTGTTGTTATCCTCCTGTTTTTGTCGGTGCCACCGAAGTGTTATTGAGGGTAACTTTGTTGTTATCCTCCTGTTTGTGTTGGTGCCACCGAAGTGTTATTGAGGGTAACTTTGTTGTTACCCTCCTGTTTTTGTTGGTGCCACCGAAGTGTTATTGAGGGTAACTTTGTTGTTATCCTCCTGTTTGTGTTGGTGCCACCGAAGTGTTATTGAGGGTAACTTTGTTGTTATCCTCCTGTTTGTGTTGGTGCCACCGAAGTGTTATTGAGGGTAACTTTGTTGTTATCCTCCTGTTTGTGTTGGTGCCACCGAAGTGTTATTGAGGGTAACTTTGTTGTTATCCTCCTGTTTTTGTCGGTGCCACCGAAGTGTTATTGAGGGTAACTTTGTTGTTATCCTCCTGTTTGTGTTGGTGCCACCGAAGTGTTATTGAGGGTAACTTTGTTGTTATCCTCCTGTTTGTGTTGGTGCCACCGAAGTGTTATTGAGGGTAACTTTGTTGTTATCCTCCTGTTTGTGTTGGTGCCACCGAAGTGTTATTGAGGGTAACTTTGTTGTTATCCTCCTGTTTTTGTCGGTGCCACCGAAGTGTTATTGAGGGTAACTTTGTTGTTATCCTCCTGTTTGTGTTGGTGCCACCGAAGTGTTATTGAGGGTAACTTTGTTGTTATCCTCCTGTTTGTGTTGGTGCCACCGAAGTGTTATTGAGGGTAACTTTGTTGTTATCCTCCTGTTTTTGACGGTGCCACCGAAGTGTTATTGAGGGTAACTTTGTTGTTATCCTCCTGTTTGTGTTGGTGCCACCGAAGTGTTTTTGAGGGTAACTTTGTTGTTATCCTCCTGTTTTAGTCGCTGCCACCGAAGTGTTATTGAGGGTAACTTTGTTGTTATCCTCCTGTTTGTGTTGGTGCCACCGAAGTGTTATTGAGGGTAACTTTGTTGTTATCCTCCTGTTTTTGTCGGTGCCACTGAATTGTTATTGTGGATAAATTTGTTGTTACCCTCCTGCTTCTGTGTGCACACATCTTCTCACACAATCAGTGCGCAGGAGAGTATGAGGGATATGTTTTGTCTTAGAATCTTTTGGGCTCTGATGAAGATTAGTGCAAAACTAAAGGATAATCGATAAGCGCAGGATTATTGTGACGAATTGATGAGGATTTAAATCATTAAGGTGGGATGGATCAAGGCAAACTGAACCCTTAACGCTGGATGGGATAATGGAGAACTGAAAAATCAGTGCGGTATGGACTAATTCAAAACTGAAGGGTTAACGTTAGGTAGATTAATGTAAAATTGGGGCTATTTGCTTACGTTTCCTTGCTCAATTGTCGCCATACAATAACAGCGCATACAATATTTCCAAAGATAGCAATATAATAAATGGTGTTATGTAGAAGTGATATAAAAATACCGATATAAGCAACGGGTCAGAAGTAGTCGGCTTGCTCCGTGCGATATAGAATGGCAAAAACCATTTTATGTCGCCTTATGTTCGTAAGTACAATCATGCGTTATATCCTGAACAAAAAAGTCAGGAAAAATTCCTACACCAGCATCTGAATACCACCGCGCCTTATGTGCGCCCCTGCAGCGCCTCCTTCAGGAGGTGCGTAACGAAGGGCGTGGCGCTGCGCTCGCTGAGTGGCTCTTGTGCAGCGTGTGTGGCGCTGTTGCGTCAGTGGTGGGAGAAAGTGACTTCCGCTGTGTGGGTTGTGTGTTGTGTTGTTGTGGATTGTTTTGTTGTGTGTTTTGTCATTGTGTGTTGTTTGCTGTTTTGTTGCTATGTTGTGGATTGTTTTGTTGTGTGTTGTGTGCTGTTCTCTTGCTATGTTGTGGATTGTTTTGTTGTGTGTTGTGTTATTGTGTGTGGTGTGCTGTTTTCTTGCTGTGTTGGGGATTGTTTTTTGTGTGTTGTGTTATTGTGTGTTGTGTGCTGTTTTGTTACTATTTTGATATTTTGTTGGATGTGTTGTTTTGGGGTATGTGTTGTATATATAGGGTTCAGGGGTGGGTTTTGTTTTGTGATGCATTGATTTACGCGGTTGCTGTGAATTTTATGTTTGGGTGTTAGAGCGTCTGCCTGGGTGTGTGAGCGTGTGCCTGGGTGTTAAAGCATGCCCCTGGGTGTGTTATAGCGTCTGCCTGGGTGTTTGAACCTAAGTATCTCTCTAATTTATTTTGAGCGGTTAATTTTACAGAACTTTCATATCCATCGTGGGCCTACCAATAAGTAATTAATGACTCGCTTGTTTTGTTTATTTCTTCCAGAATATTTTTGTGGAGCCTTTTGATCGCAATGTAAAGGCCACCGTACATGTAAGTTCCTTGGCTGTATAAAGTCGCGTGTGTTTTGTTCGCTCAAGTTCGGGAGCACGCAATATTGTTTCAAACGTTGATGATTGTGGCACTAGAGTTTTTTTTTTTTTTTTTTGCTGAAAATATATTTTTGTTGCAGTGATTACAAAATTTTACGAGAGGACTCTTTTATACCAGCGTGTTGTTGCTGTACGCAAGATGTCCTCGCAGCACGGTACTGCCTGGCCGAGCTAGAGTGGCTATCTATGGTCGGTCAAGACCGTGTGAGCTGATGTTATTGCATGCGATAGTTGTGTTGTGTGTGTATTGATTTTATGGTGCTTGTGTGTTTGTGTGTGGTTATATCTATGAGAATTTACAGGTATGTGAGTGCTGTGTGGTGTGTATTCCACAAGCTTGCTTACGGTCGTGTGTGTGTAGGTTGTTTGTGTATGTTCTTGTTTTGTACTGTGTGAGTGGATGTGTGCGTGAGAGGAGTGTGTGAACGTATTAGGAGTACAAAAAGGCTACAGCATTTTGCTTTCATGTAGGTACGTTGGTACGGTAGCAGGCAGTTATGTACAGAAAATATCTATGTTATGCTCATAAATGTTCACCGTACAATTGATACCAAACATTTTTTACGAACATTTTTAACAGTAGTGTCGAAATTTTGACAACAAATATATATTTTTCCTCGCGGTGCACTGAAAAAGGTCAGAAAATAGGAGCTACGTCCTCAAAAGCTGTGAGGCGCAGCGTAACTGGAGTGTCACTTTGAGATATCGAACTGCAGCTTCTGAATTCAGTGCAGAGCAGATGTTTATGCTAAACATTATCAATGTTATTACATCGGATATTGCCCAGGCACTCGTCTTTTTAGATTTTGTGGCATTCTTTCTTGATGTTATTCTGTTCCCACACTGCACCACACCCTGAGGCCGGTACACTGCACCACATCCCTGATGCAGGTACACTGCACCATAGCCCTGAGGTCAGTACACTGCACCACATCCCTGATGCAGGTACACTGCACCACAGCCCTGAGGCCAGTACACTGCACCACAGCCCTGAGGTCAGTACACTGCACCACAGCCCTGAATCCAGTACACTGCACCACAGCCCTGAGGCCAGTACACTGCACCACAGCCCTGATGCAGGTACACTGCACCACAGCCCTGATGCAGGTACACTGCACCACAGCCCTGAGGCCAGTACACTGCACCACAGCCCTGAGGCCAGTACACTGCACCACAGCCCTGAGGCCAGTACACTGCACCACAGCCCTGAGGTCAGTACACTGCAACACAGCCCTGAGGTCAGTACACTGCACCACAGCCCTGAGGCCAGTACACTGCACCACAGCCCTGAGGTCAGTACACTGCACCACATCCCTGATACAGGTACACTGCACCACAGCCCTGAGGCCAGTACACTGCACCACAGCCCTGAGGTCAGTACACTGCACCACAGCCCTGAATCCAGTACACTGCACCACAGCCCTGAGGCCAGTACACTGCACCACAGCCCTGATGCAGGTACACTGCACCACAGCCCTGAGGCCAGTACACTGCACCACAGCCCTGAGGCCAGTACACTGCACCACAGCCCTGAGGCTAGTACACTGCACCACAGCCCTGAGGTCAGTACACTGCAACACAGCCCTGAGGTCAGTACACTGCACCACAGCCCTGAGGCCAGTACACTGCACCACAGCCCTGAGGTCAGTACACTGCACCACAGCCCTGAGGTCAGTACACTGCACCACAGCCCTGAGGCCAGTACACTGCACCACAGCCCTGAGGCCAGTACACTGCACCACAGCCCTGAGGTCAGTACACTGCACCACAGCCCTGAGGTCAGTGCACTGCACCACAGCCCTGAGGCCAGTACACTGCACCACAGCCCTGAGGTCAGTACACTGCACCACAGCCCTGAGGTCAGTACACTGCACCACAGCCCTGAGGTCAGTACACTGCACCACAGCCCTGAGGCCAGTACACTGCACCACAGCCCTGATGCAGGTACACTGCACCACAGCCCTGAGGTCAGTACACTGCACCACAGCCCTGATGCAGGTACACTGCACCACAGCCCTGATGCAGGTACACTGCACCACAGCCCTGAGGTCAGTACACTGCACCACAGCCCTAAGGCCAGTACACTGCACCACAGCCCTGAGGTCAGTACACTGCACCACAGCCCTGAGGCCAGTACACTGCACCACAGCCCTGAGGTCAGTACACTGCACCACAGCCCTGAGGTCAGTACACTGCACCACAGCCCTGAGGTCAGTACACTGCACCAGAGCCCTGAGGCCAGTACACTGCACCACAGCCCTGAGGTCAGTACACTGCACCACAGCCTTGAGGTCAGTACACTGCACCACAGCCCTGAGGCCAGTACGCTGCACCATAGCACTGAGGCCAGTACACTGCACCACAGCCCTGATGCAGGTATCACTGCACCACAGCCCTGAGGCCAGTACACTGCACCACAGCCCTGAGGCCAGTACACTGCACCACAGCCCTGAGGCCAGTACACTGCACCACAGCCCTGAGGTCAGTACACTGCACCACAGCCCTGAGGCCAGTACACTGCACCACAGCCCTGATGCAGGTATCACTGCACCACAGCCCTGAGGCCAGTACACTGCACCACAGCCCTGAGGCCAGTACACTGCACCACAGCCCTGAGGCCAGTACACTGTACCACACCCTGATGGTACACTGCACCACACCCTGATGGTACACTGCACCACAGCCCTGAGGCCAGTACACTGCACCACACCCTGATGGTACACTGCACCACACCCTGATGGTACACTGCACCACAGCCCTGAGGCCAGTACACTGCACCACACCCTGATGGTACACTGCACCACAGCCCTGAGGCCAGTACACTGCACCACACCCTGATGGTACACTGCACCACAGCCCTGAGGCCAGTACACTGCACCACACCCTGATGGTACACTGCACCACAGCCCTGAGGCCAGTACACTGCACCACACCCTGATGGTACACTGCACCACAGCCCTGAGGCCAGTACACTGCACCACACCCTGATGGTACACTGCACCACAGCCCTGAGGCCAGTACACTGCACCACACCCTGATGGTACACTGCACCACACCTTGATGGTACACTGCACCACACCCTGATGGTACACTGCACCACAGTCCAGCGCGACTCAGAGCCTTAAACGAATAACAAAATCCAGAGGATGATGCCGGCAGGATTCGCCTTCCTTCAAATTTCCGCCTCCTCCCAACAAAGCGCAGGACGGAGCCCCGACACCGAAACAATCCTTCCAATTTTCCGCGGCCGCGGACCGCCGGGACAGCGGGTGTTGGCTCCGGCAAATTTCTTTAGGGTTTTTGAACGAGGAAATTTGGGTCTCGGATGCATCTTTTCACGGAAAAATAGCCTTCCTTGATTTATTTTGGGCGGTGCGTGATGAACTGGCGGGATTGGGATGCAAAATGTCTTGCTAAACGACGAAGTAAACATAACAAAAAATGGTTTTGGCTCGTTATCAATGTCAAAACTGGTGTTTTTTGTTGTATTCGTTTAGTGGTAGCAGGTAGAACAACGCATCACACAAAGTGGGAATCTAAATTTAAGAACAAAACAAACTCAGACATTAAATATTGACGTAAAAATCTCGCTCGTCAGTTTTATGGAACAACAAAAGGCGTCCAGTAAGTGTCGCTTGAAAAATTGAATTAATCCTTTATTGCACGAACCTCAGTTTTACACATTATATTGTAATATTCAATATTCCAGAAGTATTTACGAACACTGACGTCAGTATTCCTACTGTCAAATTATTTCACAGACCAAAATACCGTATAATTTGATTTAAAGCTGCGGGAGAAATTGTCATGGTTTGGACAAGAAAAAATTTCATTGCCTCTGAGCTTTGTGTGTGAAAGTGATCAGTGCTGCGAAGCGATAGGCAGAAAATGCTGACGCTCGCATATAGCAGTGCAGTGCTGTGCAGTGCTGTGTTGCGTGAATTTGGAAGGAACGAGGAGAGGGAACTTGACCTTCGTTTTTTGAATAAACCTAGTTTTTGGTTACTAGTATGATTTGTAGCAAAATATTGCCTGTGTCACACTGTACGTATAATTAATTATCAAACACTGAGAACTTTGAAATAGATTTGTGTAATTAAGGCATAAACTATTTAAAACCAAAAATAAATTAAAATTTAACAATCACTTGATATCTAACAGCGTTGCCCAGTACGTATACAGGATTCGAGAGCTGTTTGAAGACATGTTGTTTGTAGCTCTTCACACACTTAATTGAGTTATAATATTATATTTTACTTCAGACAACACATTCCGAAAATGATGTTAAACCTAAAAAAGACATGCAGCCATAGGTGCTTAATATGGAAACATAGCGAGCGATTTAGATATCAATAACTTTTTACAGGTTCCAAGTTCATTTGCTCATAAAGTTCGGTTGGAGTAAGAGAAATGAGATGGCACTGTTTTGCCTACAGCAAAAAGAAAAAAAAACATTCTCAACGGCTTGAAACCGTAAGAACACCAGAAATTATACGTAACGTTCAAAACATTCTCTATGAGGACCAGAAGACCGATGAGGACCAATGCCAAAGAACTACAAGCATAAGAGAGCATCATCAGATCTGCGGAACGTCAGGACATTAACTACAAGTCAGATGTAATGAGGAAAGCCCAATTTATGCGAGCAAAGACCTAGGAAAAAACCTAGGAAAACAGTCCCATGCTTTCAAAACGGATACTTAACAGTCAAAATCCCCGCAAATAAGGCCTGCCTAGGATTTTCTCTGACAGAAAACTTCAACCAGGATCAGAAAATTAACGGACGGATAGATCGGTGACTATGTGCAAGACCGTTCTGAAGTACGCAGGGTGATGCACTCTAAATTTTGAGTTAGTGAGGGCTTTAGGAATAGCGAGCATTGATGGTCATGTCATGCTACCTTACATTGTCTCTCAGGGTCTTAGGGTTAATGCTGCTGGATGAATTGATGTCTTAAAAATGGTTGTTAAACCCAGGAGAGATAAAGTATTCAATGGAAGGCCATACGTCATTCAGTAAGACTAAGTATCTTCTCACACAGACACAGTACCCAAGACTGGTAGTTATAATTAGTGTGTTTTACAATCATGTAACCTGCAACAAATGGCACACAAACTCTCGATTTAAATCCTACCTACGCACTCAACATATCGCATTTAATGAACTGCTTAACTGAAATTTTGAACATGTAACAAGTTGACTGGAACAAAACATGTCACGTAACAAGTTGACTGGAACAAAATATGTCACGTAACAATTTGACTGGAACAAAACATGTCACGTAACAAGTTGACTGGAACAAAACATGTCACGTAACAAGTTGACTGGAACAAAACATGTCACGTAACAAGTTGACTGGAACAAAATATGTCACGCAACAAGTTGACTGGAACAAAGCTTGTCACGCAACAAGTTGACTGGAACAAGACATGTCACACAACAAGTTGACTGGAACAAAACATGTCACGCAACAAGTTGACTGGAACAAAACATGTCCCGCATCAAGTTGACTGGAACAAAACATGTCACGCAACAAGTTGACTGGAACAAAACATGTCACGCAACAAGTTGACTGGAACAAAACATGTCACGCAACAAGTTGACTGGAACAAAACATGTCACGCAACAAGTTGACTGGAACAAAACATATTCCCCTCGCTGCGTCTAGCTGCAAGTCAGCGCTAGGGAAGAGGAAGAGCTTCCCTCGACGTTAACAATGCCTTAATAACCCGCAATGACGGGTGTTTAATGACGTAAAAATAACCCACGATGACGAGTGTATAATGACGTAAAAATAATCAACAAGTTCCCCAAGCTCACTGAGTCGAAGGGCCGTCTTATCTTCCGACTCAGCGCCTTTATTTAGACTCACACACGTGACAAGTTGCTTTTTAGTGCAAAAGGATTGATTTTCCGTCGCAGCCTAGATAAGGGTTAATTTTTTTCAGTGCATAATTGTTTTTTCTTGACGGGCTCGGAACTATCAAGCGAATTTTCCACGATTTGTCGGTATTTATTTTTTTCTTTGAGAGATGACATACGAACGTTTAGAATATTACGCCTAAATTTTTTTAATTTTTGAGTATGAAATTAATGGATTCTTCCTCTTAGGGTTCAGCAAATCAGAAAAAATGTTATGGGGTAGGAAGAACTAATTTTGATTTAGAAGGCCCAAAAATACGAAAACCTCTAAGATCAATCAGACGTACTGTGTAAAAATATATCTTCTTGATAACTTTAGAAATGTTACAGAAATTCTGGAACCTTAATGCCAGATCAGTCGCTCACTGTAGTCATGCATTTTTATCACACATTTATACATAAACATGGTGACAGCAGTGAGTAACGTATGAACAGCCATAAGGTACTCTCGCCATCATTTTTGTTAATATATGTGTTTTACCCATTACGTATGTGTTAATGTACATGCGTGTTGTTTGTTATTACTCATGAGTGGAATGAAGTGGAGACAGTAATTCTTGCTGTTTGATATATGAACACAATGATTCCATTTGTTGCTAAAACCTTTATTTGAACGAACTCTCATTTCGATTATTAATCTACCAAATCGCCAATGTCGTTTTAAAACAAATATTCCACTAACCAAATGTTTCAACTATTAAATAATAAAATATAAAATTTTTCCAAACACCAATCATCACAATCATGGAATATTTGAATAAACAATAATTTCTATAATAAACTATTTGAATATTCAATCATTTGAGTTGCCGCAAGTTTCAATAAACATTCATTTCAATAACAACTCAATTGACAACTGCTCATTTCAATAACTAGTCACTCCGACAACTGCTCATTAAAATAACTAGTCACTCCGACAACTGCTCATTTCAATAACTAGTCACTCCGACAACTGCTCATTAAAATAGTTTTTCCAAATCAATCATTTCAATAACAACTCATTTCAATACCCACTCGCTTCAATAAATAACTCTAAAAACCATCACTTCAATAACCGTTCATTTCAATTGCTAATCGTTTCAAAAACTCCCGATTTTAATAACCAATAATGTAAAACCTAATCATTTCATTTGAGATTTAATTTAAATAACTGTTCATTTCATTCAACGCTTATTTCATCAACAAATCATCACAAATTCCACTCATTTCAACAACCAATCAGAAAATCAACAGAGGGTCTAAAACGTTTGCAATAACATATCCTAATTATTTCAGGGATTTCATTAACATGAATTTGTTTAGAATTATTGAGTCTCTTGTAAATTATTACTTAATGCTAAATTATTACTTAATGCTGAATTATTACTTAATGCTGAATTATTACTTAATGCTGAATTATTTAGTGCTGAATTAATTAATACTGAATTATCTGAGTCAATGAGTTGACCAAGTGAGTCAAAAAGATGATTTTCATAATGCTCATAAAACTTGGCGCGGAATTACCTACCGCTGCATTAATGAGTGTTTCATTTTACAACCAAGTAAATTAGTGTTGAGTTAGCTAAAGCTAATTGATCAGTGCCAAATTTTCTCACTTGTTAATGCGTTTCTGCGGATAAACTGGTACGTATGAAGACAGAATATACAAACTAAAACGATATTTAACCCTTGGCAAACATCAACAACTTTTTATTGTTCGAACTCGTCAATAAGTTTACTTCACAGAATGTATAATGAAAGCTGCAAAAACTAATGAAAAATCATGAGAGATAAAAGGGAATCATTGATCTGTAGAAGTGATTAATCTATAGGAGGTAAATCTTTAGGTAAGAATGTTGATTGTCGATTTAAATGTTTATTTCATAGGAGTAATTTATTTTATTTTATTACAATTTATTTATAAGGACGTATTTATTCAAAACTCATATTCATATTAGTTTTAGCACTTTTTTCCCTGCATTTAACACCTATCAGTTTATTCCGCCAGCGACTAGACGAACATTTGCATTCAAAAATAAAAATGCTTAAGTTTCCCCGACAAGTAAAACGAAAGAAAACGAGAAACGCAAAGAGAAAACGAAAAATGGCTGCTACACGGCGTTAACGGCGTGTTACACGGTGCCTCTTACACGGTGTTAAACAGCGTATTACACGGTGCCTGTTACACTGTGTTAAACGGCGTATTACACGGTGCCTGTTACACGGTGTTAAACAGCGTATTACACGGTGCCTGTTACACTGTGTTAAACGGCGTGAAAATAACCAAACTCACCTACATAGGCATTTCAACATACTGCTACTAAATATAGTCTACCTCTATTTTTCCATTAATATTATTATTTATCTCTAAGAATAACTTATGTTGTAATAAAAATTACGTTTTTGGGATTGAGCTCAAGATGTTTACGTTTAAACCAAGCCATCCGTGATCCGCTGGGCTCGTAACTAATGAACTTAAGAAGTTGTAGAAAATATTCCTCAGTAATTGAGTACTTGAAAAAGATCTTTTCTAAATTAGTGGATCCTCCTCTTTGGAATCTCTAAATTTGCTCGATCTTGCATAATACTGGGAGCTGGGCACTGAATTTTGCCTCGTGTCATTACTGAAAGCGGAGCGTGGAGGGTGGCAACCAAGCAACCAACCCAACAGACCTTCACAGTTGCACAGATATACTGATTCACTTCTATCTAGCAAAGGCCTAATCCTCTCTCTTCCACGGTATTCAATAAGAACAACCAAAATGGATAATAATCACCGTGGTTAAGTAGGTTAGAACATTTTTCTTCCACGTAAAAATACGTCGGTTCGATACCCCGCAGTGTAGCTCGGTGTTTCCTTGGAGAACATCAAGATTTTCCTAAGATTTCCTGCTCGATCTCCCGAAAGTTCTCCACTAGGAAGAGATGCGCTTTGGCTACGACAAGTTAACCGTCATTGCATCCTGGCATTTACTTCAAAATAAATTAATTCATTATAAGGCAAATGTGCCAGGCTTGCGTAATAAAACGTTTCTTGTTTGTAGGTTGTGCAGTCAATGAAGATCCCCAAGCAAAAGTCAAATGGCTCACCTAAAGGACGTAACTCAGTTGTCCTTCATCAAAGTTTGTAGATTTCCGTTAAACAAAAGTTTTCCAAGATCCCTTTGCGGTTCTTCAAAACAGTTGCCAAATGCTGCAAAAAAGAGTAGGTATTATGCACCTTAACAACGAAGAAAAACATTGAGATTCTTCTACTTCAGTAGCCCTCCAGTCTTCAAACAAAAAAAGGACTGCTCAAATCATGGGCCAGATCACCATAACATCACTCTTCCAAAACGTACGACATCCTCACCCGTTGCGTCATGCTGATAATTCCGAGCTCCAAACGCACGAAGCAGAGCGGCGCCACGGAAAATATCCGTCTTAAAGATCCATCAGCAACAAAAGGAACAATTACACCGAAATAAACTCGTTGTGTACCCACGGTGGGTACAATTACAGGGGAACAAGCGCCGTGTTTATGAGACGCGGTCGCTTGGGAAAAGGAAGATATATCGCGCTGGGGTGTGAGAGATGCCGGATGTGCGCTGCCGGCAGGACGTCGCGCTTCAAAATTCCTTCTTTCAATTACAAAAAGAGATAAAAAATACGTTTTTGTCAGGGACAGGACAGGAGCAAGACGATACGCAGGTCTGTGCCGTGTGTAGCGAGCGTTGGTGCAAGTTTGTTTCATTGTTTGGTGCTCTAACGCTTTGGTCCTCTGATGTATTGGTGCTCTGATGTATTGGTGCTCTGATGTATTGGTGCTCTGATGTATTGGTGCTCTGATGTATTGATGCTCTGATGTATTGGTGCTCTGATGTATTGGTGCTCTGATGTATTGGTGCTCTGATGTATTGGTGCTCTGATGTATTGGTGCTCTGATGTATTGGTGCTCTGATGTATTGGTGCTCTGATGTATTGGTGCTCTGATGTATTGGTGCTCTGATGTATTGGTGCTCTGATGTATTGGTGCTCTGATGTATTGGTGCTCTGATGTATTGATGCTTTGATGTATTAGTGCACTGATGTATTGGTGCACTGATGTATTGGTGCACTGATGTATTGGTGCTTTGATGTATTGGTGCTCTGATGTTTTGGTGCTCTGATCTATTGGTGCTCTGATGCATTGGTGCTCTGATGTTTTTGTGCTCTGATGTATTGGTGCTCTGATGTATTGGTCCTCTGATGTATTGGTGCTCTGATGTATTGGTGCTCTGATGTATTGGTGCTCTGATGTATTGGTGCTCTGGTGTATTGGTGCTCTGATGTATTGGTGCTCTGATGTATTGGTGCTCTGATGTATTGGTGTGCTGATGTATTGGTGCTCTGATGTATTGGTGCTCTGATGTATTGGTGCTCTGGTGTATTGGTGCTCTGATGGATTGGTGCTCTGGTGTATTGGTGCTCTGGTGTATTGGTGCTCTGGTGTATTGGTGCTCTGATGTATTGGTGCTCTGATGTATTGGTGCTCTGATGTATTGGTGGTCTGATGTATTGGTGCTCTGATGTATTGGTGCTCTGATGTATATTGGTGCTCTGATGTATTGGTGCTCTGATGTATTGATGCTTTGATGTATTAGTGCACTGATGTATTGGTGCACTGATGTATTGGTGCTTTGATGTATTGGTGCTCTGATGTTTTGGTGCTCTGATCTATTGGTGCTCTGATGCATTGGTGCTATGATGTTTTTGTGCTCTGATGTATTGGTGCTCTGATGTATTGGTCCTCTGATGTATTGGTGCTCTGATGTATTGGTGCTCTGATGTATTGGTGCTCTGATGTATTGGTGCTCTGGTGTATTGGTGCTCTGATGTATTGGTGCTCTGATGTATTGGTGCTCTGATGTATTGGTGCGCTGATGTATTGGTGCTCTGATGTATTGGTGCTCTGATGTATTGGTGCTCTGGTGTATTGGTGCTCTGATGTATTGGTGCTCTGGTGTATTGGTGCTCTGGTGTATTGGTGCTCTGGTGTATTGGTGCTCTGATGTATTGGTGCTCTGATGTATTGGTGCTCTGATGTATTGGTGGTCTGATGTATTGGTGCTCTGATGTATTGGTGCTCTGATGTATTGGTGCTCTGATGTATTGGTGCTCTGATGTATTGGTGCTCTGAGGTATTGGTGCTCTGATGTATTGGTGCTCTGATGTATTGGTGCTCTGATTTATTGGTGCTCTGGTGTATTGATGCTCTGATGTATTGGAGCTCTGGTGTATTGGTGCTCTGATGTATTGGTGCTCTGATGTATTGGTGCTCTGATGTATTGGTGCTCTGATGTATTGGTGCTCTGGTGTATTGGTGCTCTGATGTATTGGTGCTCTGATGTATTTGTGCTCTGGTGTATTGGTGCTCTGATGTATTGGTGCTCTGGTGTATTGGTGCTCTGATATATTGGTGCTCTGATGTATTGGTGCTTTGATGTATTGGTGCTCCGATGTATTGGTGCTCTGATGTATTGGTGCTCTGATGTATTGGTGCTCTGGTGTATTGGTGCTCTGGTGTATTGGTGCTCTGGTGTATTGGTGCTCTGATGTATTGGTGCTCTGATGTAATGGTGCTCTGATGTATTGGTGCTCTGATGTATTGGTGGTCTGATGTATAGGTGGTCTGATGTATTGGTGCTCTGATGTATTGGTGCTCTGATGTATTGGTGCTCTGATGTATTGGTGCTCTGGTGTATTGGTGCTCTGATGTATTGGTGCTCTGGTGTATTGGTGCACTGATGTATTGGTGCTCTGATGTATTGGTGCTCTGATGTATTGGTGCTCTGATGTATTGGTGCTCTGATGTATTGGTGCTCTGGTGTATTGGTGCTCTGATGTATTGGTGCTCTGATGTATTGGTGCTCTGATGTATTGGTGCTCTGATGTATTGGTGCTCTGATGTATTGGTGCTCTGATGTATTGGTGCTCTGATGTATTGGTGCTCTGATGTATTGGTGCTTTATCGCCGTTTTCCGTTAGTTGCATTGGCTTCCTTCTCCTTAAATTATTTATTTACACAAGAATTAACGTACTTTTTCCGTTGGTTATGTTTTTTCTTGTGGGTTGATGCAATTATTTGTACTACATGGAATTCATTGTATCATTGTGAAAGTTTTCACATTAGAATGAAATTTCTTGTATCACAATGCAACTTTCCATAAATTAACGCAATTTTTTGTTAATATTAATTTCCGCACATTACAGTTCTTATGCTTATTTAAACAATTTAAACAATTCAAACAATTTATTTACCACAGGTGATACAGAGGTAGAATGTTTCTTAAAGTCTTATACAATGGTCAAATTTGAGTACAGCTACCTGTGGGCCCGAATAAGTTCAGCGATTTCTAGGGCATCCTACCATTACATTATTCTAGGGTGTACAATAATGTCTAACCTAATTCACTTAACCTAGTTTCGCATTAGACTGATCATAGACTGATCGCTAAATTAAATTTAGCGCTCATTATAGAAAAGGCTTACTAAACACTTACTAAAGGAGAAGCTTATTAAACGTCCATTACACGTTTATTGGAAAAAATGATCATTTACCCTAATATCCCAAATTTTTTTACTGATATTCCCAATATCACAACCACCGCCACTAGACTGACGCTGGCATCAGGTTATCACCGCCAGAATGAGGACGGAGCTACCGTCCGGCAGAATGCCTCAAAAATTACACTAGGGCACAAATTCAGCCAGAAATAAATTGGGTTTACCATTTCCAGTTGGTGTGTCGGTATAGCGCGAGGGGCAGTTTAGGGTTATACGCTTATTAAAGAAAACGCATCAAACACCTACCAAATTCTTATTAAAGGAAATACTTCTTAAATGTCTACTAAACCCTAATGAAAAAGGAAAAGCATATTAAACGTTATTGAAGCGAATGCCCTATTCAAGAATAATAGCATCGCATGAACTTACTGAGGTATGAAAAAACTCACCCAAAACCGGCGTGAGATAATACCTTATGATGCCAACGCAATAAACGAAAAAAATTAACATTTCTGACTCAATTTATCGAAACATCGGAGTAGAAATATTCTTTTGGAAATAAAGTCTGGTCGGTATACTCCACGTGCAAAAATGTCATAAGAATTCTTTTTCGGTCATAAATAAGCTCGGTGTGAGCTTCATGCTCTCTTTTCCAAAGTTTCTATTGTTTTTTTTATTTTGTGTGCTTTAGTGTCACGCCTCAAATACATGTTGCATTAACGAAATTGTAATGTTTCCTCGGATTATCACAGGAATAATCTTTATTCTTTTCATTATTATTCCACAGATTTGAAGTCGGTAAATTTTCAGCATTCTTTGACATTGTGTTTCAGATTTTAAACACAAATTTTGCATCTGTTACCATAGTATTCCCGCATTGCATAAAACTATTCCATCATATTTTGCTTTCTGTTCCCACATTCCCTCAATATTCTGATTAATTATGCATATAAGGTTACATTACACTTCTTTAATAACAATATACGCTTCAGATTTCATTATCTATGTAAAATTACATTAATCATGTATGGTTACACCATACACGCGTGATCACACTTTCCGTCCTGCTGTTGATTTTCATTTCCTTGCATGATTTGTAAACTATGAGAAATAAAATTTTTGAGATGTCCACAACATTTTCTGGAAGCACTGCGTAGCAATTCTGGTCTAAGTTTTTGAATTATCAAAAAAGTTTCACCGAGAGTAAAAAAGTTCACCAAAACAAATAAGAGACATTGAAACTTATCCAAATTGGCCGATAAAAAACCTCAAATCCGTGATTTTATTCTCTGAAGAATTGAATTAAATTTCCCGCCAATTGCACTTTTCCACTAACCTCAATCGACTTTTTTTCGTACATCCCATTTTAATTTAACTTGATGCCCTTTTCATTCCGCTAAATTACTTTCACTATGTTAACCAAATACAATTTTGTCATTGGCCTTAATTATCTTATTTATTTTACCCTAACACCATTTCAGCCCATGCAAATTAGTCTTTTTAACATGCCCTAATTATCATTTTTCATTTAGTATGATTACAAATATTCATTAAATTCGATTAATTTATCCTTTATGACTTCTTTTTACTTACCCTGCCTAAAACACTATAATGAAAGCAAGCAAGGATGCTGCCTGTGATTAGCAGCTAACTTAGGGTAGCGTTTACACCCTGAGATCGTTCACACGGTGAGGCCGGCAGTTGAGCAGCAGTTTGCGATCTACAGGCGCTAAACTTGCCGCCTAGACCTGCAATATTAAAAATAATAGCCTTCAAGTCCCTCATTTCTGGCTGAGAAATGCCATTCTTTGTCGCCTTGAAAACGAGTCACCCACCCTCCCCTCAATGCTACCTCATTCGGTGATTTTTCTGCATACGAGCCCTGTAATTATGCGTCGTATTTTATACCTTGTGCTGCAAACGTTACAAACCTCGGCAATGCAAGCAGGAAAAAGCGCTTTGATCACGTACCCTGCGACCTTCAGGGCACCACCGTACCCAAGGTATCATGGTTGTTAACTCATGTCGCGTTGCTTCATTGCACAACTTTGCTGTGCTCTTATAACTGCGTCACCAATTACAACTGAAGTTGAGATCAAGCAAATGTTTGCCTCCAACAGAATGGAAAAAATGTGTGTGACAAGTTCCCAATGCCTGAATTTTGAACTTGGGGGAGGGAAAACTGTTTGTTACACCGTTGCGCTAACGGGTTCCACAGCAAGAGCAAGTAAACCTGTTATAAAACGGTATGATGAATTGAAAATGCATTTTATGAAAATTCAATATGAGTCTACATCATTCATTTCGTTCTTTAAATACCAACAGTTATTTACGATATATTTTGGTGTTCCAAACAATCATTGTAGGTTCTTTAGATTTTTTAATCAGTAATGATTTTAAATGCTCGTATATTTCGTTATTCTTGCAAAGGGTAGCAAATAAATTGTATTGCCAGTTATATCCATACGACTGAGCATGTTTATAGTAGTGTGCTACTATTTTGAATCCTTATTTTTGTTAGTTGCGTCTTGTTTGTTAGTAGTTGCGTTCTGTATACTCTGGAAAGTGACATCCACGTGCGACCTGTTACGCGTAATAGCGAGAGCATGTGGAGGGTTGCCGAGGATAGGTTAAGAGAGTTAGTTTTTGAAGCTAGTAGAGGTCGGTTGACTACCTTTGTACTCCTCCGTGTATACTTTCATCGGTGACTTCATTGTGCGTGATATGGTGAGTCTGAGCAAGGACGAGTAATAAAGGCTGAAGTCCGGTGCTAGAAGACTCCGCCATAAGAGAGTCGCCAATGTATGAAGCAGGATGGTATAGTTTCATGTAGCATAGTCAAGCCGACCGGTTTTATCGCAAGTGGTATGTTTAAAGTGTAATATCCTGAATGTGGATACCAATAAACGTAAGTTTCGCATTTGGTTGTTTCCCATGAAAGCCGGATAGAGAATAGCGCCACAAGTTTGGGTCTAGAGGTAATAGGAAGCTGATACGAATTCAGAAGAGAAGTTCGGTCGTAATTTGCGTTCAGGTGTATTTTGGTGAACCCTTTTGTTGGTGACTGTACCGGAGCCTGGGACGGCTCTGGAGCTTGTTGGCTGATTAGAGCCTTGGATGCTCTGGAGATAGGTTGATAGGTCGGCGGTTCTTGGAGGGCATTGAAAAGTAAGGTAGCAGCGCTACGACCCGTGCTTTGCGTTGGTTAGGCTGGTGAAGCGGTGGTCGCGCAGCCCAGTATATATAGATTCCGCGACCCCGCGGCATCAGGACTACCACATTGGTGGCCAGTATGGGGAATTGAGACGAAGTTCTGGAGCTTTAAGGGGGCTGATACGAAGCTCGGAACAGTCTCAAATTGGAGAACCATTAGATGTTATAAAACGGGTTGTGAGCGGTCTGCGGGTTTTGTTTGTGTGCCAGTAAATTGAATTTGTGAAGTATGGCATCAGCAGCGGATATGTCAGACGTAATGCTGCAGCTGGTGCAGGCTATAGGGAAACTTGGGAAAGAAGTACCTGAGCCCAGCATTTTTAAGGGGGGAATTGGTAATGTAAAAGAGTTGGATACGTGGCTACAAGGTTTTGAAAAGTACTGTAAGGTGCAATATGGGGATGACACGGAAACATGGCTGGCTAGTTTGCTTAAGTATTTACAGGGAGAGGCTAAAGAGATTGTGGAAGCCTGTGGTCCCGGTGTGAAGTATGAATTTGTGAAGAAAAGATTAGTGCAAGAGTTTGGGGCGAAATTATCATTAACGGATACGGAGTTTGGGGCGTTCTTTTCCGCAGAACGTAGAATGGGCGAAAGCTTATTGTGTTATTCCATTCGCTTGGAAAGACTAGCGCGGGAAATGTTGCAGGAAAGTGACGAATTCAAAAAGGAAGGAATAGTAAAAAGCAAATAAATTAGTTCACTGCGGAAGGAGCTTGTGAATCGATTGCGGGTACAGCTGGGGCATTTGGATGGTGTGACTTTGAAGCAAGTGGTTAATCTGGCTACCCTGCTAGAAGAGCAGGAGGGTGAGAGTATGCGAAACGAATTTGTGTGTGCGAGTGAGGAGAGACGGGTGCGAGAGGATGTGAATGAACAGTGGCGAATGAAGAGCGCGTGTTTCTATTGCCATGAGAAAGGGCATTTTGCGAGAGCCTGCCCTCGGAAAATGGAGGAGAGAAGTGCTCGCGCAAGAACGGAAGTATGTGCGTATTGTGGACGAATGGGGCATCTTATGTCAGCATGTGTTCGGTTTAAGAGTGAAGTGTGTGCATGTGTATGGTGTGGGGAGAGTAGTCATAAGAGTTTTCAGTGTCGAGAGAAGCCGGGAAACTAGAAAGGACTGGTGCGGTTGGGGGCGCGCCAGCTGAAGTAAATTCCCCAGGGGCTCGAGTGACCAAATTAGGAAGGAATGTCAAGAATGTGCTGGCTTATAAACTTAGTTTGTGTGCAAGTGGGTTGCCGCTATGTGCATTGTTGGACACAGGAGCCTCGGTATCAGTTCTATCGGACGCCTATTTAGAAGAGTTCCCTGAGCTGAAGTCAAATTTGCGACCGGCGGAGACTTTAGTGACCGGTGTGACTGGAACACAGCTCGGCGTTATGGGAGAGTTACAGTTGCGGCTTAGCCTTAGCGGACAGGAGATGGGTAGCCAGAAGTTTCTGGTCGTTAGGAATTTGTCAGCATCGGCTAGAGTTATTTTGGGATTGGATTTTTGCCAGCAGTTTGTGAAGTTCCTCGATTTGCGGACCGGTACCGTTAGTTTGATATTAGGAAACGGACAGGAGGTTACGGTAACACTAGTTCGAGTAGTGCCGGAGGATTTACAGTTCCCAGTTTGTAGTCAGGAAGTGATGACTTTGCCAGCGAGAACGATAACTAGAGTAAAAGCTATAGTTCCGGGAGCCAGCGAAGGGAGCGAAGGCTATCTGGAGCCCGTCCAAGATACAGAAATGGTGAGGATAGCTTCATCGGTGAATCGAATATGTGGGGGTGAGATAGTGGTCGAGCTTGCTAACGTATCAGATGAGGAAGTTAAGGTACGGAAGGACCTCGTTTTGGGAACGTTTGTGACTGTGCCGGAATATGCGCTACGAACTATAGGTGATGAAAATGCGCCCTCTGAAAAGGCGCAAGCGAAGGCGTTAGAATTTAATTTGGACGAGACTAATCTGACATTGGAAGAACAACGGAAAGCCCGGGATTTACTGGAAGCTTACAGTGACCTGTTCGCAAGTACGGATGCTGAATTAGGCCATACTAATGTGTTACAGCATAAAATTGACGTACAGGGAGCACGACCAATCAAGCAGAGGAATAGGCGCTACCCTGGCAAACTGGCAACGGAAATTGAGACTGGGTTGGCTGAGTTAGAACGGAAAGGTATAATTCGGAAATCTGAGTCGGCCTGGTCGTCTCCTTTGGTGCCGGTGCGCAAACGAAATGGACGATTGAGGTTGTGTGTGGATTTTAGGGCTTTGAATAGTGTGACGAAAATGGATAGTTTCCCTTTACCACATATGGGTGAGACTTTGGAAAGACTGCGGGGACACGTGTTTTTTTCGACGTTGGACCTTGAATCTGGATATTACCAGGTGCCTCTGACGCCGGAGTCGTGCGAATTAACTGCGTTTTCTACGGGGACTGCGTTGTATGAGTTCACGCGCTTGCCGTTCGGGGTTTCCAATGGCCCGGCCACCTTTTCGAGGTTAATGAGGATAGTGTTGGCTGGTTTGCCGGGTGATAGTGTTCAGGCGTACCTGGACGATATTATGGTGGCGGGCCGGGATTTCGCTGAACATTTGGATAACTTAGACGCAGTATTCCGGAGGTTACGTGTTAATGGCCTTAAGATTGCAATTGCGAAATGCAGTTTCTTCCGCTCAGAAGTAGAGTATCTGGGTCACGTAGTGAGTCGGGACGGAATTAAGCCTTTGGGGCGCAATGTGCAAGCAATTCAGGATTATCCAATACCCACGACTGTCCGGCAGCTTAAATCCTTCCTTGGGATGGTGAATTTCTATAGGAAATTTCTATCACTACCAACTGAGGTATTCGCCCCTTTGAATGCGCGAACGGCGAATCGGATTTTAAAGTGGGATGAGGAAGCCACGCAGAGTTTTCTGGCTATCAAGAAATCCCTGACTGAGGCCCCTGTGTTGGCATTTCCCAATTTTGATTCGGACGAGCCTTTCGTCCTGACTACGGATGCTAGTGCAACGAGTGCCGGAGCTGTGTTGTGCCAGTGGCAGGAGGGTCAGGAAAGAGTGCTTGGGTTCGCGGGGACTAACTTCAGTAAGGCTCAACGGAAGTATAGCGCGACAGAACGGGAGTTGGCGGCTATTCGTTTTGCAGTACGTCATTTTAAACCTTATGTATCTGGGCGAAGATATGTAATAAGGACTGACCATCAACCTCTGCTGTATTTGCATAGAATGAAAGACGTGGATGATCGATTGATGCGTACCTTGTTAGATCTAGCTGTGGGGTCTTATACCATTGAGTATGTCCCCGGGAAGAATAATATTGTCGCAGACTGCCTGTCTCGGGTGAATTATCCATGGAGCATGCCTGATGTACCCGAGGAGAACATTGGTGTTGCTGAGTATGAAGTCTTAGCTAATATACAGGGTGGTCCAGACTCCTTGTTTCAGGCTTTGTGTGTGTTGCTGGGTCGGAGTGACGCTGAGACCATTCGGAAACGCTGTTGTGATGTTGTTCTGCAGAAGCCGGAAAGGTATGGCTTGGGGAAGGCGGCTACACATAGGAAGTGGGCTACCACCTGGAGTAGTCCGGGGGTATTCCCGCCATGGGAGGCAGTTCAGGCGTTCTCTGATGTGTATGGACTCAAAGTCGTAGTGTGTTTCCGGCCAGGGAGTCTTGTGGAGGTAGTTCCTGAAAGAGAGGCACAAGCGGTTGTCGCATTGGAATGTTTGGGTGGGGTACATTTTAACCCTGTCAAGCTGTCTCAGGATTACGGGAAGCACTCTGTCAATGTGGCTATCGCTTCGGGAACTGAAAAATGTAGTATGTTGGGAGCTAGCTTACCGATTATTGCTGCAGGTCAGGACGCTGACCCAATTCTCGTTAATGTGAAGGAAAGTTTACGGACAGGACAGGCCAATTTGCACTTGGGAGCCTATAAAAAGTTGTTCAAGCGACTATGCTTACTGGATGGAGCAGTGTGCATAAGGAAAGGGAGTCCTCGGGGAAAACCTGTTCCGGTTGTTCCAGAGAGAGACTTGCCAGCATTAGTGAAGGAGTATCATGAACATCTAGCTCATGTGGGAAGAGATAAACTCTGGAATGCTTTCAGAAGTTATTTCGGGCTTGGCTTGGGAGTTGTGGTGCAAAAGACGGTGCGGGAATGCGTAGTTTGTCAGCAGCATAAGGGAGATGTTGTTAAGGATTTTCCGTTGCGTCGGCTGGATAAGAATTTGACGCGGCCGTATGAGGTGTATGCAGTGGATCTGTTGGAACTTCCCCGGAGTAAGAGAGGTTATGTGGGAGTCTTGGTCGGCATTGATCTGTATAGCAAGTTCGGTCATGCAGTACCGATACGTTCAAAGCAGGCCAGGGCTGTAGTGGGAGCCCTGGAGCGAAGCATTTTCACGAGCCTACCAAGGACGCCGGAAACAATCAGATCAGATAATGGGCCAGAATTCACCTCAAGGGCGTTTCAGTCGCTGTTGAGTAGTTATGGGATCCGACATCAGACCATCGTACCTTATGCCGCCCACATGAATGGAGCTGTGGAAAGATTGAACAGGACCATTAGGGACAGGTTAGCAGCCACCTGTGCGAAAGTTCCCGGAGATTGGGATTTGGTCCTGTCAAGAGTCATGATGCAGTATAATCGGCTAATTCATCGAGAAACTGGAAAAGCGCCTGGTGAGTTCTTCGTGTCTGAAAAGGTTACACCAGATTTGCCCAAGGTAACTGAAAAGGAGAAACTCTGGCGACCTGGAGGTTCCCGCTTCCGGCATTTTGACTTGGGTGATTACGTCTTACGAAGGATCGTGCATTTGCCCGGGGCTGAACGCCACAAGCTCGCGCCCCGTTTCGAAGGACCCTACCAAGTAGTGCGATGTTACCCGGATGGAGTGAGCTACCAGCTGAAGATAGAAGGGCCTCGAGCACGATATTTGCGGGCTCATGTAGGGCAGTTGAAGCAGTTCCATGGGAAACCAGAGGTTGGTCCGAAGGTGGACGTGCCAGCAAAGGCGCCGCCCTGGCAGGATGCGGCGCCGGCGCGGGGACGCCGGCCGCGGGAGAGGGGCCGACAGCTTGTCCTCGGGATCGACTGGGAGCTCTTACGAGGAATCAGGGCAGGAACAGTGAGGACTCCTAGTGCAGAGAGGGAGGACGACGCCCCCTCTTCGGGCGGGGTGCAACCCGAGGTTTCGGATGGTACGGGGTACCACATGGACGAGAACCGCCCTGACAGCGTGCTGAGTGGGCCTGGGGAGGTAAGTTACCCCGCGTCCGGTTCGAGCCCCTCAGATATTTCGGATTTCTTACACCAATACGACGCAGCGCTAGTCCCGAGGACGTCAACGCCGGGTGAGGAAAGCAACAAGGTTAAGCCGGACCAAGTTGGTAAGAAATATCCGCTCCGGGTGAGACCCAAAGTAAATTACAAAGTGTGAATATGTGAGAAGATGGGTCATTTGAGTACCGAGTTGTTGCGTCCCAGATCATGCTGATCTGTGTCGTGTAGTGAACTGATGTGAGTTTGTTTTAATAGAAGTTTTACTTGTAAAGTGCAATAATAGTTTAAGTCATGGACAAGAAATTGTCTTTTTAAAAAAACTAGTCGTTACGGAAAGTTTTCAAATAAAGATAGTGGGCAGTAAAGGCCTTGTTTTATATTTGGCACAGAATAAGGAGAGTCCCTAGACGAGGTGCGATGTACTAATACCCCCCTGTCCTCAGAGTCGGGTGCTGCTGCTAGTGGGAGATTCCCGTGCCAGAGATGCAACCTTGGCCGCCCCTCCTGGCTGGAGGCTGCGCCTGTGTGTGTGTCCAGGGGCTACTCTGGCCCGGCTGACGGAAGCTGCACAGAACGAGCTCAGCGCTGGGGAACGGCCGGATGTGCTAGTCATGGTGGGTCTCCACTGTGACCTGACGTATCTGGCCACCTACGGCGTGGCGGCAGCTCGGGGCCTCATGAGACTGGCAGAACCGGCCCCACTACCTGAGATTCGTCTGGCCGTGACCTCGGCAGACCATGTGCTTCGCCATTATTACGGGGTCCCGGTTGTGTGGTGTCTGCCGGCTACCCCCGATTTCGCCCGCTTCAACACTTTCCAAGGTGTACGGACACGGCGCTGGTATGAGCTACCCGAGTTCCTCCGCCAGGAAGCGGAGTGGTCGGCCACCCGGTATAGATTGACGGTGCGGGAACTGGAAGGGTATTTTCAGCGGCAAGGGGTCCATACGATCATGTTGGGGTGCACCCCACACCCGAAGTGAGAGCCGGCGTTTGGAGGAGATCGCTAGAGGAAGCGGTGGCCCGCCTTCCCGCGATCGGTCCGTCGGTGGTCCGTGGCCGGGTGTTGTCTCTGGCGGAGCGGTTCCGTCGCAGGGAGCGGCGCAGGCGGCAGAGCCGGTCGCGGCGGCTGAGGGCCACGCTGCGGGCGGTCGACCTCAGTAACGTGGACCGATGGCCGGGCTACCCCTTTTTGCGGCAGTCAACGCACGAAGGGCGTCGCCAGTAGTCTGGCATTTTGTTCATTGTGTTGGGGTTTCCCGTTGGGAGCCCCGAGTAGCTATTTAAGGGGGAGGGGTATAGTAGTGTGCTACTATTTTGAATCCTTATTTTTGTTAGTTGCGTCTTGTTTGTTAGTAGTTGCGTTCTGTATACTCTGGAAAGTGACATCCACGTGCGACCTGTTACGCGTAATAGCGAGAGCATGTGGAGGGTTGCCGAGGATAGGTTAAGAGAGTTAGTTTTTGAAGCTAGTAGAGGTCGGTTGACTACCTTTGTACTCCTCCGTGTATACTTTCATCGGTGACTTCGTTGTGCGTGATATGGTGAGTCTGAGCAAGGACGAGTAATAGAGGCTGAAGTCCGGTGCTAGAAGACTCCGCCATAAGATAGTCGCCAATGTATGAAGCAGGATGGTATAGTTTCATGTAGCATAGTCAAGCCGACCGGTTTTATCGCAAGTGGTATGTTTAAAGTGTAATATCCTGAATGTGGATACCAATAAACGTAAGTTTCGCATTTGGTTGTTTCCCATGAAAGCCGGAGAGAGAATAGCGCCACAAGTTTGGGTCTAGAGGTAATAGGAAGCTGATACGAATTCAGAAGAGAAGTTCGGTCGTAATTTGCGTTCAGGTGTATTTTGGTGAACCCTTTTGTTGGTGACTGTACCGGAGCCTGGGACGGCTCTGGAGCTTGTTGGCTGATTAGAGCCTTGGATGCTCTGGAGATAGGTTGATACGTCGGCGGTTCTTGGAGGGCATTGAAAAGTAAGGTAGCAGCGCTACGACCCGTGCTTTGCGTTGGTTAGGCTGGTGAAGCGGTGGTCGCGCAGCCCAGTATATATAGATTCCGCGACCCCGCGGCATCAGGACTACCACATTTTTACCCCTGTTTTTTTTTATTTAAAGTAAAATAGTTGCAACATGTATCAGTGGTACGCAACTAATCTAAAGAAGTACAATGTGCTCCTAGTGAAGAAAAAATGAATGTATAAACAGGGTGGTCCAGAAGGAATTAGCTCTTTCAATTTGCCAATAAAACAAAACTATGAAAGCTAGGATATTTCAACTGGTTGCATTCGAAAAAAAAGGAAGTTTCAATAACACTGTTGATTGCATACAATGTCTATCGAATGGTGACCGCAGGTGCTGCAATAACTTAAGGCTCTTTTCTTTGTCGTTTCTCTAAGGCTCTTTAGTGTATCAGACAAGAGTTGGGCTACTTCAAAATAAATGTTACTTTGGGGTTCTTATATATTTTTAATATTTGTTACAAGAGCGCGGGACTTGAGGTAGCCTCAGGGCAAAAATCCCACGACTGCAAATCTGGAGAACGAGGAGGCCAAGAGGTTTCACAAAATCGTGAAGCCAGATGGTTAGAGAAACCACTTCTTAGTAACATCATTCAATGTTTCCTGTGTTGTATGGGCTGCGGTTCCATTATGTAGCAGTTTTGAGTAAGTCCTGTCTCTCAAACATTTTCTAGTATAAAAAACTTTGTTTGGCATCTTTCATCAAAAATACTCCAGTTGTATCACCATTTTGAAAAGTGTTCGGACCTAGCCCAGTTGAAGCAGTTATTCTGCATCACAGAGAATACTGTGTATTTTCCTAAATTTCCTGCGGAAGTAGTTTTTTAGTAACTTAACAATGATTTTCTTTCGAATGAAATAAGTTTTTTTAACATACTGCCGTTCATAGTTTTGTTTTGTTCGCAAATTAAAAGGGTGAATTGGACAGCCCTACAGAGGTTAATGTGAAAGTCGGTCAAAATGACTGCATTCAGTACGATGATATTAGACAAAAGAAGTAAAGCGTTTACTTTATTTAAATGAACAGAAGAAATATGTCACATCACCTCTCCATGTATACACTTACGTGTTAATAAAAATATTGCCTGTGCTTCGGACGTAAACTTACTTAACTCAATTTACTCCTACGATTGGAAAAGGTAATATTTACTCTGTCTATGAAAGCAAGAAAAATTGAATTTCGAAACAATTCCATCACCTTCACCAGATGTTAAATTTTTATAATAAAAGTATTCAAATATTAGCGAATTTAAATGTGCATTACGTTCAACGTTACGTTACGCCAAACAAAAATTTTTTATTTACGTTAACCAGCAGCTGCCATGAAACTGAATTCATACGACGCTTCAATATTTGTCCTAAGATATTTTGGCGAAGGCAATTTTTCACTAAAATTAAGGCATTAATTTCCTGCGCCACCTACTTCTATTTCTACACATAAAATTTAGCAAAATGTAATTGATGGATCTATCATAGCGACATTCAAAAATTCAACACAACAAAAATTTCACCCAACACATTGTCGAGAAAGCATCATAGCAAGACGTAGCAGAATTTATTATTTCGAAGGAGACCGATAAAGTTCTGAACACAATGGCATTCGCTTGTTATTTAAAAAAAAATAATCATGATGGCTGCACCTCAGAACTCGAAACCATCATTATGGCTTTTACATGCTCCCAAAATAAAACATACTCAGAAGCTCCAGCATTGTTACTCAAGATACGTGCGAAATTCACTGCAAAAATGATCAAAATTCCTGATTATATACTTCTCTCATAACATGTATAAAGATTACTGGCAATGGATTTAAACAACTCTGACTTAGTCGGACTCACTTTAATTGGTAACTCAGAAAAGGTCTGGCCGCAGCCTTAAGAATTTATCATTATGAACCGGCAAGTGAAAGCAGCACAGTCGGTCGCATCGGTCGCTTTAACCTCTAGGCTGGAAATTTACACTTTAAATTGGGTAGCACCCCAAATAACACGAAGAAAATGGCACAGGAAGAAATTACTGTTTAATATCGAGTACTTGTTAGATTGAATTTAATGATCAATGATTTTCTCGAAGGATTATGACATAAACAAATTTAAGCACTGGAAATGTTTTAACAAAATTCCATGCCAATTGGCAGGTATCATGCTTGCACCGTGTACTTTCATTTCTGCTGTCGCGATAAGTGAAAAGATAGAACCTTGACTTACAGCAAGGTGTCAGAATACAGAACGCTTCGCATTAAACACGGCACAAGATCAGAACGTGAGCTGAACACCCTCATCTCACGAATTACATTTGATTGCGCGCCACTCGGAACGCACTATTCAATGTGCTGGCTGTACTAGAACTTTCTCACTAAAAATCACTTTTCTGAGTT
The DNA here is from genome assembly GCA_030386875.1 of Morinoia aosen. NCBI lineage: Eukaryota > Metazoa > Arthropoda > Malacostraca > Amphipoda > Talitridae > Morinoia > Morinoia aosen. The sequence continues at coordinate 9,521,701 of CM059568.1, read as the reverse complement.
CCAAACCAGTAAATTGGCCTAAACCCTTTCTTGTAATTGTAGATCACGATGAATTAACACACTTCCAATACTGCTTGAGAATTCACGCAGTGCAGCTCAGACGATGAATTAACACACTCCCAATGCTGCTTGAGAATTCACGTAGTGCAGATCAGACCGTCCCACGGTCCCGAAGTTCCTTCGCCCCGCGGTCCCGAAGTTCCTTCCTCATCAGCCGGCCGTAGTGCGGGAGCGCCATACTCAGCCCCCATTTCAAGCTCTGAATTCCGAGTCTGCTTGACCACTGCAGGACTCGTAGTACCGGCATCATTGTAGACTCTGAAGGCATTGCGGCTTCAATATTTTCTCCCTGAAGTTGCTTGTGCGCCCGGAACTGATTACTAATATTCCGAATTCTCTCCGTGGCATGGTTGCTATGTTGATGCTGGACGATTCCAACCATAAAGCTGAGGTGCTTCGAGCAGTCGTGTTGCAAAATTGGAGCTTCGACGATTTATGATGGTCGACGTTGCCTTTCTTGAAAATTTCGATGTGCTCAGATACTCGATTTGCTGATTATATTGGAGGTACACCAGCAGTGCGCCGGCGTGCCTGTTTGCGTGCCCCTCAGATACGTGCACCTCTTCCGCACTCGCTTCCACCAAAAAGAACCTTGATTATCCTCTTCTCACTCCTTTTATATGTGTCGCCTCTTTCTTTCTCGAAGGATCTGGATTCTTCTTTGTAAAGATCACGTGTTTCCCTCGTGATAAGTGGAGTCTTGTTTGTTTCGGAGATTCTGAAATGTAATTGGTTCGCGCTCTGACACACCCACACGCGTGATCCCTTCCAGAGCGCTGATTGGCCGAAGAGGTGCGGTGCTTGCCGAGGTTCGAGAGTTCCCGCGCCTACGTGTCTAAGTGTGTACTGTGCGTTTGTGTATCGATGTGCGTGTGTGCTCCCATGTGTGTTTTGTGTATGTGTGTGCCTGAGATTTGTGTTTGTGTGCAAGACTGTGTGTTTGTGGACGCCTGAACCTTAGCAAGTTTGGGCGAAACGCTGACCACTTGAGCTCGACAGGTATTTATGACCCTCTTGTCCCTTCGAAATCTGAGAACATTTCGCGGCGCTGCGTTGATCCACACCCCACATCCTACACATTACAATGTGTGTAGCCCAGTAGAATGTTTGCATTTCTTAATATGTTGTAGCTTCACGGGATTTAGCCTAAAAAATTATCACATATAAATAAAATATCATCTAATATGAACATAGCTTTACGTGGTTTAGCCAAAAACATGTCATGTGATATAAACATACATATTTTACAATCAGCAGTAAATCAAATACCTGAGCACATCGAAATTTTCAAGAAAGGCAACGTCGTCCATCATAAATAGTCGAAGCTCCAATTTTGCAACACGACTCCTCGAAGCACCTCAGCTTTATGGTTGGAATCGTCCAGCATCAACATAGCAACCATGCCACGGAGAGAATACGGAATATTAGTAATCCGTTCCGGGCTCACAGGCAACTTCAGCGAGAAAATATTGAAGCCGCACCGCCTTCAGAGTCTACAATGATGCCGCTACTACGAGTCCTGCAGTGGTCAAGCAGACTCGGAATTCAGAGTTTGAAATGGGGGCTGAGTATGGCGCTCCCGCACTACGGCCGGCTGATGAGGAAGGAACTTCGGGACCGTGGGACGGTCTGATCTGCACTACGTGAATTCTCGAGCAGCATTGGGAGTGTGTTAATTCATCGTCTGATCTGCACTGCGTGAATTCTCAAGCAGTATTGGAAGTGTGTTAATTCATCGTGATCTACAATTGCAAGAAAGGGTTTAGGCCAATTTACTGGTTTGAAACTCAGAAAAGTGATCTTTAAGTGTGAAAGTTCTAGCACAGCCAGCACATGGAATAGTGCGTTCCGAGTGGCGCGCAATCAAATTTGATTCGTGAGATGAGGGTGTTCAGCTCACGTTCTGATCTTGTGTCGTGTATAATGCGAAGCATTCTATATTTGACACCTTGCTGTGAGTCAAGGTTCTATTCTTTTTGGCATAACCTTTTATTTCATGTGTGAGCTAGTCAGGATATTCATTTCATGTTTCTAGTTTTCCTTCATGGTGCGAAATTCACTGTTTGATAGTAACCAAGAGATTCTATGTAGCCAAGGTGTAGTTATCTCATTGCGCAGGATAAAACTATGTCGCTAATCAGGAGCATCTTGCCTGAGGGCATTGGTGTGCAATTATTGTGGCGATACATATATATATTTCCCTGTGACCATATCCACGTGTTCATCTTAAAATAAATGTTTAATTTTTCAATGCTCATTATTTTCCATGCTTATTTATGTGGGTAACGTGCGAGCACAAAGGTGTACATTATATTTATTCAGGGTTGAAAATCCTCTCATGCGTAGTTGATTAATAACAACCTTTTTCACGTATCGCGACATATGTTTTCAAAACAAGATGAATGAGCGGAGAAATGAGGTTTCCACAGGGTATGCACGCTATAACAAACTTTGTCTACATTTTCAATCAAAGTAATATCGAAACTGAGTCCTACTGCCCACACCAAGATGCTTGATAAATCATGCTCCAGTCCATCAGAAAGTCTGCCCGGTGAATCTTCTTCAGAAAATCTCTCCGAAAAAGTGAATCCTGTGTTTCAAATTAAATAATTGGAAGAACTATTGAAGGTGTTCTCTCTCACGACATTTTGCATGCCGAGCCATGTTTAATCCACGGTAAAATTTTCGTTGAGCTCTATTGATCTTTTGTATGTGCATCCACACAAAATTTATCACAAGGCACTGATTTTTTTAAGCCGATTTGCCACGCGGCAGAAATTTTGCCAAGTGGTTCTTGCAAAACTACGATTCTTTTGAGGGAGATTATATCATTGGGACAAAGTTGACTTCGTGGGAAAAGATAAGCGAATAATATAATATTAAAAAATAAGTCTCTGTTTTGTGGTATGGTAACCATGATTTGTCAATTGAAAACATTCCTTCCTGTTACTATCTCTATGCTGCCTCTACCCGTCTAACTCGTTATCAACATCGTCTACAATTTTAAAGACAGTAAACCTCATATTATCTCAGCTCTCGTTATCGCTTATACTAAATAAACTGCGTTATTTGTGCATAAAACCCAGCATCGCTGGGATATAGTTTCGTTCACGCACGTACCTTCATTTCTACATAAGTTGTACACACCATGCAATTTTTTTGCCGCAATTATAATAATTCCAGAGTGTATCATTTATGTAGAAAAATCTTTTGTTAAAACTTACTCTAACTTTATAAAACATTGAAACCTTAAAATATTAGGTAATTACTTATGTATATATATTTATATAATATATATATGTTATATATATAAATGCCTAATAATGAATACATATAAAATAATAGATCCTTAATGAATGCATATATAAGCTGTATATACATAAATATGAGTAAGAATATTCACTCACATACCAAAGGAACATTGATGCAAGCCATAATGCACGAGCTGTACTTATCAGTCACAAACAATGAGTGTATATGAGTCCACCATGAGAACAAGACTCTATATCTACAGCCAACGAGTAGGTCTCTCACTTAAGTGTTGTGCAGTCTGCTGCGCTGCTGTGCTGCTGTGCTGCTCAGAGCCTAAAATGTCGTGTGTCTGACCTCGTCATGTGTTGTGTTGCAGAGCACATCCAAAACCGGGGAGAAAAATAAGCCATGAAGTCAACCACTTGAACACCTGTGCGCGCGTTAAGAAACAACAGACAAGCAATATCGCAACCTTGCGAAAGCTGTCTTTCGAAACCATATTGTATGTACCAACCAGCCTCAATAAAACCGCTCGATTTGCATTGACCACAACGCAGAAATTCAAAATCCGCCCACAGCTAAACGTCGTGATCCGCACACAGTATCACCATATTGTTTTGAAAAAGCACTCCCAGTAGCAATAAACGTCGTGATCTATGAGTTATATTGATCACTATGCATGAATGAGGACAAGAAAGAGTTCAAGTTCATCACGTTTTGAATTAGATAAGAAGAAATCCACTCAACAATAAAAGGTAAGTAATAGATGAGAGGTACACTGATCTCTGAGCAGCGGCGATAGGAGGCACACGACTGAGGAATGTCGCTCAAAACCAGCGAGCTGTTGATAGAATTGAACTGCAGCCACACATAAACCAGCTGCAGAACGCAGGCAAAGGAGGAAATCATTCAGTCTAGGTAGGAAGAAAGTTTAATGAAAACTGTGTTTATATGAAACAAAATCATAACTCAGCATGCTCTGCGTCTCTATCTAATGTAGAAGAAACATCTTCCTACGCAGGTTTCCAAGGTCTATGGGAAGTGCGGTGCACAAATGACTGCTCTCTCTCAAACTCAATATTATCTCTGCCTAATAAACCGCATTTTCATCTTGGGACCCACAATCGCTTTGAAACTCTAAGGGAAGAATTGAGGTACCAGGCAGATGATGCTAAGCTACTCACGAGCACACTTCAAATTGTTGAAAGAGGATAGGCAGAGCTAACTTCAAAGATCTAATGAGGAAAAAAAGTTAAAGAATCCTTTACGATACTAAAAAAATATCCTTGCTTCAGAGCATCATTTCCCAACAAAGTGACTGAAACCAACCTGCAACTTTTCCAGGTTTTCAGTCGTGATTAGACACCTCATAAATGCTAGGCATCAGTCGTATAAAAAACGTGAAATACACCAAACAGAAGATTTTCTCTTGAGAACGCTTGAGCCTGCACAGCTGTCAAATGGATAACCATACGCACATGACGGATATCCCAGTTTCAGCATTAAGCTGAAACAAACCCGAAAAGCGTATACAAATGGTAGTCAAAAGATGTCTCCAAAAATATAATATTGGACCATTGATCGACAATGACGGTTAAGCCCAAGCACATGACTAAAGTATAGCTATAATCCTAAATACGTACTTTAAACCTTCATTAGGGAGGATTTAACTAAAACTTCACAACCTCGAGTATTAAGCATGCTGTCCCGGAGTAAAATCGAAAAAGAGTTCATCCTTTTGAAGCCTAACAAATCAGTCATACCGGAATCCGAAGCTCCCTGAATACGTGAAAAAAACTGCTGAATAACCAACAAACCTTAGCCAACATCTTCAATCGATCGCTATCAACTGGAATGGTCCAGTAGGAATGGGACTGGAAGTACACTAGTGTCATTTAGATTTGAAAAAAGTATCCAATAACCATTGTTCGGTCAGCCTGACATCTATCATCAGTAGAACAATGGAAAGATAGCTCTGAGGACGAGTAAGAAATCATCTCCGAACCCTAAAGCAAATTGCACGCATTCAACATCAAAGAAAAACGAGGCTGTCTCATAAATCTGCACGACTTTTTAAGAAGTCAACAAAATTTTCAACAGCACGAAAACCATACTACCTAATATTTTTACAATGACTACTGCATCTATCTCATACACCTTGACTTTCAGAAAACTACAAATTAAGTTCCCCACAAAAGACGTGGCTGGAGTGGAAGCCCATGGCATTCAGTGTGCGAAACTGACAGAATGGTCACACTCAAAGACTAAAGATTCACGACATATTTAATGAATGGACGCCTGTAACATCAGGGGTTCCTCACGGAAGCATTTTAGGTCCGCTACTCTTCATCCCCTATATCAACGACTTTGATCACAAAATCATAGTCTTCTAAAATGAAGCGAAACCTAGCAAATGAGCTTTACTTTCGACAAATGCTCTGAAATGTACATTGGAAATGAACATTGTAAAAAAAAACAGAAAAAGCGTCAAGAATGCGAGCAGACTATTTGGTTTTGTGGCAAGATACTTCGAGCATAAATCAAACATTATGTTACACCTCAGTAAGGCAATGGTCCGACCACATCTAGAATACGCAATGCAACTCTGGTCCATACTTCAGGATGAAATATCAATAAAAGTTAGGGAATTCAGCGTAAATCGACGAAAATTGTTTCAGAACTCCGTAACCTCATCCACAAGCGAAGTCTTCAACTGACTAAATTCATTCCCCTTGATCAAAGAAGATTGCAAGGATAATGAACATACGCCTACAAATATCATTATCGGTTTAATGATGCTCCTTTAGGAGAGCTTTTCGACACTAAGGGAAATGTCCGAACCAGAAATGTCGGCTAGAACATAGTAGGAAAAATTTTCAAATCAGCTCAGACCCTAAATTTTGTACCTTTGAAATTAAAGAGTCCAGAACCAGCTTCCAGAAAATGTTTTCCTTGCTAGCTCTGTGAATGCATTTCATATCGTTTTGACCGTTGTTGGGTTAGCATTCTGAAGAACAAGAGTTAACCAGAATTTCAAGTTGATTTGAAGAGAAGGAACTATATGCGTCAATTTATACTTATTATTAGAACCGCTTTTCGGTTTGCTGCTACTGAGTTATATTTTATTCCTCAACCATTTAATTCCAACGACCGCAATCAGCATTTTGATGATGAGTTGCCTCGAGATGCTAGAAGGAGTCTGAGAATGGGCTCGCTATTTGCCCTGCCGCTTAGGATCCAACCTCAAATATTAAATTATACTTCTCTGTCATGTGGGCTCGGTTGTGGAAGTTTCCGATCATAATAATCCCCGTGATTTTATGCCATGTTCACGTGCGTGTGTTTCTCTCAGAAAGCTTGCACAACATTCAGTTAGATCGAGACCGATCCTCAAGCTTTAAGGCGACTTGTTCTACGCTTGCTAGATGGCGCGAGGCCGATTTTTTATGTCCTGTCAGCGTAAACGAGGCAAACTGATCTTGTGCTGTTAGGTAAAATTTTCTTTGCATAATTTCAACTTCGCTTGTAGCAAAAAATTGATAAGACCCGCTACGAATTTCCCTCGCTGCGATTGGAGCGATGTTAGTCATCAGCCCAAATCTGGTGTCGTCTCAAGTACTCTGGACCTGAAGATGAGATCATTTTACGAGAGGCCGCGGCACACAGACGATGTCATGTACTTACGATTTCATTGATCTTGCCCCATCGGATAGTAGTGTCAAAATATCGTGAAATTAGAGATGATCCTAGCCTTAATTAATATTTCTAATGATGCAAAGAAAACTGCCAGACTCTAGGGCCGTACTTAACGCTACGGTTTCGTGCAAAAATTTTATGTGAAACTGAATATTCAGGCGCTCGTACAAAAAAGTTCATGACCGAATGTGCTTCACTGGTGTTTGGAGGCACGGGACTTGGAGATAACCAAAGAATGAATTGCTTGGCTCGTTTCTCTTCCCAAATTTCATTCAAATTTGTTTCTTTCTAACATTATGCGGTAAACATTACGGAATTACGGTGATGACTTTAATTTTGACGGAAATAACTCCACGAAGAAAGTATCAATGTGGATTAGATTTGTTTGTTTCGGAAATGTCATTGAACCCTTATTTTATGAAAATATTCAAATAGAAAAGGTTGTTTCACTACGATCTATAAAATGATTAACCTAAGAAGATACCGAACGATTTTTAAACAAACGTGTATGACCCATTAGTGATGGTGGGTATGCTCCCCGAAGAGTTGCAGTACGGTAAATTCTACTTGGCGTTTTCACGTGGTTAAATCATGCAACTGAGTGGCCTCTAAGATCGCCTGACTTATCAGGCGATCATGGTATCAACACCATGAAAATTTCGCTTGCCTGGGTATTTGAATTGTAAATTCTCCTCTATGCAAACATAGATGAGCTAAGAGTAGAGATTATTAATAGAGCAAAGTTTATTCAAGTAGATTCATAGATCAATAAGCTGCTCGCGTCATTGATGAAAAGAAGGCATCAGAAACGCCTTTTTAAACCAGAAACGTCCAGACATTAAGTTGGTCCTGAATTTCTAGTCTTTGAGTATGAATAAATTCAACTGTTTTGTTATAAAAAGAAACTGAAATGGAATAGCATTTTAACCTAAAATTGAACTAACTTTGTAAATAGAGTGTCGGACCATGAACAGGTGCCTCGGTCTCACTTCATGTCGTTTTAAGGTGGCCAGGCGTGAGCGAGCTACCTCGCTTATCTCAGCCCTGAGAGCAAAGCCTGCTCGCTGGGGAGAACACTTCCACAGCGTAGGCGCCGCTACGGAGAAGCACACAACTGAGCTCCATGCCCACTTTTTCGGCAGCCAATATAGAGAAGGGACAAAGCTATGGCCTGGGTTGTGATAACTAATTCGAGGAAAAACAATGAGATGATTAGATTATTAGTTAGTTTCAGCCTCCCTATCCGCCACAAATGCGATCCAAAGAGAGGAAGGAGGAAGGCGCCGTTTAATTTGTAGATAAGGGAACGCAGAATCTATGCAGAAACGGCATAGAAACACTAAAATGAGAAAGAAGTTAAGAAGCAAGATCAAAGTTGAAGAAGAATGTAGTAGGTGCTGGAAAAACAGGACAGCAATGGACTGAAAAAAGAAGCTCCTTCGCATAACAAAAAACATTTTACTCCAACAAAAAGATGGCCAACCTAACTCTCAGCTCGGGCCCTCACATTTCCCCCTGGGAGTGCGAATTCCCAAAGACAAGGAGATGAACAAGAAGTGGCGGTGAGGTTTCGGGCGAAAAATCTGGTGAAAAATCATTGTGCGAGTAGGCGAGTGAGGAAGATAATGAGCAATACCAAATTAAAAAGCTGTTAACTGGGTCTGTGTTACACTGAGATAAATTCTATTGTGTAAATTTGACGAATAGTCTTCTTTGAGTTGAACTGAATTTAAGCTTTTCATTCACGAGCACTGTATTTGACAATTTGATTTTTGCCGCAGGGTTTAATTAGAGTCACAAATTAGTCTCAATTAGTTAGTTAGTTTCATGGTTATTGGCCTCGCTCTGTGCCTTAGACTGCCTTGTCTACTTGGAAGTTTTTCGAGTCACGTGCTTCATATCCCATCCTCTATGAATTGCGCGAACCACAGAACAAAAAATTCGCATCCTGGAAAGCAGGCAGGCTGCTGCGGTAGATTCCACCTTTCGGAGAGTAAACTTTGTTCTGGTGAACGTTTGCGTGCTAACGTCCATAAGTTGTTTGGATGTTTAGACTAAGATAAAACTCATCAATTGTTGTATCTGATTCCTGGTGATAAATTAATTAGTCCAACTCATTGGCGACAGACACCTTAGGTGTTAATTACTAAGCCTAAAGTGACCTTAAATATTAAGTGAAGAACTAATAAATAAATTTTTTGAGTCAATTAAAAGTTATTACGTGCTGTTATTACTTTCATTCCTCATATATTGTATTTTATAGGGAGATTGACACTATGTCAAACAAAAAGCTGTTTAGGTTGGGACCTTTAACAAAACAGTTTTGCTAAATAACAATGTGGCTGAAAAAGCTTAGAAAAGAGTTACAAAGACGAGTTTTTTATCAGGTTTTCTTAATGTTCCATGACATCAAAGTTTAAAATATATTGGTTTACTTTGAATATTTCATCCGCTGCACCCCGTTGGTGCTCCTCCAACACTATGGTGCTCCTGCACACATTGCATTTGCTGGCAGGCCGTCTCTGGGGACCTGATTTCCAAATCGCTGGATTGGCCGTTGCGACCACATCCCTTGGCCTCCAAGGTCTCCTGCATGATATTGCACCCCGAGATTTTTACTTCTGGGGACATTTGATGAGTTGAGCGTACGAAACACCGATTTATTGGGAAGACACTTTTTACTCAATAACCGTGGGGAAAAAAAGCTTCTTTAAAGAGTCACATGGACTTGAAATTTTCACGTGGCCGGCAATGTCTCCTGATATTACGCCTCTAAATCCCTACACCTGAGAGCATACGAAGAGTTCACTGTACGAGTCACCGACTCATTCCGAAGAAGACCTCACCGGTAGAATTGTTGAGGCCTCCGAAAGGACTCGTGAGATTCTTAGTGTCTTCGATCGCGTCCGGCGATCATTGCACCGACGTTTGGACGCTTGCATCGTAGCAGATGGGCGTCGTGTTGTGTATCTTTTTTGAATGCCTTTCTTAATTTACAAACTCATTTCTGTTTTCATATTAACTTAAGGTGTTATTCTGTTGCTTGCATTTATTACAAAAATGTTTTGTGAACTTTTAAATTTTATTTGACGCACAATCAGAGTACGAATTTTTCTCCTATACGTTTCTTAATTTCAATTTAGTGTAACTTTTCAATTGAGCATTTTTGACCACCCAATTATTGTGTGGAAAATGTTCGTTTTAAAAGTCTCAACCTTACATGGAAGTTTGCTCAACGGAGAGCCGGTTATCCTCTAGATAACTGCATACAGAGCTGGTGTACTGAGCTGTGATAAAAAGGAAAGAACAGCGCATATTTCTTGTTATAATAATGGAATTTCAATAAACAAGTTTAATGAGGCATGGAAGAGATAAACATTTTAAATATAAAAGATAATAAGAATGAATCAAATAAGTGGTCGCCATACATCGCGTCTCGTAATCCTGTAAAGAATGGTAACAAAAATAAATCAAATAAGTGGTTGCCATACATCACGTCTCGTAATCCTGTAAAGTCAAAATACAATAGAGATTTTAAAAATCAGTTGTGTTCCACGCAGAAATTGTGCGTCAATTTTTTCCCTTTTTGAGATTTCAACTTCAGTTCACATTCTGTACTGGGAATGTGCAGACCAATTTTATTTCCTGCATTTGGATTGTACGCTGGCTTGCATTCCACTTTGTGATTTTGGGCTTATTTTATTCTGTATTGAGATTGTAGCTTCATTTCACTTCCTTTGTCTAACAACCCAAAATAACTGTTCGCCTCATCAATTCTAAGAAAGTAGTCGACTAACAAGAAAAAAGTTTCCACTGTTGTTCGGAAAAGCTGCCGTGTTTATCTTCGAAAATTTATCGACTTTATCCCAAAAAAGCTGCACCCCAAAATTCCACGCTCTGTATAGCTACGACCTGCCACACACAACACACTCAGCAGGAAGATCACAGCAGAAACGTAACTAAAGACGTATGCGTTAATGCCCGAGGTCCGGTTATAAATGTTTAAGCGTAAAATTTATTGGGAAGCATAGCCTTGACGTGATGTGGTTTATAACACTGGCATATGTATATCCACATTTCCTATCGGACGATGCAAGCAGATATTCGGCTTTAAAGCAATAATAGGTAATGTAGTGAAATAAAGTGATTATAATTAGTTTTTCTTTGGCTTGTTTCCGTGTGGTACAAATGGTTGGTGGTTGTGGCTGAGGTTCATGCATTGATGAACGTAAATTCAACGTAAAGACGGCGTGAAAATTAAAAATTTTCCGAACGTGCAATAAATCTATTTTTACACCATTCGTGCAACTTGAATGAAACTGTTTAAAATACATATAAAATTACATCCCGTTGCGTTCAACTTAACTCTTTCGTTTTTAAAGAATATTTTATTTTCAATACTGTTCGGACTGGCTTGATTTATCCAACATTTTGAGGTAGTCACTCCACGAAGTTGCTGCGTTATTTCAAGATGTAGCGGCGACCCGCACCGCACCGGAAGCCCCGCCCTTCATGCAAGCCAAGGTCACGTGATAGCCAACACCTTTACCGTCCTTAGACAATACGGAGCAGAAGTCTCCCCCCTTTTCGCCCAATCTTCACCCCCTAGGATGCTTTCAAGGTTCTTTTGTTTGCTACATGTGTTATGTATGAGTCATACATTCTTTCAATGAATTCATAAGTTTGCCATTCATAGCTGTTGCGCTACTGAAAATATCCATGCACTAGAAATGTGTGAGGAAATAGTTTTTTTTCTGTTGGTGTCCTAACTAAAAATATTGACGCTGGTATGTAATGAACCAAGCCGGATAATGGATAGTCGTCTTCAGGTGTTATACTTTTAGGAACTTTGAATGGTCATTAAAATACTTTAAAAATGAATGAATGGATAAATGATCATAAATTATAGAAGCGAAAGGTTAGCAAAAATTATTATAAAAACATTGGTTGTTTATAAGCTCGCAACTCTGAATCGATAATGCTTTTAAAATTTGCTATGTACCATGTCCAAGCATAATATTTAACAGGCAAGAAAAAATTACTGAAAACAACGTTAACAAGCGCGCGTTGAAGTAGAAGGACACCTAATTAACAAATCATTTTCGCGATAAAGAGAAAAAGAAGGCACTAAAAGGACGCTCAGTTTGTGGAGAGTATCATATATGCAAGTTACGGAAATCTTAAATTAATTCTGCAAATAAAAAACGAACTCTAATTACTCCGATGAAACGTATATGTAGCATCAACATTGGCATATTTCATACATAACAATGACAATAATAATAATTATATATCCTCACTGTCATGTTGATTGCAGAAGCGATGCAGCATGATTTTAACGATGAATACTGAAAATATGAACTGAAATCGAAACGCCATAAATGTGAATGTAGCAAGAATTATGCTGACATAGTTGTAACTTGGGAGCACACTCGGTGTTGGAACAGCGATTAAAATCTTAACTACAATCGTTACAAAACCTGTCTCAACTACTCACATAAGATCCAAGTTTTTCCGTAAAGATCGGAAAATCCTGTTTTCACAAACGCGCATTTAACAATGCGTGAGTGAGTCGTACGTTTGTATGAGGCTTTGTATCCTGAAATATAATAAAAACATTCCACAGCTTCCTCGCCGTTTCCCACAATGGGGACAGGCACGGGCGATGGGAATAATCAAATCTATTTAAAAAGTTTTTCTAAGGCTGGGCACTGTCCCGGTGAAGGCTGGGCTAAGGCTGGGGACTGTCCACTGTCTATGAACCCTAAAGCACTGTCCCGGTAGTTCATAATTCGTTCTACGTCGTTTACTTAAACGAAGGATCGGTAGCCCCTAGGTAAGATCGTGATCTATAAGCATGTACAGGCAGTGATCTCTGCCCTTAGACATGAGGCAGTGATCCCTGCCCCTAGGCACAACGCAGTGATCCCTGCACTCGGGCACCAGCACTCACCTGCCCCGTGCGGCAGCAACAGCCCCCGCCCCTCCATGCAGAGGCGGCCCTCAGCACGGCGGTAGTGGTCGAAGTTCGGGTTGCGCTCGGTGCCGGGCGCGTCGGAGGGACCCGAGGCGAGCGACAGCAGGCAGTTGCGGCCCAGGAACAGCAGGTTCAGGCTCCCGCTGTCGGAACGGGGCACGTTAGTTCCTGTGAGTTTTAAACTCCGCTTATATGGCCAAGGGAATAACGTATACGTCAAGGGAATAATAAATGTCAAGTGAAATTCATTATAGTAATTAAGTTGTAATTCGGTAATATTTTGTAGTTTTTACACTTCTACAAGTGAGTTTATGTCAGCGTGTGCAGGAGCGTTTGTGACGTGAATATTATCAATTTCTTTGGTTGCCTCCTTCATATGATAGTAAATGTCCACACACAATTAGCTGTTTCTTGTGTAAATAAATCGTGAATTTCTCATGAAATGTTTTATCACATCAAATCAAGTTTAAAATCATACCGACAACATCAATAAATTAAGAAATATTTCATGAATCAAGTAGTTAGAAAAATTATTGCTAGAAATGTTCTGCATTTGAATACGTAAGAGGGCGACTAAAACAAATAATTTTTTGTATGTTACCCGAAGGATTGAACACATATGCATGTTTACACGTTGATATTTTCGTACTTGGTTATGCAAATATGAAAATACGTGAAAATGAAATATTATAGGGGAAATAATATAGAAAAAGGTGAAGAAAATACTCCTTTTCATGTAGAATATTTCCATGAATTTCACGACGAATTATAAGTCCCTGAAACTCTCATATTTATATTAATGTACCAGTCTTAAAGCTTTTAAGGGGAACAGAATATAACTGCAGAATTAGCATATGACTAAAAACGACAGTCACCCTTGAGGCGTCGACAGCATAAATCTACTAGAAAATCCAACAAAAAGCCGCGTTCTTCTAACTGGCTCACATACACAACTGAGCATGTCCTGTAACAATATACTTTTTCTATTCAAATTAAATTACGAACATAATCTACGCATGAATACGAACAAATTAGTCATACAAAGTCAACTAATGAAAATTATACGAATTGAAATTAATGCAAGTTACTCACAGCATGAATCGTACTAGTTGAGTCAACAGCATTCGGCAAAGTTCGATAAAGCACGTTAGCTATTTATTCAGTATGGTTGGTGTGTAAACTTGCTTCACTCTCTTATTGGTGCAACAACAGAGCGTGATCGACGAGCCAGTGGAATCGATTTTAACACTTTATTAATTTTGTTCCTTCAATTCATTCGGATGTGGGGGGCACAAAACCAGCATCACTATTATAAAAGTAGCCGCGTCCGCCCCTCCGTCCGTGTGACCCCCTCTTGATTATGGTGTCCAGAATACGCAATCGGCTTATTTTTACTAATAGAAATTTTCTATGGAGCTTCCTCTGTTGAAATTCATCATGTCACTTTGATATTTTTAATTGATAATGCAAAAAGAAATGTTTTAAATTCGTTTGACCAGTAACCTGGCTACCACTTAGTATGAAGCCCAAGATTTTGGAACTTGAGTTATTGTTTTCGAACTTGTGATTTTCTTGAAAAGCTTCGAAGAGATAATAAACGACATTTCAGAATGAAATTCCGGCAAAAGAGGCCACCGTGGATAGAAATGTGTCCAACCGCAAGAGAGAAGTAGCAAGACTTCGACAGCAAGAAAAACGCCGAAGACGATCAGATGAACAACGCGAAATGACAAGACGAAGCAATGCTGCTCGCCAACGAGAAGCTAGAGCTAAATTGACCCTTGAATAGCGTTTGAAAATTCTACGGAATAATGCAGAGCTAGAAAGAGCTAAACACATAAAAGAAGCAACGAAATTCTTCGGCATAACGCTGGACAACATTGACTTGCACAATCGAATTTAACTCAAGAAAGAAGGGATGAAATTCTTCAGACTAATGCCGACCAGCACGTGTGCACTAGTGTCTATGATAATAAAACTAGTTCTTTATATATACCAACACCAGTGGTTAGAGAAACCTGTATCACTTTTACTAAATAAGTACACCTTCAACTGTTCCAGATGAAGTATTCGCGTATTTCAAACCAAAAAAAGACTATAAACACTCGTCGGATAGAATTATTATAAGCTACTGTACGCATCCATCGAAAAAAGGCGGTATTCATAATGCTCGATAAAGCACGAAAGCATTGAATTTTGTTGGTAACATGAAACAGTCTTGCTCTCGATCTGATCACCTAGACAACTCAAAGTGTGGCGTTGGCGTCTCTGTGACACTGCCCTCCGCTGTTCCCTAAATTTCCCTGCATTCCTCCATTAAATGCTGACACCAAAGAAACTTTCTCATCCTGACTCTACGCGTCATTAAAATATAACGTGCCTGCGTCACAGATACCCTTATCATAAACTTCTCAATTGCTTTCACGCAAAATTCTCGATCATATGTGAAAAACTTATCAGACGAACCTCCCAATGCGTGTGTATTTCTTATAAATATTTTTTTTCATTTGCCAGCACGCCAGCAATTATTATGAATGCCAAGTGCAATATCTTTGGTGGCAGTTGGACAAGTGCGTGACTCCACGCTTTGCTGCTCTTAATTGCACCTCCAAGTACACAGCACCGCGAAATTGTGCACGCTATACTTCTTGTTTGTCGTCCAAGTTTGTAGATTTGCTCAAATCCTGTCGCTGCAAACTTCTCGACTTGTCAAGCAAAGACTTTGCTCACTATTGATCCTTAAATGGGAGTACTGACATTCTAGTTTGGTTGAGTTTTGAATGTTTGCTACATGTTGTATTTGAGTTGTTTATCTGTGCTTGGAATTGCTTGATTATCTGGAGTCTGCCTTTTCTGTCTTTTCAAGAGAAATGTCTTTCCTGTCTTTTCTTTTCAAAAACGATCTGTCTTTTCAAGAGAGACTGTTTTGTGGCCATCTTTTATGATATTTATCGGCATGTATTTATGTATTTAGGAATATGTTTGGATTTTTTTCTACGAAACTGTTGAAAATAGCAAGATTTTAAGTTCCTCCCGGATCTAAATATAATATAAAAATTCCGGTATTGTTATGTTAGATGAATTTATTCGGCGTTCGAATGCTCAGAATTAATAAGAGGAAAACACGAGAGGTAGAGCATGTTGTTATACACAGAAAGAACCTAATTAAATTATTTTTGTACTTCCTCGAAAGTCGAGATTTTTAACCGGACTTCAAAATGTTAAAATGCATCTTTTATGTGATAATTTTTTTTATCAAGTATACTCTCATAAAAATATCAAAAGCCCTAAATTTAATTTAATGTAAATAATAAAAAGACATTTTTCGGTTTTTATGAAGTAACCGGTGTATGTGAATGCATTTACGAACACTCGAAAAACGTATACGGGTTCTGAGATACAGCTCAGAACATTGGTTTTCTTTAAATTTAATTTTTATGATGTCCAAATTCATTAAAACATAAGCCGTTTTCACATAACAATATTTTTATTAATATTTATTTCCTAAGATAAAAATTTGGAAAATCCTCCTTTTTAATGAAATTATTTTAAAAACTCCAGCTTTGTCAAAAGAACAGCACGTGATGTGAAAATAACGATTTTTTCTCTCATCTGTGAAAGCAGTCGCCAGTTGAATTTTATACATTGGATTTCGGGTCATACTTATCAACGGATAATAATTTTATTTTGTACTTGAAGAGCTGTAAATTTACAGCATTGTTGCTTCTTAGCTTGAGAATAAAAAGCAAGGCGAAAATCGCTACACATAAAGTTATTTTTATTAAAAATGATCAAATAAAACTGAACGTTTTGGACTAACTGTCCATCTTCAGCAAAAATTTCTGTAAAACGAAACCAAAAGAAAAAGAATTAGTACACTAATGAAATATCTATTAAAAATCTAAACTTTGAAAAAACACGAACAGTAAAAAAAATAAACGGTAAAGGAAAAACTGAGTAACTGAATTATGTGTTGGCAACATGAAGCGGGAAAGCACTTTTGTTATCATTCAGAGTAGGCGCATTATTGAATCTTAGTATATTTACAAAATGAAACCTGCTCTGAATGACACCCAAAGTGCTTTCCCGCTTCATGTTGCCAACACATAATTCAGTTACTCAGTTTTTCCTCTACCGTTTATTTTTTTACTGTTGTTCGTGCTTTTTCAAAGTTTAGGTAGGAACCCTACGTACATCGCATCCTTTAAAAATATCCTCTGAAAAATAATCCTTTGTTTATGAGTTGTTTAAATATTTTCTTAATAACTTGTTCCGCTGAAAATATTATGTCTGTTTCAATAAATTTAATCCTCGCCCTATTTTTGCATTCATATATTCATTTGTCATACGTGGTGCCGACAATTTCCTCATTTGTTATATTGGTGTGGCGAAGAAACATAACAAGCAAGCAAACAAACAATCACCAAACTGCATTTACAATGCTATTTATTGAAATGTTCCCATCCAAAAATTATCCCTTCGAGGATATAAATATGTGCATACCTAGTAAAAGTGTCGGCTTATATTCATTCATAAATACGTATGTACGCGTACTCCTGCCGTCACTCTGAGTAAATATTTTCAGATCAAATTTGTCAGTTTTAATTCCCTAAGTAATGGGTGTACCGTAAATGAAATCAAATTGTACACTGTACGGAGAACATCTTCATTACTTTAATAAGTATCTCCCTGTAAACTGGATACTGAACACTACAAAGCGATCGCAAATTTCAGCTTCAGAATCATAATTCATTGCAGAATTTGCACTAATCGAAGTTAATTTGAACGTTATCATTGCTGAAAATGAGGAAATTGAACGAAAAAGGGCCGTGCACTTAAAGAGCATATTCAGAGTATTTTTTACACCCCAACCCAAAAATGACCCTGTGGTTTTTGACAGCTCGACTGCACTTTAAAGTCTCTGATGGACAGTCACTTAACTCTTTTTTTCGCCTGTGAGGACAATGGACCGAATAACAGGAAGCGGAACGAGCAACGGACAAAAATCTTAAAACCAACAGCAACTAGGACTGGCAACAGACATGACAGACAACAGCGAGACCAATAACAAACGAAAAAAACGGAAACAACCAACAGAAAATACAGTAAGAAAAAACTGGACAGCCAATTCTTGAGAATTTCAGACTTGCCTTCGTCAACGAACAGCAGCAGAAGCGTGCCTCTCACAGGCTGCACAAAGAAGCAGCACTCTAGCTGGAATATTCATTTGGTTCATCAAGTTCCTTTAGTTCTTTCAGCTCATTTCTGTTTTCGCCGCAGTTACGATTCTTTAAAGCTTTGGCTTCTATGTTCCTTTCGATAGTGCATTTTGCCTTATCTCAGCCGTGTAAATTAGCATTATGCTAGTGTGCACAGTGTTTTGTTGCATTTTAATTAGTTTTATGGGCACTCGCATTTTCCTCCTCGTCTACATTCGCTGCACGCTGTATTGTTGTAACGCTGTAACGTTGGAACTTCTTCAAATATTTCTCGTTGAACTATAATCTTCCCTTTCATCTTGAAAACTTGAAAGTCTCCTTGTGTTATCAACGACCAAAAAGTTAACTTCTGAATGTAGTTTTTTCAGAAAGATAAGTGAGAAGCATAATAAATTGACGATTTATCTGAGTCATAATATTATATAATCATCAAAGCTACTTCGTTACCTAAATCTAACTATAAGCAAATTCAATTTCAGTATAAACGTTCTCTCACATCTAGAGCATCTTCCAAACTAAGATGTTTTACCTTCTTCTTGTCGGTCTGCTTCACGCTGCGTTCGTAGCTGCGTAGTCATTACAGTGCGTGGAGTATCCTCAAGTGAAGGCTGTCATCAATTAAAATTGTGATTGCTTATACTTTATTGATTATCTTGCAGCTCGAATTATTTTGTTGATTTTAATGAGCGGTTTGTAAATCTTGATGGGAATTGAAATTGTTCAAAACCGCAACGTTGCTGGAACTCTCCTACTTCGGGCTTCATAAGAGTTAATTTCGGCTCTCAAAGTCCTCGATTGATTTTACCTCAACCTGCGTGGAGGGCGTTCTTGTACACGAATCTTCTAGGTATGGAAAATTCATTGCAAAATAACAGCGTAACAAATGAAAGGAAAAATAAATAACAGATGCAAGAGGTGAAAGAAACAAATAACATGAAAACAATTGACAGACACCACAGGTGTTGACAGACACCAAAAGGGACGACCGACACAGCAAAGAACAGAGTAACAAAACACACAAAATAGACAAAACAGACAGGATAGAAGACAAAAAGGACAGATCAAAGTCAACAAATCACGCCAGGCAGCTCAAGGAAGGCCACACGCCAGCCCACAACAGAGACAACAGCAAAGCGCGTAAACTTACGCGGCCTTGTGCGTAAACACGCCAGGAAACGCGGCTACGAGGGCTGGTGCAATGAGTGTGAGCAGCAGCGTAACGAGGGCAACAACAGGTTTCGCGAGGGTCAACCCACAGTTCGCGTGTCCCTCTCTCTCTATTGAAATTAATACTATTTGTTGCTTCCTTAAATGGTTTCTTGCGTGCGTATTTGCTCGATGGTTGCCTTGTAGCTTACTTAGTGCCTGCTTGTTGCTCAGTGGCGAGCTTACTAATTGTTTGCTTGCTTCCGTGCTTGCTAATTCACTTGGCTGTTTATTTGCTTGCTTCCTTAATTGGTGTGTGCCTTTCTACTTCTGCCCTGTAAATTGACCATCTGAGCATTACATAACGCTTGCAGTTGTTTTTCATTTTAA
Source organism: Morinoia aosen (assembly GCA_030386875.1). Classification (NCBI taxonomy): domain Eukaryota; kingdom Metazoa; phylum Arthropoda; class Malacostraca; order Amphipoda; family Talitridae; genus Morinoia; species Morinoia aosen. The sequence continues at coordinate 9,501,961 of CM059568.1, read as the reverse complement.
GTTTTTTTAGGTATACTATTTCTAATTCATTCCGATGTTATCCTGGCGCAACTTCAGAGCAATCGAAAGAAGGAAGAACACTCATTCAATGCATTCATTTAAAACCTGTTCTCAGAAGTGGATTATAGTTTCAACGTAAATACAACGCTCGTCCATCATAGCCACCACATCCTCTACTCGAAGGTCACTTGAAGTCAGTGATGATGAAATAAAAAACCGAGGACGCTCTTAAATGCCAAACCAGCGGTTTTATGAGATCCTAAGCAGTTTAAAGGTTAATCAGGAACGGTTAATCGGAGATTGCACGAGATTGATGGGTCGGGACGCCGCAATTGCTGGCCATAAGTTAGATCTTTATGCTGCCAATCTGCTGGATTTCAGGTGAACTTTGGGGATGTGGAGCGGACGTGGACCATCAATTTACTTCGGTCTGGTGCCTTCGAGGAAGTCTTCAGAGGGTCGTCTCCAGCCGTCACAATGCGACGCTTAACGGAAGCTTATTAATATTTTTTATTTCCGCCAGTTTCAGCGGTTTCAAGCCTCGGTTTCAAGCCTATTTGCAACGATTTCAAGCCTATTTGCAGTGAATTTAAATCTATCTGCAACTGATTCAAACTTATTTGCTACGATTTCAAGTTTACGCATCGAGCCTATTTGCAACGAATTCAAGTATATTTGCAGCTTATTTTCAGCGAATTCATGCCTATCTGAAACGAGTTGAAGCCTGTATACAACAAATTCAAGAATATTTGCAACGATTTTCTAGCTCTATATCTCAAATCAAGGCCAAGCACAGGAATTAAAACCGTTCGTTACCGTATTCGAGGTAAACTTAGCTTCTCCTGATTTGATGGTACCAACTGCAAAAAACATATAACTGAATTAATGGGTAACAAACAGACCTTTGCTGCTCTTAGCTGCAGGGGGAGCCATGCCCTGCATATAGGGGAACACTGCCCTGGGGGGGTAGGGGGGACTCTTACCTGTAGGAGAAGGCCTGGCAGCGGGACAGCAGCGCCCCGTCACAGAGGGCCTGGCACTCCCGCAGGCTGCCCGCCGCGTGGGTCGTGGCGACGTGTGTTGCTCGCACGCCCACACCCGCCAGCTCGTAGCACGCTGCACGGTGGTGCATTGTATTACAGTGCTGCAGCAGTGTTACACAGCTGTACATTGTGTTACACAGTGTTGCACTGCGTTGTCCAATGTTGCCCAGTGTTGTACAGTTTTGTGCAGTGTTGCAGTGGGATGCACAGTGTTTTGCACAATGTTGTAAAGTGTCATACATTGTTTCAGGGCGCTGCACAGCTTTGCACGGAGAACGGTTATGCACAGTGTTTAACAGCGTTTCAAGGTGTTGCACTTGAAAATGGATGGCAAATGAGGAAGAGTTGAGAAAGAGGTGCTAAAAAAATGGATTCAGCTGAAAAAATGAGGGAGATGGGGAATAGAGGGTACACAAATGGAGAAGAGACGAAAATGAGATAGTTCAGATATGTAGAAAAGGTAAAGAAGAGATAGGAATATGTAGAAGATATAAGGAAAAGACAAGAAAAGATAGGGAAGAAATATGGAAGAGATCGGTGAGAGTATGGAATGAAATGGAAATAAATTGGAGAAAGAGATGGAGAAAAGATGAGTAGGCGGCGGGTAGTGAGAAGGGGAATGATACGGGGAATGAGATGGGGAAGAGTTGGGAAGGAGGCGAGGCAGAGGGACAGATACAAGCACCCTGTCTTCGTCAGGGAGCGGAAGACGCAAAGATAAAGTGTCCAATTACCGCCATCTTGGAAGATAACATTCCCAATTATTGTTGTCATTGGAGACGCTAAAATATCAGTTATTTAACGACTATTTTTAGAATACGAAGATAATCCTGAGATACGCTAAGAGGGTAATGGTGGGCGTAATGGATTGAGGCTCTCAGAACTTGTTGCAGAAGATGAGAATTGTGATAAATAAGTCAAATTACCTTCAGTAAGTTGAATTATTGCTATCAATTCAAATTATTGTTGGTAATCTAAATTGTCATCATGAACATAAACTGTCAGATCGAATTTAAATCTTCATTATACAGTTAAATTATCATTTTTTGTGCTAAGTTATCGCTGTTATTTTAAAATGATGTTTAATTAAGTATGATTATCATTGCGAAACTGATCAATCATTTTTATTTGAGTTTGGAAAATTTACTAAGATAAATTAAATAGAATTATCATTTTCGTGATTGATAATATTATGATGGAAGTTACTCAAATTATCATGAGAGGTATTAGTTATTTATTAGTACAGCATAATAAGGATTATATAGAATTCTTAAATTAAATCAAAACTTAATTAATGTGAAATTCATCATTACTTAGTTGGAAATAATCAGTGTTGATTGAATTCATCAGTAATTATCGAAGTTAGGCTAAGATAAATATTCATGGTTAAATGTGTTAAATTATCAAATTAAATATCCTAAAAATGTTGAGGTTGTATAGTCGACAACACCATCTGAGATTCTACGCAAATTGTGCTGAAAATATGAAGAAAAATAAAAAAATTAACCAAATCATGTACCAAGAATATATATAGAAACATGATAAAATAAATAGGAAATAAATAGAAAATATTCAAAAATTGCTTAATATGTATATATGTGCAAAAAATTACAGGCGGTACGTAAAAATATACACAAAAAACTACACTAAAAACATATTGAAAGCAAGCAAATCAAATGGAAAAATCTTCCGAAAACTAACAGCAACTTCAACAAATTTAATTTCAAAATGTTCAAACTATAATAAATAATAAACGCTTTAAATATATTGACAGCAAGCAAAAAATACAGAAAATGCAAAGAAACTCTGCAAGAAAACTCACACCGGACTCTGCTGTCTCCGGAGCGTCCCATGCCTCCACCTGTATCTGCAACGCCTGCAGCAGGTGCTGGCGTGATCTGGGCACCTGCAGCAGGTGCAGGAGTGATCTGGGCACCTGCAGCACGCAGCTGCAGCAGCTGCAGCACCAACACGAGCAGCATGGCACCTGTAGGAGACAGCTCACTTCAGCTCGGGGCTTCGAAGCTGAGCTGAGCTGACTTAGGCATCAAGAAGCTGAATTTTGTGTCATGTGGTACGATAATACGGCTGTGGTACAGTGTTTTGTAGATAAATCCGTACAATTTCCCTTTCTATATAAAAATCCCAATCATTAAAGAAAAAACTTGCATGATACTATGAAGTTTTGATAGTTTACCTGGCAGGCCAGGAGCTCAAAAATTTATTTGATACGACCGCCTCCAGCCATGATGACAGCTTCTACAAGCTTTCAAAAGCTGGGCATGGCGCTTATGACTTCTGCAATTTTCATGGACTTTACGGCATTTTTAATTCCCTTCTTAGGAACTGTCACCGTATTAGTGCTTCGTATAAGCTCTGGCCTTAATTTGCGACCAAAAACAATAAGCCAACAGCTTCAAGTCTGGCGAGTTGGAAGGCCAAATGTCTTCCTCCCAGAATCGCACAGACCTCTTGAGCGAGTGAACGATTTTCTTCACCCTGTGGGCGGGAGCTGAGTCCTGTGGAAACATGAACATCTTATTCTAAGCCTTGGCATTCATCCATGGAATGATTGGTGCTTGCAAGACGCTGCAGAGTGATTCGGCATACACTTTTTCATAGTTGGCGAAGAAGTGAGGCAATACGTCACTGTGACTCGAAATAGCGCAGGTCATGACGCCAACTTGTTTTTCTTGGTCAGCGTGTGTTGAGTGGCCGTGCTAGAAGAGGCATTTCAGCGATCATTGCGTCTGCTACAAGCCCTATCGAGAAGAAAAATCTTATCATTCGGAAAGAACTTGATGGTTAATATTTTCGTCTTCTATTTGTTTTAAACTTTCTTGCACCTTTACAAATGAACTTATTTCATTTTATGAGTTAAAAGAGGCTTCCTACCTCATGTAAAAGAAGTTAGTACTTTGACCGTTTTGCGAATTATTGTGATAGGGACGAGCCTTCTTTTAGCTTAAGCAGATAATCATACGGTTGAATATGCCTCGGTTGTTATTTTTTTTTTGAAGCCGTTTAGAGAGTGCAGTGAACAAATTCTACCTTCTCTTGGTGTGTGAATGGCTCTACAACCTTGGCCAGATCCATCAAAACGCATGCAAACATCGTGAGTTGCCTTCTTGGTGCACTGGAAAGATGTATAGCTGCCAAGGCTGAGCTGCTGCCTGCGCGACGCAGCTGCGCGCTTCAACAGATTCATTGCGTAATGGTCATGCAACAAACTGTGAATGTTAATTACTGACTTCATATATGACTAAGCCTAAGTTTCACTCATCAAATTTAGACGGATCAAAATTACTAAGATTACAAATTTGTGAGGATTTATCAGAAAAACAGTGTACGTGTATGTGGGTGAATTGTACTTTCCTGATTAGCCTACTGAATGAACTATATTATGCATGCTTAACCTTGTGTACTGCATAAATACACACACATACGCAGGCGAACGTACATACTTACACAAGCGAACGTATACACATACACACGCATATTCATACACCAACACACACATAAACACCATCACGCTCGCAAAAACAGTCGTGCATTAACACACATGCATTCACAAATGTTCAAACACACTCACACAAATACAGAAACACAAAACAGTCTTTAACTAACGGTCACATTCAAACACACAAATCAACATACACGACAAAAAAGCAGAATTTAAATTTTTTCTAACAGTTATAAATATTGTGTGTACCGTACCGTTATCCTCGGCCACTTTCGGCGCTAAGCGCTGCTTCCGTTGACAGGAAAAAAATTATGAGCAGCTTGCGTTGTCGAAGCAAATGTGCGGGTTGTCTTCAAATCTGTGTGTCTTTGAGAAATTTGTATGCATGAGATATTTGAGTTAAAGAGATATTTGCATTAAAGCGTGTAGGTACCTTAATTGTTCACGAAACTTGGAAAATTCACCAAATCCACGAAATTGCCTATTTTTATTCTTTTTCTAATACAAATTTGAATTTAGCAATTGAACAACACAACATACAGACCTGTACAACACAACTCAGAGATCGACACAACACAACATACCAGCCGGTACAACACAATTTAAGCAATTTTAAATAATTTTTAACCACCAGCAATACAGCAGTAGATTGTTTCTTAAGTCCAGTACAATTGACACTATTGTGTATAGCTACTTGTGGGCCATAATAAGTTCAGTGACTTGTAGGACATCCTACCCTCAACGCTATTCTAATGTGTACACTTATGTTTAACGTAATTCACTTAACCTCGTTGAGCACTAGACTGATCAATGAATTAGTTCACTCAAGATTCGATGCTTCATTTTACATTAATGGTTTATATGGGTTAGATGTCGACAGTATATTCTAGAAAATGTTTGAGAACATACTTCGGGATCTTTGTCATTAACCATTGTGAATTACCCTATCAGGATGAGTCATATGGCAGAAAAGGTTTGACTTGATTACCTTACGTGATTAATATTCCGATAGAAAGAGGGATTCAAAATTTGTTTTGAAAGCTTCGTACGAACTGTTTTTCACGGATCTCAGCAGGGATTGAATTCCAAGTTTTAGTTCCAATGAAAACGATACTGTGCTGTGACCGAGCCTTTGAATAATAAGAAAGTATAAAGTTACTTCTATTTCGGGTTAAATGGTCATGATGACCAGTTTATGCAGTTAATAATTGTTTGAGGTCTCTGGCGCCATCATTAGTCAATGTTTTATACATGAAATTACATATGGAGAGCTTGAGGAGATCCAAAAGCTGGGGTATTTTTAATTTTTTGAATGAATGATTCGTGTGAGCATTACATTCTAATTTTCTCACCGCTCTAACGGCTTCTTTTTCAGCGTAATGAACAAATTGGTTTTATTTTGATCAGCTCCGTGCCATGCTTCAATTTGATATTGTAAATATGGTCAAATGAGCGTTAGGTAAAGTATTTTCAAAGTTTTTTCGGGCTATTCATTTTTCATTTTATTGAGGATTCCAACGTCATTTTGATAATTTAGTACTGATATGTGCAACATGTTCTTTGAATGTCAGAACTTAATCTAATCTGATGCCCAGGAACTTACAGGAGTAGGTTTCTGCAATTTCACCTTCACCAATTTTAATGCGTGAAATAGATGCATTTCTCATGTATGAGAATATACTGAATTATGTCTTATCGATTATAAGGTTGTTTTTGTTAGCTTTCAGCCATATTGAAGCCACATTACGTATTTTTCAGCTCGTTATATATGCATTTTTGCAATAAAAATGGGATTTTGATTAGGAAGGACCGTAGAGAGCGTGTTGTCATTGGCAAAAAGCATGAATTTGAAAATGACTTGGATTTAACCATATCATTCATAAAAATTAAAAATAGGAGAGGCCCAAAGACAGACCCTTGAGGAACTCAATGGCTAATTGTTCGTAGTTTCGATTGGGCACCGTCAATGGCAACGTATTGCTTCTGGTTTGTTAGGTTTGATTTGAACCAATCATGTTCCGCTCCTCTAATGCCATAACAGTGAGTTTCGTGAGCAAAATGTTATCGTCCACGCAAACAGGTGCTTTTCGAAAGTCAGGAAACATGAAGAAAACAACACACAGGCGGACACAATACAACACACGGGACCCGGCACAACACAACTACCAGACCGGCATAACACAACGGACAGACCGGTACAACAAAACATACAGACAGGCACAACACACAGACCAGCACAACACAAAACACAAGCGGGCACACAAGCCATCAATGATATCGAAAAAGTTTAAATCAACAACTATAGAAAAACACGCATGTGTTGCTCAAAACTTACAGACGGTAAAGTCAACACTCGGTGCAACACGGACTGCAACTCAGCGTGTTCTACACTCGGTGCTACACAGACTGCAACACGGCGTGGTCTACACAGACTGCAACACGATGAGGTCTACACACAGTGCTACACAGAACACGACTACACAGCAAGTGCGTGTGTGCCGCTGTGCGAGCGCTGCTGCGGCCGCGGCTGAGCGGTGCCGCAGACCGCAAGACATGCGGACGCGGACGCGGTTGTGGGGCCTCAACCGCACGCCGACGGCCTTGCGTCAGCACCTTGGCGGGCAGAGGGGAGCGGGGTCATGAGGGTGCTGGTGACTGTCGCATGGATCTCGTGACCGTCGCATGGAGGTGATAATATCGCGTTCATCATTCTGGAGAGATCTTCACGCGAGGATTTTATGCGTGAAAAACTTAATTTAAAATATGGAACTTCTGTTCGTTGAGTTTTTTGCAGATTTAGGTTAATAGCTATTCTCCAATTAATTCCTTACATATTTCCATTTGTTGACCATATTGATTGATATTACATTAAAATAAAATGTACATATAAATGTTGACGAGATAAGTTTTGTCGAGGGTGTTGTTGTGTATTGGAGGTTATGGTGGGGTAATGTGGGGTGATGTGGAGGTAATACAGAGGGTATTGTAGAGGTATTAGGACAGCTTAATGTATGTGTAACGGAGCGTTGGTAAAAGAGAGCGTAATGGGGAAGTAATATAGGGGTGATGTGGTGTAATGGGTGTAGGGGAGAGGGGGGTAATGTTAGAGTAATGGGGGGTAAGCGGAGGTAATGGGGGGATAATGTGAGAGTAATGTGGGGTAATGTGGAGGTAATGGGAGGACAATGTGGGAGTAATGTTTGGTAATAAGGGGTAATGAAGTAATATGGGGTTAATGGGGGGGTAATGGGAGAATAATTTAGGGGTAATGGGGGGTGACGTGGAAGTGATGTGAGGATAGCGAGGAGTTACAACACCACCAATAATGGCAACTATGGCAACTATGGCAACTATGGCAACTATGGCAACTATGGCAACTATGGCAACGATGGAAACTATGACAACTATGGCAACTATGGCAACTATGGCAACGATGAAAACTATAGCAACTTTGGCAACTATGGTAACTGAGGCAACTATGGCAATTATGGCAACTATGGCAACTAAGGCAACCATGGCAACTATGGCAACTATGACAACTAAGGCAACTATGAAAATTATGGCAACTATTGCAACTATGGCAATTAAGGCAACTATGGCAACTCTGGCAACTATGGCAACTATGGCAACCATGGCAACTATTGCAACTATGACAACTGTGACAACTATGGCAACTATGGCAACTACGGCAATTACAACACTCGAGCTACGGCCAGCGATGACAACTGAGGACTGCACGCAGCTGCTGCAGGAAGCGCTCCTGCACTGCAGGCGGCCCCGCGACCCCCGCTTCCTGACGCAGGTTCAAGTTGAAGTTCAAGGTGAGCACTGGAGGAGGGCAGTGAACTCCGAGCTGCGAGGTCAAGTTCAGTTCCGGTGGAAGAGGGCCTTTTTCTCTGCAGAGATTCATGTATTTGCAGTGTTCATGTATATAATATAATAATTCGAGTTTTCATCAATATATTATTATATTGCCATAATTTATTGATATGTATTTATATATTTCCAGCTTCATGTGTATATATTTATGTATTTCCAGTCAGCTATTGCGAATACATTGGAACAGCTAATGTGTCATGTATTTGTCGCATTTATCCATTAATACATTCATTCATATAAAATATTCATTAATTTTGGGTTGTTGATACCTGTCAAATATTTATGCATTCATCTAAATGCCTCCTGACACGTAAAAATATTTATTAAATAAAACTACTGTAATGTTCATTCAGAATATCACCCCAAATTTTCAGTTGTTCATCTAAAACAATCATTCATTCATTGATTAAGCTTCAGAAGATACCTGCATCTTGTGCCTTAGATGATACCTCCATCTTGTGTCTCAGATGATACCTGCATCTTGTGTCTCAGATGATACCTGCATCTTGTGTCTCAGATGATACCTGCATCTTGTGTCTCAGATGATACCTGGATCTTGTGTCTCAGATGATACCTGCATCTTGTGTCTCAGATGATACCTGCATCTTGTGTCTCAGATGATACCTGCATCTTGTGTCTCAGATGATACCTGGATCTTGTGTCTCAGATGATACCTGCATCTTGTGTCTCAGATGATACCTGCATCTTGTGTCCCAGATGATACCTGCATCTTGTGTCTCAGATGATACCTGCATCTTGTGTCTCAGATGATACCTGCATCTTGTGTCTCAGATGATACTTGCATCTTGTGTCTCTGATGATACCTGCATCTTGTGTCTCAGATGATACCTGCACCTTGTGTCTCAGATGATACCTGCGTATTGTGTCTCAGATGATACATGCATCTTGCATCTCATTAGGTTCATCTACAATGAATCACTAAGAGTTCGTACGGTAAAAAAGAGACTATTTTGTTTCTATTTTGCCAGCGAAAAGCAACAAACTCTCCTCGATGCGCTTGAGGTTACCTGCGGGTTATCTTTGTGATGGGGACAGGTACGCGGGAGTGTTGGTTGTGTGGTGGTGTTCTTGGCATATTGTTCTGGCGTGTTGTGTTTGTGACGTGTTGTATTTCTGACATGTTGTATTACATGTTGCGTCATATTAAAAGACATGCTACGTGGTGAGTACAGCTGTGGTGTGCGGGCGGTGGTGGTGTCACTCCCAATGTGATGGCAACATTCTTCACATATGTCATGGGCAGGTTCACGGAATTCAAATTTTCCTCCAATAAAATATCAAAAAAAACACTGGCACCAAAAAATCGTTTTTAATTTCCTTCCCTAATTTTTTCAACGATCAACACATTTATAGTTTTGTCCAGAATGACATACGCTCTAGTTAAAGAGCTTTATATAAAATTTTTTTGAAGCCTGATGTTTTATTATACAGTATGTTATGCTAAACTTAATATATTGGAAACTCTTTTTATTTTGTCTTATTTTCTATGTAAACATAATTCAGCAATGTAAAGACAGTGAGTGATCAAAGTGCGTAACTGCCAGCCAATTGTACCTAAGAACAAATGGTTACAAGTTTTTTAGTTAATTGCATCATCTGGTGCCAATTTTGGAAACTTCACGTGGAATGTGTGAAAGATTTGTTTGCCACGAGCGAATAAAGCTCTTCCAAATTCAGATTCAAATGTCGTTTATCGTCGACGTATTCAAATTACATGCGCCTAAAACTCGTTAAAATGACTATGTGAATAATATATTTTGTAAATGTGAAAGCCGAGTAAAATGAAAATCGGCAAAAGCAATTAAAATATCGCTTCAGATATTTATATCAAAGTTTCCAACTAAAATTTCTGGTAAAATTTTATGATAAGTTCAGTCAGTAACATATGACATTTTTAAGCCGAGTAAGATCGATCAAAAATTTTGAACTGATAAGCTGAATCAAAAATTTTAAACTAAAAATATCTTCACTGTAAAACATAAGATTCTTAATAATTCAGTGTAACACTGCAAATTTCCAGTTTTCCAGCACATAACACGATATGCTGTGGAACGGACTACATTTCCAAGGCAGCTCAGATCAGCGATGATGAGCAATAAAACTGGAGATAAAAACCTAAAACTTAAAACCTTGTGTCCCCGTTGTCGCAAGTATATTTCATAGCGGTCGCGATTCGACTTTTTGGTACAATTTTCCGCCACAGGTTTTTAGGGTGCATCCTCTGTAACTTTTTCTGCGGCTTATACCAGTATGTAACGTTATTACACTGTCTCACTCGTCATACGAATCTTGTAGACGTGCATGATGCATTTCTAGGAATCTGTTATGCATTATTTTCTTCAAAAATTTGTTTGATATTGCTCTACGTAGTTATACTCAACTTACTTTGTATTCGTCACATAATGAACTGAACCACCTCACACCACGGCGGTACTCACCCCGTCACATGCGTTCCAGCATGACGCTGCGCCACCTCACACCACAGCAGTACTCACCCCGTCACATGTGTTCCAGCATGACGCTGCACCACCTCACACCACGGCGTCTTTAGAAACGGTGCACTTAATTTTCATAGCGCAAGTTAAAATTAGACTTGAATTACGTAAAGCAATTCAGCAGTTCCAGAGGCCGCTCTAACAGTGCCGAGTAAGTCCCAAACAGCGCACATTTCCGCCCCTGCACTTCCCCTCGATAATGACATCATCCTTGCAATTCCCCTTTTTTCCGACGTCTCCTCGAGAAGCGATATCGCCGTAGCGTTATTGCAGTTACTATAATTTGCATTAAATCGACCCTCTCGCCTTAATTGCCAATTGAGGATGTGATAAACTTCCGTGAAATTCGCTTACGACGCCAGGTCGTAAATTTCCATTCATGCGTGCATAGGTGACGTTTACGAACTTAGTTTGCGAAGGATTCTACGCCTTACGCATAGCGTTTGAGAACGACGATTACGAACGATGCTTGCGAGCGAGGTCTGCTAAAGACATCTACGAATGACGCTGACGGATGACTTTTACACATGACGTCTACTAATGACCTTACGTATGACGTCTACGAACGATGCTTGCAAACGAAGTCTGCTAATGACGTCAACGAACGAAGTCTACAAATGAAAAACGTGTATTTGATTTCTGCGTATGCCTTAATTGAATAGGTTTTACCTTTCTGAATTAGGATTTTCAGCCCCTAAAGTGTGACTAATTTTGATCAAACGAATGAAATTCATAATTAAAGTGTTACTTAGTCAGAATGAACATAGCTCTTTTTCGTCCCGAAGTATAAGTCAATTCTACTGATCAATCTGGGAATCACAATTTTTTTGCATCATAGTTGTGATAAGTATAAAAAGTATTTAAATTCACATGTGAAGGTAATATCTGAGTTTCTTGTTGTTTGATATTTATTTCATTTTGAATGTCCACTGGAATATTTTCCCTAATTTTCCCTAGAAAATTTACCTTCATTGTTCACTTGAATAGTCCGGTAATGTTGCCCGTGATATTTCCTCCAATATTCCCTGGAATATTTCCCATTTATGTTGCCCGGGATACTTCCCTCTAAATTTCACTGGAATATTTCCCCTTAATATCGAAAATAATATTACCCCTTGTTTTTTCCATGGAATATTTCCCCTCAATGTTCACTGAAACATTTCCCATTTCTGTTTCTAGTAATATTTTCCTGTAATGCTGCTCGGAATGTTTCGCTTTATGTAGTTCAGAATATTTCCGATATAGGTTCCTCGCAATATTTTCCCTTAATATTCTTTGAAATGTTTTTCCTATATGTTCCCTGAAACATTGACGTTTCCTGACCTCCCACGCGTAATATCAGCATCAGCATAAAAAATATGAAATTTCTCCTCATCATTAAATATGAATCAGAGTCGGAATGAATACACGTGTATTAGTAGGTTAAATTAGTTTGTATAGAATATCAGCAGCTGAGTTAGAAAAGTATTGGAAAGCCATAGAATAGCATGGGAAATCATGGGAAAGCCATGTTAACCCTCAGTTGGTCCTATATCTAATCTTGTCATTATTTGACGGCCCGTGTGCACCAGCAAACATGATGAACGAATCAATTCTACATTTTGATTCATCCTGATTTGGTCTTAATGCACTGAGTTACTATCGACACGCAGCCTCACGCAAATGATAATGACACTTCCGACGCCACTCATAAAAGTGAAGCAATAATTCCTCTTACCTTCGTTAGGAAGACAGTAGTACTGCAGCATTATATGATGCAATTAATGTACGAGGTGATATTGATATATCAATTTATGGTCTTATAAATAGATGAAATAATGTACCATATGAAATTATAAGATAATGCATCGTTCGAAGTAAGATATAATCATTTTATACAATTTTTTTTCCTTATTTAGTTTTCAATATATAGGTACATTTAGTCTGATCTTTTTCTTGGTATATTGTTAGTTTAAATCGGTGTAGCCCCAGGTTGTTTCACTCGTCGTCTATACACGGAAGAGTATGTCGAATGGGGCTAATAATTCGGTAAGGTTTTAATATTTGTCGTTATTGCGTCATAAACTATTTTATACCGTGCAATTATCCCTAAATTCGTTTTTTGTATATAATAGGTTTTAGTGTTTTCGTTGCCTGTGTTTATTTAGCGTATTAAAAGGCATAATATGTGAATCGTGAAATTAAAGTGCAATCAACTTTGTTTTTAGAGCTAGATTTTAAGTGTGTTTGTATCATATTGTTACAGAAACCGTTTGGATAAACCTACGCATTTTCGAATACCCTTTATGCACCCAAAGAACCACGAAGTTCTTTACAATATATATATATATATATGAGTTAATATGGCAATCATTAACATAAATATCCCATGTTCCAAAATCCTGTTATAAAACCTTGATATTTGATGTAAGATATTTTTCTACGTTATTCTTTTCAGACACTTTCAGGAGCGTGTTTTGCGTCAAATTTTTGACTATTTTTCACTTCAAATCTTTCCAACAAACACACAATCAAAATTAATAGCCAGTGCTCAAGTTCCTAGAATGAACGCCAATAACCAATCACTTACCTTAAATTGTTCAAAATAACCAAGGTCGTTCTTGTTGAGGTTTTGAAAGCTCTATAACGTTTTCTGTTTTGCAGAGCTTCTCATGTTGCAATACTTCTTCTTACCGTACTTGGATCATAAAGTTCATAAATTTCACAAAGTTGATCCTCTAGGTAAGGTGTGCTCTACTTCTTTAATAATCAGTTCAACCCCTAGAAGGTCAAATTTTCGATATAAGTTTATTTTGCAAATCCATGCCGAGATGCTCCCTTAACTCGCTCGTGCAATTTTAGATCTCTGCTGCAAACTGTTAGGATTAGTGAAATCGATAAAGGAGACTCATTTCTATCGAGCTAATTATTTCACTTCTATTGCTCCGGTTACCTCATATTTACCCTTTTTAAATTTAACTACTTTCACATTTTTTAAGATGATATGCATAAAAAGGTTCCTATAATCCTAAATTCCTCAAACTACCGATTTTTATTTCGGAATAATTTTGAACTCTCCAATTTCGTTTTAAATGATCCCGAACTGTTCGCTTCTTGGTTTTCTTGGTGGAAATTTTCATAAAAAGAGAGTTCGTTTTTGGCCTTCTGTAGTATTGGGCTCGTGAGGAAATTCTCATTTGAAATATTGTACCTTTTTTATGTTGAACATACGTTGGGATTTACTCTAAAAATTACACTTTTGAGAATAACATTTATCTTAAAAACACTGTTCTCAAATATTTTCCAACTCAAGTTTGAAGCATGCCAGCATACTTCTGTAGAGCATTTCATGTTGAATTCAATGGTAAACTCACTGTTTTTTCGACAAAAACTTTAAGAGAAATGACAAATGGAAATATCTAATCTTTTTTCCTAACAATTCGTTTTCGTTTTATTAAAGTGAAAGCAAAAAAGTTTGTGGAGTTAACGACCTTTGTTTTATAAAATATATAATCAAATTAAATTTCAAAATTCTGCGACTTATTGAAAAAAAAATTAGGGGAATTTAACCTCGATTTAAACTTCAGGGATGTTCAGAATTGTTAAAACTTGACCACCGCTAAGATTTTTTTACCAACACTCATATTTAGAAATACGTTTTTCCAAATAACTTTCTTGATTTATACTGTAGCGTGCCAAAGTGAGTTTCTTGGGCAAGCGTTGCGATTTTTACCCGACCCCTCTATTCCGTGAATTTCTGTAGGGTTTGCCCTAAGTCAGGTGCTCTAAAGGAACTGAACTTTAAAAAACGTAGATGCAGGAACACTCAGCTAAATTACAGCAGCGCCAATATACTAACGAAGATATATGTGATCTAGAGTTCAGAATTAACTAAGTACTACTAATAAAATATGTCATATAAATTTTACCATTATCACTTACTTACTGACGGTATTTAAATTTTGCACTTTTTTAGAACAAGCATTGTATGACCATAACTAGTGCGATATGAGTCATTTGTCTTTATATACAACTATTAAACTAACTAGTGAAATGTGTCAACGGTTGTTTTATGCAAGTCATCTCATCAAAATATAACCTCAATTTTATCGTATTTTTTTGCATGCTAACGTCAAGAACTACATTGAAATCACAACTGTTTGCGAAAAATAAATAAAAAATATTCAAACGTGAATCATAGATGCAACAATTTATGAACATACCGAATAACCCATGCGTCTATTTTTCTGGCCCCCATCACGAGTTAGATTCTTTCACTACGGATAAATCTGCAACTAACGAACAAAAGGTACTGTTTTGAAACGGAGACTCTAATAAATGTTTCCAAAATGAAATTTAATACAAAAATATGATTCACAGCATGTTCACCAACATGTTCAACGGTAAATGATATGTATTAAAGAGTTGTTACTCAATACTAAATGATGTATTCATACTCTCTCACAGTATTCGTACCTTTGTGAAAAATATTTTAGTTGTCAGCTCAATTTTTCAACTTTTTGTTACTTTTACATTATAGGTGAATACAATTTTCAGCCGATAAATGACATTCTATAGGGGGTCTGGATCCTTACCATGGTGGGGTTGAAGTCTACACGGGGTCTGAATCACTACGGTCGTGGAATTGAAATCTCCAGGAAGTGAGGATCACTACCGTGGTGAAGTTGAAGTCTCCAGAAGGTGAGGATCACTACCGTGGTGAAGTTGAAGACTCCAGGAAGTGAGGATCACTACCGTGGTGAAGTTGAAGTCTTCAGGAGGTGAGGATCACTACCGTGGTGAAGTTGAAGTCTCCAGGAGGTGAGGATCACTACCGTGGTGAAGTTGAAGACTCCAGGAAGTGAGGATCACTACCGTGGTGAAGTTGAAGTCTCCAGGAGGTGAGGATCACTACCGTGGTGAAGTTGAAGACTCCAGGAAGTGAGGATCACTACCGTGGTGAAGTTGAAGTCTCCAGGAGGTGAGGATCACTACCGTGGTGAAGTTGAAGTGTCCAGGAGGTGAGGATCACTACCGTGGTGAAGTTGAAGTCTCCAGGAGGTGAGGATCACTACCGTGGGGGAGTTGAAGTTTCCAGGAGATCTGGATCACTATTTTTTGGAGTTGAAGTCTCCACGAGGTCTGGATCACTACCGTGGGGGAATTAAAGTTTCCAGGAGATCTGGATCACTATTTTTATGGAGTTGAAGTCTCCAGGAGGTGTGGATCACTACCGTGGTGGAGTTGAAGTCTCCAAGAAGTCTGGATCACTACCGTGGTGGAGTTGAAGTCTTCAAGAGGTCTGGATCACTACTGTGTAAGAGTTGAAGATTCCAGGAGGTCTGGATCACTATCTTTGTAGAGTTGAAGTTGTCAGGGAGTCCGCATCACTACCGTGAGGCAGTTGAAGTCTCTAGGAAGTCTGGATTACTCCCGTGAGGGAGTTGAAGTCTCCAGGAGGTCTGGATCACTACCGTGGTAAAGTTGAAGTCTCCAGGAGGTCTGGATCACTCCCGGGGTGGATTTGAAGTCTCCAGGAGGGCTGGATCACTATTTTGTGGAGTTGAAGTCTCCAAGAGGTCTGGATCAGTACTGGGGTGGAGTTGAAGTCTCCAGGAGGTCTTCATCACCACTGGGGTGGAGTTGAAGTCTCCAGGAGGTCTGGATCACTACCTATGAGAAGTTGAAGTCTCCAGGAGAGCTATATCACTATTTTTGTGGAGTTGAAGTCTCCATGAATTCTGGATCACTGATGTTGAGGATTTATTTTTGAACACATTTAATAGTCATAACTTTTTAAACGTTGAATTCATCAGCTACCGAGCGCAGGTGCCAGAGTGACAGTAAAATGAAATCATTCATTGTTTGCACACATTTCCTTACTCGGAAAATGTAACCAAAATACCAAATATGGCGCTAGAACACAATTGAGATGGATATGGGAAGAAATATTACACCTCCCGTGGCATGCCGTCATAATTAATTCGTTAGACTCGTGATAAAATTCAAGGAAATTTTTTCAGTTTAACTTATCAAAAATACCCAAAATTACTTCAACCCTGCCTATTTTGTTTTATTCGTACCAATCGTAGCTTAACTTATTCTGGATCTTTGGAAAATTTCAAGAGTATTTTTTCATCTTTAATCATTTGTATTTTAGGGATCTTCAACTCTTTCAAGTGTTGAAAATAACGAGTTAAATTTCTAACTCACAAATGGTTCAAATACTCATGCGTATGTAGCATACAATTTTTATTGTTGTTAATTTCCATTGAAATTACGTATTTAGGTTTGTGCCATATTTCTATTGTTTCCTGGTCATAAAACATGTTGTACCTTGTCCATTCAACTTTCTACTGTGCAGTAGATATTCCGAAGATATAAACAATTTTATTTTATATGAGTAAAAGGCAACATTTTAAATAAGATGAGAGCAAGAGACTCAAAATATCTCAATTTGAATTGGAGGTGTAGTTTATACAAAGCCGGGGATATTTTGCGTACATATATAGGGGTGTAATATCAGGCGACCTCGGGCGCCAAGTGACGGGTCGCCACGGTCAATCCAGCGATTTGGATATCGGGTATCCAACGGCTGCCTGCAGCACTCGTAGAGTGAACAGGAGCACCATCTTGTTAGAACTACATTCCTCTGATGCTGGCTAAGGGAACATTTTCTCACAACTCTGGCAATACATTATTGAGAAAAATCTATATTTTTCTACATTCTCAGTTTCCAGCATTATGTGTGACGCAATCACATAGTCGCCTGGAATACCCACCCAAACATTCACGGGGAAGCAATCCAGAAGTTGACCTTGTCGTTAAACATGTTTGACTTACATGTAAGATGAATGAAAATATAGGAAGTGCAACACGATAATGGTCAACATCCATTTCACGTTCATGGTATGCAAAAATAAAACGATCAAGATTTCCCCTTTCATATTCAATTGACGAGGCATTTTCTACACAATGCAAATGAAGAACCTCGTTTTCCATCAAAATTCATATTCATGGGCGAACATCATTCACACGAGAAGGAATAGTTAAAGTCTATAATCAGCACTTGTTGTCTGATCTTGATCCATACGTGCAGCAGAACGAGTACCTGAAGTTGGATTATTTCGCGAATGTTCCAAAACTTCTCCTTCCATGTCTGGATCTCTTAATTTTTTCCGGCGTCCTCTATCAGATTGTGTTCTGCAAAATGCTTCGTCTTCAAAAAATCTCCGATGTATTTCTACGAAGGTTTGATGCCATGGAAGATGTTTGTTAAGAAATCTTGCTGCGTAAATTCAGACAGCCTCTCCAGAATATGCGTTAGCTGCGCCGCATGCTGGGTGCATATCTGCTATTTCAGCATTGTATGTTCTCTCCACTGTCGTTAATACCTTTACAGCCAATGAAATGTTCTATGTAAATAAACAAATTTTTATCTTTGATCTAATGAAGCACTCAGATAACCGGATACAGGCCAACTCAGGCACTGTAACTCATCAAGGAAGCATTTTTTACCGCACGGTTATTGAGTGAAGCGTAATTATTACAACGGCCCTAACCTTATGTTAAAGTTTATTCATCAGAGTGGAGGTCACCCTGTATTAATATCATTTTCGAAAGATGATCGTACGGTCCTCGGGTGCGTTAGAGGGTTAAATATTAAAACTTTGCTCATAGCAACAAATGGCATTCTATTTTAGGGAAAGAGCATCATCTTGAAGCTTCATCCTTCGAGATGATGCTCAAGATACTCCGGCATCATCAATTTTTTATACATTTTTGCGCGCAAGGCCACGAAAAGGTGACGGCAGAGGCAGCTTCTGAGGATGGCAGAATGTCGCAGAGAAATGGTCTTTTGGAGACCATGTCTTTTCCGAGAAACCTAAGCCCGAGTGTTCACTCCAGGATTTCCAGGATTTAGTCTGAATCCAGTCGGTGGTATCCTTCAAGTCCCCTCTACAATTTTCTCGAAGTCCACTCCACGGCCTTCTCAAAGTCCACTCGCTGCTTTTCTTCAATTACACTCCAGGGGTTTTTCCAAGTACGCTCCACGAATATAGCACTCCTACGCCAGTAATTTCGTTAACAAATGAAAAAATGTAAAAAGTACATCATATCGGCCCAGAGCAACAAGCGGGGGGGGGGGGGGGGGGGAGTTCCTAGGGACCTCAGGAAGAGAAGCGACATAAGAGTAGGGAACATGAAGCCCGTGAGCACAACGCGCCAACTGCAGCAAACCAGTCTCAGGAACTGGTTACTGGGGGCAGGGTGCGCGCGGACCTGAGCCGCACCTCCTGCTGGTGAGCTGGTCAGTGACTGCATTTTGTGCTGTGGGAATGCCTCGCGTGCTGTAGGAATGTCTCGTGTGCTGTGGGAATGTCTCGTGTGCTGTGGGAATGTCTCGTGTGCTGTAGGAATGTCTCG
Organism: Morinoia aosen; assembly: GCA_030386875.1. Taxonomy (NCBI): domain Eukaryota; kingdom Metazoa; phylum Arthropoda; class Malacostraca; order Amphipoda; family Talitridae; genus Morinoia; species Morinoia aosen. The sequence continues at coordinate 9,482,654 of CM059568.1, read as the reverse complement.
CGTGCTGTGGGAATGTCTCGCGTGCTGTGGGAATGTCTCGCGTGCTGTGGGACTGTCTTGCGTGCTGTGGGAATGTTTCGCGTGCTGTAGGAATGTCTCGTGTGCTGTGGGAATATCTCGCGTGCTGTGGGAATGTTTCGCGTGCTGTGGGAATGTTTCGCTTGCTGTGGGAATGTCTCGCGTGCTGTGGGAATGTCTCGCGTGCTGTGGGAATGTCTCGCGTGCTGTGGGAATGTCTCGCGTGCTGTGGGAATATCTCGTGTGCTGTGGGAATGTCTCGCGTGCTGTGGGAATGCCTCGCGTGCTGTGGGAATGCCTCGCGTGCTGTGGGAATGTCTCGCGTGCTGTGGGAATGTCTCGTGTGCTGTGGGAATGTCTCGCGTGATATGGGAATGTCTCGCGTGTTGTGTCCAGATGTGTATTTAGTGCACCAAAAATTAGTTGTCCAGAGAAATCATTTTGTGATGCCGAAAAGTGGGTCAAAAGAGAGGAAAAAACTCAATCCTCATGCAAAACTAACGCTAACATACAACACGGCCTACAAAGTTCTAATGGGTTAAATGAATGAAAAGAATATTTAGATTAAGAAAATAAAGTGTCACACTAGGACACTTAGTTACACCTGATACAAAAGCAAAAAATACGTCAGTATTCGTCAGTAAAGGATGAGTACATTTGTTGGGACACCGTGCTCAAGACAATGGGTTGTCTGCATTCGGAGTCGATGTCTTCCTCTAGCCGGCAAGGTCACCTTAAAAACCTCTCTGTTGAAAGGAAGTGTTTCTTGTAGATAAAAATTAAGTATGTGAGAAAGCCACGTAGATGATGGTAAACTTAAGTGTCGTTACCAAAATTTATTCCGCAAGGAAAACTGGAAGATTTGCTTGGCAGAAATAATGAAAGCCTTGTGCTTCTAAAGCACTATTTTAATTGCAGTACTTGGAGGGAGTAGTGTCATAGCTGGGAAATAATTTTTTTGCGTAGAAATGGAAACTTCAGATTTTTAAGAAGAAGAATGTACGCTCAGATGCTCAGAGAAATTCTTGATCACTTTTGACTTGTGATTTTTTGGATAATAAATAATGAGAAATGCACCGATTTTCAATATCCTACGGAGCAATTGTTGTCTAGGTCATTACTATAATTTCATAGCATTTTGAGCGAGTAACAGTGGGTAGAAATCAAATATTAACTAATGTGTGGAATACACTTCCATGTCACTGTGAGTACGTAATGCTCACAGTGACACAACGCACTTGTACGACACCTTCGTTACGCTATTTATCATCCTAGTATCCTCTGCGCTGTCCTGGGTACAATCCAATATGCCATTTTATTCTACTACTATCATACTATCCTCTCAAATACTTTGTTCTCTTCCCACTGTCCTCTCAACTATCTAATCATTTATCCTACTATCCCATTTTCTATCTTGACTATCAGATCTATTTACTACTCACCTACAAATTTACTATACCCCTATTCTACCTTATTCGGCATAGGTTGTATTATCCCAATATCCCATAATATCTCTAAATTTGCATATTCTTTTATCGAGCTCTCTTGCTCTGCTCTATATGAACTGAAGATATTAACCTGTAGCTTACGCTTGGAATTTGGTGGCATTATCACAACACTTGAATTTTAGTTTGCTCCTAAAATATATTTATACAGATAGATATCATTTTAGAAGAACCTCATGTGAACTCAAAATGCCGAAATGCATGGCTCAGAATGTTTGAATGTGTAGCTCAAAATACCGAAATGTGCGGCACGGAATGTTTAAATGTGGAATATCAAATGCCGAACTGCGTGGTACGAAATACCAATTCGCGTGGAACATATTGCTAATATGCGTGGCACGAAGGGCCGAAATGTGGGATGCAGAATACCAAAATGTGCGGCAAAGAAATGCGACAAATATTGTCGCCAAATGCCTAAATGGGTGTCACAAAAAGTCTACTCATATGGTACAAAATGCTGAAATATGTGACACCAAATACCAAAGTACGTCGCTGAAGACAATGCCCAAGTCTGTGGTACCAATCTAGAGCTGAAATGAGCTTCAAAAAGCACTTAACTTGTCTCTAAAGGCGCCACTCTAGCATGACCAGCGCCCCAGGGCACAATTACGTCCCCAGGGCTCGCTGCGTCACGGTCCTCAGGCGGTGGGGGCCCGCACCAGCGGCCTCTCAAGGACGGCATTTTTTGGGTTTTGTGCCTCAGGAAAGACGCACCGTCATGATGCAGAGCACGAAGAAACTTTTTCTGCATGGAAAACATAATGAGCATAAAAGATGCATCTCAAAGTGGAATGGAATTCTGGATGCTGCAAAAACATTGACGTCATTTCTTTGTTCTCTTTGCCTAAAAATAATACGGTGGTGTTTGCTTGCTTGCTCGTACATTTGCTCAATGGTTTGTTCGCTTGTTACCGTGTCTGCTAGTATTCGTGCTTGTCTGATTGTTTGCCTCTTAGCTTACTTTCTCGCTTGCTCACTTACTTTCTTACTAGCTTGCTTGCTTGCCTGTTGTGTTCTATCCTACAGCCACCCTGAAACTGAACATCAGAGCGCTTAATAATGGTTGCATTTTGTGTTATTCAGTTGCAATTATATAATATTATTAAAATTCACTCCGATGATATCCGTGCACAAAAAATAAAATGAAAGGAACAAAACATATACATTAGGAAAGTTTGAAATTAAAAATCGTTAATGATTCTCAGATCTAATCTGAATAAACGTCGTCATTTTTGGCATTGTTGGCTCGCAAGCAACGCAAGCATTTTTCATTCAATTGACCTAAAGTTTAAAAGTTCGTAAAAAAATAAAAACATCGTAAAAATAAAATCTTACGAATCTTTTCTTGCAATGACTAGGTATTCATGGTATGCATATTGCTGATAATAAAAGAGTATCTTGTGGTGCATTGAAGTGTAGTCATACGTCTGAATTTAGGGAAATGAAACGGAGAGTATAAGTAAAACTAGCACTGGCAAGCCGTCAAAAGCGTGTTTTTAGTTGTGACAATAATTCAATCTTAATAGCTCATTTGAAATAGATAAGTTGGATAAGTTGTCAGTAAATGGGAACTTTTCACCGGATCATTCAGAAAATAAGAACAATGTGATATCCTAACGCGCTTAATTAAAAAGGACGGTGTTCGATCTAGAGGTATTATGTACAGGAGGGGATTCCTCGACATAATTATAGGTAAATTTATACGACTTGCTTATAAAATTTGCAGGAAAAGGTCGTAATGGTTACAATTTGAGTGTCAGTTATGATATTTTTCATTCAATACGCAATGTGACGCGAAATTTTTGGAAGATGCCCGAATTTACGAAGAGGCCTAGTTATTTCAACCACGTAATAACAGTATCATTTTTGTACTAATTCAAGCTTCCAAAGTTGTTTCAAAAAAAGGTAATTTAAAAAAAATCAAGTGTTTAATTTTACAAATATGACGAGTAAGGATTTTCAATTTGAAGGTTGTTAATAAAAGTTTCAAGATACATCAAAACTTTCGGTGGCTATCAAGTCATTTCCTCAGCCATCGCGGACACTCGCCCTTGCTGCTCGTATGCCTTACTTACTGAGGAGATGTTAACTTTGAAGTTAATATCTTGAGTAACTGTGTTAACTAACTGTTAAGTAATTGTTATTAACAATAAGCTAATATCTTAAGTAACTGTGAACTGTGAAGATACAAACTGTGAACTGTGAAGGAGAAATTAACTATTCTTGAAGCAAGTAAAATTCCGACTCGGTACATATCGTGTGGGGCACATAATGATAATTCTGACCTCTTTGCTCTCATGTGAAGTAGGGAAATATTTGAAGAAAAAATAACATCCACATATATTCGAACATGTAAAGACATCCACAAATATTGAAACATGTCAGCACATCTCCAAATATGTTGAAAAGTGGATACATCCAAAGATACCAATAACCGAAGACATTTACAAGTATTTTAACCGGTGAACACATCCTTAATATTTTAATATCTGAATACCTCCACAGATATTTTGACAGGTGAACACATCCTTAATATTTTAATATCTGAATACCTCCACAGATATTTTGACAGGTGAACACATCCTTAATATTTTAATATCTGAATACCTCCACAGATATTTTGACAGGTGAACACATCCTTAATATTTTAATATCTGAATACCTCCACAGATATTTTGAGAGGTGAACACATCCTTAATATTTTAATATCTGAATACCTCCACAAATATTTTGACCGGTGAGCACAGCCCCAAATATCCCGATGCGTGGAAATTAACTTGGTAACTTTAGTTTTTCATTCAACTAGGAAATGTCTAAAAAACACGAACTCAAAACATATTCAAAATTCCATTTAGGTAATCCATCTGTTTCAATTTCCGTAACAGTCATCCGTGGGAAAATCAATTGAAAATTGCATATGTAAAAAATATGTATATACTCTCACAAATTTTTGTATGTTTAAGAATTTATATGGGAATATTACTTAGGTGCTTATTTGTTAGCTGTGGGCACTCATTATTTAATTTCCCATGTTTTTATAGATAGTTCGTGGTCCAAATTCATATATGTGCACTTATATATATATATATATATATATATATATATATATATATAACCATTTAATTTCATTGTATTGATTTGCATGCGTACATATATATAAATAAATAAATAAAGATGTAAATCACGTGACTTTCGTATGTTAAAAATATCCCCAATGCAAGGTTGGTTAAATTTACCTTACTTTTATCTCATTTAAATGACTTAAACCTTCGTAAGCAAAATTCTTCACGTATCATACAAGGATATAAATATAATTGAAGACTACGCACGGAGCAAGAGGAGATCCTTGAGGTGAAGTGTGCATAAAACATCCCGGTGCGTGTAACGGGCACAACCCGTTCTCAGATGTGAAAGAAAGGCCAGCTGCGTTTGACGCCAAAGTGTTATTTAAAAAATTAATTTCTTCACATATTTTCCGCTGAAGGAGTCACTGAGTAGAGGTTTTGAACGCAATTTTTACTGCGTAGCCACGTGCGTAGTCTACAGCTGGTGCTGGTTATAGAATAAGGTTACAACGCGCGTAAAAACTTGATTCTGGGATTCATTCAGGAACGATTTCCTGGTCCTCTTCGAATGTTGTCAGCTTCTTCAGTCATTGGTCAAGTTTTCTCAGAAGCCCTGACCAGAAGTCGAGTTTGGGATTCGGTGTTTTTGGGCAGTTTCCCCCTTGGAAATAAAGTTAGACACTTTTGCCAAAATTATTTCAAAATGAGTTATATTTATTTGATGAACTGCGTGAAAATGATTATAGGGGAAAACGAATTTCAACATTGAAGTTAGAATAATTTTTTTCAAAATTTTATTTTTGTTTTGAATTCGGAAAGATATTCACTGGTAAATTTTCTGAAGCCTATCCGGGATAAAATTTCATGCTGCGGTGACCTAATTTATCCAGGTTGTGTAGGGTTTGGTTACGGTGATCTAAGTCATTATAAAATTTAATTCCCTCATGCTTTTCAAGAAATTGACTAATGAAAGTTTCCTAAAATTTAGGAGACCAGAAAAAAATTTTAAATTAAGTGAAAATATTAATAGTTGGAAATTATTCATTTACATAGACTAAGATGAATTAACGGGTACAACTAGTGCTGAGAAAGCATCAATGTACTCATTTCATGTCAGTGACGCAATTGTAAATTTCTTCCAATAATAATTATTTGCAAAAGAAACAGACAATTTCTTTAATAATTGAAATTAGACTTTAGTCTTCTGAATTCATTGAATAAAAAATTTCCAATTCAGAACTATATTTAAAACCTCACAGCAAAACTCAATATAAATCTCCCAAGTGAAAATCCCAGATTCGAGCTCGGTGTAAAATAAAAACCAGAACCCAGTTCGAGACCCAAACTTAAATCTCGCTTTCGACCAAGTTGCCTGAACCCCAAATGATGACCTGATAAAAATTCCATTTTATACTAAATCTAGAAACTAATTTAAAACTCCAATATAAACCCAATCTGAACTTTAATTTAATACCCGATTTAAAAGTCCAGTTTTCATCAGAAACCTCAGTTTAAGGGCAACTTAGAACGCAGTTTAAATCCTCAGTATAGCACCTAGTCTCAGCCCCTCTAGTTTAGAACCCAATTGTACTCACCAGTTTAGAAGCTGGTTTCAAAATCCATTCAGAATGTCATTTAATGCTTAATTGCGGATTTACATTTGAAATAAACTCATAGCCCTCAGTACCAGTCAATTTAAGGCCCCAACATTCGATTTAAACAGAAAATGAGAACTTCTAAAACTTCTGTCGCTCAAAAAAGTAAATTTCAGAACACCAAACAATCTGACGTGGCAAAGCATTGAATTTCTATAAGCCCAACGAAAAACAAAGAACAGATTAGAAAGTGGTAAAATTAAAATAGAAGAACAAATAATACAAAAGAAAATAGTTATGAGCTACGAGCTCATTTAATAATGAAAAAATGAAAAACAAAAACTTCAACAGGTTCAAAGATTTTGTATACATTCGTATTTTTCGTTTCATAACCCGCAGACGAGTAAACTAACATGTTTGCAATATATGTTAATTATTTTTACAAATATCAGTGAAAACATCGACCACGACTTACTCGTAATCATTTCTGACACCTAGGCCTGAAAAAATGGATCTCATTCACCTCTCGTCAATGATCGGCACTTAGGCCTACATGTAGGGGACTTGACTTGACTCACAATTTCGCCATCAAAGCCTGAAAATAATCACAAAAAATCGAAACTTCCTGCCACCAATGCTTACAAAAATTGCCATATCTTAATCTTGACTACCGAAGCCTAAAAATACCTCTAAAACTGTCATTCTTGCTACCTGGGCTTAAAAATAGCGGACCATGGCGGACATTTTATTAGCCACGTCCATAAATAATGGAGCTGCTCGTACTCCGCGGGCCATGCAGGCCGGCGTTGGAGCCTCCATCCTGCGGCGGTGTTGTGCTGCAGGGGGCCGGGTTGTTCTGGGGCGCTCCAGGGGCGGGTGGTCAGGGCGTAATGTTGGTCATACAGTTGGTCAGGGCATCGCGGTGGCGGTCAGAGATGGTCAGGGCATCGCAGTGACGTTCTCTAATCAAGTTCTCTCAGACTAAAGTCAGGAAGAACAAATGCATCTCGAACATTTCTTTCAGCCAATTGCTCAAAATATAATTCTTGACACATCATTGTCATAACTAGGTCATCATTATTAAGTCTCTTAAGTTTTAAGCTAAATTATTATTATTAAGTCTTCATGCCCCTAACTAAATCATCATTATGAATGTAAAGCCATCATAGTCATCCTAATCATTGCTAAGTCATTATCATTATTAAGTCTTTATCCATCCCCTAAGTCCTCAATAAGAATATGAAGCGATCACTGTCATAGCAGGTCACCGATAAGATCACCACGCCTCCAGCAGCCAGCGCAACAGCCAGCACGCTCCCTAGCTGTGATGCTCAAACTCATTTCCTCGTTCAAAATAAAATCCCGGGAGATCGTGACCAGCTCTGCAACGCGTGACCAACACCTCTGAAAATGACGGCCAAATTTCCTCATCTTATGAGTGGCGTTATTGACCCTGACCTGACTGAAGCAGGAATGGTGGTATGGTTGTGGTGGTCAGGCTGTGGTGGTCAGGCTGTGGGGGTCAGGTTGTAGTGGTCAGGCTGTGGTGGTCAGGCTGTGGTGGTCAGGCTGTGGTGGTCAGGCTGTGGTGGTCAGGCTGTGGTGGTCAGGCTGTGGTGGTCAGGCTGTGGTGGTCAGGCTGTGGGGGTCAGGCTGTGGTGGTCAGGCTGTGGTGGTCAGGCTGTGGGGGTCAGGCTGTGGTGGTCAGGCTGTGGTGGCCAGGCTGCGGTGGCCAGGCTGTGGTGGTCAGGCTGTGGTGGTCAGGCTGTGGTGGTCAGGCTGCGGTGGTCAGGCTGCGGTGGCCAGGCTGTGGTGGTCAGGCTGTGGTGGTCAGGCTGTGGTGGCCAGGCTGCGGTGGCCAGGCTGTGGTGGTCAGGCTGTGGTGGTCAGGCTGTGGTGGCCAGGCTGTGGTGGTCAGGTGAGGGACTGTGGGGATAGTTACTGCAAGGAGGGATTGTTAAGCAAGGGTGAAATTGTTTCTTTACGGTGGGATTGTAACGGCTTGATGGGATTATTTCTGCGAGGAGCATTTATAAGGGAAGGTGGAATTCTCAAGCAAATATGGGATTGTTAAGACAAGCTGGGATTTGAACACAAGATGTGGTTGTCCCAGCAAAATGGGATCTTCATAAAAGACTGCAGTGGCCAGTCGATGTCGACTGCGCACATCGCGTCAGATGCTGACGTCAAGAAATTATCACACAATAGAATAATTTCTACGCTCATCAAGAATACAGTGACACCTTCTCCTTAATATTTGAATAAAATATGTTCAACGCTGTTGTTTAATACCAAATAATGTTATTTGAGCTCCTAAAGAAAATATTGAACAATTTATCTACCTCCAAACAACATGCATAAACTTCTTTTTTCTCCAGAATAAAACATACTATTTTATCAATCTTTCTTCAACGACAAACAAAAACATTTAATTTTATTATTCATCATTTTACGACTAGTAAAAGTTCAAAGCTTTACACATTTTTTTACGACGATCAAGACATCAAATGATTTTACTTATTCTTTATGACAAGCAAACAATTCAATTATTTCAATCCTTCTTACAACAAACAAATATCTTCAGTAATATTACTATTTTTTACGACGAACAAAAAATCCAACGGTTTTACTATTTTTTGCAATGAGCGAAATCATTCAATAAATTTACTTGTTTATCTACGAAAAGCAATAACTTCCATTCATTTTACTCGTTTTTCTACGACTAACAAAAACAGTTAACAATTTTACCCACTTCTTACCAAAAACAAAAACCTTCAATAACAGTGTCATTTTTTCTGCCCGCTTCAATCCAGGAAGAAGTTCAACAAAAAACAAATGCCGATGCGCTTACGCGAGAATTCCTTCGTTCACACCAATGATCACCTGGAGCTGGAGGTGTTCATTTTGAGCCCATTAGCTCTCGGTGCTGGGCTTAACCTTGAGGCTGAACCCCGTGTAACCTTCGCAGCCCCATGTTAATACGCAGAATGATTTTATATGTTATGCTGACGTGTCCTCAACTTGTTTCTAACACGTCTTTGTTATGTTCGTCTTCTGTTTACCCCTTGTTTCGTGTATATTGTATGAACGTGGTCACTTTCTTGTATTCTAAAGTTATAAATATGTTTCTAGTTAGAACATGGGTGTAGTTTGAATGTGGTCCAACATTTTATAAACATAAATTTTAAGTAAGTTGTTCCCTGAATATGTCTGTTTCCTCGATATGTCCAAGTTCTAAGTACTTCATATTCCTAATTTGTTATGTTTTTACAGAAAAAATTCGAATCCGAAAATAGTTTCATTTTTAATGAATGTGTTCTTAATTCGGGATTTTTTATGTTCTAAATATTTGATGTTTTAAACATTTCATAGCCTGAATATCTTCGTGTCGTAAATAAGCACCTGTCTTTAATTGATTTGTATTTTATATGCAATTAAATTCAAAGACTGTGGCAAAAAAAGTTGAATTCATGTCGAAAATAATTTAAAGAATAGTAAAAGTAGTACAAGTCCTTAGACATTGAAAAATATTTTTTGAATTTTTGGGTACGCAAAAAAAAATGTTTGTAAATTCTTCAGCATCTAAGTGAATTTGTATTACGTCAAGAATTAAAAATACAAATGCGTAAAATGAGCATGTTTTTTCGCACTTGGTGGTGTGCGGCGGCTTAGCCTTGGTAGCACGCCAGCCTGCTAACTTATTTGTCCTTCGACGATGTGCCGTGTCTTTTGCGGTACCATTTGTTGATGTTATGGTTTACTGGTAGCAAAATAAAGCAAAATAAAGATTCATGCAGAAACATGAAACAATTCACCATACATCGCATGTTCATAAGCAAAACATAAAAAAAGTGAGCTACCCGGATAAAACGACAGTATTACCTGGGCGGAAAATTAAAAGAAGAGCTCAAAAATATGGTAGAAACTCGGTACTTTGTGTTCCTTTGGGCGAGGGGGGGGAGGTGGGGAGAGCTGGCAGTGGGGGGCTTAATTATAGTACAACGCTCCCACCCCACCCCTAAGGGGGACTCACCCCCTCTTCCCTCCCTCTACCCTCCTCACCCCCACCTCCTACCCTCCAAACCCCCCCTTACCCCTACCCTCCTCACAAATCCCCCTCCCTCCCCTCAACACAACACACGCACACACACACACACACACATCTCTCCCCCAATATCCGGTCAAAATGTGGTGCTCCAACACTGGACTTCTTGAAGTCATTTTGTGAAATGTGCTGCCAGTTTTGCGACCGAAACACGATACTAAATAACTCCAAATTGTTAAACAAGTGTACAGCAGGTGTACAGCAGGTGTAAAGCAGGTGTACAGCAGGTGTACAGCAGGTGTACAGCAAGTGTACAGCAGGTGTACAGCAGGTGTACAGCAAGTGTTCAGCAAGTGTACAGCAGGTGTGCAGCAGGTGTACAGCAGGTGTACAGCAAGTGTACAGCAAGTGTACAGCAGGTGTACAGCAAGTGTACAGCAAGTGTACAGCAGGTGTACAGCAAGTGTACAGCAGGTGTACAGCAAGTGTACAGCAGGTGTACAGCAAGTGTTCAGCAAGTGTACAACAGGTGTACAGCAGGTGTACAGCAGGTGTACAGCAAGTGTACAGCAAGTGTACAACAGGTGTACAGCAGGTGTACAACAGGTATACAGCAAGTGTACAGCAAGTGTACAGCAGGTGTACAGCAAGTGTACAGCAAGTGTACAGCAAGTGTACAGCAAGTGTACAGCAGGTGTACAGCAAGTGTACAGCAGGTGTACAGCAATTGTTCAGCAAGTGTACAACAGGTGTACAGCAGGTGTGCAGCAGGTGTCCAGCAAGTGTACAGCAAGTGTACAACAGGTGTACAGCAGGTGTACAGCAAGTGTACAGCAAGTGTACAGCAAGTGTACAGCAAGTGTACAGCAAGTGTACATCAAGTGTACAGCAGGTGTACAGCAAGTGTACAACAGGTGTACAGCAGGTGTACAGCAGGTGTACATCAGGTGTACAGCAGGTGTACAGCAAGTGTACAGGAAGTGTACAGCAAGTGTACAGCAAGTGTACAGCAGGTGTACAGCAAGTGTACAGCAAGTGTACAGCAGGTGTACAGCAGGTGTACAACAGGTGCACAGCAGGTGTTCAGCAGGAGTACAGCAGGTGTACAGCAGGTGTACAGCAAGTGTACAGCAGGTGTACAGCAGATGTACAGCAGGTGTACAGCAGGTGTATAGCAAGTGTGCAGCAGGTGTACAACAAGTGTACAGCAGGTGTATAGCAAGTGTACAGCAGGTGTACAGCAAGTGTACAGCAGGTGTACAGCAGGTGTACAGCAGGTGTACAGCAGGTGTACAGCAAGTATACAGCAGGTGTACAGCAGGTGTACAGCAGGTGTACAGCACGTGTACAACACAGCTGGTGCCAAATCAAAGGGGAGAATAGAGAAAATTTCCTGCTTGTTGAGCGAGACAAGGACGGGCTCAATTTCTGTGCTTAGTGGTGCTTGGTGGTGCTTGGTGGTGCTTAGTGGTGCTTGGTGGTGCTTAGTGGTGCTTGGTAGTGCTTAGTGGTGCTTGGTGGTGCTTGGTGGTGCTTGGTTTTGCTTGGTGTGCTTAGTGGTGCTTGGTGGTGCTCGGTGGTGCATAGTGGTGCTTGGTGGTGCTCGGTGGTGCTTGGTGGTGCTTGGTGGGGCTTGGTAGTGCTTAGTGGTGCTTGGTGGTGCTCGGTGGTGCTTAGTGGTGCGTGGTAGTGGACAGTGGCTAGTAAAAGTACGTAGTGATGAGAAATGGCATGAAAGGTTTAAGGGCCATTTGAGCACATTTTTATCGTTCTAAATAGCCAGCAATATTCTACCAAAGATGTACATATCCATTTCTAATTTATACAGATATCCTTCTTCGGGTCCCACTCGAAAACAAGCGGGACATGGCAGCCCTCACGCGGTACACCTGGACACGGCGGCCTGCGGTGCTGCGGTGCTGCGGGCAAGTCGCTGGCTCGCCTCACAGCGGCGCTACGCACGCAGCTCTGCAGCGCTATTCCTTAATTTGTGCAGGAGAGCCACTTTGCTTTAACGCATCGATGGAGAGAACCTCAGCTACCGCAAGTTAGCGTATATTACACAAGTTATCGAGTAAATAATTAACTTTTATACATAACGAGAGCCGTGAATTGCACCATCGCGAGGCGCGCAGTGAATACCACCGTAGTAGTGCGTAGGGTTTAAATCTGGTGAGTTTAGAGGCCCCATGTACATAAATTATTTATGTATAATATATACTAAATGAGAATACGAACAAAAATAGAAAAACACATTTACTGAACTTGCAAACTATATAAACATATTTCAAGTAAGTACATAATAGAATAAATTTCTGATACAAGGGTAATATCCGTTCATATTTAACAGAGTTTATTATCACACATTGTTAAAAATGAAATGCCCTATTTCCCTATCCAATCAATCAATATTCGTGTGCACTGATTGTGTATGTGACTAGTGTCTATTTAGGGATTACTATTGGGGTTGAGTTGAAGTCTCCAGGAGGTCTGGATCACTATCATAGTGGAGTTGATGTCTCCAGGAGGCCTGGATCACTACCATAGTGGATTGGAAGTCTCCATGAGGCCTGGATCACTATTGGGATGGAGTTGGAGTCTCCAGAAGGCCTGGATCACTACTGGGATGGAGTTGAAGTCTCCAAGAGGTCTGGATCACTACCAGGGTGGAGTTGAAGTCTCCAGGAGGTCTGGATCACTACTGGGGTGGAGTTGATGTTTCCAGGAGGCCTGGATCACTACCGTAGTGGAGTTGAAGTCTTCAGGAGGCCTGGATCACTACCGTGGTGGAGTTGAAGTCTCCACGAGATCTGGATCAGTTGTTGGTCTTTATGGTGCCACGGAGCACACTATCTCCTTCATGGAACGTGAGTGCATGTTTCAGAGTATGAATATCTCCTTTATGGAGCACGAATATATGTTTCATGGAGCACGAATATCTCCCTCATGGAGCTCGAACATATGTTTCACGGAACATAAAAACCTATCTCATGGAGCACAAATGTATATTTCATAGCAGACATGTATTTACTTGATGGAGCACAAACATATATTTCATGGATCACAAAAACGCATTTCATGGAGCACAAACGCGCTTTTTATGGAGCACAAACACGCATTTTTTGGAGCACAAACATGCATTTCCTGGAGCACAAACATACATTTCATGGAGCACAAACACGCATTTCATGGAGCACAAGCATATCTTTCATGGAGCACCAACAGTTGTCAAGCCTGACACTCCAATAAACACATATTCTAAGCACATCCAAATTTATCCAGGATGTGTGGATGGAAATGCCCTGGCCAGGTTTTGTGTGTTAAACAGAGAAAGTTTTGTACAAACTATGCTGTGTGCGTATGTTTATGTTAATTGCGTGCATTGACTATACGATTTGCATTTGTATGGTAACAGCACAAGCGATTGTGAGAAACATATTCACGAGGTCCATTTGAAACAGTTCATAGTTAAACGAATTTCAGTCCGGAAATAATTCATGGCCCTGTAAGGGATAAAAGAACATAAGAACAGATAAAATAATTTTAATTTTCTTAAACATTTACGGAAACGTTTGTTAATTAATTACCATGTACTAATGAGCATTAGAAGTAGAATGTTCTCACTTCAATAACGGAAATACGTACATAGAATCTCAAGCTCTCTCTAATTCCTCTCTTCAAATGAGAATCAATAAATGGAACCCACGGCTGAATGAAACCTTCATGGATATCCACTCCCCAAGCAAAAGTCATTAAGATATAACTGAGCTTTTGTTTCAGAATAATGCGAGTATCGCATCACATCACTAATCGACAAACCGAGTAACAGCTCTAGGAAAAGTGAACAAATTGCAGTTAGGAACGCTGGTTGCCTGCAGCCTAATGGTCTCACTCACAGAGGGTAAGTAGCGCCGCAGGGTGGAGAGCTGCTAGTAACAAATGGAGCTCAGTGAGTTGGGCCTGCAAAAGCTAATAGAATTTTTAACAGATCTCTCTTCACCAGACGGAATTATGCAGCTCTTGAATTAATAATTAAGATATTACAGTTCATACCGAAAAAATGTAAAAAATTATCGCGCCTAATGAAATGCTCAATAAATTTCCCTTCCTAATGATATAATCAAAGAATGTCAGTTTATATGAAATGGTAAAGGAGTTTACAGAAGAAATACTGAAATGGGTTAAATAATTCGGTAATTACACTCCCAAATGAATTAATTGAAGAGATTAAGCTCCTGATGAACTGACCAACGGATGACAGTTCTTAATGAAATAATTTATGAAAAGGCGTTCTTAATAGACTAATTTATGAAATACAGTTTCCGATAAGAATTTTATTCATAATAAATGGTAGAAATATTCGAAATAAGACACTGATTTAAAAGACTTATCAACCACCAGTACATACACGGTTACAAGGAAGGCATAAGAACACACCTAGCATCTAACAGACAACGCTATCGACAATGTGAGCCGCTGGAGCCACGAGGCTTCTATGACAACCTGTACAAAAATGAAATAATTCTTCCGTAAACTTTGGTAAAAATCTTTGTCTGTGCAAAGATTACTACATTTAAATATATAAAGCATTTAAAACAATTACGTTGATATGAAACAAATAGAAAGCTGTTTCATGTTCTCTTCGGTGTTTTCATTTTATCAGTTCTCTTGTTTTTAATTGTGACTTGACAGTTAAAGAAGACGAAAGATGCTTTGAAAAGAAGTTTTGTTGGTTGTTTTGTCCCCTTTAGTTTGGCTTCCACTGCTTTTTTAGCTCAAATCGTTTTCCGTTTGTCTAGTAATTGGAAAGCATGCATGTTTTCAAGTTTATGTAGTTCTGAAGGGCTAGGAAGTGGAGGCATCGCTGGTACCACGAAGTATAGAATCCCAGAATTTAGTACCAACATAAAGAAAACTTTTTTGAAATTTGGCTTTTGAGTGAAGACAGGAGCTTATGTGTACTTCTTGTAAAGTAGTTCTGATAGGCAGTTTGAGCTCAAGTTTGTCATCGAAAGTCATGACTATTTTAGTGTTGAGTATTTTCAGCTTGTAACTTGCAAGAGAAAATCAATAGAAATCAGTCAGTTGTAAAATTTTCAAGTCCTTGAATAAATCGCGTGTGTGGGCTTTGAGCCCTTAATTGGAGATGGCTTTAATAGCATTTTCTGCTATGTGAATATTCGGTAATTTTTTTTTCTCTGTGCCGTGCCATTCTTCAATGCTGTATTGAATATACAAATGAATCAGTGCATTGTGAAGGGTATTTAGAGCTTCTCATGGTATGTTTATTTTTTGCAAATTTCTGGAGGCCTTGACAGCTTTATACATAAATGATTGATATGATCAATGGATGTCAAATTTCTGTCTAGTTTTATTTCCAGAAATTCGCAGGTGTCAATCTCTTGAACATTTCACCACCTACCAAAATGGATGGGAGCGATGTCTTCTTCTCCGATGAAAACAGAATAGATAATCTGTCTTATTGACGTGTACCCCACTTGTGTCTACTGCAAGTCCTAGTGAAGTACTCTTAAATTCCTGATTATATTTGGCCTGCGATGTTCACAGTGTTCTCAGGGATGAAACTTGGTAGTTTTACCAAGTTTCCACAAATTTCGCATATGAACCAAGTTCTTGGTTCATATGCGAAGCAAAAACTTGCGCTATGCTCCTGGGCACTGATGCAAGTCGTAACCAAAATGACGGGGGGAACTTGGTGGTTGGCAAATTTATAAAATGAAGAGTTCCTAATTAAGTCAGTAAATAAATAACAAACAACAACTCATAGCGATGAGTGTAGTGCAATCCACTTAAAATACGCGAGATCCATCAATGACATTTTAATTTAAGTGAATGTTAAGGAATAAAGGATTATTTAAAGTTCAGTAAATGTCTGGCAATTTACAAATGATTTAAGGAGAAAGTTAAATAACATATGTAGAAAGTTTTGTAGGTAAATTATACGGTAATTGGGGACGAGTGGAAGACCTAATTAACGGTTAATTTCCGTTCTTCTTAAGCCCGTTGTAAACAGCAAAACTTATTCAATTATCATAATTTCAGCTAGCAATAACGGAAAGACATGCGGGTTGACTGAGTTATGTTTGGCGAACATACGTCCGAATGTCTCCAATTACAGTTAGAAATAGTAAGAGTGCCTCTAAATTATCTTAAACATGCTAGAAATAGCAACAGTACATTCAAGTTCTTCTAACACCGAATAAAAACCTCTTAAATACCTTTATTCGTCAAAACACTACAGGAATACTTATAAATTATCCATGTTTCCCCAGTTATCCATGTTATTTTTCTTCAAAGGATAATTTTCACTTCCTCGAGTAAGAGTTGTCCTTTTACTCTTTACATAGCAGGAATACGTATAAATTATCCTTAAACTTGCCTATAGCGGGAATACCTTCTACATAACTCTGAATCGAGATGCATCACAGAACTCACCAGGGCCGACTAGTTTTTGCCCTAGTTCTATAGTGCCGTTATCTAGGCACGGAGGCAAGGGCACGCTGGACGTGTTAGTGACGTGTTGGTGGCGTGTTGTCTCTAGGCGCTTGCGCAGCAACGTGCATTTTCCAGTGAACGAAGCGTGCGTCATGACGCGTTAAGAAGCCGCACGCTTGCGGTACTTATTTTAAAATATCAGGAAATATTACGTACACTTGCGAATATGACAAAGCAAAAACAAATTATTACAAAACATTACCAGCTTATTAACAGAATGATTAACGTACGACAAACAGAATGCCAAAATAAACCCAGTATAAAAAAATTTCAGAAAATATTTCTATAAATTAGAAAAAGTGTTGCAAAACTCCAAAAAAATATAATATTCGAAACGAAAGCTAAGAGGAAATATTGAAGCAGGTGGCACTGCCTAATGTTTCAGCTTTTTATTTTATAATTTAAACACACATTATATTTGTATGTAGTTAGAGTTTGAAGTAGACAAGTAGATACTGTACATAGAATTTGGCCAAAATCTTTGACGGGTCAAATAAAGCTTTCAGAGCGACGTAGTTCAGATTCAAAGATGCATAAAAACGTTACAAATTCTGTTCTAGAGTTTTGGACTCATAAATTTATAAACTGTAAGGAGTACCTAAATTTATTAATTAGATAAGACACATCAATTTAAAAATTACAAGCGGCACATAAATTTGTACGACAGACTCAAAAAATCAGAGTAAATTTGAAAATGAACATTAGCTGCCTGAATACAACCTCAATGTAGGAGGAATCCTTCTTGAACAAAATGAGATGAGTCTCTACTTACTCGTTTCAGTTTTTTGTTACTCTATTGACATGTGACTATAAAATTATCCTGAACTTTTACGCTTATCTTCAAATTAGATATTCGAGATACGTGAAACATATGAGGCATGTGAGGCATGTGGGACATGTGGGACTTGTGAGGCATGTGAGCCGTATGAGACTTGTGAGGCATGTGAGCCTTATGAGACTTGTGCGGCTTATGAGGCTTGTGAGGCATGTGAGCCTTATGAGACTTGTGAGGCTTATGAGGCTTGTGAGGCATGTGAGGCATATGACCTAAGTGTCACGGGAGACATGGGGCTTAACAACACGACTGCACTGCCCCATGTCAGCACGTGAGATCGGCAGAGCTGGCCTACGGCACACGCGTCTCACGGCCTCGTGAGGTGTTCTGCCTTGCAGAGCTCTGCTGCTGCTGGCGTGAACGCGCCCCGCGGCGCAGGTGACCTGCACGGCTCTCCTGTGGTGCTGTGATGAGCCCGGCTTTTGCGGCGTTAGGTACGTCTTTTGTGGTGTTAGGCACGTCTTTTGTGGTGTTAGGCACGTCTTTTGTGGTATTTGGCACGTCTTTTCTGGTGTTAGGCACGTCTTTTGTGGTGTTAGGTACGTCTTTTGTGGTGTTAGGTACGTCTTTTGTGGTATTTGGCACGTCTTTTGTGGTGTTAGGCACGTCTTTTGTGGTGTTAGGTACGTCTTTTGTGGTGTTAGGCACGTCTTTTGTGGTATTTGACACGTCTTTCAGGTGTTAGGTACGTCTTTTGTGGTGTTAGGTACGTCTTTTGTGGTATTTGGCACGTCTTTTGTGGTGTTAGGCACGTCTTTTGTGGTGTTAGGTACGTCTTTTGTGGTATTTGGCACGTCTTTTGTGGTGTTAGGCACGTCTTTTGTGGTGTTAGGTACGTCTTTTGTGGTATTTGGCACGTCTTTTGTGGTGTTAGGCACGTCTTTTGTTGTGTTAGGCACGTCTTTGGTGGTATTTGGCACGTCTTTTGAGGTATTGCCTCGTTGACTTGCGTCACCTAACGAATAGTCGTTCTTGCACCGGTGTAAACTGCGATAACTGTGCAGGGTTACGATTTATCTTATTGATTCTGTTCTCTTAATGGATCTGTTGTCTTAACGGATCTGTTGTCTGGATAGTTCTGTTACCTTAATGGTTCTGTTATCTTAATGATTCTTTTATCTTGATGATTATGTTACCCTAAAGATTCTGTTATCTTAATAACTCTGTTAATAATGATTCCGTTCTCTTATTGGATTTGTTATCTTAAAAATTCTGTTTTCATAATGATTATGTTATCATAACGATTTTGAAATCTGAATCCCAATGATTCTGTTATTATTATCATTGGAAACTACGCAATTTGAACACAATGCAGATCAATCGCTGACTAGAACGGTTCTTCTAGAATTGGCATTGGAAATTTACGCTCCCTGCTAATGACCTCTACGTCTAAATGGCGTCGCTGATGGCAGGGAGACGTCATGACGTCATGAAGGTCACAGACTTCGCTGGCAGAGTTGTGAAGGTCATGAGAAAATGAGCTGCCTTCAAATCACGCTGGATAGTTGTGTGCGGGGACCACGGTGCTTCATAACGATGTTATTTAACGATGTTATTTAACGATGTTATTTAACGATGTTATTTAACGATGTTATTTAACGATGTTATTTAACGATGTTATTTAACGATGTTATTTAACGATGTTATTTAACTATGTTATTTGACGGCGTTATTTCACGATGTTTTTTAACGATGTTATTGAATACTAATCAACGATGTTATTTTACGATGTTATTTTACGATGGTTTTTAACGACGTTTAACGAAGCTATTCAACGATGTTTGGCGATGCTTTTTAACGACGTTTAATGAAGCTATTTAACGATGTTATATAAAGACGTTTAATGAAGCCATTTAACGATGTTATTTAACGATGTTTTTTAACGATGTTTAACGAAGCTATTTAACGATGTTATTTAACGATGTTTTCCAAAATTTCTCATCATGTATAAAAGCAAAACATTCAGTGCATTCAGAGGCTATGGAAGGACTAAGCATGCAAACATTAGATGTATTTCAACATCGGGATCTTCCATAAACAAATGGATACCTGAATCATTATACATGGTGACCGGCACTCCGTTGAACAAACTTAGCATGAGATTGAGACCGCTGAAATAAATAATTTTTCCTCAATAACCGTGAGGTAAAAATGCTTCTTTAAAGGGCAACGAAAGCTTGAAATTCTCACGTGGCCCCCAAGATCTCCTGATATTACACCCCCACATATTTACTTCTGGAGACATTCGGAGAATTGAACGTGCGAACCATGGATTCATTTCGAAGACCTCACCGGTACAATTATCGAAGCCTCCACAAAGAGTCGTGAAACTCATTGTGTCTTAGGCAATTTCAAACTCCGGCGTTGGAAGGCCTGCACGGAGTCATTTTCTTATTTTCAACTTTACGGAGCAGTTGAAGTTCACCCCGTGATGAGGTATGAAAAAATTCATTAGATACTTTTTATTGTAACATTGTCAATCGTTAAAAATTTAATACCGGAAGTCTATAAAAAGCGACGTTTTAATGTACAAGCATCATCTTCACACTGAAAACACACGTTGAACATCTTGGATGAATACCTAAGCTAATTCAAACATCGGTTTCTTATAGTCATTATAATTAATGCTGTTATTCTATTTCTTGTGTACATAGAAAAAATGTTTTCCAAACTTCTATATTGTTTTCCCCGCCACTCTCAGCGTAGGAACATTTCTGCTGCACGGCTACAACTTCAAGTTCTCGTTACTCTCAGGAAGCATTTTCGACTTCACGGTTATCGAGCAAAAAATATTCATGACGAAGATCCCAAGCTTATGTTAAAGTTTGTTGAATAGAGTGCTGTTCATTCTGTATATTTAAATTCAGATTGTGTTAGTAATTTATGTAATTCCGCATCCATTAATGTGTTAGGTAATTTCACTCGAAGTCATAAACAATAACTTTCGCACATATGAAAAAATAACTTAACTCGCCTTTCACGGAAAACTTATCGATATCCCAATGATCAATTCGTGTCATTTTCTCATATTACTCAAAAAATATCGTCACTGATTTTAAATTTAAAGAATATTCGAGTGATGCTGCATATGTGTTTGCGTCGGTATGTGTTTCATGAGGAATAACAAATCCGTAGACACAAGGGACGCCAACACAACTGTTCAACATAAGCGTAAACCTCGTGTTTACACGGACAGTTGTTTACAAGACTGGTTTACAACTTCCTTGACTGCCCCTGTGTAACGTCTCACTCTAGTCTTGTACACGCGCATGTACACTCGTAAATATGTATGCACACACACATGCCCACGCATGCACACATATGCCCACACTCATACTCATAGACACGCATAAAATACTCAAATAAACATACCTACATCTACGCACACACACACGCATGCACATATTCAAGTACACCTACTTACTTCCAAATACACACACCCACATACAAACACACACAAATGCAAGTACACCTACTTACCCTCAAAAACACACACACACACACTAATGCAAGTACTCCTACTTACTCCCAAATACACACACACCCACACACACACACACACACACTAATGCAAGTACTCCTACTTACTCCCAAATACACACACCCACACACAGACACACACACACTAATGCAAGTACACCTACTTACTCCCAAACACACACGCCCACATACAGACACACACACTAATGCAAGTACTCTTACTCCCAAATACACACACCCACACACAGACACACACACTAATGCAAGTAATCCTACTTACTCCCAAATACACACACCCCCCCACACACACACAAAAGCAATCACAGGACCTCCACAACACAAACAACACAGCTCACACACCCACACACCTACACAGCACCTCACCAACATTTCTACGACAGCATCTCGCCGTAACGCAGGGAGTAAAATTTCTCTCGGGAGCAATAAAAAGTTGTGCGGTGCATTGCGCAATGTGCGCTACAGCACAATTAGTCGCCAGCCTAGCGGTAGTTAACAAAAGTTGCGCCTTGAACAGACTTTCCCTCATTGTTCACTTTTTCTCCAGCGTCAGTTAAGTGCTTCAGGTTTTGACATGGCCAATTGGTGTCTGGAGAGCTGTTGAACTGGGCGAGAGTCAACGGTGTGAGCGTGCGTCCGGTAAGCCGAGGTGAGACTGAGATGAAGTTTTCTAAGGGAGATGGTCCGCCTAAAGAACATAACTCTATGCTCGAGTTATGCATCATCTGACACAAACCTCAAATTATGCGGATGGAAATCAAGTCCGAGTATTTCGGGTAGTGCGGCGATGGGTTCAAGTTATGGATATATGGGAGTAATTTTGTTTGTGCAAGTTGACGTTCGCATGAAGCGATGAATTAGTAAAGATTCACAGTATACCTTTACACGTACGTTACCATGTGTGTCTGTACACATTACACAAGTACGGGAAAAAATACTTCAAAGAAAATAAACTAAATTGAAGTACCTGGAAATGGATACAAACTAAATAAAATAAATTAGTCGAAGAAATAAATTAATCAGTTTGTTAACCGAAGCATTTCTTCCGAATAGAATCCAATAGATTCGAATAATGAAGTTATTCAAAACAAATATTTTCGATCACTGAAGTTTCAAGAATCGTAAGTACGTATATTAAAAGTATAAGAAATTTATTTATTCTTTTCGTCTTCTTAGCATACTCTAACAAAAGTTTCTCCTCATGTTAAGTTACTGTCAGTAAATCCATTAATCAGAAATGTAGATGCGAGTATAATGATACAAGTGTTAGCAAGATAAGTGTTATCAATATAAGTGTCATCAATACGAGTGTTAATTACGTAAGTGTTGGTTCCGTAAGTGTTGGTTACATAAGTGTTGGTTACATAAGTGCTGGTCACATAAGTGTTGGTCACATAAGTGTTGGTCACATAAGTGTTGGTCACATAAGTGTTGGTCACATAAGTGTTGGTCACATAAGTGTTGGTCACATAAGTGTTGGTCACATAAGTGTTGGTCACATAAGTGTTGGTTACATAAGTGTTGGTTACACAAGTGTTGGTTACATAAGTGTTGGTTACATATATAATTGCTGGCTACATTAGCGTTATCAGTGTGAATGTAAGCTTTTGTGAGTGTTAACATCATAAATGTTGTCAAAATCTTGGATAGACTATTCTATCAATTATCGTTCAATCATTAGTTTCAGGTATTCAGTGCGCAAATTTTCGCTAAAGCGTCTCGATTCCACGAGGAGACACAGAGAGAAGCGCCCAATGCCCACGGCTCCGTAGACGTCATTGCCAGGGTCACAAACGAGCAAGAATGGCAAAGATGACATGAAAACAAACAATGAAATTCAAAAAATAACCCACTGTAAGCTGCTTAGAGAACTCAATTTTTATATAAATACGAAGCGATACTGACGCCATCCACACATGCTCCTGTAAAACACGCATCCCACGAGGTTTGTTACACATCGTAATGATTTACCTCTGCCGCATCATAGTAAAGGTATCTATCTCACGTTTCAGTTGAAAAGGTCAAGTTATTACGTCAGGTTGGTTCATAAACTTAAACAGAGCAGACCACCTGTGACCCGTTGGATCTGGTTGTCAGTTTAACTATTTTTCGTGACTGTGGCTGCTCGTGTCTACAATGCAGGTGAGGGAGCATATAGCTGCTCGCCACTGTTTTACTCAGAGCAGGTCGTGAAAGGTGATAACCAAATAACCTAGCAAGGAAACCTACAAGGTTATCAAAGTTTCATGAAAACGAGTGCACATGACCCGTCAAAAATGTACAATAATGTTCGACAAATCACGTGACACACGTTCCTATTTCCTAACGTGACGTGATATTCATTCCGACTCCTAATCCGAGGGATTAATACACCGAAAATTGTGCAGTTGATGAAGCTTGTATCACAGATACGCTCATCACATACTTTCGACTGGTGGGTGTGACGGACGGACAGACGGGCGGTCGCGGCTTTTATTATTGTATAGATTTAGACTTTGGGTTTATTCACCTTTATTTATGTTATGTATTTATTTGTGTATTTATGAGTGCACACGACCCGTCAAAAAATGACAGGATTATTTATCGGACAAACTGAGCTTTAACGTGGCTTTCCCATGATTTCCCATGCTATTCTATGGCTTTCCTGTACTTTCCTAAGTCTCAACCGCTGATATTCTAAACATGCTAATCTAACCTACCAATACACGTGATATTCATTCCGACTCTGAATCTGATGGATTAATACACCAAATATTGTGTGGATTTTTTGTGCAAGCTTGTATCACAGAAACGCTCATCACACACTGCAGGCTGGTAGGTGTGACCAAGGAGGTATCCAACTTCCTTGGGTGTGACACACGGACGGACGGACGCGGCTCTTATGATAGTATAGATTCGTTTGAGGTTTAGTGTGCGCTTTTCATTCCCGAAAGATTAATTAAACTCCACGGAATGAAATTCACCAGCGGATAACTTTAAGGCTTGGTAAAGCATTGGCTTACCAGGGAAAGATCTGATATCAACCAATAAGTTTGTTTTATCTAAATATTATTACCTGAAAATCTGTGAGCATGGAAGTATTCAGGGAATATTATATTCATGTAGAAAAGCGTTGAATGTTAGCGTGCATTATTATTTAAACGCATGTCGATTGCATGTTCGGATTGTATATAAGAAATGGGCAATCACTATGAAGAATTCCTCTTCCTTTGAAACATGACGCAATTGTTGTTACCTGCATTATTACAATGACATGAGATAGAAAAGGAGAATTCAAAAGTATATTAAAACCATTGAAGTAAAAAAAAAGAGTTCTACCTGAGAGAAACAAAAATTAAATTAAATAAAACTTAGATTGCAAAATAAAGACGAAATGCGAAAAAATATGTTGAAATAGAATTGAAACATTAAAAAAAAAATCGAAATCGGTACTATTTGACGAAAGAAGTGAAATCATTCAAAAGCAGAATCAAATTAATGATGTAGAAAATAATGGGGCGAAAACGAAAATCATGCAAAGTGGTGTTAGATAAAAGAAATGAGTCTCTACCAGAACTCAAAATAGGAATGTTGTACAGCTGTATGAAGTGAACTTGATCTCACGCAACAAAAGGACGCAAAATATTTCAAACATTTTGCTTAAAGAAAAATAAATGAGAAGGAATAAATTATGAGATATTCATAGGCGTTCTTAAGCCCCTCACCAGCACAGGCTGTGCTCTCAGAGCTGCCTGCTGACACCAACACACAGTAAACACGAGAGTACAACACACAGTAAACACGAGAGTACAACACACAGTAAACACGAGAGTACAACACACAGTAAACACGAGAGTACAACACACAGTAAACACGAGAGTACAACACACAGTAAACACGAGAGTACAACACACAGTAAACACGAGAGTACAACACACAGTAAACACGAGAGTACAACACACAGTAAACACGAGAGTACAACACACAGTAAACACGACAGTACAACACACAGTAAACACGAGAGTACAACACACAGTAAACACGAGAGTACAACACACAGTAAACACGAGAGTACAACACACAGTAAACACGACAGTACAACACACAGTAAACACGAGAGTACAACACACAGTAAACACGAGAGTACAACACACAGTAAACACGAGAGTACAACACACAGTAAACACGACAGTACAACACACAGTAAACACGAGAGTACAACACACAGTAAACACGAGAGTACAACACTCAGTAAACACGACAGTACAACACACAGTAAACACGAGAGTACAACACACAGTAAACACGAGAGTACAACACACAGTAAACACGACAGTACAACACACAGTAAACACGACAGTACAACACTCAGTAAACACGACAGTACAACACACAGTAAACACGAGAGTACAACACACAGTAAACACGACAGTACAACACTCAGTAAACACGAGAGTACAACACACAGTAAACACGACAGTACAACACACAGTAAACACGAGAGTACAACACACAGTAAACACGACAGTACAACACACAGTAAACACGACAGTACAACACACAGTAAACACGAGAGTACAACACACAGTAAACACGAGAGTACAACACACAGTAAACACGAGAGTACAACACACAGTAAACACGAGAGTACAACACACAGTAAACACGAGAGTACAACACACAGTAAACACGACAGTACAACACACAGTAAACACGACAGTACAACACACAGTAAACACGAGAGTACAACACACAGTAAACACGACAGTACAACACACAGTAAACACGACAGTACAACACACAGTAAACACGAGAGTACAACACACAGTAAACACGAGAGTACAACACACAGTAAACACGAGAGTACAACACACAGTAAACACGAGAGTACAACACACAGTAAACACGAGAGTACAACACACAGTAAACACGACAGTACAACACACAGTAAACACGACAGTACAACACACAGTAAACACGAGAGTACAACACACAGTAAACACGACAGTACAACACACAGTAAACACGACAGTACAACACACAGTAAACACGAGAGTACAACACACAGTAAACACGAGAGTACAACACACAGTAAACACGAGAGTACAACACACAGTAAACACGAGAGTACAACACACAGTAAACACGAGAGTACAACACACAGTAAACACGAGAGTACAACACACAGTAAACACGACAGTACAACACACAGTAAACACGAGAGTACAACACACAGTAAACACGACAGTACAACACACAGTAAACACGAGAGTACAACACACAGTAAACACGAGAGTACAACACACAGTAAACACGAGAGTACAACACACAGTAAACACGACAGTACAACACACAGTAAACACGACAGTACAACACACAGTAAACACGAGAGTACAACACACAGTAAACACGACAGTACAACACACAGTAAACACGAGAGTACAACACACAGTAAACACGAGAGTACAACACACAGTAAACACGAGAGTACAACACACAGTAAACACGAGAGTACAACACACAGTAAACACGAGAGTACAACACACAGTAAACACGAGAGTACAACACACAGTAAACACGAGAGTACAACACACAGTAAACACGAGAGTACAACACACAGTAAACACGAGAGTACAACACACAGTAAACACGACAGTACAACACACAGTAAACACGAGAGTACAACACACAGTAAACACGACAGTACAACACACAGTAAACACGACAGTACAACACACAGTAAACACGACAGTACAACACTCAGTAAACACGACAGTACAACACACAGTAAACACGAGAGTACAACACACAGTAAACACGAGAGTACAACACACAGTAAACACGACAGTACAACACACAGTAAACACGAGAGTACAACACACAGTAAACACGAGAGTACAACACACAGTAAACACGACAGTACAACACACAGTAAACACGAGAGTACAACACACAGTAAACACGAGAGTACAACACACAGTAAACACGACAGTACAACACACAGTAAACACGACAGTACAACACACAGTAAACACGAGAGTACAACACACAGTAAACACGAGAGTACAACACACAGTAAACACGAGAGTACAACACACAGTAAACACGAGAGTACAACACACAGTAAACACGAGAGTACAACACACAGTAAACACGAGAGTACAACACACAGTAAACGCGAGAGTACAACACACAGTAAACACGACAGTACAACACACAGTAAACACGACAGTACAACACACAGTAAACACGAGAGTACAACACACAGTAAACACGAGAGTACAACACACAGTAAACGCGAGAGTACAACACACAGTAAACACGACAGTACAACACACAGTAAACACGACAGTACAACACACAGTAAACACGAGAGTACAACACACAGTAAACACGAGAGTACAACACACAGTAAACGCGAGAGTACAACACACAGTAAACACGACAGTACAACACACAGTAAACACGACAGTACAACACACAGTAAACACGAGAGTACAACACACAGTAAACACGACAGTACAACACACAGTAAACACGACAGTACAACACTCAGTAAACACGACAGTACAACACACAGTAAACACGACAGTACAACACACAGTAAACACGAGAGTACAACACACAGTAAACACGAGAGTACAACACACAGTAAACGCGACAGTACAACACACAGTAAACACGACAGTACAACACACAGTAAACACGACAGTACAACACACAGTAAACACGAGAGTACAACACACAGTAAACACGACAGTACAACACACAGTAAACACGACAGTACAACACTCAGTAAACACGACAGTACAACACACAGTAAACACGACAGTACAACACACAGTAAACACGAGAGTACAACACACAGTAAACACGAGAGTACAACACACAGTAAACACGACAGTACAACACACAGTAAACACGAGAGTACAACACACAGTAAACACGACAGTACAACACACAGTAAACACGAGAGTACAACACACAGTAAACACGACAGTACAACACACAGTAAACACGACAGTACAACACTCAGTAAACACGACAGTACAACACACAGTAAACACGAGAGTACAACACACAGTAAACACGACAGTACAACACACAGTAAACACGAGAGTACAACACACAGTAAACACGACAGTACAACACTCAGTAAACACGAGAGTACAACACACAGTAAACACGACAGTACAACACTCAGTAAACACGAGAGTACAACACACAGTAAACACGACAGTACAACACTCAGTAAACACGAGAGTACAACACACAGTAAACACGACAGTACAACACACAGTAAACACGAGAGTACAACACACAGTAAACACGACAGTACAACACTCAGTAAACACGAGAGTACAACACACAGTAAACACGACAGTACAACACACAGTAAACACGACAGTACAACACTCAGTAAACACGACAGTACAACACACAGTAAACACGACAGTACAACACACAGTAAACACGACAGTACAACACTCAGTAAACACGAGAGTACAACACACAGTAAACACGACAGTACAACACACAGTAAACACGAGAGTACAACACACAGTAAACACGACAGTACAACACTCAGTAAACACGAGAGTACAACACACAGTAAACACGACAGTACAACACACAGTAAACACGACAGTACAACACACAGTAAACACGACAGTACAACACACAGTAAACACGAGAGTACAACACACAGTAAACACGAGAGTACGACACTCAGTAAACACGAGAGTACAACACACAGTAAACACGAGAGTACAACACACAGTAAACACGACAGTACAACACACAGTAAACACGAGAGTACAACACACAGTAAACACGACAGTACAACACACAGTAAACACGAGAGTACAACACACAGTAAACACGAGAGTACGACACTCAGTAAACACGAGAGTACAACACACAGTAAACACGAGAGTACAACACACAGTAAACACGAGAGTACAACACACAGTAAACACGAGAGTACAACACACAGTAAACACGAGAGTACAACACACAGTAAACACGAGAGTACAACACACAGTAAACACGAGAGTACAACACAAGTTTGACCTCAAAACACAGTTCCGTTATTTCCAGAATTGCACGGCATGTACAAAATATATGCAGATGTAATTTTCTTCGCCCATTAAATTCGGAACATTAAAAAATGTATGTGTTTCACACAGGCGTTATTGATTTTTTCCCCAACCTCTAGTTATTCATTTATTACTTCATTTATTTATTTATTTGTTTGCCTGACTCGACGATAATAGTATAGTATAGTATAACAGTATAGCTGGTTTTTGCAAAATAATTTTGTGTTATGGAGCTAATGGCAAATAGATAAGTAAATCGTACATGGAGAAAAGTAATCTGCTCTGTGATATACACGTGCGTCTGGTAATCTAAAAGATCAGCCAAGTCTTTAAGATTTTCTCATTAATAAACACAAACAAGCAATATTTAAACACAATTTCCAGCACTACTAAAAGAAAGCAGGTACTCAGGATTTCTAAAATCGCAAACTAAATTATTCATGTTTACAGTATTTCTTCAATACTGCGCTGAAGAAATATATTATGTAAATTAAACAAATTAGGTTTCAAATAACTTTTCATGAACGACTTTGATTACTTCTAGATCCACTCGCACGAACTTTAGAAGCCCTGATGCTGTAATGATGTACGGTCAAGCCTCTGATGTAGGAGTAACGGAGATTGTAGAAAGTGAACGTGATACACAGAGCTAGCACAACATTCTGGCCAGCAGCACAACACGCTGCTAGTTCAACAGAGGTTTTTCGACAGAGGTTTTAGCATGCCGAAAAAAATATGAATGTAACATGGAATAATTACAACTTTTTCAATTAATTATTTCAGCAAAAATATAATTTTCCGGAAGATCTTGTGCTAGCTTCCTATAATTTATAGCATATGCATTATTTTTAATTAAAAGCAGGTACGCTGTTGATCAGTTACTTTGAAGAGATCAACACAAGGGAAAACTTTAGTTTCAAGTGCTGATAGAAATTGTGACACCTGATGCGAAGCCTGAAGTTGGATTATTGTACTATATAGGATGTGAGGAAAGTGTCGAGCCGAAATGTTGGGGGGGAGGAGAGGTTTTTAACTAAGTGATGTCGTTCTGACAACATTGTTTGGTGCTGCGACAAATTTAAAAAGAAAGCAAGTTACGAGCGAAACGCGTTACACGCCAGGAATGCAGGTAGATGAGGACGGACAGGAAGATATGTGCTCAAAGAATGAAGAACAAATGAAGTGAGTGCCATGGTGTAGATTGGGCGGTAGTGTAAAGTTTTGCAGAGTAAAGATGATATGATGAATTATAAATGTCTTGATTTAAGAACTCTCCAAGATCATGACGTTTAGATTGAATAAATTTAATGAGGAAAGTACCAAGTAATCTCAGGGCGCAAAATACCATAAATGGGAATGTGAGAGGACGCAAGTCTTGCTGAATCTCACACCGAGAACTTTGCCTCCACCCGACTTTTTGCAGCTGTAGCATCTGAAGAAAGAATATTGAAGGTAGAGCTGTTCAAAAGTCTGTCGTCGAGTTTCATCAATATCAAAATTCCCATTTTTTCGCTGTATGGATAGATATGTTATAATATTTTATCTATACAATAATATAAGGAAATTATATCTCTCATATTGTGCCTGCAGTTTACTTACACAGTATTAGTGAAATAGTTCGTACAATTCTTTAATTCAACCATAAATTGTAGCAAGATCTCTATTATTTGGGTTCAACTTGGAAGAGTTTAATCCACTACACGGTCAAACGTCTAATTTAAATTTAGATAAGTTATGTTATAATGTCCATTCCATGAACACTTTATTTTTAAAATCCTGATATTATCGTGTAAACAACGTTTGGCCTATGACGCGATATTTGTAGAAGCCCGTTTACGCAGCACAACCGCGGTCAAAGTACACAAAAATTATTGTAATTCTGAAAAAAACCCAACCATACCCGAACATTATGCGAAAATGACTAGCTATTTTGCCAATAGCTCTATTCTAAACCTAAAGTCACAAGAGAAGGTCACTTTAAGGAGCTTGCAAGGATATGGACCCATTCATTCGATGACGAAGCAATAACAGCCGTCAATGACTGCAGGATGCAAAGTATGACCACAAGGATCATCATTGTCCGCTTCGCCCAAATTGCCATGGACTTCCCCTCCTTCTGTCCCTCTGAGGAGCGCATTATATTTGCCACGTCCTCACACGCGGCGCATGTCCTCTATTCTGCACCTCCGCCTCCGCGGAATTATTTTCCCAACGTTTGAGGGTCCCCAACATTTGCAAGCGAGGTCGCAGTGCCGCTAGGAAGGCGCCCGCGCCTATATAAGGCGGGGACAGGCTGGTCAGTGCCACACTTCAGCTGCCGCTGCCTCCAGTGACGCACCTCCACCGCAAGCTCTCAACATGAAGTTTGTAAGTGAATTTTGAACTTTACTCATTACGATGGAATTTAATACGCTTTAAAATTAAATTCTTGCTCTGCAACAGAAATTTTCCAAGAGAGTACACGCATTGATAACCCCACAAATAATGTAACGCAACACAAACAAATTAACCTAATCTTTAATCCCAAAAAAGATTTCCATCTTGTGCATGTTTTGTTGCACTCATTCCAACTACTTGACAAGCAAAAATATTCATTCAAACACAACCTTGACACGAATGTTTCTCTTGTCACGTGCATCACATCTCGGACACAACTGAAGTGGGCAACCATTCCGGAGCTTGAACTCCATAGCCTAAGTGTTCTTTATTACTAATTTAGAAAGATCATTATGCTTGAACTCATTAAATAAGATGCTTCACTATGTAATGAAAGTGAATTTTCTAAGTGAGCGTCACTTCTGCAGCCATTGGGCCAGCATAACTGGGTATCTTTTACAACACTGATTTTAGTTGGATTTGCAGGTGAATTACATCGTTATGCATTAACTCACACCTCTGAGCAAGATGTAACTCACTGGATGTTGAAGATAGTAGGTATTTATATTGTATTTCTATTCTTTATTGTCGCTCACTAACCTAAATGAATGCATATAACATTCATAACAATAACCTGATTATACATAAAACAATTCACTTCACATGAGTTGAAGTGATTGACATCACACTTTAGAAACATCAACAAAAATAAAATTTCCCCACGTTCCCCAGCACTCAATTTCCAAAAAATAAGAAATATTTCTCCTCAAATTGGCCACTTATTTGGAAGATTATTTATCGACGCAGAGTCAAGGAGAAGTTTCCATGAATATAACTGTTTTGTAAAAAATTTAGTGAGAAAACCCTTTTCAAAATAGATCACACTTTTCTGTTTCATAGGCAACTCACGTATTTTTATTCATTTGGGTGGCAGCTTTTTGTGTACGGTCAACTTGAATGAAAACTTTTACCTAGACTGATGGTTAGGCCGTTAATATGCGTAATACATTGATGCAATAAGAAGAGGTATCTAATATGTAGCAAAATACAAGTTAACGCAATAAACACGTTAATTAGAGATAAAATGTACTGGTTGTGGTTACATCAATAGTTTGAATTGAGATGAAAATGCTTTCTAGACGCCCTGTGTGTGTATATAAATTCTCGTGTGCAAACCAAACTAATTTAGTTATAAATAAATTGTGTTTTATTTGTACGTATGCATTCTAGATGAGCATTCTTTTCAGCAAGTAAATTCAGTTGAACCTAAAATTGAAACAAAGACTACGCACTGAAAGTTATCATGACTGCCAGTAAACAAGATGCAAAAGATATTTGTAAGCATTTCCGACACACTGAGTATGTGATTGATACGTTCATTTATTCAGCACCTGCTGGTCACGAAGACAATTCACGGCAAACAAAACCGAAAAAAAGAGACTGTTAAGTTCTTCTGTTTCTGGAGCCTTAATTGCTCGTAAATCGCACAACAGGCGTTAGAGCGACACACCTTTGTAACTGCACCAAAAAAAAAACTTCCAACAAGGTTATATAGCTCACACCCTGGAAACTTCACCTGCAAAGTCAAAGACCTGAGATGCCCATTGCCCACACCATCAAGTGATCACCAAACCATCATGAGTAGTCTGCCAACCGCAGTTGTCTATGTCATGCCCTTGTCTACCGTGCACAGTTGCTGTCACGCACTGCTCTATATCGATAAGTTTCCAACAGCTGTGAATGTTCTTTGTTTTGAGGATGATTTGATTGCGTGCAGGGTATCATCACCCTAGTGCTCACCCTGCTGCTGGCCGTCTTCGCCGCGGCTAACCCTGACCCTAACCCTGAGCCCAACCCTGTGGCCGACCCTGCCCCCAAGAAGTTCAAGAAGTACGGAGGCGGAGGCGGGTTCAGGCGAGGTGGATTCCGGGGTGGATATGGAGGTGGATTTGGAGGGGGCGGATTCAGACGCGGTGGATTTGGTGGAGGCAAAAAGTTCGGCGGAGGCAAGAAGTTCGGTGGCAAGAAGTTCAAGGGTTAACAACTCAAATTGTGATCTCACAAAGCAAACCTCGTTTGCCTAGTTACTATATTTTTAAGTTTTGAATCATCTTTCATCCTCATCGATTCTACGAATTTAAATATGAATTTAATGCGATTTGAACTACAGTAAAATCGATGTTCGAATTTCACGATGCAAAGCAATCCCGATTTTAAGGGGTTTGCATAATTATTTGAGGAAGAACTTGCAGCGTTTTAGCTTGCATTCGAAAATGAATCGTCTAAATTTGGGGTATGATGTTTCAAAATGGGTGAAAATGTCATCAAAATTTTACAGTTCAATCCCTTTGCTTTCAATATTGAAGGAAATTAAAAAAAAAACACCAAAAGAAGTAATTCGAGGGTTGGGATAAGCCGCTGGCGTGGACAGCTTCCCTTGCAGTCTACGCGTCTCATGTGCAGCCAAAGACAAGACTCGTCACACTGTAGCTTTACGCTCATCATTTTATATAATAAAAACCTCCTTAATACTTTGTTTGAGCCTCCTTTTATTGACGAATTTCGACCTAAAACGAGTTCAGAATGGAAAATCTGAGTATGTCTCAACACAGAAGTGTTGAATGTAAAAGTCACCAGTAGACACCAGCCTCGGTTGAAGTGTGTCATTTCGCTACCGATGTGTGCACACACGCAGCGCACAACTTGTGTTCACGTCACACGAGGAGTGAATGCCTGCTGATGTACACAAATGTGTCGCGACACAAATGATATGTCTCACAGGATCAAGTTAAAAACATTTTATTTTATTTTTTCGTGAACAAAATAGTAGACTACGCAGTATAATATGCGGAGTCGTTCCCAGAAGGTGAACCTTTCCTTCAAGAACATTTGGCTCTTTAATTATACAAAATTTAAATTCAAATTTCTTGAGTGAAGCCGGTGACTGCCGTATGCTACGTGGTTAACTCCCACACATAGACGAACATCATTAGCCAAAAAATTAACTCTGAAATCCGTTTGTTCATGGCCGTTAAAATTATAACCGAAATTATCACAAAATCATTGTCGTTAATTAACTTTGCAAAGAAATTATCTCAAGTTTGTTGAGCCACCTGCCAGTACTTTCAGAACTGGCCTACGCCATAAATTCGATATTGTTTTACTTTAAAAGAGTTTCAAACGAAGCTATTTTAGCTTTTCACTGCAAAGTTTGCATGACTGATTTTATTTTAACATCCGATCAACATCAATAAAACCTGATTTCAACGTAAAGAATTTATACATTTTTGAAAATTTTTAAAGCCAGAAAAATACTGGAAGACTTGAATAAAAGTATGTTACTAAGCCCCATGAGAAAATAATAATATAGGGATGACAAGGAATGAAGAATTGTAAATCCTAAATTAAAAATAATTTCAATTACAATCCGTCCCTTCAATCAGAACAATTCAAATACATTCACGAGATGCAAGATGCGCTCCATGAAATGAGCACTCCACAGTTGCCGCGAGGCAGAGACGATCTCTCGCTCCTGCAGACGTCGCGACGCTCAGTGAGTTGGCGCGAGTCTGCAGAACTTGGAGGGCTGGGCACCGTGTTCGTCTAAAGCGGCCCATAGACGATCAATTTTATTGTCAATAAAATTGACAATGATGAATATTGACATTTAATTGACCGTCCGCGGGCTTGATTGACGAACGTCAATTAATTGACTTTGTAGGAAAAAAATCTCATTAATATATTGAGTCAATGATATTAACAATTAAATTGATCGTCTATGGGCCGCTTAAAGCAACACTTGCCTGCTCGAAAGGCTGCATCTTATTAAAAATTTATCTAACGAAATTATAATTCCGAGTGCCCCTTCATTAGTTCATTAGTGAGTGACTCAGTGAGCTAGTTAATGAAGTCGCACAACTTTGATACTTCTTCGTCAGTAATTAGTAAATGATCAAATGTATACACAATGTTCGTATCGCCAGCGGTGGTTGGTGTTAAAAATCTACGCAACCCAAGTCAAAGGTTGTTTATTATACGATTGGTGAAAATGTGGAACTCATGAAATCGAAAATAAATCCGGTGCATGTTCGTATACGTTCGGCTACAGAGTGCCATCAATAAAGAAGTTTTCTCTTCACGCAAAAGTATTGAAAACTTTTTCAAAAATCCGAGGTGAAATGAATAGAAGAAACGCAAGAAGAATTGCAAATCGCGCAAAAAAAACACCCAGACAGGGACGTGCACGAGCTAAAAAAAACACTGAACAATTTAAGCCGCATCGAAGAAATGGCACAGCTCGAATCACTCAAGTCCGCGGTGTTACCGCAGGTCTTTCCCCGTGTCGCGGTTTTCAACAACTCGAATGAACAATTCAAAAACACGAGTATCGTGAATTCGATAGTCAGGTATATTGGGATATCAGGCATATGCACTGATCATCATGCAAAAAATCTTCCAGTTAAGACAGGAGAGGTCACTCAAGGTTCCGTTATTTATGGTTTGGATGAGTTACACATGGTAGAGAAGGTCGTTTCTTTTTTCTCTGTTCGATTTAGGGGGCCTATTTTTCTCATTGAGAACAGCTTATGTTTTGTAAAGTTCGGCTGGGTAACATAGGTTGTAAAAATAATCACCAGCTGTAAGCTCCCACTTCAAATGGTAATTCAGAAATAGAAATTCAGAGTCGTGTTGCGCTCAGAAACCTTCAGTTAACACATGCGACGTTGTACACAAAATAGGTATTTTACCTCGTAAATTTGTACTCGTAATTGAACGGGCTACATACCTACATACATATATTAAGAAACTAAAAATAAACCTTTTTATTAATAACTTGATGGAATGCACGGAGTAAACAAGCTTATGATTTGTCATCAACGAACGACTCTAACTGGATCTTAATATTTACTTTGCAACAATATTGTAGGTTTCACCTCATAGGCACAAAGTTAAACTCTCGTTCCTGCCTACCTCCGTGCTGTGTGTGATACGCTCTCAGTAATTACATGGGTATGAGTACCCCTAAACTCGGCATGCACTGTCAAGAAAATTGTGTGAAATGTTCGATGACTAAATATAATGTGCAGAAATGAGAATTTTATCTTCTAGTATTAAAATCACCTGAAAAAACAGTTAAGCTTAATTGATCTTCACTCGTAGCTCTGCAAAACTGTCACAAATTAAATGAAGTTAAAGAACCCCGTGTTGCTCAGCCGACAAAAATAATCTACCGGCTCAAAATTCTCAATTGTAAAGTAGATATCTACATCTGGCATCAAGGTTCAATTCCTCTGTGAGAAATATGTTGATAAATGTGGGGTTATTTTCGTACATACATACGTTGTATGTTTCGTAATAAGTGCCTTTGATAAATTATATATGTGCACAGAAGAATATTTACTTCCGATCTTCACGAACAAAGTGCTCTATAGGCTTCAAATCCTACAAATCTTACCAGCTATAGTGAGCTCTGACTCGACACAGCACAACCACCTCACGTTTCCGTCATTCGAACAGGCTGAGGCGCAGGAAAGTTTTCAATGTCAACGGAGAGTATGAATGAGTTTTCCCATCTATTGGCATCCTGGTGATTCTGCGCTTGGTAATGCCACGGAAAGTGTTGTCGACAACCATGTGTAGGTGAATTTATTACTCGTACAACGTCATGGCTCTCCCATGAAACAAATTGTTTTAGAGTTCAAAAACGTGACTTGGAAGGAGTTATCTCTAAGACGCTGATGGTATTTTCGCTTTCAGTAAATTGGACGACAGATTTTGAGAGGAGACATGTTCATCATTAGCCCAATCTGTTTTAGAAACACAATCACCGCGATTCTGCGGCTATTGACGGTTGGTTTGTTCAGGTTGTAAGTAGCAGAATTGGGAAATTAACTTTACTGCTAGGATACATTTTTATCCTTCCTAAAAAATATGAAAAACATAATTGCTCGATAATATTTCACCTCGTATGATAACAGCTATTTTACAAAAAGGTCGCAAAAGAGATGAAATGTCATTCATTTATACCGATCCGGTACGTGAGGAGCAATTTACCCAGAGGTACACATACGGCCCGGTGCGCGGGGAGCGTGTTAGAGGATGTTGTGATGCTTTCGTTAGAACACCTCGTGCCGTAGTGAGATGTAATATACATGAGAGGGTGGCATGTACGTAGAAGACAATTTGATTAAGATAGTGCGCTGCATTGTCTTTGTTTATTATTACACGGACACATTACACATGTACAACGCTCAAGCAACTACACACCAAATGAAAAAGTTTGTGCTAAATTGTGCGCGTAAATATGCGTTGTGTCGTGTATGGCATTTCTCGCTTTTGCGCTGGAAAAAACAGGATTCCCACCTCTTCGAATCGTGAATAAAAACCGAATGGTTACAAAATATAGATTCCGATAGGATTGGGTTTAATAAGTTAAAAGATTCGAATTTAAAATATCATTCTGACTTCTTCTCGGCACCACCTGACATATGGCAGTTTTATACAGTAAGACAGTTTCTATATGAAGAAGACTTGTTGTTTAAGAATATATCCCAATTCTAAGTATCTAAAGCATAGAAGATTTCCTAAAAACACTATGACTAAAATATAGACCCATTCACTCGATGACGATCCAATCATTACCGTTAATGACTGGAGGACGCAAAGGATGACCACTGGAACCATTCATGTCTACGCCCGCCAATTTACCCGTGGCTCCCTACTTTTGTCCCTCCGAGGAGCGTATTAAATTTCCAGTGTCCTCACACGCGGTGCCACGGCCTCCCTTCTGCACCTCCGCCCCCGCGGAATTATTTTCCCAACGTTCGAGGGTCCCCAACATTTGCAAGCGAGGTCGCGGTGCCGCTAGGAAGGCGCCCGCGCCTATATAAGGTGGGGACAGGCTGGTCAGTGCCACACTTCAGCTGCCGCCGCCTCCAGTGACGCACCTCCACCGCACGCTCTCAACATGAAGTTTGTAAGTGAATATTAAATCATACACACTACACTGGAATTGAATGATTTAAAACAATTAATTCTTCCCAGCGAGTGAAATTCTTCAAGGGAAAACGTATTTTGCTAGGCGCGTACATAATGCAATACAAATTTAAAAGCAAAATTATTATACTTTTCTAACTAATAAGCGCTCATAAAAGAGAGCTTCCCCTCGTGCAGTCCATCATTTGTCGCACTGCACACGTCCAACCGCTTCACAAGCAGAAATGATCATTCCAACAATGGAACGGGACTCGAACAAATCATTTTCACGTGCAGCTCTACATCGATGCGAGAGTGGAGAGCTGCAATGCCAGAGCTTGTGCTGCTCAGCATGGATGGTTCTTTCGTTCCTAACTTATCAAAATCATGTTATTTAATATCGTGAGATTCGGTCCTTCAATATCTTAAGAAAGTAAATCGGCATTACTTCTCCAGATATTCTGTTGGTAAAATCGGGCCCTGTTTACACCTCGGTTTTTTATTTCATTTTTTAGTAAAATTACATAGCTTCAAATTAATTTAAAAGTCTGGGTTGGTTGGTATAAAAAATATTCAAAATAGTATTCGCTTGTACTGTTATTTTTATTCTTTATGTGAGTGCCATGCGCACGAATAGGTGTCAATTGCAGGTAGAGCAATAACCTAATTTGAGATCAACACGTCAAGTTAAATGCTGTCAAGTGTTTTCTATTACCACTACAATTGTCTACAGAAATGGTAATGTCACACGTTCTCCACCGCTCAAATATCAAAAAAATTCAGACATATTTCGCCTCACGTTGGCCACTACTTTAGAAATAACAATGTCTTAATTAAAAAGGAAACGTGCAGAGCAAAGAAGTCTCCCTAAATGAAACCGGCTCCTGACAAATTCAACGCGACTGTTCCTTTCAATAAGGTGCAACTCATCTATTTCCAAGCCAACTTTTGCATCGCTATTAATTTGGGTATAAGCTTCGTTGCTCACAGTAGAATCGATTTCAGCGAAAACTTATCTAATTTCTCAAGATTCTTTGTCCTTGATTTACATAATATTTCTTAATCGGAAAATGTGTTTCTATTACACTACAGAAAACGGGTTCGCGCTTGCAACAAACGGATTGATAATTTAAAGTTACGCAGACGTATTTGATAAGCACCACACGTGTGGGGTGTATTTTGGTTAACAATTTGAATCAATTCAGGTGAATATACTCCTAAGTTTAATTTTGTACGCATGCAAGCATTTTACATGAACAATCTTTTCAGCGAGCACTGTTAGTTTACCGCATAAAATTACAGTCTTCGAACTGAAAGTTATTACTAGTGCAAATTAACAGGAGGTAAAAATTCGTGATCGAGCCTCTTTAAGGGAAGCATTTCAGTCGTGCTGAGTATGTCATTCCTACGTCCTTGCATTCACACCCTCATTTCACACTCTCTAGTTAGTTAGTCAGTTGACGGTGACTAACACCGCAAAAATGAGGCTCTCTGGTATCTTGTTCTTGGAGTCTTGCTTAAAAATTGTAATATGGGCGTTAGAATGACGCACCTTAACAACCTGCCCTATAAGAAGACTTCCACTTCGGTATTGAAGTTCACACTCGAGAGTCTTGACCTGCAAAGTCAAAGCCACGAAATGTTCATTTCCCGCACAATAAAGTGACGACCAATCATGAGTAGTCTACCAACCCGTCACCGATGTCATGCCCTTGTCTACCGTGCACAGTTGCTGTCACGCACTGCTCTATATCGATAAGTTTCCAACAGCTGTGAATGTTCTTTGTTTTGAGGATGATTTAATTGCGTGCAGGGTATCATCACCCTAGTGCTCACCCTGCTGCTGGCCGTCTTCGCCGCGGCCAACCCTGACCCTAACCCTGATCCCAACCCTGTGGCCGACCCTGCCCCCAAGAAGTTCAAGAAGTACGGAGGCGGAGGCGGGTTCAGGCGAGGTGGATTCCGGGGTGGATATGGAGGTGGATTTGGAGGGGGCGGATTCAGACGCGGTGGATTTGGTGGAGGCAAAAAGTTCGGCGGAGGCAAGAAGTTCGGTGGCAAGAAGTTCAAGGGTTAACAACTCAAATTGTGATCTCACAAAGCAAACCTCGTTTGCCTAGTTACTATATTTTTAAGTTTTGAATCATCTTTCATCCTCATCGTTTCTATGAATTTAAATATGAATTTAATGCGATGTGAACTACAGTAAAATCGATGTTCGAATTTCACGATGCAAAGCAATCCCGATTTTAAGGGGTTTGCATAATTATTTGAGAAAGAACTTGCAGCGTTTTAGCTTGCATTCGAAAATGAATCGTCTAAATTTGGGGTATGATGTTTCAAAATGGGTGAAATTGTCATCAAAATTTTACAGTTCAATCCCTTTGCTTTCAATATTGAAGGAAATTAAAAAAACACCAAAAGAAGAAATTCGAGGGTTGGGATAAGCCGCAGGCGTGGACAGCTTCCCTTGCAGTCTACGCGTCTCATGTGCAGCCAAAGACAAGACTCGTCACACTGTAGCTTTACGCTCATCATTTTATGTAATAAAAACCTCCTTAATGTTTTGTTTGAGTTTCCTTGAATAAAAACCGCGTGTTCTGAAAATTAAGAAGCTCAATCATGATAAAACGCTAAATACCTAATACTTTCAACACACAAGTAATGAACATCAAACTAAACTCTATATTTCTAAACACCTACACTTTTGACACACATGTGATGAATTTCAAACTAAACACTAACATTTTCAACACACGAGTGAGGAATATCAAACTAATACGGTAGAAAAGGACAATTTTTATTTGCTATTTTCAGTGTATAGCTGCTTATATTGTGAGATTCGTCTACTAAAACGTTGTGCATTGAGATCAAATATATTACACAATTCAGTAGGTGAATAAGATTTGTTTACTCAAAACACACATCTTTCCTCAAATGTTGTACACTGCGTGGGTATGCAAAATATAGTAAACACAATTCAATATACTATCGTGTTAATTGGCTGCATAGATCACACACGCATTTTAACCTAAATGTTGTGTATAAAATAAGTAATTATGATTTCAACTTGTTCATTTCTAGCTAAAGTGCAACAACAGATCTTTGCTCATCCGCATTAAATTATATGAAAATTGATCTATATATTACGTAAGCTTTCACTCGATAACTAAACCGATTGTCTGGGAAAATAAATATCTTCATCGACCTCAGAATAGCGTCATCCGAGTTAGATATCCTGGCTTGTAAACCATTTCATTGAATGAGAAACTGTCTATGAAAAAATTATGATCATGCATTTTCCAAATGGTAACTTCAATGCACGACCAATCTTTATGTCTTCAGGATACCAATAGATATGAAACTTGATTGGTCTTTTCCCGTTAATTTGAATTTTTTTCTGAATCAGTATCTCAAGTAGTCGAGGCGCCATGTGATTATGTGATTATGCGCTTTTCGAAGCACATCCCGCCACAGCTTGTTGGACTTGTAGAGATCCCATTTATTGAGACCCATAAAGAATTTACTTCATAAAATATAGAAAGTGTATATTAAAAACCTAACCTAACTGCGCACATACACACAGTTTGGTATGAAGATAATTAAAATTTGCAATACATTCGTAATAAAACAAATATATTAGTTTATCAATTTCTTACATAGATAAATGAAGCATCAAAACAAGAAGTAGGTAATTTACTTACGAACTGAATTTATAAGTACTCAATTTTTTTTCATCCCTAGAGCACAGTTTTTATCATTTTTAGCAGTACGGTGAATAGAGCCTGGCAAGCACTTTACAGAGTGCTAAACTCACACTTTTTCAAAATGGCAAATTTAACTCCAGATTTCTGCTTCACGCAATGGAGAGCCTCCAAAGAAACACGTATTTTGCTGCTCTAGTGCCACCGCAGAATGCGTGTCAGTCACAGGATGATTGCAAGTACCCACACTTTTTACCCGTTTTCTAAATATTTCGGGGTCAAAATAGAGAAAGTGGGGCTCTGCCTCGTCCTATATAAGGCGACGCTTGGCTGCGGTGCTCCAGTTATGCCCCGCTCCCGCTGTTGTGAGCACGTCCGCGCGTCGTTCTCATCATGAATGTTGTGAGTGAAAAATAATTTATTATTCCTCCTATGATGGCGTTAATAGAGCAGTATTTTTCCATTTAATTAACATACATTCCGAATTAAATGAGCATGCGTTACGAGATTTATGGGCTTACCCCGCGACCTTCAGAAGACATACACCACAGTTTAATAATTATACTTAAGAAATTCAATAGACATACGTATTTGGTAATTATGCATCACAAATTTAATGAAAATACGGACTTAATAACTATACCTAGAAAATTTCATAAACATATGGATTTAATAACTATACTTAGCAAATTTAACAAGCATATATTGTGAATTTGATAGGCATGTAAATATTAAATATGTAAGCCTATATATCAAATTTAACGGCCATTTCCGTGAATGAAGTACAAAATTGAAGTAAAAAGTAAAAGTTATCAGGCAGTAACAATCTAATCAAAATCAACTAAAATATCCAATATTACTTTAACCACCTGACCATCCTATAGCATCTTGTATTTCAACTCTACCTTATTTTATTAAACTTATGGCTTCCCATATTTCACCTCTACCATAATCTCTCATCTATTCAGTTATTTTTGTTTAAACTTCTATCTTATTTTCTTTTACTATTGACTTCAAGTAATTATACGTTAACCTTGTTTGCGTCTGGTTTTTAGTTTCGTATAGATATCGTTCACCTTGCTACCTTCTACTTTGTACATCCTATACTATGCTTTTATCTTGTTTTCTTCTCTGGACATTTTTAGGGTAATGAGTACTATCACACTCATTAATCACACTCCTAATTTAATATTACTTACCATTAATATTAAATTTTTCACTTCACGCGAGAACGTAATAAATTTGCCGAGCATCGGTTATTCTTTTAAGAAAACGTGAGGCTTGGGATGCGCATGTCTAATTTGAAGCAAGCCAACCTTATCCTTAATTTCAACGCGAGTCATTCATTAGGTGAGTATAATTAGAAACCTATTCCAAAATCATTAGTTTCAATGAAA
This sequence comes from Morinoia aosen, assembly GCA_030386875.1. NCBI lineage: Eukaryota > Metazoa > Arthropoda > Malacostraca > Amphipoda > Talitridae > Morinoia > Morinoia aosen. The sequence goes on along the minus strand of CM059568.1, from coordinate 9,439,047 downwards.
TTTCCGAAACAAAATACCTATTGGCGTGATTGATTTCGTGGGCTGAAAATTTCATTTTAGCAAGATTTGAATTCAACACTGGAATAAATTCACGCGCAACACTTCATCTTTGTTGAAGAACGTTTCACACTCACTTTAACAAATGAAATTCACAGCTTGCCTTTGTGTGAACCTTCGTCAGGTATTTGATTTCGCTAGTAGAGTCTGCCCTAAAAAATGGCATTGTAATTAGGGCATTGACATTAAAATCTCGAAGCTACATGTGTCCAATTATGTCAGATCGGATATTTTAACTGAAGATGCCCCAAACTTCGGTACTGTGCCCTTACCTTCTTGGGGTTGGTCTCCGTCACATTGTTTGTGCGGTGTAACGCTCAGTAAGCTGGTCAGAAGTGATCAATTATGGCCCAAAACCTCAAAGGCATTCACAAAGGTGTCCTTGCAGTCAACTATAAGGCTAATTGATGAGATAAACTTGTGATTCATTCAAGAAAATTTTATGTGAGTGAAAAGTTTACCCACGCGACTTGTCATGTTTTATCCTCCGTTTCAATTTTTAGGATAACAACGAAATGGATTCCAATCAAGAGAAAAAATTTACTAGCAAAAATGCTCCTTTGCAGCCATAATGTGAAGTGCACTAACTAGCATAGTTTTGAGAGGAGAATAGAGACGAAGAAGCTATCAAGCCACAAACTGTATTATAAGATAAGGAAATTTCTTAATATAACTGCCAGTTTATTATGTCACTCTACATTGACATTGACAACGTTATTTTATTGCAGGCGGTTCAGTATTTTATGTCAATGCTTCTGTTTCACGGCTCGGTGTGAAATTAAAATCATAGATAGGAAATTAAGTTATTGAGTTCTATCAATGAACCTACACCCCTTGTTGTTGAAACAAAATCATTAATTGTATTTCACTTTTATTTCCATAACATACCTTTATTTGTGATAGATAAGAAAACACTCTGTTTAGGTTACAGTGATTAAATACATTAACGTTTGTTTAATTTTTGCATGACCAAAGTTTGCAACAAGTTAAGTGTTGTGGCATTGTGCATTTTATTCTTTCGCTGTTAGCAACAGTTGAGTGCGTACACGGCACTGCGCTCCAGCGCGCTGCCGTGTGAGAGAGTCTGCCCTCACTCGGGAGCCGCTCCACGCAGTCTCAGGGGACATGCATTCAAATTAACTTCATTAGAATTTTCTAATTCTGACTAGTAATTAGAAAATTACTTCCGGTCCCTTGCAGTGCATTTCATTGATGTGTTTAAAAAATGAAGTAGTTGAACAGATATTTATACACATATATTTAATACATTATATCTACTCTGAAACGCTGAAATAAAATATTTTTGAGCAATATTTTCTTCTACCTAATGCATTTTCTATAGTTTTAAATCTATAGCCATTTGAACTCACATAATCGACCACCTAAATTAGGCCAAATGAAAACTTTCATCAAGTCAGCTCGTTTAAAAATACCTTCAAGATCTAACCGCATCTGTTTACATTGGGGGATGAAACGTTAGGTCAAACAGTCAACCTCAGTAACTAAATACTACTGCAGCGTGAGGTCTACCGCCATATTTAGGCGGTAGACCTTTTGTTTCCCCAGACTACGGTTGTGGAAGTTTAGTCTGTAGACTGATAGCTTCCTAGTGAAAATTTCAACTATTTATCCAGCTAACTAATTCCTTCCTAATTGTGGTTTGAGCAAGTTCACTTAGCAATCTACACCTTTTTCACTTCAAATTAATCTAAGTCAAGTTCAATTTAATCCAAGTCAAGTTCAATTTAATCCGAGTCAAGTTCAATTTAATCCGAGTCAAGTTCAAATTAATCCAAGTCAAGTTCAAATTAATCCAAGTCAAGTTCAAATTAATCCGAGTCAAGTTCAAATCAATCCGAGTCAAGTTCAAATTAATCCGAGTCAAGTTCAAATTAATCCGAGTCAAGTTCAAATTAATCCAAGTCAAGTTCAAATTAATCCGAGTCAAGTTCAAATTAATCCGAGTCAAGTTCATATTAATCCAAGTCAAGTTCAAATTAATCCAAGTCAAGTTCAAATTAATCCGAGTCAAGTTCAAATTAATCCAAGTCAAGTTCAAATTAATCCAAGTCAAGTTCAAATTAATCCGAGTCAAGTTCAAATTAATCCGAGTCAAGTTCAATTTAATCCGAGTCAAGTTCAAATTAATCCAAGTCAAGTTCAAATTAATCCAAGTCAAGTTCAAATTAATCCGAGTCAAGTTCAAATTAATCCAAGTCAAGTTCAAATTAATCCAACCCTTAGTTGAGTTAAAAATGACGTAATAATTTTTTAATTTGAGTTTTTTGTTAAATATGCCTCTATGGGATGTGATGAGCACAACTGGTTTCGAGGATTTATTTACACTCATAGATATTTATACACGTGAAATTCCACTTTACCACATATATGAAATCAAATACAAGCAAGTATAAAAGATTATCATTAGACGATATGTAGATTTAATCTTTAAAAGAAATATACAAGTGTGATTCACCGTGTACTACTTTCAAGACTTAAATATTCATAAAATGAATATTATAAAAGTTATTGAAGTCTTAGAAGTATTATATATTGAATTGTGAACACACACAAATAAAATCTGTATCAAATTAGAAACAATGTTTCTTGTATTATTATTGTGTGTCGTAAGTGGATCCTACATTTCTTCACTATGACTAACACGGAATTAGAATGGATGGCAACATTTATATTGCGAATGCAAGAATGTATCTGGGTAGTAATGTACAAGCATAAATTGTAATCAAACGGAATCGTACATTAGTACTCAGTGAATCGCACTTGTATATTTCTTTTAAAGATTAAATCTACATATCGTGCAATGACAATATTTTGTACATGCATGTATTTGATTTCATATATGTGATAAAGTGGAATTTCACGTGTATAAATATCTATGAGTGTAATTAAATCTTCGAAACCAGTCTTGCTTATAAGATCCAATAGATACATATTCAACAAAAAACTCAAATCAACCAATTTTTACGTCATTTTTAACTCAACTAAGGGTTGGATTAATTTGAACTTGACTTGGATTAATTTGAACTTGACTCGGATTAATTTGAACTTGACTCGGATTAATTTGAACTTGACTCGGATTAATTTGAACTTGACTTGGATTAAATTGAACTTGACTTGGATTAAATTGAACTTGACTTTGATTAAATTGAACTTGACTCGGATTAAATTGAACTTGACTTGGATTAAATTGAACTTGACTTAGATTAATTTGAAGTGAAAAAGGTGTAGTTATTTCTTAGGTACGATTTTAGCAGGCTTAGGAAGAAAATTATCAAGTACCTTCCAAATCATGGCTGTGACAGATGGAACCAGAGAACTGGTACGTTCTTAATTATGGTTTATCAAGTTTATATAGTAAATCATGAAGTAATTCCCTAGTTATGGTTGTGATAGTTCAGTTTATCAAATGATACTTTACTTTGCTAAAACATATGAGCGATTCTTGATGTTTATTTCTTTTCTGTTCAGTAAAATGAAAGTTTGGCATCGTTGTCCCGCGAGATACTCTGTATTCAGAAATACTCATTTCTAGCTGACAAAATCAAGTTTTCCTATAGTATACATATAATATGATGATCAATGTAATCATCCTGGTTTGAAACCTCATCAAATGAATGGCATATTAAAACATAAAATATAACAATTACTTACAATTACTACATTTACAATTGCAATAATTACTTGCAAATTGCAAAAGATGCTATTACTTACAAAAACATTTTAGTAATTACATGCAAAAATTTCATCCACTTAACATAGTTCTAATCATGTTGGTTGGATACCATTAATTCAATAAACTTTTTAATTAAGATCCGTTTCCTTTCCCTTGTAGTATGTTGTACTTCATCCAATAACGTTTAATTTTCGTAATTTTTCCTTTCAGGGCGTCTTATCCTTGTTTTTGGCCCTGACCCTGGCCGTGTGCGTCATGGCCATCCCTGCTCCCAACCCTGATCCTAACCCCGTGCCTAACCCTGATCCGCACCCGGTCGCAGAACCCGAACCTACAAAGTTTAAGAAATCCGGGAAAAAGGGAGGAGGTGGCTTTGGAGGTGGAGGATATGGAGGAGGCGCTAGAGTAATTATTGTGAGGGGATATGGAGGAGGACGTAGTGCAGGATACGGGGGAGGATACGGCGGAGGACACGGAGGAGGATACGGCGGAGGAGGACACGGAGGAGGATACGGAGGAGGATTCAGTAGAGGTTATGGAGGAGGATTCAGTCGGGGTTACGGAGGAGGACACAGCAGGGGTTACGGAGGAGGATATAGCAGGGGTTACGGGGGAGGGTATGGAGGAGGTGGATTCAGAAGAGGTGGATTTGGAGGAGGCAAAAAGTCCGGCAAAAAATCGGGTAAAAAGTTCGGTAAAAAATTCAAAGGATAAAATCCCCAGAATTTACCAAACACATCCCTATTAGTCATCTTTATTTATATTTTTACCCAAGTTCAAAGTATATTCGTTGCAGGAAGCCATATTTATTGTTTCCAACTAAGTTTTTGCTTTACATATTCTGCCACATTATCACGATCGTGAACAAGATGGCGCCCGTCGACATGTCCGACCAGTTCAACAGAATTAAACTTGAGATACGCGAAAAAGTTCACTGGTTTGATAATTCATTTTCTGTCTTCCCGAAAAATGATTAAGTGATTATTTGTGAGTCCTTTGATACCTGAATTTGTAGCTTATTTATCTTCAGAAGCCTAGTAGCACTTTACTAACTCTATTGAAATGATTATAAATGTTAGCATATTTTCGTACATAGGCAACTTAAAGAATTCTTAAATAAGGTTTACCATTTTATGGTATTTTGAAAATCTCAAATTCTAGAACTTCCCCGTGGATAAATTTTAAAAAATGGCAAATGTAGGAATAGCACGATATGCGGCAGTCTTGATAAAGGATAAATCTTAGGATATCATAATGCGTGGGTGTTCTTCAAAACATAATAAATGTTACGATATCATGTGTAGGTGCACTTAAAAACAATGAATGTTAAGTTATCATCATATGTTAGTGTCCTTCAAAACATAATGAATGTTAGGCTACCATCATGTGTTAGTGTCTTTCAGTATAGATAAATAGTTTAATACCAACATTAACCAGTATTGATACAACCAAAATATTGCAAGTGCTAGAACGTCACAAAGTAAATGTGCCCAACACCATAAATGCTTTAGCATCACCATGCAAGCGTGCCAACAAATTGTGCCTCTACTTAGTTCTATAATGGAGGTCAAAGACTAGGACTGCACACAGCAGTAGTTTGGCAAGCTGCGATATTTTGGTCCGAGTCACGATATCTAATTTGAAATTAATTCCCTGCATCACCAGTAATTTAGTGTGAATTTTATCGCATGAATTTTACCAAAAATAGGCAATAAGAAATGTTGAAGCAATAAAAATATTCAGGAAAAATCGTCTCAGAGAATTCATTCGCTAGCTTAAGCCCACGTATGAGGTTCAATTACTGTCAATGCTATTGAAAAAAAAACGTTCATTCCCCACAAAAGTTAACTCATGAAATGTGTTACAAAAATTAGGTTTTAGGGATTTCATATTCTGAATGTCCTTAATTGATTTATGAACCATATGACGTGGATACTAGCCGTGTTTAGGGGTAATACTTCGATTAGGACTAATAATATGAATATTTCTTTTTGAAAATTTCACCTTAAGCAGTAAAACTGAGGGATAATGAATACTTTCAATGCTACTGGGGAATGTCTCGGAAGATGCTCGCTTTTAAATATATAATTGGAGAAAATAAGTGAAATACTCTACCAATAGCTAAAATAAATTTGAAATAAAAGAGTGGGCTGCTGGTACTCGTGTGACACCGTGTGTGTGTGGCTAGTTTGGCGAGTGAGGTCATGTGTGGCTCTCATGCTCGCTGTATGCAATAAAAACTGCACAATACTCGCGCTTGTTTGACTTGCCCTGCTGGATTTCTCCTGTAACTGATCACGTGCGTGACTTCTTACACAGACTCGCGTGTAGAGATATATGTATGTGATAGGTATGGTAAATATGGAGCGTAATAGACAGATATATACATACATAGACATATTTAAATAAATAATTCAATATCAGACGCAACATGTGCACATAAACAACACAGTGCCACGTTATATTGAGCATAAGCATTATTATGGAAGTTTGAAATATTTACGAGAGCCAAATATTGCATGCACTAGTCTTGTGTGAACAATCATACATGCTCACAATGTTCCTTGCACATATCACACAAACACATAACGTTACATACACATATATTTGCTTGCACATAATATTACGTACACAGTCTCATTTACGCATAATCTTGCCTGTAAAAAATTTTAAATCAAAATAATTTAACATGTACCTAATTTTACATGCGCATTAATTTACATCCACCTAATTTTACATGCTCATAATTTGCACGTGTATAATTTTGCACACACACACACACACACAAAATTACACGCACAGAGGCTGCCCCAAAGACTTACACATCCAATTTGAATGAGTTCTAAACCGAAACATTGAACGTGCTTTAAGTATTTCTCAGTGCGTCGCAATTTTTGTTACACGTCTCCCATTGTGAAACAACCCTGAGCCAGTACACTCGACCCATTTAACGCGCGATCCCATCGCGACCTTGAAAAGAACTCGTCTTCACAAGAAGGATATTATTGATGAACAAGTCGGCGGCATTGCCTAATGCATGGGACAAACCAGTTTATTCGCAGTTTATCAGATGAGCATTCCAGGGAGAACGCGCTGTCTGTTCTCATAAAACGAGTTTGCAGGGCTTCTAAAATAGGCAATAATATTAATTTTCCCGGAGTGTGCGAAAAACGTCAATTCATCTTGAAATGCCGGTTACCTCCGACAGAATGATCGTCCGTAATGAGGTACACGTGGAACATTGATACGATGGTGGAATCTCAGTGAAGAAATCCATGCTCGAGATCACAGCAAAAATTACTGTTCATAAAATGCCCAGACATTCGTAGTCCTAGAGACAAATAAATTACCGAATAGCAGGAAATTTTTCATGAGGTTACAGGGGTGGATGACAAAATTGTCAAGCTGTTTTCGGAAATTGTGGAGCTGCGATGGGAATTTTTAGAATTTGTTCATCCTTAACAGGAAACTTTTTATGTAGTTAGAGTATGGCAGAATTTAACTGAAGTTTGCCATGAATATCAATGTAAGGCAAAAAAAAAACAATAGGAGACATCATGTTTGCTATTTTATTTAATCATTAACTAACTTTCCTTATTCTCATGCACGTATTTATTTTCGAAACGTTGAATCAAAGAACCGATAATTTATACACACAAATAAGACGAAAACAAAAAGGGTTCATAATTAGGCTTCTCAATTTAAACATTCAGGCCCTCATAACGACTTCTAAAATCAGAAAATTCCATTGAAATGGTCAATAAAAATTCTTATTTATGAAGGATTCCAGCCTTAAGCACAAAATAGTCACTTGAGCTTGGTGATCTAGGTAGCCTTAACAGAATTGGGCTAGAAGCAGGAACATTGTAGGCCCACGAAAATATGGTCGGCTGCAATAAAACCCCGTTGGTGTAGAAAAGTCCTCTTGTATAAATTTTGTTTTAACTGCAACAAGATAACATTTTTGCAGTCAAAAAACTCCAGCATCAGAATTATCAAAGTGTAAAACAATTTCTCATGTTTCAGGTTTCCAACGAACAAAAGCACCCAAGACTTTATACACCTCAGGAACTTACATCCAGACCGCCTTAACAGAATTGAGCTAGAAGCTGTGGAGAAAAATGTTATGGAAGAAATAAACAAAACGAACATTTTTTTACGCGAAAAATAAACAAAACGAACATTTTTTTAAGCGAAAAATAAACAAAATGAACATTTTTTAAACGAAAAATAAACAAAACGAACATTTTTTCAAACGAAAAATAAACAAAACGAGCATTTTTTCAAAAGCCACTGTGAAGTCTAAGAGTCAAATTCGAATGCTGACCATGCCCTGCGTTATTTTTCGTTGTGTCCGTTCTTTTTCTTCAGTAATTTGACATAAACGTCAAATTTTGGCAGGAAACACCCCAGAAACGGGACACGTCTTGAGCGCACGCAGCAACACGTGCACAATGGATGTAAAAATGCCCTACCGTGTAGGTCTTACAACGTGCACATGGTCTTATAACGTGCACATGCACAATGGATGTAAAAATGCCCTACCGTGTAGGTCTTACAACGTGCACATGGTCTTATAACGTGCACATGCACAATGGATGTAAAAATGCCCTACCGTGTAGGTCTTACAACGTGCACATGGTCTTATAACGTGCACATGCACAATGGATGTAAAAATGCCCTACCGTGTAGGTCTTATAACGTGCACATGGTCTTATAACGTGCACATGCACAATGGATGTAAAAATGCCCTACCGTGTAGGTCTTACAACGTGCACATGGTCTTATAACGTGCACATGCACAATGGATGTAAAAATGCCCTACCGTGTAGGTCTTATAACGTGCACATGGTCTTATAACGTGCACATGCACAATGGATGTAAAAATGCCCTACCGTGCAGGTCTTATAACGTGCACATGGTCTTATAACGTGCACATGCACAATGGATGTAAAAATGCCCTACCGTGTAGGTCTTACAACGTGCACATGGTCTTATAACGTGCACATGCACAATGGATGTAAAAATGCCCTACCGTGTAGGTCTTATAACGTGCACATGGTCTTATAACGTGCACGTGCACAATGGATGTAAAAATGCCCTACCGTGTAGGTCTTACAACGTGCACATAGTGCATAACAGCTGGATAACACTACACGGCATACAGCTGGTGGGATGCTAGCGTAACAGCTGGTGGGATGCTGGCGTAACAGCTGGTGGGATGCTGGCGTAACAGTTCGTGGGATGCTGGCGTAACAGCTGGTGGGATGCTGGCGTAACAGCTGGTGGGATGCTGGCGTAACAGTTCGTGGGGTGCTGGCGTAACAGCTGGTGGGATGCTGGCATAACAGTTCGTGGGATGCTGGCGTAACAGCTGGTGGGATGCTGGCGTAACAGTTCGTGGGATGCTGGCGTAACAGCTGGTGGGATGCTGGCGTAACAGCTGGTGGGATGCTGGCGTAACAGCTGGTGGGGTGCTGGCGTAACAGCTGGTGGGGTGCTGGCGTAAATGCTGGTGGGGTGCTGGCGTAACATCTGGTGGGGACCTGGCGTAACAGCTGGTGGGGTGCTGGCGTAACAGCTGGTGGGGTGCTGGCGTAACAGCTGGTGGGATGCTGGCGTAACAGCTGGTGGGGTGCTGGCGTAACAGCTTTTGGGGTGCTGGCGTAACAGCTGGTGGGAAGCTGGCGTAACAGCTCGTGGGATGCTGGCGTAACAGCTGGTGGGATGCTGGCGTAACAGCTGGTGGGGTGCTGGCGTAACAGCTGGTGGGGTGCTGGCGTAACAGCTGGTGGGATGCTGGCGTAACAGCTGGTGGGGTGCTGGCGTGAAAGTTGGTGGGATGCTGGCGTAACAGCTGGTGGGATGCTGGCGTAACAGCTGGTGGGATGCTGGCGTAACAGCTGGTGGGATGCTGGCGTAACAGCTGGTGGGGTGCTGGCGTAACAGCTGGTGGGATGCTGGCGTAACAGTTGGTGGGATGCTGGCGAAACAGCAGGTGGGGTGCTGGCGTAACAGTTGGTGGGATGCTGGCGTAACAGCTGGTGGGGTGCTGGCGTAACAGCCGGTGGGGTGCTGGCGTAACAGCTGGTGGGGTGTTGGCGTAACAGCTTTTTGGGTGCTGGCATAATTGCGTATTGGGACATTCGACGCAACAGCTATGGTGATATCTGCCACAACCGCTGGTGTGATTGCTCGCCTAAATACTGTTGCGCTTGTTGGCATAGCAGAAGGTGTGATTCCTGGCATATCTTCTGGGGTAATTGCTGGTATAATTAAAAAGTGATTACAGGCATATTTCATAATGTGATTCCGAGAATGACTGTGATCCAACAGTGATAGCGTAGCTGACTGTCGGTGCGATTGCTGGTAATATCACTTATGCAGTTGCCTATTAATATCCATCGTGTGATTGCTGGTATGTTTGCTGCAGCACGAGCGTACAGGTGGCGTGCAGATTGCTCACTAGTGCGTATGGGCACCTACCAGGTCTAGGGCAGGGCTCCCAATCTGGGGTGCGAGGCGATATTCCAGGGGTGCGTTGCGAGGACAGTCCAGGTGAATAATGGGATATTGGTTATATGTTGGCATTTTTATTTTAGGTGGTGCGAGGTTTGGAAGAAATTTCTTTAGGAGTGCGGGGCGCGAAAAGGTTGGGAACGCCTGGTGTAGGGTGCTCATCATAGTGTCCTGTCATTAATATTGCAGGTATTTGTAAACACAATCAACATGTGTCTTGCCCCAGCTCTCCTGAAATCTTTAATTCGTCATTTATTAACTTGGTTGAAATTTTAGATATGTCATGTGTCAACGGGATCAAAATGCGAAGAATATCATTTAGCAACTCGATTGCAATGATAAATGCATTGATTGGAACAAGCAACAATTTAATTACGATATTATTTTCGGATTCAATCAGCAACTGTACCATATTATTAACATTCCCAGTATCAAACTGATTGGAATATTAAAATACCACACATTAAATCTTAGCGTCATTATTTCGCTCCTTCAACGCTACATCAAAGTCCCTAACCCTAATGTGTGCCTAATGCAAAAATACGGACGCACCACCGCAGCTTCCCCAGCATTTCCGCTCAAAGTTGCTAGTGTCATCAGTGAAGCACGGAGTTAATGGAAAGATCCTTTTTATTCTCCGCCGCAAGAGGCAAACATTTCCGCTGAGAGTTGCACCCTTTTATTTTAAGACCCTTTTTTATTTTTCAGTCGGACCACAGAGACGGTCCCTGCCCCGTGCCGGCCGTCCAGTCGTTGCTTCTTCCCCGCCCCGCACCCCCGCCCGCAGCACACACCCACTCACGGACGCAAGATGCTCAAGGCCGCGCGATGCGGTTACACCACATTTCAGCCATGCTCTGGTACTGGATTTTTATACTTTTTACATCGTCATACAGGTATAGCTGACAGCGTAAGTTCTTCTTACCCGACTCGGCTACATTACTTACAGCACGCAGCGTAGCCAAGTAGACTTGATGAACTCACGCTGGTAGCTGTAGCGCTGCAATGACTCAAGGTGTTTGAAAATCAAGTCCCTAGTCAAAGGGAGAGGAGTTAGTGCGATCTGTGGCTGCGGATAATTCAATGCACGTTTATATTCATCCTTACTTGTTCATCCAGACTCTTGCTTATGGAAACTGTGGCTCATTCTTACTTCTTTGCTAAGACGTATTCCTGCTCACTAATTCTTGGGAACTTTACCGACTAGGAACTTTTGCTCACACATACTCAATCATTGAGACTTGCGCTCTTGGATGTTTATTGGGATTTTCAAATTTTGAGACTTAAGATCAAACGTTGTAAAAAGAGCCTATTCTCTGAGATTCTAACTCAGAGAGCCTTGAACTCATTCTGTTCATTAGTTGGAACTTGATCTCATGCTATCTCACAGAAACCCTTACTTATTGTAACATTTACTTATATTCACTCGGTCACGGAGACTATTCTGTTTTAGCACATTATCTGAAACTTTTACTGACATTCACTGAAAGTTTCAACATTCATTGCCACTTTCATTCATTCACATGCGTACACTAAGGGATTGATGAATTTCTGAAGATTTTTGAACGCATTAGTTCATTCATGAAGGCCGCCGCAGCGCGAAGCAGCGCAGGTCATCTCCGCAAACATTACAGTGTTTGTACTGACAAAATACGCTGCAGTGTTTTAACACATTGCAGGGAAATTGATACTGAAATAATACATGAATAAAATGAGTTTCGAATACAGAGGATAAAATGAATTTGCTGTATTCAATGCCTCGTTATGTAAACAATGGAAACTTAATTGATGTAAACAATTGTTTTCTACAGCGCACAGTTAATTTGAGGGGCAAAATTAGGATATTATATTGACAAATTCAGTGTGTGGAACATAGGCGCAAACCAGAGATGTCATCTTAAGATGATGCAATGCAATTTGTTTTGATTCGAGGCGCCATCACTTCTGCGTCAGCTCTGCCAACGCAGGAGAATATCATCATCAGGATAGAAGTGTATTGGCAGTGTACCGCGACTGTGTTACACTGACAGTGTACCGCGACTGTGTTACATTGACAGTGTACCGCGACTGTGTTACATTGATAGTGTACCGCGACTGTGTTACATTGACAGTGTACCGCGACTGTGTTACATTGATAGTGTACCGCGACTGTGTTACATTGACAGTGTACCGCGACTGTGTTACATTGATAGTGTACCGCGACTGTGTTACATTGATAGTGTACCGCGACTGTGTTACATTGACAGTGTACCGCGACTGTGTTACATTGATAGTGTACCGCGACTGTGTTACATTGACAGTGTACCGCGACTGTGTTACATTGACAGTGTACCGCGACTGTGTTACATTGATAGTGTACCGCGACTGTGTTACATTGATAGTGTACCGCGACTGTGTTACACTGACAGTGTACCGCGACTGTGTTACATTGATAGTGTACCGCGACTGTGTTACATTGACAGTGTACCGCGACTGTGTTACATTGATAGTGTACCGCGACTGTGTTACATTGATAGTGTACCGCGACTGTGTTACATTGACAGTGTACCGCGACTGTGTTACATTGATAGTGTACCGCGACTGTGTTACATTGACAGTGTACCGCGACTGTGTTACATTGACAGTGTACCGCGACTGTGTTACATTGATAGTGTACCGCGACTGTGTTACATTGATAGTGTACCGCGACTGTGTTACACTGACAGTGTACCGCGACTGTGTTACATTGACAGTGTACCGCGACTGTGTTACATTGACAGTATAACGCGACTGTGTTACATTGACTGTGTACCGCGACTGTGTTACATTGACAGTATAACGCGACTGTGTTACATTGATAGTGTACCGCGACTATGTTACATTGACAGTGTAACGCGACTGTGTTACATTGACAGTGTACCGCGACTGTGTTACATTGACAGTATAACGCGACTGTGTTACATTGACTGTGTACCGCGACTGTGTTACATTGACAGTGTACCGCGACTGTGTTACATTGACAGTGTACCACGACTATGTTACATTGACAGTGTAACGTGACTGTGTTACATTGACAGTGTACCGCGACTATGTTACATTGACAGTGTACCGCGACTATGTTACATTGACAGTGTAACGTGACTGTGTTACATTGACAGTATAACGCGACTGTGTTACATTGACAGTGTAACGTGACTGTGTTACATTGACAGTGTACCGCGACTGTGTTACATTGACAGTGTAACGCGACTGTGTTACATTGACAGTATAACGCGACTGTGTTACATTGATCGTGTAACGCGACTGTGTTACATTGACAGTATAACGTGACTGTGTTACATTGACAGTGTAACGTGACTGTGTTACATTGACAGTATAACGCGACTGTGTTACATTGACAGTGTAACGCGACTGTGTTACATTGACAGTGTAACGCGACTGTGTTACATTGACAGTGTAACGCGACTGTGTTACATTGACAGTGTAACGCGACTGTGTTACATTGACAGTGTAACGTGACTGTGTTACATTGACAGTGTACCGCGACTGTGTTACATTGACAGTGTAACGCGACTGTGGTACACTGACAGTGTAACGCGACTGTGGTACATTGACAGTGTAACGCGACTATGTTACACTGACAGTATAACGCGACTGGGTTACTTTTACAACGTAACATAGCTATACACGTAGCATGTTGGCCTTTTTATTTCTTAAATAAAGGCTCATTTATAAAATTAGTGTGCTTCCCTTTATGTGTCTGTATAATATTTCCAATAGCTCGATTCTTAGGGAATCTTACACGTAAGATAAAAAGGAGAACCAACGTAAAAAATATACATTTTATTTATTTCTTTAAAATATGTCTGTATAGTGGTAAGCTTGTACATTCATCAATTCCTTCGCTCTCAAGTCATTCAAACATGCCCAGAAAATCTAACTCCTGAGTGGACGAGAGGCAAAGCCAGACAGTTTTCCGTCATGACTTCCCTCGTGCATATTTCACCAACCTTTCCTATTTACATGAGCTGTCTACGCATCACCTCATCTTTAGCGTTGTAACAAATGTCTTTCGTGAATTTCTACGCATTATATTAAATTTTCATGTGCTGTGGCCAATATTCCTTGTAAACTTCAACACACCGCGCTAAATGTGACCAAACAGTAACCGACTTCCTTCAGTGTCGCAGTACGGCACTAGTGTCTGAGGTGTGCAGTTCAGTTCTTCCTTTCTGTGTGATTGAGTGTTTCACACACGCCATGAAGACCTCGTATTGTATCTTCAATCATGCTCATCTCTTTAAATAACGTTTATATATATACAAATATATATGTATATATTGGCACACAAAGGAAGAAATGAGAGGATTGGAGAAGCATACTGATATGTATATTTATTTATAAATGTATATTTATTATATATATTATGATATGTATATTATAGACTGATACATATTATATATATATTTAATTAATATATATATATGCATTTTCCATGTGTATATACATATGTGTAAATATATAAATGTTATTGTATGTATATGCGTATATTAATCAGCTTATCCCATCCCCTCATTCCTTCCTGTGAGTGACGCGGTTTCAGTAATTGCACGCTGGTTTAATATTCTTAGTAGATGTTTCATGGGTGTGTTTTGTATGTTGCATACGCCTTTTATTAATGTGTCATTTATGTATGTTGATACATGAATTAATTCATATAAAGAACATTTATCCATTGTGATGCAGTCTTGAAGCTAACCAGCCCTCAAGTGTCTTGTAAAGCTGAAGTTAATCTTAACAGAAGAACATTACATGGAGTGTAATTGAGCTACGATAGAAACTTTGCACGTAAGTGTCGTGTTACGATAATGCCAAGTCATGCCACATCACGACATGCTATAGTAAACTTTCCCTCGTTACGTCACGTCATGCCTTTTGATCGGTAACGCATGTCGTAGTCCATCACGGCACAGGTAGGCTCCTGTAGTTAGCTCACTAATAACACACATTGAAAATCAGATGGAAAATTGCAGTTGAAGCTCAAGAGTCATGTCGACTGTTACGTATTCGTCGTTCGTACTGCACGTATTTGAACAGCGCAGTAAGGTGTGAAGAACGACTAGTTTACCTCGGGTGCAATCCTAATTATATTTGTATACAAAGCCCGATGTTTTTGTGCATGACAAAACGTAGACACGCGCGCAGGTGCAGCATCCTCCCACGGATGCCGCGGTTGGCCCGCAGTTTTTGCGGGGTCCGCGTAGCACGAGAGGCTGGCCGGGCCTATATAAGCAGCGCGGATACCAGGCCCGGTGTAGTCACGGTTTGTGCCTGTTCCAGACGACATCTCCGGCGCCATGAAGATAGTAAGTCTTAAGGTGCTCCCCGCAGAGGCGGTACCAGCTCTTGTGATCAGTTAAATATTGAGAAAAGTTTGTCTTATAATGAAGCATGGAGTCTTGACCTGTTCTCTTGTGTTTAGACTTGAAATGTCTCGGCTTGCTGCTCTTGGACTTCCGTGTGCTGCACATTTCGAAACTTCTATCACTTGTTTTTGTTTTATATAAAAATTGGAACTATTCTCTCGCAAAGTATATAATTTCTTCAATTATAATTTTACTCATTGGATTTTTTGGTTAATTAGCTTGCTTTATAGCTTACTAAGATACACGCACGTCTGAATTTGGAATTTTAAAAAATTAAAAAATAAAATCACATTAAAATAATAGCAGTGGCTGAAAATCCACTAATAACTGTTGTAGTTGCAAGAGACGCAGACGAGGCCGGTGCGGGCATGGCATTCAGCTCTGAGAAGAATTGGCGGCGAATCAAAATTACCCTCCTTAATAACTGCAAGATGAACAATTTTGTTCTTTAGGAGTTTGTTTCTAATGAAAAGTTTAGATAAGCTTGTTTCATTCCTAAAGAATTTGGAAGAGTCCTATTTCATTAAAAGCACATAACGAAATGATTTTATGAAAATTATTATCTTATAAGAACGAAAACAATGCATCCTTGATCTGAAACACAGTACGTAGAGACAACGCACGCATTGATGAAGGTGATTAAGGGCAGATATTGAACTTTATGCAGACATATATACATAAAAACAAAATATTTTTATATCTTGGTTGCTGCACGATTTTTTTTTCAAGTACAAGCAAGTACTCCTTCAAGTTTGCAAAAAAATCGCACAAACTTTCGATGGTGAACTAAATTTAAGAAATGTAAATCAATGGCGCTGACAGGAGCGAATTTGTATGTACATACCACAACGAGCTGCTGCAGCGGTGCTCAAAATACTCTCAATTTTATTCTTCAATTGATCAGGCAGAAAAGTTTGAACTCCAGTGAACTCACATCTACATACTCAAAATACTGTCCATATTCCCCTGAAACTGATCAATCGCACAAGTATAAACTCCATTGGGTTCGTATCCTAAATGCTCAAAGAACTACCAATTTCACCTTGAAACAGATCAATCGCACCAGAACAAATTCCAGGGAGGGTATATCCTAAAAAGTTGAAATAAAGCCAACATTATCAAGGAGATGATCAGCCGTACGATGTAAGCGATGTGAACAAGTTTTTACGAGAGGCATGATTGGGAGGGACATGTGTGTCTGTGGAACATCAATTGCTCGAGTGTTTGAGTTACTCAAGTCCAGTCCGACATAAGCTGCTCAGCATGTTTGCTTAGTGCCACAAAGTTGTGATTTCACGCTGCCGTGAGTCAGTAATCTATATAAGCAAATTGTGAGCGAAAAACACGAAATTTTTCATGTGTGATTTGAGTTATTAAAACATCGTTAAGCATACAGAAAATATAAATTTGACTAATAATGACTGCTGCATAGAAGTGAAGGTTTGTTAAGTTTTAAAGCTTCAGACTTGAGAAACTTGAAAGTTTTTAATGAAATATAAATTGAAGTTGTTTTATTATTTTCTATTAAATAAAAAGCGACTTTTGGGCTTTATTTTGAGGGATGTGTTCCTTCGCGTTCGAAAATGACGGCGTTTATTTTTATTAAAGTAATAATTGATTCATGAAAACCGTTTGGGACACGGCTTAAATTTCTATCTATTCCTTTTTTTATTCCTCTATTTCTGTCTCATCGAAATGGAGGTCAATAAACATCAATAAATTGCAACTAAAGTGCGGTTATGATGCAGTGTTCAGGTGTCCAGTGGCAGTAGCGGCGGACACTCCGAGCGCGCAACAATCTCTGTCTTCATTGTGTGGGAGAATAATCTCCGCATTTCAACTAGGCACTCTCAACTCAATCATGTTTTGAAATACTTTACAATACCTTTATGTTTAATTGAAAATTTAACCAATATGTGTTGAGTGAATCTCCAATTCTCAATGTCTGTTTATACAAAATGAAAATTAAACATACAAGTCAAAATTGGATTTTGGAAGTTATTTCTATTTCTCTGAGCATGTCGGCACATGTAAGTTTTGTTCCAGGGGTTATTGAATGTTGAATGTATATAGAAATAAATGAATGCTCGTCAGACGAATTCTCAATTTACCGCAGACGTACCCCCACAAATATTAGATATCATTAAAAGTTTGTGTTAAAAAATACTAAAAATTAATGATCAAAAGCCCAGACAAAGACTAGACATAATAATTAAAGACATACCAATTCTCGAAATCATTTAGCAATCTACAAAATCTCAAAGCAAACACAAAAATATGATCCATAAGTTTTACGTGTTTGAGAAAACATGATCCATACGTCTTACCGTGTATTTGATAAAAACGACGCACCACACAAATAGATGGTAAAATATCCTTGGTACCAGTACAGTGGACGCAAGAAAAAGGGTTCCCACAAAGGAAACCAAGGCTTCATCCCTCACATTCAGAAGGCAATTGCACACAAAAACTATGCTGCTGTTCGGAAACTTGCTCGCTCAAATTGGCATCAAATTTTTTGTGTGACGTGGCCTTGTATGGACGGCAGCTCGGGTACTGGAGCTGTGTCCTTCTTTTGTGTGTAGTGTGCTGTGTATATGTCTATGTGTTGTGTGCTGTGTATATGTCTATGTGTTGTATGCTGTGTATATGTCTATGTGTTGTGTGCAGCGTGTGTGTCCATGTGTTGCCACCATCATGTACAGCTGCGCGTTGCGTGTGTGGGTTGAACACTTCTCCAAACTCTCAGTGCGTCTGGACAGTCCTACTCTCATACTATCCCTTATTCGTACCCGAAGAAAAGGAAGTCTTTCCATTGAAGACACACTTTTTAATCACAGATATTTACAATTCACTATTACACCTCATTGTCCATTACTCCATTTTTAAATACCGTGATATTTTTCACTTCAAGGTCTAATATCGAATAGATCTCATTATGACATCAGTTTTTCCTCGATGTAGAACATGGAAAATAGATGTTAAGTGTAGAACAAATTTCAAAAAATATAATGTTCTTTTTGTGACAGCCACTCTATATTTCATTTGTTTAGGCAATAAACTTGCAGCAAGTAAAGGAAAAATATCTTTATTTGCTGCAGAAGATGCTGACAACTGGTCGACATTTGAATGGTGCACTCAGACAGAACCTATTCCCTCAGTTTAATTCCAAGTATTTGATATTGAGGAGAATGTGTGCACTGCAGACATCTGTATTTGTTGTGTGCGGGTGTGATGGAAGACCGGCTTTAGCCTTCATATTTTCCGATTCATTTTTATGAACCTGAGTCCCCGTATCATCTTGGTTTAATTTTACATGGCAGCGCAGGAGCTCAAACTTCCCGAAATTTTACTCCTGTTAGAAACATTTTTGAGGGCAAGGAACCCTAGCACAAAAATTTCCAGTGCAAGCAATCTCGCAATCTCGGCTGAAGAACAAAAACGAATTGAATATTCTGAATGTTTGAGAAATCGTTCGAGTAAAGAGGGTATAATCTCCTGATGGGCCCTTCCTTTACAAATTAATGAAGCTGCTCAGATAACAAAGGTAATCTTTACTCTGCTGAACAATAAGGAAACGTCTTTATTGATCGTTCTATTATTATTACCGAGTCACACAATTGCTTTTTAGTTTCTTAAGTCAAATGGAGGGAGTCAAACGCATGATTGATAAGTCTAACTCCTTCTTTTATATGCTGTTCTAACCGTATTCTCCGTTTTCGATTATCACCAAAAGAACTGCGGTGCTCTGGTGGAAAAAAAACGCAATTGCAGGATTAGACTTAAACAAGGGTCATTGATGGTCATTATTCTTTACCTTCGCGCCACGGAGACGATAAATCCAGAATTAATTTCAATATTGTGTTTCAGGGCATCCTGTCTCTGATCCTGACCCTGATCCTGGCCGTGTGCGCCATGGCCAACCCTAACCCCAACCCCGACCCAAGCCCCGTCGCAGACCCAGAACCCTTTAAAAAGTTCAAGAAATTCGGAGGTGGAGGCTTCAGACGAGGATACGGAGGATTCAGAAGAGGATACGGTGGAGGATTTAGGAGAGGATACGGATACGGGCGAGGATACGGAGGAGGATTCCGCAGGGGCGGCAAATTCGGCAAGTTCAAGAAGTTCGGATAAAAAGTTTGCCGTAACTTTCAGTTTTCTTCAGTCCTCCTTGGACTGCATGCCGTTTTCTAACGACCAAACCGGCAACAGAAAATGTTCTAAGCCTATCAATTTTTCACAGTCGTTGTAGGCCGTGAAGTAGAGCTTACAGCGCTTGTTAATTCGTTGCAAAATTCCGAATCATTGCATTGGTATTTGAATTAGAAAATTTTCATATCTATAGTGCATAGCAAATTGTTAGTCGGAGAGTCCATGAAAAATGTGTAATTTTTTAAACGCATTAAAATTTTTATAATGTAGGAATCTTCCAACGCATTATTTATTAGAATAAGGCATTACTCTCTTCCTCAATTTGCAAAATTAGCGTAATAGATTGCTTTCTAGAAAAATTAGAAGCCGGTGCACTTAAATTCCTGTCAAACAACCAGGGAAGGAGGGAAACCTCTGGGTCATGCCGCGGCTCGCTGCCGGAGAATACATTTGAGAACCTCACATCGTGTTTACTGTCCTAACATCACCCTCGAGTTCTCCGTACATGCAATACCAATATCAACTATGCAATACCAATATCAACTAATACCAATATAATATGTTTCTGTGCTGGGGCGTCACGTTGGTAGATACACCTGCGCATATATACCTGTGTGCACCTATACAGGGACATCTGCACGTACACCTGCACAGGTACACCTACACATGGACATCTGCACAGGTTGTTAGACTTATAAAGGAGAAGAAAGCTTTTACAGCGAGGAACCGATTTTTTATTGAACTTCGGCCACCTCCTGATGTGCCGGTATTAAGGCCCGTCCACACTATCAATCTTTTGACCGAAGTTCGTGTTTTTCGGCAGTCCGCGAACACGAACACAGATGAAAAGTTCGCAGATTTCGGTGTGTTTGTGTTTTCCATCGTGTTGGAAAACACGAACACGAACTTTCCATCAAACAGCGAACACTCGCTTGTTTATGTGCTGGGAAGGTGGTTCTGCTGCGAGTGAATTATTTGTTTTTTTCCTATTTTAACGATTTAATTATGTTTTTGGTGCAAATTTAGTTGATTGTAGGGTGGCACGGACATTTACTTACCAAAATGAACTTCGTTACGTGGTTATTTCATTTTATTCAGATATGGCTGAGTATGTAAGTAGGTTTGGATTTAATTGATGTGAATGTAATTGAAATATTACCTCTCTGAAATGAAACTGAACATGCATAAAATTATCAAAGTTTAGTGATTTTGATATCTAAATGAAGTTTTGAAAATATTTCAGTAGTATTTCAACAATGGTAGCTACTTATATGATGATAGAATTGCCACAAAAATTCATTTGCAGAATATGTGGCCTTTATTTATTGTATTTCTTGGTAAGAATTTTTTTATTTCAATAAAATACTGTATTTCTCTTATACCCTGATGCTTACATTAATTAAAATGAAGTTCTCAGATTAGAAATTGTATTATATAAAAATTATCAGGGAGAACTATGCAATCTTTTACAAACTTATAGTTGTAGTTTTAAATAAGCATAATTGCAACTTATTTCAAAAATTAGTAACTAGGTAAAAAAGTTATAGCTCTATGTAGAGTCATTTACATATATGTTTAGAGTTTAAATATTTTTATGAAAAAGCATTGCTAAACTCCTCTCATTTATGTTTCTCTTTGTATTTCTAAAAATTGCATGCTGGGACTTGTTAGGCTTCTAAAAATTTTAACTGCTTTTGCTTATGGATCCAAAAGTGAATTCCTTTAATTTAAGCTTTTTCTAAAATTATGATATTAGCTAATTCTATTTAAATCTGGCTTAAATTCTTGTACTTTGGGTAATATATTGTTTTCCTTTGTTATGTCATGAATGTGGCCCTATGAAAAGTTGAATAAATCAGCTGTTCTAAACTATTATTCCTCAAATTTAATTCCAAAGAATTCTGTTATCTATCTACAAAAGTAAATTCATCCAACATTGTATTCTTAATGCTAAAGTGTATGTTGTAGTATAAGCATCAATTATCATTATATTGAATAGATGTATGTTTGTGTAGACTTTGCTGTAACTAATAATTAACATTTAGGGCTGTTTCTTAACTGTCATGTGTCATAGGCGTAGTCTGTGAAATTAAACCAAATGCTTTATCCCTTTTTGTGTATTTTCCAGATAGTTTTCAAACATTTGGCGATTTTACATAAAAGATGCTTGTGTAGAAGAATCAATTATAAAAAAAAATTATTTAAATGAGAAACCTTAGGCAGTTTTCTTGCCCCTGTAGTGCTTCAGAGCATTTGATGAGCAGTGGTGACTCGATGTCATTAGGTGTCTCTACTATGGAAGTGCAGAGCTGGGTCTTCAGAATCTTCAACAATGGTTAGTATTGCATTGCATTGTAAAATTTTCCTTCCTCACTTCATTCATGACTATTGAGGTTAGTGAGATTTGTATGTATGAAAGCACTATTTTAAAAATATAGTCCATAAGTATTTAGTTTTCATGGCATATAACAATAAAAAATAAGAAATGCAAAAGTGTGAATAAAAATAAATTTTTAAATTTATTTCTGAACTAAAATTTTGGTACTTCAACAAGCCAGCATTCTATGCAGGCTGTAAATTGGATACATTTTTTTCTTAATATTATTTGTTACAAATACTATTGGAAATGGTTGTCAACTTATAACATCCTGTGACAGTTCCAGTGCTTTAAATTTGGCAAAATTCTAGCTGAGTCACATCTCTCTGCAAAAACTACTTGGATGAGCTTCATCTATGCTTGATTGAAATTTAAATTTTTTTAAAAAATTGAACTTTAATTTGCTCCAGCATGTTATTCTAATATACCAAGTTGTTCATAATTATTTAGAGTTTCTATCATTTTTAGAAAGCCACCTATGGTTAATAAGCAAATTATTTTCTTCTCTTCCGTCAGATTAGGAAGCCCATTGCCATCCAAGAAACAATGGAAATCATTGAAGACTATCCACGGGCCTTCCTCGAATTGGTTACCTTCCCTACAGGTTGTTACAAAGGCCCTGCCTTCAAGTTGAAGCACATCGGATGAATCCCTACCACCATCGCTATGGTCCTTTTCTCTGGTGGTACTCTTCTCCCAACTCAAGTCTCTAAACAGACTTGTGTTGGGTATGTTTTTGGTTATACTCTACATGAATTGAATAGTGAAGGTTAAAAATTTCAAAGAGAATAAAGCAGGATGCCCTTTCTTCATCGTGTCTAAATGGCTCGGCTGTTGTGTAATTTTTTGTTGATCACAATTCCACAAAGGAAATTTTTCAACTGATGAACATGCGCCAATCATATTCGTATAGTGGAAAATTTTGTTCCATTAGCATCCTGATGCCTGATATGCTTAAACAAAATGTACGTATTTACTTTTGTAGTACCTATGCAAATCAATTGTGCATGAAGTATTGAAAAAATATTCCTGCAATGCTTGAAATAATGTTGAGATGATGAAATGAGTGAAGTGCTGGATTGATGAAATTCTAGTCTTTTTGTACCTTGCTAATGATGTGCTTGACCAGTAATTACAAATTATACTTTCATTATGCTACATTATATGCTAGTTATACTTTTGTTATGCCCAGTTATGATTATTTAACAATTACAATACCAAAGGGTATTTAAACATTGCTTTAATAAACTTTTTATATTAGTCACTGACAAGTCAAATTTTCTGTATTACATATGTGGTATATAAATGCCATAATTCTAAGACATATTTTTCCATTGAGCTAAATGTTCACCAATTTTTTACCAGAATGACACTTATGCTGTATTGTGATGATTTACGCTACATTTGTGTCCATACAGGAGACGTATAAATTAAGCACGTTTCTAACTTAATTCAAGCTGAAGTAAACCCTACAATTTGATACCCGAGCATTAGTTAAGGCTGCATTAAAAATCCATCGAAGTGCACGTCAAGCGAAGCATGATAGTCTATCCTATTTCGCTCTATGCAGTGATGTTACTTTGCGTACAAAATATAAGATGAGGCTGTGGTTAAGGAATGCGCATCTCTATTCAGATTTTTCCATTGAGCTAAATGTTCGCTAATTATTTAGCCGAATGTAAGTTATGTTGTATAGTGATGATTGTTATAAGAAATATTTATTTGCCATATACTTTTCATCAGTTTCATGTCAGAATTAGATGGCTTGTGGTTGACTACTTATTACAGAAATATGGTATTATTGTTAGTGGATTTTTAAACATTGCACAAACCCTGTGTACGTGTTTGTACTCAATGATCCCTACTTTATTCCTCTCTTTGGAACACCGTTGTTGAGGTTAAGGAGGCTCAAAGTAACATATATGGTCTCTTCATTGGTAATAAAAATAGTGCAAGGTATGGGGAACAACAAACTTGCTATCAAAGCTGAAAGAAACAATGAACAACTTCTGAAAAACGCTTGAAATAGTTTAGAAATTAAATTTTTATTGGTGAATTGATTTTAGATAGCACTGCATTTTGTTTAATCATTGTTTTTTGTCAATGGATGATTAGATATTCAAGATCTGTACATACAACAAGTCACCTTTGTAAATTTTTACCTTTCAAGGTATCTCTATGACATGTTTCTGGTGCCTTAACCTTTGACTTACTGTTTTTATTCATGCAGTTATTTTCATTGTAAATATTGAATAAAATGAATTCACACACTTACTCTTTGAGAACACCTGTTCTGGGTTCACTGTTATCCTTATGTTAATCAGTTTCATGAAAATGCATTCTTTAACTAACATGGTTTTAGGTAATGGATCTACAAAATTGTATTCAGAACAAGTTTATCATCTTCTTGGTAACTGATCAATGTCTTGCACGTTTGGGATGATACACAAAAATATTCAACTGTTTTTTCCCCCTGCTTGAATACAGGACTACATGATTTTACAAAATTAAGTGATTAAGAACGCACCCTTCATGGGTAGGTGTCGGTTTTTTTAATCCCAGGGCCATGCAGTGATTTCTCCCCGTTGGGGAAGGAGAGAACTCAGATACACCCTACCCAGGTGTCGGAAATTGGTACAGACTTGACCGGGTAACCGTCATTGTATCCTGATGATAATCATAAAGTATTTGAAAAAATATATGATAATATTTATATATATGATAATCATAAAGTGCATGATGATATGATGGTCGGTGAAGGAAGGTATTTAGACACCAATGCATTATAATTTGATATTATTGTCAAGTCATGAATCATTTACACCAGAAGCGCAAATGCCCCTCGCCAGTCGTGGAAAACCAAACCAGGAAGGTTTGGCAGCGCAGGACAGGACCACGGCTGGCCCACGAGCACAAACGAATAGGAGGGTCGAGCTCGGGCTGTGAACAAACATTAACGTCAAACAAGGTCCCAAGGAAATGAATTATGTCAAGCGGAGAGAAGTTAAGTTTATAATTCAAGAAATGCAATAATTTAGCTGTTCATAAATTAAAATATTGGCGATATTATAGCAGCGTTTACTTAGCAAAATTCCTTGTAGATAGAACTATAGCTTACCTAAATCAAAATATTATTACGACAATTAAAGTAGTTTGAATACCAGAAAATGTTTAAAATGATCATTCTTGGCATACTAGCATGTGTACATAAAACCTAATCCCTTATCATTGAAGACCCCAAACTCTAATCCAACCAACACAGAAATTATGGAAAGGGATGGAATGGAGGATTAACATTTTTGATAAGAAATTCTCAAAAAAAGGTCGACCGAACCCAGCGCTACATGTCACTTTGACCCACCTCAAAAGCAAAATCGTTCTGAAGTCTCTGGTACCGCTGCAGTCGTCCACAGGAAGTTCACGGGGACGCTATTTGTGCAATGCCAATGTAGGCAGTTGAGGCAGTCCATAGTTCATAACAGCTCTAGGAAGCAGCAGCAGTCTAGCTTCCACAGATGAAAGCGGCACTGCAGCACCACATCGCGGAGCAGCTCAGTTGCAGCGCCCACCGCTGCCGCCAGCCCAAGGAAACCGCAGCGCCCACCGCTGCTGCCAGCCCTCTTCTCACTCCGTCATAGTGATGCTAAAGTAGCATGCAATCTCTAGAGAAGAGTAAAGTAGTTCTAATTGTAATTGTCAAAGTAGTTCTAATTGTAATAGGTTACAATCAACTATGAGAACAATTGAAATATATATATGTACTTTGCACACCACTACTTTTTTGTGCGAGAGTTCATCAATTTAAGTAGCACCCCAAGACCAGACAGTGTTCCAAAAACATAGTGCTCAGCTCTGCTATTGTACCAAGTCAATACCGTATTTATGATGATACGTGGGTCACTTGACTCATTTCATTACCATATTTCAAGAGATTTCAACCTTCTGCAAATTTCACAATGACTTCAATATTCCAGAGAAATTAGTTTTCTATTTGAGGAACATTACAATACTCATTGCAAAGTAATATTTGAACCCAACACTGCAATGGGATGCATACCTTCATGCTTTCATCCTTAAGTAGAGTATAGATGGCCTCACAAGCTTCAGGTATGATAGAGAGCGACTGCTTTGATATTCTTGTAAAATACTGTAGAGAAGTGCATGAATGACCTCATGGCAGCCACCTGTAAAAAAATAATCCATACATGAGGAACACATTTAAATGATTATGTGCTAGCATCCAAATTTGTGGAATATAATTGTTAGGAGGTCCTGAATAGGAGCAAATTATTTATAATCAACATGAGATGTCCAACAATAATTCAGAATAATTATTATACTTTTGTTTTTTATATGCGTATAATATTTCAATATATATTTTCATACATGGATTGTATTTTTATACAGATTTTATACACAAAATTATACACATGGATAACTTACATTCCACAGTCATACTTTTCATGAAATATGTAAGTGAGCAGGTGCTGACATAAATGATTATGAACTAAAAAAATATGGTCCTTAACAAGCAAAAAAAACTTCAATATAAATATGGTCTGCTTGACATTCAGCTTTGAGTTCTCAGATTCTTCCCTTAGAACTATTTCTTAGATATGTTTAATAGTTATAAGAGATCTAGGTGTTAACAATGTTCTCAGAAAAATATCACAGAAAAGCACACAAAAATTTATTGCGCAATAGTAGAAATACATTCTGGTATGCTTGACTGAGTAATGGATGCTTCAAAAATGTGCACAGAAAGTAAAGATACTGCATATAGTTTACGACACCAATAAAATGCATAAACTAAATTTTAAATTTTTGAAATAAATTGTTGGCTTAATTAAACAGAAAAATATTAAATAACTTTGGTAAATTACTTCAAATATTGTAGGAATATTTTATGACCAAATGAAAAATATGAGCATTTTTCACCTCTTATAGAAAATTTTGGTCACAAAAAGTAAATAAAAAATATTTTTAGGCAGAGTAGGAGCATATTTTAAAGTTTTAAGCTCAATTCCAAAAATTTAAACTTCATGAAGAGCATTGAAAAAGGTCAAGGACATCAGCTGATCCCGTCTTACCACTCTCACACTGATAGTATTCGAAATATTCTCATAATATATCAGCGATTCTTAATATTTTCTGTTCACGCATGTCCACACAGATAAATTATGTTTACAATCTCTCAACAAATTAAATTTACCAATTATATACATCAATTAAACAAAACTTACTTGGGAAGCAGTATTGTTTGTTTACATGTTGCTCGCGAACAACTTCTCTCCGCTGAAAGCGTATAGTCTGGACGTCTGGACACGATTCGGAAAAGTTTGTGTTTTTGTTCGCGTTTTGGTGTGTTCGTGATTGACGAGGTGTTTGATAGTGTAGACGGGCCTTTAGGTTACAATCCCACCAACATCCGCGGGACCCACAATAGGCAGTCCAACACAACTGGAAGAGCATATACCAATTTTAAGGTGTATCGTTACCAAATATTTTTAGGTGGTTATACGAGGAGAATTTATTTAGATATTTGATATTTCCAATAACATTTCACATCTCCACACGCAACACACCTACGAAGCGGGCTGGTTTGGAATCGAACCACTACAACGGTGAGTTGTTTAAACAGCACAGCTCAGCTCTGGCGACAAGATAACCGTACAGGTGCGGCGGAGAAACGAAGGCGGAGACAATAGGGCAGGGTTAAAAGCACCCAGAAGAGAGTGCTTCTGGGCAGACCGTTTACACATCATGGCCGATTCTACGTAATTCTTTTTTATTTTGAGTGATCACTCTTTTGATTTTCGTTAAGTTTAATTTTCGTTCTCGTTGCATGTGTGAGCTCCTTAAAAACTTACCGAGAGGCCTAGTACGCTTAAGCCCTACTTTGGGAATATACTTACTCTCCTATTAAGGAGTCCTTAAAACTTTAACTTTTAAAACCATGAAATTGGCCTAGAGCGCCTAACTTAATATTTCTACTTACCTCTTAATGAGAAGTTATCTTCTTATTACCTTAATATTACCTTAAAACTTAAAAGTACTAGGTCTTCTCCTACTTAACCTGTCTATTTTTCCTCTTATGGCCGTTTATATATGTGCCTCTTGAAATGTGCTCATTAAAGTTTCAAGGTTGGTACATCCGAGTAGCTCTTCATTGAGCAATTGAGATACTTTGAACGATATGAAATATATACCTATAAAAAGGCAGCTGGGGCCAAATTTGGTAAACTGAAGTAATTTTTTTTTCTTCTTCTTCTGGAATAATTTTAAAGTCTGCCCGAGACTGCGTGCTTTTAACCCTGTCCTATTGTCTCCGCCTTCGTTTCTCCGCCGCACCTGTACGGTTATCTTGTCGCCAGAGCTGATCTGTGCTGTTTAAACAACTCACCGTTGTAGTGGTTCGATTCCAAGCCAGCCCGCTTCGTAGGTGTGTTGCGTGTGGAGATGTGAAATGTTATTGGAAATATCAAATATCTAAATAAATTCTCCTCGTATAACCACCTAAAAATATTTGGTAACGATACACCTTAAAATTGGTATATGCTCTTCCAGTTGTGTTGGACTGCCTATTGTGGGTCCCGCGGATGTTGGTGGGATTGTAACCTTATACCGGCACATCAGGAGGTGGTCGAAGTTCAATAAAAAATCGGTTCCTCGCTGTAAAAGCTTTCTTCTCCTTTATAAGTCAACAAGGTACACCTGCACAGGTACAACTGCACAGGTACAACTGCACAGGTACACCTGCACAGGTACAACTGCACAGGTACACCTGCACAGGTACACCTGCACAGGTACACCTGCACAGGTACACCTGCACAGGCACACCTGCACAGGTACACCTGCACAGGTACACCTGCATAGGTACTCCTCCGCAGGTATAACCGCACAGGTCGGTACGTTAAGTATTTCTGACATCAAATTTCGAACGCCTGCAGTCAAAAAGTTTTCATTTTGATATCGTGACGAATTCAATTTTCTATCACGAAAGATCCCATCTGTTCCGTCACTGACATCACCACCAGATGGGAGGCGTTGTGACGCCATGCATGGCAGCTGAGTGGCTTACAGCCTTCTCCTCTGGAGTGTATACCCACTAACTATGGAGATCTAGAGTAAATGAAGTCTTCAAGTGCTTTGTAAGAACTTGCTTCAAAATAAGTTAAAATGCAATGGGAACAATTTTTGAACCATTTTGAAAAAGATAAAATGTTTAAGTTTGTTTTCGCGCGTCGTAGAAAATGCCGACTTAAGCTCTACTTCCTTCAGTCTCATTCAAGTGAGTGAAACATTATTAATTTTATCTACTCCAACGTCCAACACGGCATGAATAATTTGATGAAGACACAAGTCCAACCAGAGCTACTCATGAACACGCATGAACACACATGAACACACATGAACACACATGAACAAACATGAACACATATACAAACATCGGTCGGAGTTGGGTCCCATACCGCCGATTTCAAGCAAGTGTTTTATACGCGGTACAAGGACGAGACTTCTTTGTTATTCTGCGACAAAGCCATTGCACTTCATTCCAAACATATCTTATAACAAGACCTGATCTTGTTTAAGTCCGTATCAGTGGCTGTGGGTGAGACAATATCACGTGTAGTCCTATAAAGATCGTAAAAGAACTATTTAGGGAGGGAGAGAGTGCGTCGGCAACAGTCCCCTCACGTAACCTACAACAAAAAGAAAAAAAACGTAAGTAATACTGGGCTAATTCAAACGAACGCAAAATATGACTATACGAAGCGTGAGGACATAACGTGTTACAATTAAATGCCATACACGCGCACGCGCTCAAGTTCCCAGCAGCACCCGCACCTCTGAAGGGCGCACCGACGCAGCACGGGAGGGCAAGACAACAGGGAACGCTACCGTGGGATTGAACGGTTCGCTTATTCTACAACGTCAGGCTCACGTACACTGCCCACTACATATCTAAATTCCGATCATCCTATTATTAAATTCACAATACAGGCAGAACAAAAAAGTCCCTATATCTTCTTGGTTTCCAAATTTTCAGACTTGGCGATAGTTTCTCTAGTTCGGTGTTCCTCTGATACTCGTATACTTCTAGGCTTTTGGAATTAGTTTTTCATATCTTTCTTTCCGTTTTCAATCAAACAGCATCAGAACCTTACTACATAGGATTTGCAGTATACTTTCTGAATTTTATTCACTGAAAAAATGAATTTGTATTTTAAAATCATAATTTTACGTCGATTGATTTTGTCGCAACGTACTGAATCTTTTTCTTCGATCGAAACCATTTCTTCGATAGGAATTATACCCGTGATCAAAATCATTTAATCGACCAAAATTATTTTCTCGGTTAGAATTATTCAGGTGTTAGGTGGGTGACAACATGAGCATTAAGATGCATTTATTGAAAGTCAGATTAAATCATTTCCGGTCAACTTGGAGGACGTGTGTGATGAGCAGGGTGAACGCTCTCACCAGGATATCAAAATCAGGGAAGACGATATCGCGGTCGCTGTGACGGTCACACGACGGCCGACTGTTGCTGGAGCATTCAGCGAGACTGCACAGGGAAGCGGCATTCTAGACTGTACATTAAACGCAAGTTTCTACCGGAACAAATCTGTCATTCTTCACAAAAGCAACTAATGAATCCGCATTGTATTTGTCAAGGTAAGTGAAAGTATTAAATAAAATTTCTGCATGTTTGTTTGTAATGAGTTTTGAATTACAATAACTTGTACTGGTTTAGAATTTTATCAGGAGTATCTGGTGGTCTACCTATACATATATCGCCAGTAGTAAATGGGAAGTAACTTATTGCAAGAAAATTGGACTCTATAGAAAATAACTCATGCCATATTTGAAATCAGTGACATCAATTTACCTCGTAACAGGTTTCAAAGTGCATGCAACTGATAAAAACTATGATTTTGTTCCCCAGTGTATTGATCGACAAGCACGTAACCCACTCAGTCGAACGGTAATTTAAAATAGCATTGCTTACTATCTACTTGAACAATTCAAAGCGTATCCAGAAGACAACCTTCATTACATCTTGAATTTTCAATATATCAACCTTTTCAAATGAGTGTCTGCTGGATTTATTTATTCCAACCCAGCTTGCATTCGAACAGTAGCACAAAACTCAACGCCCCGCTGTTTGGGAGAACGTACGTAAAAATCTACACCGCGCTTTCAGAAATAACGTAGGGCAGAATTAAACTCCCTGATTTTTGTTATTACGTAGGGCAAAAACAACACGTTGCTTCCAGTAATAACGTGAAAAAAATTCAACACCCAGCTTTTGGTAACAATGTAGAGCAAGATTCAACACTCTTTGCTTACTAATTTCGTGAGGCCAAATTAAAACTCTGCTTTTAATTATTACACCAGGCAATATTTAGCACACTGTTATTAGTTGTAGTCAAGCGCAAAATGTATAGTTTCTGCACGATGTCCTGTGAACACCACCAGTTACAAATATTTATTTTAAGATGAATGTTTCCAAAAACACTTTTATTAGCACCTGACGCAGCAGCTGCCCAGCGTCAGCACCTTACGCAGCAGCTGCCCAGCGTCAGCACCTGACGCAGCACCTGACGCAGCAGCTACCCAGCATCGGCACCTGACGCAGCAGCTGCCCAGCGTCAGCACCTGATGCAGCAGCTGCCCAGCGTCAGCACCTGACGCAGCAGCTGCCCAGCGTCAGCACCTGACGCAGCAGCTGCACAGCACCAGCAGCCCTGACACTGACCTTGCAGCCTGCGTCAGTTTTTGCCCCTCCTGCCGGAGCGCGCTGCCCTGGCGCTCTGTACATGCGCCAACATGGCGGCTCTGACTCTCCCGAAAACCCTCATTTTACTGCAGTTTTCGAATTTTCGCTTCCAAGTGTGTGCTGTGGAGTGCATTCGTTGGCGGACATCAATTGTGATCTGATAAATTTATTTTATGGTCAGAGTGATCCTTACTGACTTGGGGAATTGAGGTCAGTGAGTGCAAGTTTGTTTTTTTCAAAAAACAAGTGGCGAAACTGTTCTTCGTACGTATTTTTGTACCAATTCCAATCAAATCTTGAACCAATTTTGTTTATGAATCAAAGTCGGTCATTGATTTTATAAACGAATGAAAGTCTGTTGGGCAACAATAATTTGCAATATTTTTGGCCTCATCATAAGCGAGTCACGACTGCTTTCAGATCGTGTACTCCACTCATTGTGTTCGGGAATGGAGCCCTCTCCAGGCTCCTTTCTCGCTGCAGTACCGTATAGTTTAAATGAACTCATAATTTAGAATCTTCAAAGGTTTAATTGTGATTTATTTTGTTTCTTGCAGCGCTGCATCCTAGTACCCTACAGAACTAGCTATTTATAAAATTGATAGGGTCTTTATTTCTAGGAAGTTTAGGTTGCTTAGGTTCTTTATTTAAGTTGCTCTGTATTTGGGTGGCCTTGTGATTAGGTGGCCCTATGTTTAGTTAGGCCACATGTCCTCCAAGCCCCAATGTCTACTAGTTTTACTAAGTGAACGTACACGCTCTTTAGATTTCCTCTCCCTCTTTTTCCCCACATTGTGAGAGCATCTCGCTGGCGATGTTTTTTTATGGTGATGGGCTGGACGTCCTCTTACCTCTGGTGGAGCCACGCTTGAGCTGCTTAATACTTCGTATTGCCACGTCACTTCATCGTCACTTGCGAAGTTTGTCCCATTCTGTCGCTATTCTCCTGCATTTCTCTGGCCGAGTCTCATTACCCGAGGATTTCGATCAGTTGGGATGTTAGGTGGCACATCCTCAAAACTTGAACACCGGGGTATCTTTCGGTATTCTTCCCGGCCTTGGTCCTGACTAAGTCTATCTCTAATGTCACGTATGAATGTAAGTCTGTCACCAATTTCATTTAAGTACGAAAGTTTGTCGCTATTTTCATATTTGAACGAAAGTTTGTGGCTAATTTCCAGTACGAACGATAATTCATCGCCAATTTCATGCATAAACGAAAGCTTGTCACCAATTTATTGCATGAAAGAAAGTCACACTTATTTCTTGTATGAAAAAGTCACCAATGAAAATGAAGTACGGATCAAAGGACATAGGATGTAGGAATGAAAATCGTTAGTTTCGTGCATGGATGGGAAATATGGGCACAGAAGCACCTATGAGGTCAAAAAAATAATGCCTGCAATTAAACTTGCTCCTCAATGCTGAAGGAAGAGTTCATTGTCGAGATTTAGGGTTGAGGTCTGGCCTACGTGGGGGACACAAGTACCGGCTGGAGCTCTACGTGGCACTTGGGCGCTGGTAAACCTCTCTTTGATTCTGCATTAATTTTTGTGCTCCTACATCGTCTTATTGCATTGCTTGTTACAGTGATTTGAAGATTGGCTTTTCACATCATTTTGAAGCTTTATCTGCTACATTGTAGCGTAAAATTGTTTGTTACATCTTCTTATAGTTATACTTGTTACATCTTTTTATGACCTTGTTTGTTACATCGTCTTGTTACCTTGCCTGTAACCTTGTCTTATAATCGCGCTTATTACCACATCAATTTATCTGTGACATTTGTTTTATTCCCCAGTTTTATTTCATCTTTTCGGAGAAATTTTAACTCTAATTTTGCGTACTTTAACTTAAAAAACCTCTAATCTTCAACGAAATCAAATTCTAAAACAAGGAAGCCTGAAAGAAAGAAATTATAGAGATCAATAACTAATAATTAAATAAAATGTAAAAGCTAATGTACGAGTATACAAAACCGCAAGCAATAGAAAATAAAAAATAAAAATAAAAAACCAATACATTCATACCAAAAATGCATTCTGGTTAGCAGTGAACCTTTGTGCTCAATTTACGTTATTGTTTCAAATTTATGAGCAGACACACAAATCATTGCCGTAGGATTCATTTGAACATTCAAGTTAAAACTAGGCTGAATGAAAAATCCTAGATCCGGAGTGAAAAATTAAACAAAAATTCGACTCCATAGAGAAAAAGATATGTCTGTACGTCAGTACCGAGAACCGAATCTCAGTTTTATAGGCTTAACTAGAACCGGACACAACAGAATGTAGTACGGCAGTATTCGCGCGGCTCGCGATGACTCAATTCACCGCTCTCGGAAAATATGTAAATTCATCAATTAATATATAATTTATATAATATACGCTAACTTGCAGTAGCCGCGGCCCTCTCCATCAATGCGTTCAGCCAAAGTAGCTCTCTTGCACAAATTAGTGAATAACACTGTAGTATGGCATCCGGTAAAAGCCGAGTTGTCATCTCTTTAGATGGTCCCAAAGTTCCGTGACGTCAGACACCAAGGCATGAGAGTGGAGGGAAAGTTGAAGTAGGCGAGAGGAGAACAGCTGATATGGCACCACAATCAGTGTCTGTTAGAACCTACAGTACGTTTTAGGGAAGAAAATAAATGTAGTAAGTGAGCGGAACAGTTAACGTTTTACCACGTTCAGCAAATTTAGCTGATATAGCTCCATCGGTAGTGCCGATGTGCTTCGGGTTTCTGAGTGTGCAAAATATTTTCATCCAAAAAATGACAAAGAAACGAATAAACCCTACTTTATTAAATTCTAAATCCTGATCAACGAGTCATGTGTGACGAAATAAGGGAAGTTGTGCAAAGCAATAAAAATGCCTCGGTTCAGCCCTCCGACAAGTCTAAGAAAAGACATGCGAAGCATAGCTTTGCCAAACATAACATGGAGCTCTGAGTCACCAGAGACTAAAATTAAGTTTCCCGTGCTTTCATCACGCACACACGTGCGTTACGCACACCCCTCACTCACTCACACCCAGCCACCGCAGAGAGGAGGCTCGCAACAGAAACTTTGCAACCTCTGGCACGAAAAAAACCTACTTCGATCTGGTGACATTATTTCGAACTTCAAGAGAGAGACTTTCACCATCCTCATTTCAGCGTCACTTCGGTGAACGTGGTGTGGCGCGTGCCAGAGTGTCGAGCCATTTAGGCCGTCGCAGCGGGATACACTTGGCATCGAAATTGCTCACGTCGATTTTGCAACGCTACGCTGCTTTTACTAGCCAAAATTATCAAGTTTCTATTCCTTTGCCGAAAAACGTAAACTCGAGGACTTTGGCCTGAAAAACACCACGTGGAGTAGCAAAATCGACAAATGAACTTCATCGCCAGCTATACCAGTACGGTAATGTAAATTGTTTTAAAACAGGTCTCATAGACCAGAGACCACAGCACTGCCATGTTTATTGAACTTTCTCTCTCTCTCTCACTGTACTGTCAGTAGCGGCCATGTCGGTGTCAAGGAGATCACGTAGAGCTCTAAATCCTTCAATATTCCCTACGGCAGATCTTTAAGATGTGAGAACGGACCTGATGTCTTTAGTACTCGGTGAGGGCACTTCACCGAGCACATCAGGCTACAGAACAAAAATGACAATATCTGCGCCAAAAATCTGCATCCCAGTACGACACATGACCTGGAAACTCTCACAGCCAGCGTCATACGATGCAAACGTAGGATTTGATTTCGAAGTATATTCTCAGCCAAGTTTTCTTTGTTTTAAGAGTAACATCAGAAAAAGTACCTCTATAGATTACACAGGATCACACGAAGATATAACTCCAGAACATTAAATAGAACAACATTTTTCCGTCCATCTCCACAAAATGCGCTCATTTCTCAACGTTGATCAAACCAAACTTCTATTCCTACTCAGTCTATGAATTCCTACATATAGCTCACACTTCACATTGTAATTTTTACTCTGAATTGTAGCTCTAGATTCACTGAAGCTCAAGTACCGTAAGAAGACAAGAAAGAGATCCAGGCAAGTCTGCTCTCATCCCCGACCTTGACCTTCATGGCGGTAGTCCCGCTAGATCGGGATGGAAAGTTAGCGTGCGGAACCTCGGCATGGCTGGCGCTTTCTTGCATACCGTTACTCCGGAATTGCATGCCAGAACAGTTTGAAGTTCCGATCGTTGCCGAGCTCCAATCCTTGAAGCATTTAAGATGCAAACTATCAATTAACGATGGAACCAAAGTAGAACACCTCCGACCACGCACGCGCACGCGGTATGTCAGTAACTAAGGGATATCCATTCGCGTGAGTGCGAAGTATACAGTACTACTGAGGCGTTTTTCCAGTCATAATCTCGAAGTGATCGAGTAACCCTCGGTGTTACGCGGGTTACTCGATCCGTCAAAAACAGTGTTTCCAAAGGCGATCCGTTGCAGAGATTGCTTCTAGAAACACAGGTTAGTGTCATCCGAGTAACTTTCTCTGCAACCTCGTTTTGAAAAGGATTATTACCGGGTTGGGTTATGACGTCACAAATGTTTACAAACAAATTTTAGGCGGGCTTCCGATTATGAAGTAGCATTTTCATGTATAATTAAAAATTAGTGATCAAATAGGATGAAATTGTAAGATGTGTGTATAGTGTTTAGTATTTTAGCATATTGTGTAAAGATTTTAGCATAAAAGTGAAAAGTTATATGAAATTGACATTGAACACAAGCAGTGTATTTGATGTAAGGCTAAGGGCTGTTAAACTGACACTATTATGATCATTATCATCTATTGGTAAAATCATCTTAGCTTTAAAAATTCTTGATATTTCTTTGTTAAATTGTCAAAATGAGGTGCATTGCTCATTTTTGCTAATTTTGAATTACATTTTGAAAATCCTGCAATTATGTTTCAGAGAGAACACCATTTTTAGATGAGTATCTAAAATTAATCAAATAGTGTGTCAATTGAAATATTTAGTGATTTATATCATAGTTGCTATTGAGCTCTCCTCATAGAGCTATAATTTAGAAAAAAAAACGGTAAATGTAAAGGACTTGACCATAATCGATTTTCCACTCTTTGATCAATAAAGATTGTTGATGAGACCAAAATAAACAAGTTTTCTTCAATGCACTTTTCGGCGGAAATAAGTATTTTAAAAGTTATGGCATTAAATGAGTTACCGTAACTCCAGTGTTTGAGGCGGGGAAAAATACACCGCGCGGTCCGACGTGAAAGTAAACAGGCGTTCCTGCGCGCCAACCAAGCAGACGAAGAGCAAACCCCCTATTACAAACGTAAAGAGGTTGGGTCGTGAGGGGTAGCAACAGTTCTTTTAGTGAAAACTATAAAACTAAAAGAACTGTGGCTACCCCTTACGACCCAACCTCTTTACGTTTGTAATAGGGTGATGCACACAGGAGTTCCGGTAACTCATTTAACGCCATAACTTTTAAAATACTCATTTCCGCCGGAAAGTGCATTGAAGAAAAATTGTTTATTTTGGTCTGATCAACAATCTTTGTTGATCAAAAAGTGGAAAATCGATTATGGTCAAGTCCTTTACATTTACCAAAAAAACAAATAACATATATGTTTAAAAACCTTCTAAAGTTAACTCAAACTTTTTTCTCTATTCAGGCATAGTGATGCCATCTTATCTTTTTGCCTAATAGCAAAAATACTTATAAATGTGTTTTGTGAAAGTATTTAGTATCATCTGCTGATTAATAGTATGTGTGCTGTGCTCAGAACATTAATTTTCTAAATTTTATATTTACTTAGAAATTTTTATTTTAATAATAGGCTTAGTTATTTTGCATTATTCTGCATTGTAAAAAAGCAGTGGCATTCAGTAGTTGCTAGTTTAACCCTATATAAATGATTAGTTGTTACATAGATGTTTCTTCTTCTACTGATTTTTCATTCCTACATCTTATTTTTGTAATCGTATTATTGTTATTACAACCCCCATCACTAAGCTGGCTTCGACATGTGGTAGTCACTAATATCAGGTTAAGAAAAAAGCTCCCACTTAATGGTGAACTCCAAATAACATGAAAGACAACAAATTCAAGAAGAACTACAATGTATTGAGGCTAATTTTGATAGAGGACCAAATAGTCCTGTGGGGCGCTGAAGGGTCAATAAAACCAGCTATGCTACAAGTGCAATTAGTGTGCAAGCTTTCATTCCCATGTTCTGTTCAAAACTTAACAGAAATATTGATGTTCCTTGTTTCATTGACATAAAAAGAAACCATAAGGGACATGTCATAATTTTTTAACTGGTTATCTTGTTTTTGAAAGGAGAGCCTATTCAGTATGTATTGTAGATTGTATTCTATCACAACAGGAAATTATTCTACAAAGAAGTCTGATAAAAATTCATTTCAATAGACTTTAATGTTGGTTGTATGTTTAATAATAAATTTTCTGATGCAAAATGACTCTCAGAATTTGGAAAAGACAAACAGAAAAAGAAAAGGTATAAGCAAAACCTCCATAAAAAACATTTGCATCCCTTCCTTTTTTGAGAAAGTACTATAAAACATTCAAGATGCCTGTAAAATATTGTAAAATGAAGAAACACTTATAGGGTAATGTTCGAATGGCCGGACAGTTCGAATCGTCGGTCATTCTTGGTTAATTTTCAATTTTGATGATCGGTAGCAATCCAAAAGCCATCCCGTAAGACGCGTAGCAGATTACACCACTACAGGCCTTGCAGGTTGAGTTTTTAGATAGCTACCGAGCGCAAAAATTTAAATTTAACTAAGAATGACCGACGATTCGAACCGTCCGGCCATTCGAACATTACCCTAATGTGACTCATTCTTTTCATCAGATATGTTCCATTTAACTGCTCGATATACATTGTGTCTTAGTATAGCATTATTCAGGAAAACTAATTTGAGTCAGCTTGAAACAGATATGCGTTTAAGCAAAGAATGGAAATTTTTTATTCAGTGATATCAACATTATCATAGTGTTGATGAAAGTGGCAGTCGAGTCTTTCATTTCATAAATTTGCTTTTTATGTGAGTAAAAATTGTAATTAAATCAGCTAGGTATCTGAAGCTATGCTCCTTTCCATTTCAGGCACCATCAGTCTTCAAGTTATGAGTATATCACAGTCCAGTGAAGAGGTCCGATGCAACCGGTTTAGAGTTTCACAAGGATTCTTAACAAGTTTCAAGTGGCTATCTGGAAGTTTATTGTTAGGTAAGTTATTTATCTGGATTAAGGAAAATTTCATTATTATGTATGTGGAAAACTATTGCTCTCCAATTGAAAAGCTTGTTAATTTAATGTCAGAAGTGATAGAAATCATTTATCATGATAAAGACAAGGGCCTTGATATTGAGGTGTGGCACGTTTGGGCTGTCATCACTTATTTCAGTTAAACATATTTCTTGAAGACCAGGTGAAAAGAATAATCAAATAATATACTAGATATATTACCAGTAGCTCAGTAATTATATTAATAATTTGAAGCACTTCAAACCTGTCCTTTGTGCTATACCATTTTGAGAGTTCATTGATTTTGTTAGCATCAACTTCTGAGAAGGAGTCCACTTTTGATGCATGTGCATTGAAGGATTTTGATTATAGGATTAGAGAAATAAAATGTTATCTCTTATTTTCTCAAAATTTGTATACTATGAAATAATATAAATTAAAGTGAGCTTATGTACTTCTCTCTTCTACCGTAGTGCAAGTGAGTAGGTCTTAGTCAGCATCAGTAGAAGTATTGATTTATATATGGCCTTATTATTCCTCTTCCTCCTAAATTCTAGTCAATCTCAGTTCAATTATTTCAATTTCCAGAGGAATCTACAGCATTCTCATCTATTGAACTGAAAGAAGCTCATGCAGCAAAGGGTTGAACACTCCACTACAAAGGAACCGGGAATATCTGGGTTGCTTCAGACTCAGCTCTGCAGGGTTAAAGCCCAACATGCTGTACAGCCAAGAGGTTTGTTGCATGGATAGGGCTTGGAGTTGATGTGTTCTTGTGTTCAGTTATTTTTGCTTGTGTTCATTTTTTGCCCGCAGAGATTCAAACTTGATTATGATTTTACCTCACTTATGCATGTTTTGAACTTTGGTCTCTTGTGCACTGTTTTTAAAATGACTATGATGGAGGGAAGTATCATACAGAAAGTCATATAAATTTTTGCAAGTTTTCAGGATTGATACTATTCCTTTTATATGATTGGATGCATGTGAATTGTGAGTGTTATGATCAGTATTAAAATAAATAGATGCTTCTCATTTTTATTTCTACCTTAGCCCTTTTAGATTTGATAGTACAAAATATAGAGATTTTGTGTGGGTTTCTTGAGGTAAACCGTATTTTTTGTTGCTATTAAATGTGTTCTTTTCAGTCCAAAGACCTGTACTGTGTGATTGACATTTGCTGGCTATGGGATTGGTCTAAATCTTGCAATTCATTCATTAATTTCTTGTTTCATTGAGCTGCTCCCTTCCACTGTTAAGAAAACTGTTTAAATCCGATTGATCATTCAACTTGTGTTATAGCTTTGGATGAACACCTATGGCTGTAACAGATATTTGAATGATTTACAACATACTATCTCTGAGGTGGAAACAGAAAACCTCCATGCTTTTTCACATCTCTGTTTCCATGTCCCTATATCTCAGTCTCTATAAGGTCAAGCTGCTGATATCTGTTTTTTTATCACACTGCGTTTTCCCCTTGACGTCCCAAATGGTCAAGAATTAGGTTCAATTTACGCATTCAAATGATCATTATGAGCCCTTTACTAAACACGCATGCTCGTCCAACCTGTTCAAATCAAACCTCTCGTTTGTTCAATTACTTATCATTCCGAGTTGTAGGACATTTTTATTCAGGTACTTTTTCAATGAAATATTCATGCTTTTTAGATACTTAAGTATTTTGGACTAGATGCCTCGTTTTTGTTAACGAAATTGGAAGAACATGGTCTCTGGAGTGTAGTATTACACTCTTCCACGGCATTTTGTACCCTCAAATTCACTTTCACTGTTGCATTCTCAATTTTTTTCTTGTTCGCCAACTTCATATTATTGGGGACTGATATAACTTCTTTCTATTGTTTATTTTTTACACAAATGACTATCAAGACATACACCACCAGGAGCTGTTCTACTGGAAGAAAGTCT
The DNA here is from genome assembly GCA_030386875.1 of Morinoia aosen. Taxonomy (NCBI): domain Eukaryota; kingdom Metazoa; phylum Arthropoda; class Malacostraca; order Amphipoda; family Talitridae; genus Morinoia; species Morinoia aosen. The sequence goes on along the minus strand of CM059568.1, from coordinate 9,397,874 downwards.
TCTAGCACATGAGGTCCTGCCAGCATTGCAGGAGCTGCAGTCACAGCATGAGGTCGATTCCCAGCAGTTAGATCGTGATCTTCAGAGCCTTCAATCCTTTAAAGGTGTGTTATTTGTTGTTATGCACGAGGAAGAGTGATCTAATTACTCCCACTATGCATGGTATCAATTACTCTTTGGTACTCGATTTTGTTGAATGTAGATACAGGGATATTGATAGATTTGACTCAAGGAATAGAAAGCAATGCTCTTAATTTTGATATACAGGGTGTTGTGTATTCGATGCACGTACTTTAACCACAGATAGAGCTATGAAAAAACCCTCTTCGGTGATTTTATTGTTTGTAAAATCAAATTTGTAACAAAGTTACATCACTTCGAAATCTTTTTACCATGAATACTTTTGGTCCTAAAAATTTTATTTTTTGTCTGATTTTCATGAAAATTTAGTTCAGGGTAATAATTAGTCTACTTTTGAAGTAAATATTTTAAATTACTGCAAAATATTGACCCACATAGTAATTACAGAGGTCTAAAGTCAAAGCCAAATTCGTTTATTTCCTCAACTGAAAATTTACAAAAAAACTCATTTCATCACAAAGTTTACGTCAAGAGCTTTCAAATGATGTAATAAAATTGCTGGTTATCTTCCTATTTCCTACTTTACAATCAATTTTCACAACCAAAACAGCCCCAGGTTCTGCGTGTAGCCTCACTATAAGGCTGCTACCGTCGTCTCGCACCAGCGTGTAACGTAAATTAAGTGGTTGCAAATTGAAGTACTATGGGCACATTTTGTTCCCGTGTAAATTACCATCAAATTTATACAAAGCTTGCGCTAGAATTTTGTTAAATAAACAAGTTACTTGTTTATTTAAAGCACAATTCTGAAATACTAACACATTGTACAATCGCCACATTAAGTTACTTCGATTCACAATTTCAACAAGTTGGTTTATGTTACACGCCGGCGTGACGCGACGATAGCAGCCTTGTAGTGACGCTACACGCTAAGCCATGCGGCTATTTTAGTTGTGAAAATCGATTGTAAAGTAGGAAATAGGAAGATAACCAGCAATTTTATTACATCATTTGAAAGCTCTTGACGTAAACTTTGTGACGGAATAAGATTTTGGTACATTTTCAATCGAGATTTTAAACGTATTTGGCTTTGACTCTAGATCACTCTAGTTACTTTTTGGGTTAATATTTTGATGTTTTTAAATAATTAACCTCAAGAATAGGCAAAGTATTACCCTGAACTAAATTTTATCCAAATCAACCAAGAAATTTCATTTTTATAACCAAAAGTATTTTGGGGGAAAAACTTTGAAGTGATATAACTTTTTCAAATTTGATGTTTTTGAACAATAAAAGCACCACAAAGTGTGCTTTTTGTAGCTCTATCTGTAGTTAAAATATGTACATGGAATTACACAACATTCTGTATATGAACAGATTGTGCTTTCTCTACTATTATTAGCCTTACTCATCCAAATACTTTGAGTTGTATTTGTTCAAAGGCGATGCAGTTACTGCTGATGTAACATTTCAATTGCATATCTGGGGTCATTGTGGCCCTATAATTATTTTTTCGATGAAATGAAGATATTTTTCCTACTCTTTACTCATTTTTTTCTTGTGAGAAATTTAAGCAGGTTTATTCATAATATGGCTTCTTATCATTGCATGTAAAATAATTTTTGCGGTACTTATTATCTCTTATGAGTGCAATTTTGCCTCTTTCTACATAGCGGCTGAGCGTAACCGCGTTAACCTCGAATTGAGATGGAGTGGTGTTTGTATTGGTGTCTCGCACGTTACGTAGATGTTTATTTTTCTGTCCTAAATATTTCATCAAAACTTTAGAGATGTGTATGCATAAAGTCCATCTTACATGTGGTCGTCCAGAAACAGGAAATCATCAATATATAATGCTCGTAGATGCATTTATTGTTCCGACGTTGTGAAAACAAGCTTCTTTTATTGTAGGGCAAAGATTTTGAAGATTAGTTTGCTTCTTTGAATTTTAATAATCACGTGCACATATGAAATTCCAGAATTTTCCTTGTCGTGGACGGAAGGCTAGATGAAAAGCCTCCGCATCTCAATACCTTAGCCATGCCAGTGGCATCAACGTCATCTGCATTTGGCTCAAAGCAGGAGTGCCATCGTCTGCTCCCAAGAAGCTGGTAGAGGTGGAGGTGCTGACGTCGGAGAAAATTGGCTTGAGCAGACCTTAATTGCCTCGGAAGTTTTTAAGAAAGCATTTGCTGTGGTTACTATCATTTATTATACCGGGTGTAACACAGAAATGCCCTTAACTTTTTAATTGATTATATCATCGCTTTAAATTAACTTATATGAATTGTCTTTTTTTCACAATGTAGTAAATTTTATTTCCTTTTCGAATAATTTAAGTTTTAGAAAATTTGTTGAATAACCACTTTACAATGATTGATTTACTGAAAGAGGTAGAAAAACTAATTGTTCAAAGGAAAAGTTTTTAAAACAATTTCAATATTCTTCCTCAGTTTTGTACTTTCCAAAAATTGTATTTTCACTCGCAATGTAGTAAATTTTGTTGTTAAAACGTAACCTCCATCATTAATAATTCGTTGACAACAAATTGAAGTGTTTCAAGAACTGAAAGGAAACGGTGAAATAATCCGCACAACTCTTCATTCAATTGTGGCTAGAAGTTAAGTTTGCCTTGAGAGAAATGGATGGTATGTGGAAGGATTCTAAATTGTTTTATTTATTTAAACGTTATTCAAGGTTATTATTTGTTACTCTTTTAAATTTTTGTTTGTTTGGTTTCTTGGAAAGTACAAAGTAAGGAAGAACCTCAGTATTGTTTTAAAAAATTTTCCTTGAAACAATTAGCTTTCCTATCCCTTTTAGTAAATCAATCATTGTAAAATGGTTATTCGATCAATTTGCAAAAACTTGAATTATTAGAAAAGGAAACAATTTACTAAATCGTGAAAAAAAGACAATTCAAATTTATAATTTGAAGCGGAGATATAATCAATTAAAAAGTTGGGGACATTTTTTTGGGACACCCTGTAGTAGAAGTAACAGCTCCTACTGCAATATTTCTTCCATTTCGATGCGATGTATAATAACAATCAACTTCAGTGTGCTTTCATTACAGTAAGCCGTAAACGAAGAATAATTGTGTGATCGCAATTTAAGCTATGAATTAATTTAACCTATCCTAACGTCAGCTTAACGGCTTGGCTGTAAATCTATGTGTGCGTTATTTTGACCCATAATTTTGAACTGAAACATTTTTTGTATCATTTAAACAAAGTATACAACGCATCAGCCAAATTAAGAGGAACTATGCTGTGATTGTTTTCATTCATCATCATGCATTTTGATTACATATAAGAGAGGACCGGTGCCGTGATGCTGTCACCCCTCGTGCCGCTCTCAACTGCGCTGCTGTATAAACATACACTTACCCAAGCGTTTGATGGTAACGAGCTAATTTTGATTTGATCGTCCATTGCTATAGACAAGCACCCTCAAGTGTCCAGTTCTATCATTTGCGTTCACATTGCTTCTTTCAGTTCTGATGCATACTTAGCAATTTCTTCTTCACCCTTTTTCAAAATTGCTGTTTCAATACGCAGGGTATCCTGTACTAGAGAACACTTCGTGCGTTGACTGTTTTATGGTCCACACTAGAAATTCCTTGTTCTTCAATCTCGTCCGATTGAGTTTATTGCGGATAGAAATTCTTGAATAAATAATAATACTGACAGTGTCATGCCGAGCGTTAATTATTCTGTTCAAATAAGTTTTTCATCCAATTTATAGAGCTTAAAAGAATGTGAAGCAAAAATTGCACCAATTTCCATCGCATTGCCTGTTACAGTCGATCCTCGAGTTATGTATCGTCCTACGCGAACCTAAAATGAATAAATATTAGTCTCAGCTGGACAACTAGCAATGCTCGTTCTAAGATGCAAATAATTTGTACCGATTTTCTTCATTAAAGTTGAGGTTTTCATGAGATTCATAACTTGAAGATAGACTGCAATGATTGTACTATGTTTTAATTTCTTCTCCATTTTCAATCATTCAATCGATAGCTCTTTGCCTACCGTTTTTAATTATCCAATTATTTTTACAGTAAATAATGACAAGTCACTACGTTTTCTTTCATTCCTTGTTTATGCTTCATTTATTTGAACATAGAACAGCCCATTACTTCATGAAGTTGAATTCCTTAGTCATCTCTTTGGTGAAGACCTATATTTTAGCTGGACCATAAAGACAAAATACAAAGTGATGAACTCTTTTATTGATAAGAAAATATGAGGTATCACTTATTTTGTTGGAAAGTATTTAAACTCAAACTAATATATTAAAGCTACTTGATGAAGGTAGCATAATGATTATTATGGATGCTAGCTGAGTATCTTGTTGAGGAATTACATTCAAAACAACAGAAAAGACACTTCAACAAAGATATTGAAAATTATTAACATTCAATTTCAAAGCTAGAAAACTTATGCATAATTTGAGGGAAAAATTGACTAAAACCTGACGCTGCCCTCACTTTCCATGCTTGGGAGAGGAAGGAGAGAGGAGTTATTACAGCATTATGACAACCCCCTTACTGCTGAACGTGTGTAGCTGTCAATATCTTTGCATTCCTCACTGTTAATTATACAGCCCTACAACCTGCAATTTATTGCCATACCCACACTGATCAACAGTATTACACGTAATGAGCATGATGTTGCCTATCAAACAGTCAGGTGCACATGTACTTTATTCCCTTATATTAAAACCTATGCAAATACAAAATAAAGTTCTATCTTTCACATTTGATCTGTATTCCATTCAATTTTTTTGCGCTCGAATTATGCATAAAAACGTTAATTTTTCAAAACCATTCAGAGACATTTTGTAACCAAATCATCTGTTCCACTCACTCTAATCTGATATCACAATGACAAATGTAGTAGTCCTAATCTAACCAGTGTATTAATTTCCCCCCTCCCCAAGCAGTACTTGTAAACCTATATTAAGTAAATAATACATTAACATGACATGCTATCATTGAAATTTTAGATACTCTTATAATGAAGTCTTAACAGCACATGAAATTTTTCTGGTAGAAAATTTCCATTGGTTCTCATGATTTCTTCATCATAGCTGGGCAAACTTTTGGCAGCTTGTAATTTTCTCCATATATTACAAACACTATTTTTTCTGAAACTACAACTTGTTGAAATCACTCAAAATGTCAATCTCTGCACAAGTAACCTACCATAACTTGGAAAATCACACAATTTATTTGTCCAGAACATCCCAGTAATTCACACAGGCCATTTCTGATGTCAAAATGGATAAAATTGTCCACCTACCAACATAAGCAATTATTTTATTCAGTATCAGGAATCATAGAAAGTGATTGACTCCACTTGAATGACACTGTTATATACTGCACTCATGTGAAGTCAGTAACATTTCTATTCAAGTCAGGGGCCAGGATATTTTTAAGACCTGGGTGGAGTAAATTGCACTCAATATCCTCTGAAAAAAACACTCTTCACTTGGCCAGAAGAACAACACAGTCTCTTTAGAAGTTATTTTTGAAGCAAGATACCACAACACCATGAGAGCTTCTGAAAATTTCATTTGATGCATAGGACAAAGCTTGTTGGGATAGTCATCTGTTGGAGAAGGTTTCAGAATATTTTTGAGCTTGGAAAATGCCTGCAAACTGATTCTGATGTCCTTAAAAAAGTCTGAGTTATCGATCTGAAGGAATTTATAAGGGAATGAATTATCAAAGTATATCTCATGCCTGCAAAAAAAATTCATGATTATTTCTCACATAAACTACTAGCCTAAAAAATTCACATTTGCAATACGTCATTTATATACATTGATGGATTAAAAAATTGTGATAGGGTTGAGAACTGCTAACTACTCGTAGTTAACTAATAGTTTTCATGAAGGCTTGTAGAGTAACTCTACTCAATTGCTTCAACAAAGAACAAATTTAGGTTTACTTTAAGTAAAGTTATTGCACTAGATTATCTTGACAGCAATTGCATAGCACAGTCAATTTTATGTTACTTGATCTCTCCATCCTCAGCTGTAAAAAAGCACTTCATAACCAAGAGGAAAGCTTTATAACTGAGCATTGGAGGCCACTACTATACATTGCCTCAGAACCAGCATTGGCTGAGAATAGATTTTTTCATATTGTTCATGTCATTTCCTTGAGTAACAATTCAAATTTAAACTTTACAAATAAAATAATTAAATAAATAAAGCACTCAATTGCGATAAAATTATTGCTATTGTAGAACAGAATGTATGAGAACTTAATTATTCGTAACCTTTGGAATAAGATTCACTCATCAAAGATCACTTTCTCAACAAAAACACACACAATATATAACAAAGCTACTAATGGAGAATTAGGTGTATATTTTAATATCTAGGCCCTAGCGTGAAGCATTGTCAACAAATCAAATCGTTGACGGAGTCGTCAGTATCAAACATAACGATTATTATTATCATACTCTAAAATTCAACTTTCGTAATCAACTCCAATAAGAGAGCAAGTTAATCAGCTGATTCAATGTTTGTTTACAAACAAAGCCAGAGTAACCCCAAAATGGCAAAATCGTGTTCACAGTGGCGTTTTCGGATCTTGTTAAGAGTTACTCCAGAGAGAGTTACGCGGGTAACTCTCGGGGTTATGACTGGAAAAACGCCTCAGTGGTGCCGTTCTGAAATGACGGCATAGCTGCGACATGTTCACCGGAGACACGCAGCTTGAGTGGGAAAGTTAGTCGCTTGAAAGTAGTGTGGCTTCATGGCTTCTTGTCACGGTACACATAAGAAGGTAGGAGCATTCAAGTAATTTCTCGAAAGGGCCCTGGGTGTGGTGACGTCACGGGCCTAGAACGAATAGCAACCCAGGAATACGCCACCTGGCAACAATATGAGACATTATCGAGTCAGCTGTACAAGTTGGACAACAACAATACCACATTGGCGGCCATTGAATCGGGCGCAATGGCGACTAGCTTTTAAAACAAAATCTACGTATATCTAGAAACTGGTGTAAGGTAATTACCTCATAATTATTCAATGTTGCTCGAAAGTGTAAGGTGTGAAATTGAAAATTTTTTATTATAACTAGTTCGTTATCTGGGAATTTATTGGAAATTTCTGGAGGGCATTTCATATGGTTTGTGTATTTATGGTAGTATAATTTAGTTGAAAGTTTTTCTGAATACGTTGCTACGCTACAATGGAAGAAATAATGCCAGGCAAATTTTTATTAGAAGTGCTTAATTAATTATGTTTTAAAACATTTCATCATAAATTGTAATTATCCGTGCCAATTGAAAGGGTGGTTGGAGATGATATTTTATTCAGCTGGTATGCCAATTTGCTTGAATTTAACGATTATAAATGTCTGTCTATTTATTCATTGTGAGGTTTTTAAAATTTCACTTTATTGAGTGACTTATTAATGATAGTAACCAGAATTGTTTAATAGTTCAATTATGATTATTGATCATAATCTGGATACTTGGCAAAGATGGAAAGACTATGAAAAATTGATCAATAATAATTCCACCTATGCATTACAAGACTGAACTATCACATTACTTCAAATTGTAGTTTTAAATGAAGTGCTAAATTTGTAGATTTGTAGCAGTTAAAATACCAAAATCAGATTTCATTTAAACAGAAAGACATGTATCACACCACAAATTGCAGTCTAGAAAATAATTTTGCAACAAGTAATACAAAGATAGATTATACTAAATTCAAAGGTTAATCTGAAGGATATGACAGTAATCGATTTTACACTTTTCGTTGCCTAAACCTAATTAATTGAATCAAAATAAACAAGTTTTCTTCTATGCACTTTCCGTCTGAAATGAGTATTTTACGAGTTATAGCGGTAGATTTAGTTTCGTCTTTGATGACAAATGCGCTTGAATAAACAGCTACTCATTGATTTTTTAATTTTTGTTGTTTGAATCATGGTAATAACATCAAAATAAACTACTTCTCTTCTGTACATTTTGTTCGTCAAATTAGTATTTAACATGGTAGAGCGGTAGGTTTGGCTTTATCTCTGACGATGAGAGCGCGGTCAGCAAAACTCCATTGCAGTGTTGCTATTCCGTGGGATTGATAAATTATTTACCGCTTCTAACACTAGAGTTGTATTAGTAATTTACTGCTATAACTAATAAAATACTCATTTCAGACGGAAAGTGCATATAAGAAAACTCGTTTAATTTCATTAAATTACCTATGTTTAGACATTGAAATTTACAAAATTGATTACTGTCATATGCGTCAGATTTACCAATTTAAATGCAGATTTGGTCAATATTGATTTTAGGTGCCTCACAGAAATTAATAATCCGTTCCTAACAATCACTAAAGGAATACATTTAAAAGCGTTTTACACAAATGTCATTCTGCTCGCTGATGCATTATTTTCAAATTATTCAACTTTAAAGTTGGCTTTTGCGCGCCAAAGAAAGAGAGCGCAACGGAAGCTAACCCCCTATTACAAACGTAAACAGGTTGGGTCGTGAGGGGGAGCCACAGTTCTTCTAATGGAAATCATAAATAAAGGTTACCTAAAGGCGTTTTACATGAATGTCATTCTGCTCAATGATGCGATATTTTACAGTTATTCAACTGTAATACTGTTCACGTTGTACAGAGAAACAATCAGTTGAAAGATGGCTGCTATCGTAGAAAGATGGCTGCCATCTAAAATGACTGCCACCCGGTATGGTCGCCCGATATGGTGTAAACGTAGTTGCAGACGTCACCCTAATGGGTGGGTTAGAATCTTTATTTATAATTTTTACCAGAAGAACTGTGGCTCCCCCTCACGATCCAACCTGTTTACATTTGTGCTAGGGGGTTAGCTTCCATTATTAATATTCCGCTTGGCAGGCTCGCTTCCTTTGGAGTGCGAAAGCCAACTTCAAAGTTGAATAATTAGAAAATAACGCATCAGCGAGCAGAATGACATCCGTATAAAACGATTTTAAATGTGTTCCTTTAGTGATTGTTTGGAACAAAATTATTAATTCCCGTGAGGCACCTAAAATCAATATTGACCACAAATTTTGACAAAAACCAAGGTAAATGTGTAGCGTTGAGTAGTAATTGATTTTTCACTTTTGGGTGCCTAAATATAGTTAATTAGATAGAAAGAAGCAAGGTTTCTTCTATGCACTCTCCATTGTAAATGAGTATTTTATGAGTTATAGCAGCAAATTAGTTACGGCAACTCAAGTGTTTGAAGCAGCAAGTAATTCATCGACCGCGTCGGATGGCAACACTGCAATGGAGTCTCGCTTCCAACACGCTAGTCATCAAAGACAAAACTAAACCTACCGCTCTAACTCGTAAAATACTCATTTGTCACAGAAAGTGTATAGAAGAAAAGTAGTTGATATATATGTTATTACCGTGATTCAAGCAACAAAAATTAAAAAATCAATGAGTAGCTGTTTATGCAAGCTCGTTTGTCATCAAAGGCGAAACTAAACCTACCGCTATAACTCATTAAATGCTCATTTGCTGCGGAAAGTGCATAGAAGAAAACTTCTTTATTTTAACCTAATTAACTTTGTGTAGGCACCAAAAACTGTAAAATTGATTACTTCCAAGCGCTACACATTTACCAAAACCAGAAGTGTTGATAAGAAACTAATTATTCAAATAAATGACAATTCTACGCAGATAGCATGTGTCATAGATTTTTAATTTCAAGTTTCATTATAAAGGTAACTTTGCAACTACAATTTTTGATGAACAAGGGCCAAATGTTTAGTTAGTTGTATTGATTTAAATTATCAATTGCAGGAGATTTGTAGAAAGAATAAAGAACCAGGTTGTGGGGATGTTTTCTAATAATAAGAAAATATTGAAATGTGTTAGCCTATAAATGTATATTTGTTGTTATTAGTATCAAAACTACACAGCCTTTGAAGAGCATTTAGAATGCAAGTTTATGTTTGAATGCAATAATATTTCTGGCTTGTAGAGATGTCTAAGGGTATGAATTTTAATGAGGCTATGCTTGAAGGAAAGATGTATATGGTGATTGATATCAGTGGGACATTTTTTAAAATCACAAATTTTTATTGTCTATATTTAGCTGATATAAAAGAAAGAGGGGTTGAAAAGAGCAATTGACTATGTTATATGGATGATTGAAACTAGTGAGAGTAAATGTGAAGGAGAGGACCATAATCTATTTTGCACTTTTTGGTGCCTAAACATATCTAATTAGATCTGAATAAACAATTATTCTTCTATGCACTTTCCATCAATAATGAGTATTTATCAAGTTATAGGTGTAAATTACTTACCGCAACTCTAATGTTTGAAGCGGAAGGAAATTGATCAGAGGGGAAGACTACAATGGACTTTCCCTATCGATGCGTTTGAATGATCAAGCCCATTTCAGCCATCAAAAACGAAAATTAACTTACCGCCATAACTTGTTGTTTATGGGTGATAACCTTTATTGTGTTGTTAGCTAAAAGATCCTAGAAGTGGGTTCAGGCTTCGTGAAATTTGCTATTGATAAATTTCAAAGTACCCAAACGTACTTGAACAGCTCAAGCGTGCAACGGTTTCTGCTGTATGGAACACAAAACTAAACCTACCGCTATAACTCTTAAAATACTCATTCGCCGCAAAAAGTGTGTAGTAGAAAAGTAGTTTATTTTGATGTTATTACCATGATTTAAGGACCAAAAATTCAAAAATCGATTAGTAACTGTTTATTCGAGCACATTCCAGTCATCAAAGACAAAAATTAACATACCGCTATAACTCGTTGAATACTCATTTACAACAGAAAGTGCTTAGAAGAAGAAATTTTTGTTTCATCATATCAACTACGTTTAGGCAGCGAAAATTGGAAAATCGATTATGGTCCTCTCCTTCTCAAATACCCAAAAGAGAGAGTAATGACACAGAATATATGGGTGAAAATGAGTTTTACATTTACATTGACTGCCTGATGTATGTTCTAAAATATAATTAGGGTAAGGGAAAGTAGGAGAATATGAGTAGTTTATTAAAAATCTCTCAAGATGAAATGACAAGCTGAAATGGAAAGAATTTAGTAATGGGTTGAGTGATTGAGGGAGGAACACTGGAAACCAATCTTATGGGTCATGAGGTTACATCCTACTATTTATGTGAATGAAAAAAATTTGTAAGGCTTTTGCAGTCTTCAACTGATCTCAGCCCACTTTGCTTCCAATTTCCAATAAGGAAAAATAAATTTCCCAGCTGAAACAGAAATGCTTCAATCAAGAGGCATGTACAGATCAGTTATTACACGTTGTTGTTGTAGTATGTTTATTGTTATAGTCCAATTAATTTTATTCTTGTACTAAGTTCTGGTATCAGTAGTATCAAGATTTTGTTATTACGGCCGTAGGAGCAAATAATATTAGTCATGATTGATGATTCTACCAACTTCCTGTACCTTGTCTAATTCTTTCTCATTGTCCAACAGGAAGAGTGTGGTCAAGTTAATGGATGCTACTTGCCAGTCACTGCCCTGGGAATGTTTCACCTTTAATAAATGCTGCATCATGCCATATACCCACTTCAGCTGGACATGAGTTTACATTGCCTGTTCAAATAATTGTTAACTGAGTTAGGTAATTCACAAAGTGTCAAAATATTCTACTTCTCAGACAGTAACTAAGTAAGCATGCTCAACTCCACAAGCAGCTTAAAAGAGAGCCTCTCAATCTCCTAAATTGGCAAGCATTGAAGCTTGCCAGACTGTTTATGATGTTACTACGACATCCTCACTACTGTAACTCCTGAAAGTGTAACTAGCAGAAGTTCAATTTTTTAAAGCATCTCTACAACTTCCCCATCTGGAACTAATAGAAGCTGTCAAGAACCCTGGGTCAACCAGATCTTAATTTTGATGAATGTCTAGTGGCAGAAAATATCAAGGCATTTTATGACCCATCTTGTTGAGGGAATTTATTTTCATGCCCCATGAGGGTCAAAAGGACATCAAAAAACAAGGAATGGCAGAAAAAATGCTGTTAGAAAGAAAAGGACTCCTGTTCTGTATAAAAATTTCAACATTATATCACAAATACATTCAAAGGTGGGACCCTTTTTGACAATATTTATTCTTCTAATTCATGATTGGCAGCAATGGATACTGGCATTGCAAAGTGCATTATGGAAGCTTTAACATTTACCACAAGGCTCGTCTACTGCAGAAACTCCAAAATGTTCGTCTTCATCTTGAGATATATGAAGACCCCCGTGGAGTTTCTCATCCGTACCCCTTTTGCCTGCAATTGCAAGACTCTCTGATCAGCAGCTGAGAGAGACACCTTGGACTTCTTTCTGAAGGTAAGATGATTGAACTCTAGTCAGAATGGAAAAATATATGGCACAATGATAGTCAGCATGGTTCAGGTGATGGTTTGTGTATATACGTTTAGTATTTCAGGCGAATTACGTTGAGTTAACATGTGAGATGTTACATTAATTATTTTGTAAAATTTAGGCTTGCTTTGAAAGAAGTGTTTTATTATTCATGATGTTATGTTAATTTTTTGGTAATGAAAAGCTTCATATAACATAACTCCTGTCAACTTGCTACAGTGTTTGTTAGAAAGATGTATGTCCTTTTCCTTTCCATTTCCTTTCTTTCTATCTTCTTTCCATGTCTCTCTCCTCTTATTCCCCTTCAGGGGGATACAACTATTGTATCTATGGGAATTAGCGCTCCCAGGGGAACCATGTGTGGGCTCGAGCTAAAGGTTAGGTAGGCTTCCTTTTGTTGTAATAAAATAGGTTTTTGTTTTGTTACGGACCATCTTTTTTCGGTTCACTGCTGTCCTGTTTTTCAGCACCTACTACTTTCTTCTTCAACTTTTTTCTTGCTTCATGAACTTCTTTCCTAGCTTACTGTTTCTGTGCACCTTGTGCATAGATTCCGCGTTCCCTCAACTCCATACTAAATGGTGCCTTCCTTTTTCCTCTCTTGGAACATCTTTGTCGTGGTAAAGGGAGGCTAAAACTTTCTTATATAATAATAATAATAATAATTGAATGTTTGGTTATGTTAACTGACAATCTTTTTTCGGTTCACTGTTGTCCTGTTTTTCAGCACCTACTACTTTCTACTTCAACTTTGACTTTGTTTCATTAACTTCTTTCTCAATTTAGTGTTTCTATGCCCTTTCTGCACAGATTCAGCGTTCCTTTAACTCCTTACTAAATGGTTTCTTCTTCCTTCCTCTCTTTGGATCTCATTTGTTGAGGATAGGGAGGTTCAAACTAACCAATAATCTAACCTAATTCTTCTCATTCCCATCCTTTCTCCTGCTTGTTTTCAGGGAATTTCGGATTCATTTTCATTTCCTGGTGTACATTTTTGGTCCTGCTTAGAGATGTGACTCAAAAAAAACCATGCCGTTTTTTTAAAAAAAAAACGTTTTTTTTTACAAAAAAAACTGAGGCCAAAAAAACGTGGATATTTTGGTTTTTTTTAAATATTTTGTCTGAAAATAACTCAGCAAGAAAAAGAACCACATTACATTATTTGTTTTCATGACAAATTACAAAAATACAGCATACTTCTCAATTGATGGTTTTCTATCGTTTTATGAACTTTTTCATTTTCTGCGGTTTCATGCTTTGATATTTCATTTATTTTACAATACATGTGAATGACATTAAACTCCCAAAATGGTGTGTTATAATAACATATCTTTACTTATGGTCATTGATAGAGATGTGACTAAAAAACCATGCTGTTTTTTTTTTTTAAACATGTTATTTATACAAAAATTATGACTAAAAAACATGGAAATTAATATATTTGTGACCTTAAAAATCCAATGCTGTTTTTTTTAAAACATTGTTTTTTAACAGAAAAATCTTGACTAAAAAAACATGGCTATTATATTTTATTGGACCAAAAAAGTTTTTTTATAAACATTAAAAAAAAATCATGATTAAAAAAACACAGATGTAAATATCAGGAAAGTTAGTTTTCTTTAATCGAATTGTCTTTAGAAACTTATAAACAAAGAATGCTGTTAATATTGAAATCATGTTTATTAGAACTGTACTAGGTCTTAGAATAAAATATCTACATAGAATCTATTCACTCCATAAAACCTTTCGGAGACCAGCTCCATCCTGTCATTCAGTAAAATTTGGTCAAATGGACAATGAATTTACACTGTTCCTTTGAAAAACATTTGACTGAATGACTTACTGAGGATGGAGCTAGTCTCCGAAAGGTTTTATAGAGTGAATAGATTCTTTGGGGATATTTTATTCTAAGACCTGGTACGGTTCTAATGGATATTAAAATATCTTATGTGACCAAAAAATCCATGCTGTTTTTTGAATGTTTTTGTTACAAAAAAGTCATGACTAAAAAACACGGATATTAATATACTTTATTTTACCATAAACAACCATGCTGTATTTTTTAAAATAAACATCTTGTTTACAGAAAAATCATGATTAAAAAATGTGGATATTAATATATTTTATGTGCCAAAAAAAACATGCTGGTTTTTTTTAAATCATGTTTTCTTAACCAAAAAAAAATCATGACTAAAAAACATGGATATTAATGACTTTTGGTGAAGAAAACATGGTTTTTTAAATGTCATGTTTTTTTTGGTCAGATAAAATTTAATAACACATGTTTTTTGTAAAAAAAATTTTTTTTCAGAAAACATGGTTTTTTGGTCACATAAAATAAATTAATATCCATGTTTTTTTTTACAGATTAGATTAGTCATTAGTTTTAGCCTCCCTACCCAGCAACAAATGTGATCCAAAGAGAGGAAGGAAGATTATGAAACAAGATCAAAGTTGAAGAAGACAGTAGTAGGTGCTGAAAAACAGGACAGCAGTGAACCAAAAAAAAGGTGGTCCTTAACATCACAAAAACATATAATTTCAACAAAAAGAAGGCCTACCTAACTCTCAGCTTGGGCCCTTACATTGTCCCCCTGGGAGCGCTAGTTCCCATAGATACAATAATTGTATCCTCCCGAGGGGTGTTTTTTTACAAAGAATTTGTGACCAAAAAATGAATAATATTAACTTTTTAATAAAAAAACATGTTTAAAAACACCAGGATTTTTTGGTAACATAAAATATGTTAATATCCATGATTTTAAGACAACATTTTTTATGAAAAATACATAAAATAAAACAGCATGGTTTTTTGGTTGCATAAAATATATTCATGTCCAGGTTTCCTTATACATCATTGTTTGTAAAAAACCATATTTTTTTTTTTTTTTAAACAGCATGGGGTTTTTTAGGTCTCATAAATATATTCATGTTTTTTAGTCATGATTTTTTAGTAAAAAACTTGTTTTTTTTTTTTAAACTGCATGGGGCTTTTTAGGTCACATTAAATATATTGTTTTTTAGTCATGATTCTTTGTAAGAAAAAACAGCATGGTTATATTTGGTACCAGAGAATATATTAATATTCATTTTTATTAGTCAGAATTTGGTCAATGTGAAGTTTAATGAAATCATGGAAATTAATAATTATATTCCAAACAATCACTAAAGGAACCCATTTAAGAACGTTTTACAAGAACAAAATTCTGCTCGCTGATGCTTTATTTTCGAATCATTGATCTTTGAAGTTGGACTTCCCGAGCCAAAGGAAGCGAACGTAATTTAATTAAAAACGGAAGCTAACCCCCTGTTACAAACGTAAAGAGGTTGGGTCGTGATGGGGAGGCACAGTTCTTCTAGCGAAAATTATAAATAAAGCTTCTAACCCACCCATTAACGTGACGACCACAATCTTGTTTACATCGGCTCTAAGATGGCGACCACCATGGGCGCTGCCATCTTAGAGCCAATGTCAACAAGATTGCGGTCATCACCCAAATGGGTTGGTTAGAAGCTTTATTTATAATTTTCATTAGAAGAACTGTGCCTCCCCCTCCCGACCCAACCTCTTTACGTTTGTAATAGCTTCCGTTATAAATTGAATTCCGTTTCACACGCTCGCTTCCTTTGACGCAAAGGCCAACTTCAAAGTTCAACTATTCGAAAATCATGCATCAGCGAGCAGAATGTCATTCGTGTAAAACGTTCTTAAATGGGTTCCTTAAGTGATTCCTGGGATCGCTAATTATTATTTTCTGATTGCATTAAACTTCACATTGACCCAGAATTTTTTGTAAAAAAACATGTTTTTAAAAAAAACAGCATATTTTTTTGGTCACCTTAAATATATTAATATCTATGGTTTTTAGTCATTGTTTTGTAATGAAAACATGAAAAAGAAACCATACAGTAAAAGTGGTGGCAGATAACCCACAATTACCTAGTGTCTAAGAGGTACAGCAGGAGCCACAGAACTTATATTGATGGAGTCAAAATTCAGAGCTTATTATGGTAAATCTGAAGGATATGTCAGTCATCGATTTTCCACTTTTTGGTGCCTGAACCTAATTAATTGAATCAAAATAAACAAGTTTTCTTCTACGCACCTTACGTCTCAAATGAGTATTTTACGATTTATAGCGATAAGTTTAGTTTCGTCTTTGATGACGAATGCGCTCGAATAAACAGCTACTCATCGATTTTCGAATTTTTGTTGCTTGAATCATGGTAATAACATAGAAATAAACCATTTTTCTTCTATACACTTTTCTTGTCAAAAAAGTATTTAACGAGGTAGAGCGGTAGGTTTGGTTTCGTCTTTGATGACGATCGCGCTGGAAGCGAGTGCGCATTGCAGTGTTGCTGTCCGACGTGCTCCTTGAATTATTTGCCGCTTCAAACACAGGAGTTGCGGTAAGTCATTTACCGCTATAACTAATAAAATACTCATTTAAGACGGAAAGTGCATAGAAGAAAACTTGTTTATTTCGATCTAATTAACTATGCTTAGGTTAGGCATCAAAATTTACAAAATTGATAACTGACATATCCTTCAGATTTACCCTTATTATCTCTGCAAAGTCTGATTTTTTTGGTCACATAAAAATAAAATCAGGCATAGTAGAGATAGTAAGCTCTGAATTTTGACTCCATCAATATAAGTTCTGTGGCTCCTGCTGTTCCTCTTAGACGCCTCTAGGTATTTGTGGGTTATCTGCCACCACTTTTACTGTATGGTTTCTTTTTGATGTTTTTATAACAATGAAATGACTAAAAAACATGGATATTAATATATTTCAGGTGTCAAAAAAAAACCCAGACATATGCTTAACAAAATTTAGGTGTGCAAAAAAAAACAAAAAAAAACAAAAAAAAACACATAAAAAACACGTTTTTTTTTGCAAAAAAAACCGCAATCAAATAAAACAGTTTTTTTGCATCACTAGTCCTGCTCACCATTCCACGGTTTGCAATTTATAGTCATCCTCTTCATCCTGTTCTTACTACAAGTCTCCTTTCATCACACAGACATCTCTTTCAAGTTCCAACTTCTCTCACTGTGATGATGAATTGCACCTACATCACAGAAATGCTGTTTTGTTGTGAGTTTGCTAATTTTTTTTTTTTGCCTCTCAGGTTCCGAAACAGAAGAAAAAGGACCCTCAACCCATTAGCAAGAAAAATAGGGATAAGAAGAGGAAATGTCTCCAGTTATGTGCAAGGGAAGTATGGAAAAACGGAAATTTTTTGAAACAGAAAAAGTGAAAGGCCGTACGTGTGTGGAAATGAAAATATATTTGTTGCTGAAGGAAGAATTCTTCAACGCTAAATTGTTATCACAATAACTTCAACTTAAAAGCACCCCTGGGGGAGACAAGTATTTTATCTGTGTGAATTAGTGCTCCAATAAGGAGCATATGAGATCTCGAGCTGACGGTTAAGTAGCCCTTTTTTATAATGAATAGGTTTTTGCTTTTTACGGACTCATTCAGTTCTTGGTTTTGTTAAGCAGAAATCAGTCATTTGCCTGGCTTTGGTAAGACAATTTGTGAAGTAATCGATTCAAACTGTCCCAAACCTAACACTTGTTGCTCGCAGATTACATTCTCCCTGATCAAGTTTTATATGAAGTGTAGAAATGTACAATCAATCAGAGTAGATCATTACGAAAGACATGTGTGAAAGAAAAAGGGACAAAATAACGAACCATTAAGTTTTTCCCCTCGATGAAACTTGGTCTCTAAAGTGTCCCATTTTGGTAAGACTGGTATGACCCGTGCATCATGCACAGTCCTGCAGCGCTACAGGAGCGTTGAACAAAACATAAATTATTGCGTTTACTTTATTAAGTTGAATTTAATTTGCATGTCCTCAAAGTATTCTGAGGTACAGCAGTGCATTGCCAATTTTTACAAATGTGTATCTAACTATAACTTTCAATTTTTAATGATGGAAAACACGGAGCACTTCTGTTGAAATGAAGAGGGGCAAATTTTTCTTAGAATTTTATTATGCGATCATTAAGCTACCAGAAGACTTAAAGTAGTTCACATTACTAATTGGTGTCAAGGGGTTTAGGACCCAATATATAATTAATCATCAGGGAGACAAAACTACTGTGTCAAGAGAAATTAGCTATCCCAGGGGGATACGAGGGGTAGGCCTAGTCAAAAAGTTCTCAGACAATGCCATAATTTCTTTATTTAACAACTCATTACTTTTATTTTTCTACATAAGCTCCATTGTGGTCTATACACTTTTGTAATTTATGTTTCCACCTGTAAATGCCTTCCTGATAAAATTGGGGGGAGGGGGAGCTTGTTCCAGTAGGTTCTTTACGAGAGAGATGTTTTCATTTGTTGCTGTTGTGAGCCTTCCTCCTCATGGGTCGTCATCAAGTTGGACTCTTCCCTCTTTAGAGCGTTCAATCCAATCATAAACGACTGCTCTACATGGTGCAGAGTCTCCATAAACCTGCTGTTAGCTTCGATGATTTCAACAGGTTTCCAATTCAGTTTAGTTAAAAATTTGATGTTAGCTCTGATCTCAAAATTTGCCATTTGAAAGGTTGAAAATTACTATTTTGAGATGCAACCTCTCTCGATGCTGACCTGACACAGACTGATGAGACAGCTGCAAGTTATCAAGGAAGCTCTAAGGACAGGTTTCAACTTGTTAATCTCTGTTCAGTTCTAAATTATGGCAATTGTCTGAGAACTTTTTGACTAACCCTCGTATTCCATGTTGCACTGCTTGAAGAGATTTAACGTGAAGCCGCGCTGTAACGCATTATAGCCAGACGTCATATCGTCTTAGAAGTTTGAAGATGAAGAAACTGCAATATGGCCGGGCGCGCTACGTTGGTACATCGGGGGTTTCAGCGTGGGTAAGTCGTCCGGCCATAAATGGGTGGGCAGCTGAAACCCCACTACGGGGCTTGGATGCCCAGTGCGTTCGACTGTACAGTGTTGTGAACAAATTTTAATGGGGAGACACTTGTAATCTTGAGTTGCAATTATAACCACGATGCTCATATAATTTTGATGTTTCAAATAATAGTGATGTTCATCTTGTGTGGGGATTTGGAAGAGTTTGGTACGAATTAAATTATGTGACCTTCGGTGTGACATAGTTTGAGTAACTGAAGCGCTAGCTACTACTACTACAAATTGTCCCATTTTGGTTAGACCGATATGACCTGGATCCAATACATGTACAGTTCATCATAAAAGGGGTACAACTTCTGTATCTAAGGGAATTGGCGATCCTAGGAGGAATATGTGAGGTCCCGAGTAGCGAGTTAGGTAGGCTTTTTTTGTTGAAATAAATTTTTTATTATGGGATGAACAATTTTTTTTTGGTTCACTGTTGTCCTGTTTCTCAGCTGCTACTACTACTACTTTTTCATTAAACTTTTATCTTGTTTCATGAACTTCATTCTGAATGTACAGTTTCAATGCACCTTGTGCATAGATTCCGCGTTTCTTTAATTCCATATTTAACAGTCCCTTCTTCCTTCCTCTATTTCGAACGTCTTTGTTGCGGTTAGGGAGCCTTTAACCTAACATCTGATCTCGAATCAACGTTGCGTAAAATATAGACATAACTTTTTAATATCGTAAATCACGCTCTAAGAGTCCCTAGGGCTTTGCAAGTTTCAAAAACGTTATTTTCACTTTCCAGCTTGCGTGTTAATGTTTTAACTTTTTTTTAGCATTCATTTTTATCCTTTCACAGTTTCTGATTTTAACAACGACAGTACTTTTAAGGTGCGGTAGTAGCTGTTATGTGTTCCAAAATTGTCCAGCCCATGCTAATTGTCTCTTGGTTTTACAGGGTCGGCCAGAAGTAACTTACTCTTGTAATTTGATAATATAAGTAAAACTATGAACGCAAGGAAGTTGAAATTGATTTATTGAAAGAAAAAATTTTTTATAGGTTTACACTATTGTTATTAACAGGAAGAGAAAGAGTATTGTTGGGAGAGTGCTTTCCAAATAACTTAATTTTACGATTTGGTAACATCCCTTGGTCTCCTTGTTCTCCAGATTTGTCCCCATGAGACTTCTTCTTGTGGGGCTCCCGTAAGTCACGAGTTAATGTAGCCAATTTAACAAATTTACAAGAACTTGAAAATGAAATTGTATATGAAATAGCTCAACTCTCGCCTGATACACTGAGGAGCGTTATGGAAGCGACAAAGAAAAGAGCTCTAATTTGTCTAAACAGTCGTGGCACTCATTCGAACGTATTTAAAATTTAGCCTTGATAAACCATAAAAATGTTATTCTTTCAAATTAAACAAGTTTCAACTCCCTAGCGTTCATAGTTTTTCTAGCATTAGCAAATTAAAAGGCTCGGCTACTTCTGGCCCACCCTTTATATGTATAGCGATTGGTGTTATTTTTATATTTATAGCATTTCTTTGAGAGTTATCTTCACGTTGTTCTTGGTGTTATAACGGAAAGGTATTTCTAAGAGATTTCAATTCTGCAGGATAGATTTCACAAATTGTGTATTTTACGTTTCAAGCGTCTGGTTACAGCTGAAGTCTTAAAATTTGTTATGTCCAACAGGAAAGGAAATGAGATTTGTAATTTCTAAGCGGTGACAGGAGGAAACATAAGCGTGGCCAACCTGTTATCTGATGGGGGACTTATTCATAAAGTAATGGAATTTGTTAAAAAAGTGAATGTATTAGGGAATATATGATGTTAAATCTGAGTGGACCCACCCAGTTCAAGAGTGGCGAGGTTGTGTTTTAATGTTTGTATTACGGTTTGCCTATGTCTTAGTCTTGTAGCAGTTGGTATGTTCTGCGGCACAGTTTAGAACCTAAATGGCCGAGCGTACTGCGCTCCTCAACGCAGAGTTGAGGTAAGTGAGCTGGAGCTCTTACCCAGCGCGGGTAAGACGCTCAGCCAAAGTGAGGGTGTGAGCTGGAACCCCAACTTTGGGGTCCTAGCTTCAATCCTTCCACATTCATTGTTCCATTGCATCCATGTACCCTGGTTCTTCAGGTAAAAATTACGAGTTTCAGCTATATTGACCTCAATCTTTGTTCATATGGTGATTGAATCCATATGATGACTGGTAAAAAGAAGCAAATGTTGTGATAAGTGTTAGAATGTCCATGACAGTTCCTTTTCGGGTGGCTCATGCTAAACGGTAGTTATCGACATTTATGTAATACTGTATTACTGTGTAACGAATGGGGGTGAAGTTCTGGAGAATTGTTGTGGCCCGACGAAAGGAGGGCGTACTTAATGTATTATGCCAGTTATTGTTGAAGTCGGACATGAGTTCTGTTTTTTGCTGAAACGTGTATTGTATTGAATTGCATCGTACTTGACTGAGTAAGATGGAATATGCGAACAATAACGTCGTAATTGAAGTAATCTGTATAGATAGCGGAGAAAGATGGAAGACACTCATGACCTCAGTGTATCACCGTACAACAACACAGCAACTTTGGTAGAAATGCCAAAGCGACAACTAAATAGTCTATGACCGAAGTTGTTGGTAAGTGAGATTATTATTATTATTATTCATTTATATATATATATATAAAACCGGAGCTAATGGCAAATTATAGGATGTGTGCCGTATATGTCTGTACACATATATATATATCTGTATCTTTATTAATTAAAGGACGTAGTGTTCACCATAAAATTGCTACAATAATGTATTCATCGAACCCCTCAGGGGGATACAGGTATTGTATCTATGGGAATTAGCGCTCCCAGGGGGACTATGTGAGGGCCTGAGCTAAAGGTTAGGTAGGCTTCCTTTTGTTGTAATAAAATAGGTTTTTGTTTTGTTACGGAATCTTTTTTCGGTTCACTGCTGTCCTGTTTTTCAGCACCTACTACTTTCTTCTTCAACTTTTTTCTTGTTTCATGAACTTCTTTCCTAGCTTACTTTTTCTGTGCACCTTGTGCATAGATTCCGCGTTCCCTCAACTCCATACTAAATGGTGCCTTCCTCTTTCCTCTCTTGGAACATCTTTGTCGTGGTTAAGGGAGGCTAAAACTTTCTTATATAATTATAATAATGTATTCATCGAATAAATATGGATGTAAGGCTACTTTTTCCATGTAATTGCATGTTTTATTGTATTGAGGGATTTTCACTGGGAAAAGTGTAGCTACTCGAATGACTACAGCAATACTGCCAATATTCCTGGAGTTACTCAAAGCTATACTTTTAGTTCAACAATGCTCGTTATTCAAATTTTCAACTATTTAGACGTTGATCATGTACAGAGCAATTCGAAAATTAAATAATCTAAGCTAACACGTTCTTTATAACGCAATATGATGTAGCGGTGGTTATTCAAAAATCGTCTGAACAAATCGGTAGGCAAGAGAAAGACAGCACAGCAGATTATGAAAGAGGTGCAAGAAAAAGATTTGTGCGGAAGATTTGTACTTCATGAGCCGATTCTTATAATTTATAATTTGAATTTATACGATGCCCGTAATATATTTATGTATATAAATAGTCCGAAATGAATGTGCATTGAAGATGATGGACATCGTGAAAAACTAATCCTGCTTCCTATGCATGTCGTTCAACGAGTATTCTAAAAGAATTGAAGACTTTCTAGAAGCGGAAAGCATTGTTTGCCAGACTAATTTCATCCTGTGGTTTATTTACGTTGACGAACTATGAACTCGGTGTTTCTTTCTGAAAATATAAAGTAACATCATGAGGACTTTCATTTGATTTATCCTCTAAACACTCGAAAAAAACATCTGAATTTTAGAATTTCAATGAGTATGCAAGTCCTAAACGGAGCTTTGGATTGATAAATATGAAGGTTTTGCTCAGTATGCACACAAATTTTAATTATTACATGGCTATTGAGCATTGCATACAAGATTATCAAAGTTATTCAGTATCATAGTTTCCAGACTATTTAAATATTTTTCACTACGTATGTGCAGAAACCCGGCAGTTCCTGCCATGGTGCAATCGTACGTACGACAGCCAGTGCATCGCTGCCGCGAGTGTGGTGTGGGTCACGTGGTATGGGTGTGGCAACGTCATCAGGTCAAACGTCTCCTATTGGCTGGCTTGTCTAACGGTTGCGAGCAGCCGTCCCCTTTGAAGTGGACCTACCTGTCTTGTGTATATCGTGCTTCTTGTGGAATGGCAAGGCAGTACGTAATGTGCTGTGCAGTGCGTAGTGTGCTGTGCAGTGCGTAGTGTGCTGTGCAGTGCGTAGTGTGCTGTGCATTGTGTAGTGTGCTGTGCAGTACGTAATGTACTGTGCGCTGCAGGAACTTTGAGGTCAGTTATGTAAATTCAAAATTTTCTTCCCTCTTCAAGTTCATTGGATTGTAAAATTTGCATCGTGAATTTTGTGCAAAAAAGATGCTCCTAAAAAATTCTTTTTAATTTTTCTTATAATTAATCGTCAGTCTCCCCCAATTTAGTGAGCAGGATATAAACAACTAATAATTGAGAGCTAATGTTGCATGGACTCTGCATGTCAGTGAAAGTAATTTGGTGATTCTAAATTTACACTTAGGCACATTACTCTGCTTTAATTTGAATTATAACGTGTGTATCTCGTTAAATAGAATGCATTAATGAGCGAGCAGATTTACGGACGACACAAGCCGAGCGTCCAGCCTCGGACGCTGCACAAGTCCCACGCCGTCACACAGCAATCACGCACAGCAACCAGAGGAGGAACGCCTAAGAAATAATTACAGTCACGCCCGGTAACAGTACAGTCCACATTCTACACGTTAAAACTGAACTTATCAGTCATTTTATACATTTCTCATTCATTCTTACATTCGTGCGTTCGTACATTCATGCGTTCATGGATGCGTCCGTCAGTTCGTTCGTTTTCGTTCAATCATTCATTTAGATTCTTTTCATTCAATTCATTTAAACGTGCGTCCCTCTACGTAGATTAAAAAGCTATTATTGTTGAATTATTTTATTGTTTAGAAATCGAAGAAACTGAAAAAATACCCAAATGTTTTTGGATTCGCGAAGGCATCTTCATCTTCAGCACAAGATATTTTCTACATTTTTTAATTATACTTTTTCCCAGGTCACTCTTTTTTCTCATTAATTTATTCGATCATATCACAGTTTTTTATTCTGTCATGAACTCATTCAAAACTTTGATTGCATTTTGTTTTTATCATTTACTTCAACAATTCACTGATTATTTCTAACTTAGTACAATAGTTAATTAAAATCCTCACTTTTAATTAAAAAACTTACTCGACGCTATTGACTTTGATTTATGCACCCCATCAAATACTTCTTCATCTTTTCAACACGCTACAAATTCATAGCAATAACTTTCATTACGAAATACTTTCGACATCAAATGAGATACACAATCAGGTTCTTGATATAAATTTCATCTATAAATGATCCATTCTAATTATTTAAAATTACCTAGGTTATTTATGTATTTATTTACAAATAATTATTTTTTAATTTGGTTTCTTGAATACATTTAACTTCCTCACTTGATATCATATATCGAAAACCGGTTATGCGTCCAGAGAACTTTTTATTTCAATCAAGTCTGCTACATAGTTCCCGTACATTGGTCAAGATCATCAATTTAATTTAAAAATATTTACTACATTGCTACATCAGTTTTTGAAAACAATTTCTCAGCAAGTAAATTCTATTTTCAAGATATGCACAATTTATAGTTAATTCCATTGAGGGCATTCTCTTAACATTATGAGAACTTGCTAATAATGCCGCGTGTAAAGTCAGGTAACGTATATTTCCACCATCGCAATGTTAACTCCAAATTTTAGTAAACTAAAATTAAGCGAACTAGAGTTGCATTGAATTAAATTAAGCAAACTATCGTTCGTACAGGAAATTAGCGCCAAACTTTCGTTCAAACATGAAATTGAGTTTCAGTCTCCCTGGGAACGCGGATCTCGCCAGCACGACGACCTAGCCGTAGTAGCCGTACCGCCAGCGCCACCTGCTGTGCGGGAAGAAGTGGAAGTGGCCGAAGTGCGGGGCGGGCAGGGCGGCCGGGGCGGGGTCCGGGTCCGGCATGGGGCTCGCTGCGGACAGGAGGACGAGCGCCAGCAGCACGAGGGCCCAAAACTGAGGAACATTAAATTTGATGCTAGATTAAGCCTTCCTTTCCACAACAAAAGCGATTCAAAGAGAAGAATGAGGAGGGCAATGTTTAGTATGAATATAAGAGAACGTGGAATCTATGCGTAGAATCTATCAAGGGGCATAGAAACAGTAAGTTCAGAAAGAAGTTCATGAAACAAGATAAAAGTTGAAGAAGAAAGTAGTAGGTGCTGAAAAACAGGACAATAGTGAACCGAAAAAAAAGATGGTCTTAACATAACAAAAACATTTTATTTCGACTAAAAGAATGCCTATCTAACTCTCAGCTCGGGGCCTCACATTTTCCCCCAAGGAGTGCTAATTCCCACAGATACAATAGTTGTATCCTCCTAAAGAACCAAAACTGAGAGAATATAATGTAGTTTCCTGAAATGAGGCAAGCGCGAGTCCATTTAATACAGTGAATAAATGATGACGTTAATACTAAGGAGTGTGCTAAAAGCACACTTTTTAATGCAGCGAGCATAGTATAATTTAACATGACATGGTAAGGCAAAATACTGCCACTTAATAAAGCGAACAAAGCGATACAGCAAGCAAAGGATGATGCAAATCAGGAGTAGTAAGTTAAATGCATGTTTTTTAACACTGACCGCAACGCGCGCCGCCGGTAGCCACTGAGGGAATTTTCATGCTGCTGACCGACCAGTAGTCACAAACTCAATTTTCCTAAATTCGTAATTAAGGCTAAATAAAAGCATGATCCAGTTAATGTTTGCTCTTTTAAAAATTGATCACTACCATTAACTTTAAAGTTGAGTTGAATATAGAACTTGAGTGCAACCAATTGCGGTCAAAGTAATGCAACGAACAAAGGCTAATTTGAACATGGTATAAAAGCTACGCACGTGTCTGTAAATACAGTAAATAAATAATTTCCTACAGCAGTCTATTTTTTCTAAGGTATTGGCTCATTTTTCAAGACGTGCAAGATCTTCTAATGCTCAGTAATTTTTTGTTATTAATTTGCTTCTAAATGTTGAAGAAAACTCTCAGAAGCTGGGGCAAGGCTCGAGTCGTTCATTTTATGCCATTCATGAGTCCTTCATCTGTCGTTCATATGATGCAATAAAACCCTCATTATGATACAATGAGACCCTCATTATGATGCAATGAAACCCTCATTATGATGCAATGAGACCCTCATTATGATGCAATGAGACCCTCAAAAAGTGCGCTTCATATTTTGCGTCAAAAATCGCGAGCGTGGCACACTTTTCTCTTTTTAGGTCCACGTTAGAGAAGGGGTCCCCAGCCTCCTTCTTGCCCCGCTCTCCTGAAGAAATTTCATTCGAGTCTCGCACCTCCTGAAATAATAATACCAACATGTAGCCAATATCCGGTTATTTACCAGGACTTCTCTCGCACGCGCTGAAATATCGTCTCGCACCTCAGGTCGGAAGGCCCTCGGTTCGAGTCTCAAATGACTTTAATTTACGTAATTTACTTATAGCTTCATTCTGTCAAGCTCTTAAATTAATCTTCACTCTTAACCCATATAGTGATTTTTCCAATAATTAGGTATATAATCCTGTGTGTAAAGAAATTTCGAAAACAAAATATTCTTCGAAAATTTCCCATTTCAACTTTTTGAAAATATACTGCTTTTCTCGACATTTTCCATCTTTTCTCTGTCACTGTGGCTCTAGTGACTCAATGCGTTCCTCCGGTACGTGGAGGTTTGAAACCCTCCTGAGTTTTTGAGTTTTCACCGTAGGAAAAGAAAGAAAATTAGTCATCATTCGTTTTCAAACATAGGGCTTAGAATTGTGAGCCTGCTGAAAAAACGAGTGGTCACTGTCATCACGCCTTGACGTTCGTTATAAGGAATTTGAAAATCAAAGCAAATGATGATATTTTTCAACAATATGGAATAAGATATTCTTTTTCTCGAGATTAAAAACTTGCTGGGCCATCCATTCTTTCTAATTCTCCTGCTATAATATCAACACAGAAGAATAGAAAACATATACCCGAGTTATCGCGAGGAACAATAGCTGCAGAAGCCAGAACTTCATCTTCTTCAAACAAATGCTCTGAAATTCCGAAAAAAGTGCCCAAATCAAACCGCAGTAAGAAAGCAATTTTGTCAAGTCCTAGCGCAAATTGTCCTGTCTCTCCATGACGAGCTTGTAACAGTTCGTCTCCTGTTGCTTCAAGGATTTTCAGAAGCTTATTTCAATCGTTGTTCATTAACATCTGACCGAAGCCACTCAGGAGTACTTCTAGCGCGGCTCTAACTCCAACCCCTCACTTGCGTCAGGGAAGGATTTCTCGAGCATCTAATGTCATAGCATGGCTCAATCTCACGTAATGATCAAATGCATTTATACTGATCGTGATGAAATTCAGATGGGTTGAAGACCTAATGGAGGTGTTGGCATACGTCAAACACGTACTTAACAAGAAATATCCATGTCTTTGGATGTCTGAAAACACAAAAAATTAAGTTAAGCTAATGGCGTGGCATGGGCGGTAATTGTTAATGCTAACAACCAGTGTTTGTTTCAAACTAAATTGTAAATAACCTCTCATAAGATATTTTTGCTAGATTCTCTCACCAAATGCAGAAAAGGGGTTTTGTTCAAAGGATTCTACTCACCAGTTTCATTTCTACGAAGTTCGGGCAGCGAAGATAATCAACAACAGCGACAGATCCCGCACAGGCGGTTTGGTGACAGGCTGGGCACGCGATGGCAGAGCGACAAAAGCTCCTGGGCTTGGCGGTTCAACGACTCCAGGCTTTCCCGGTCTGAGCTCTGCTTTTAAGCGCATAAGCCGAGCAGTCTTTACCCAGCGCCGGCTTCTTCTTGCAAAGGTTTCCGCATTCTTTCTCGTGTGCAAAGGTGGTGTTTTTCTAGTTCTGACATGGTGCAGAATAGAATAAACAAGATTGTTTGTATACCGAGTAGCGAACGTTTAGGTTCCATACTGAGAGGTCAAGCACTTACCCTGATGAGAATGCTGTCCGTTGGAGAACATGAAGTTGATACTTTCTGTGTTATAAAAAATGTATTCCCTGAACAATATCAACTTGCATTTTCCCCTTGCAAAAAATTATAATTTAAGATAAAAACGCAGTTGGCACGCGTTTTCAAGTATGAAGTTGAACATCAAACCAAGCGAACAGAAATTCCCCTCCGTGGTGTGAAATTAATTCCAATTTGGAGTAACGTCAAACAAAAAACTGAAACATTACTAACCGGCAAACAACACGTTGCAAGTATCATAGAAAAGTCATCCGCTATGGAAAAATTTTATGCTACAATTATTGAAAGAAACTTAAAAAAAGTACGTGTCATGTTCTTAATTAGGTGTAATTAACTGCCACAACCCATTATAATATTTGAATGAATATTGATGATTACCTCATAAACGGTTTCTTGAAATAAAGTCAGTTATCATAGCTTCACAGAACATTATATCAAGAAGTTAACTAATTTCGAATCTAAACCAGTCGAAAGAAATTAATGTATTGAAATGGACTTAAGAACACTTGAAACAAAGTGCTGTATGAATAGCCCTGAGCATGCTCAATTACTCGGAAGTTTCCTTGAAATGTTCTAAACATACAAATTGAGATGTGTATAACGAACAGAATATTTAAGAATATTTTTGTTCGCACATATAGCTAAATGAGAATATTAAGGAGCTTTTGATTATAACTTGAAAATGGTGAAAATCACATTATGTATCTACGAGAGTGGTCTTCATTGCGCGGCTCGCGATGACTCAATTCACGGCCCTCGAAATATACATTTATTAACTAATTATTATTTAATTTATATAATATACGCTAACTTGCAGTAGCTCAATCAATGCGTTTAACCGAAGTGGCTCTCTTGTAAAATTTAATGAAGAACACTGATGTAGGATATCGTACAACAGTTTAATTTTGAATTTTGAAGGTAGATGGCGCGCCGGTTTTGAAGAGATAGGACTTAGAGATATAAAGAAATGTATCGTTATGTATCCTAATTAAATTAGATATAAGTAAAATGTTGATAGTTTTGAAAATCAGTGAATGTATTTTAGCGGACACAGCGTATTTCAAGCAGATGTCTACAACACGAGAAGCTCCAGTATTACTGATTGTAGAACGTTCGGCAGTGTAACGTGAGCCACAGATAGAGTTACGAAAAGTCACGATTTCTTGCAGAGTAGAAGCAGTTCCGATATTAATATCGAAGCTGTTCCAAAACTGATATCGAGGCATGTTTCGCAATATTCGAGACAGGATAAATGAGACCGAAGCCGTGAGTATCCAAACGGAGACAATCGCGCGTCAAGGATCGTTCTCGCGCTGACGTCTGACCTGACGCCGTGGTCTACCGTGGCTCACGCCGCTCAGTGTCCCGAACGTTTGCGCGGTTGTTCATCAGTATCAGCTATGCCGGATTGCAGGTATACGAACCACTTGTCATAAGATAACACGTCTCTTATTACTCAACTGTTGCGGCTACAATCTCAAATTAGTCTCGATTCAAACCTCAGACAAGTCTCTGCGTGCACTGCAGGACACTAAGTTTAACGTGAAGTAATCCGTTTTTTGGTGAGCTCGCTCTAAGAACTAAACTATGTCACCCTGTTGTGCATAAAATAGTTATATTATTCCTTTTGCGCTTAATTTTTGGCATACGTTATTTTTAATCTTTATTTTATAATAAATAGTATTATTAAAATTGATGAATGAGTGTTATGCGATGAAAAGTGAGAAAAAAGTTGAATTGAGGCTTCAGGAGTATTCTTCCAAGTAACAAAAGTTTCAATATCATCTGTTATCGCGCATGCTTTCGTAATTAGGCGTTTCTAAATTTTATTAATAAACTATACTTTTATAGGTTTCTCATAATGTCGTCTAAATAAACCATCTCGAACCCAAAAAATCATCTATTATTATTATACAACATTAGAAAAAATACTTTCGTTTACCCTGATAGTAGATTCTTACATGTTTAATTGACTTTCTTCCAACGAGCCATCATTTTTCATTTCAATTCCAAAATGTATTTCAGGGTTGTATAACGAGAGAAAGATCTCGGGTATTTTCTGCTGGTTACTGCTTTGACACGTACTATTGCTTCAGTGACGCTAAAAAACACTAAAAATAAAATAATCTGATCAATAAATATGGAGTGAACAAGATGAGTGAGGTAAAACTTCTTCCCAAAATCCATTTCTGTGGTTCTGTGAGCGCAAAGATGTACAGGCAGGCAGTCAATCTTCAGATTCGTTGGGCAACATCCAAATCAAGGAACAACCACTAGCACGTCTTCCCAAATAAATTAAAACGCTAAATTATGCTACAATGCACTATATTGAATTACTAAACTTATTCTCTACTGTTAGACCAGAGAGGCCTCTTTCCATCTTGGAATAATGGAGTACGGCAACGATTATAAGTATGAGTGTGGGGTATAGAGAAACACAGTAAGTAATCTAGGAACTACATGTACTGTACGTCCGTCGAGCACGGCGGCGAGAACAAGAAGAAGGAGCTCGAGCGCTCTCTACAGGCAGTTAACACATGAACATAGAAAACGGGACGGAAGCAATTTAATGGGCGACTGCGACAACTCATATATAATAATAAATATATATGCTGAAGTTGGATCTCAACACACCCCCTCCAACTGAAGTATTCCATCCCACTATGCATCAATTCACATAGTAATCAATTAGAGCTAACATTTCAACATTCAGATCTTTCATTGAACATTGAACAGCAGAAAGACAACATAAAAAAAAATCATCAGTGTAGATCAACAGATTACACTGAGCACGATACAAAAAAAATATAACGCACAATAATGCATAGTCCGCATTGGCGTTAAGAGTATTGTACTCAAGAAAGTTCTACCTTTTCTTGCAATTGATCTACACAAAGCTAAACTGGAAACATGTCAGACACAGTACCTTAGAATTAAACACACACTTTGAACTTGAGCAACGACTGTCTAGTAACAGGCTTTGTGAACATGTCAGCCATGTTTTCCTCTGAAGGAACAAAGCGCAAAACCGCTTTATTGTCTTGAATAATTGCTCGAATGAAATGAAATCTTATGTCTATATGTTTCGAGCGTTGATGATGAACAGGGTTTTTGGCTAGGTCAATAGCGCCTTTGTTATCTACAAAAATTTCAACAGGTTCATCATATCCATCCATATCACATAGTAGCTGTTTGAGAAAAATTCCCTCCTGCACAGCATAAGTCAGGGCAACATACTCAGCTTCGCAGCTTGAAAGAGCAACAATATTTTGTTTCTTGGACTTCCAAGATATCAGTGAACTGTTGCTAGATGACTTAAACACGTATCCTGATATGCTCTTACGGTCAGAGGATTCACCCCAGTCGGAGTCAGAGAAACCAGTAATTTGCATGGGGTCCTCAGATTTCACAAATTTAAAACCGTATGAAATAGTACCTTTAAGATACTTCAACACAAATTTACACAAATTCAGGTGAGCATTTGTTGGACAAGTTAAATGTTGCGACAGTAAAGTAACAACATAGCAAATATCAGGCCTAGTAAAAGTCATCAAGTAGATCAGGCTGCCAACTATCTCACGGAACAGTTTTGGATCGCACAAATTCCTAGAATCAGAGCTTACATCAAGCTTGTTGGCTCTGGGATCACATGGAATAGACTTAGGCTTACAATCAGACATCCTAAATTTTGACAAAATTTGCTCAACATACTTTGACTGCTTCATCTCAATTGAGTCATGCTTCTCATCAAATTCAATGCCTAAAAAATATGAAATTTGTCCAAGATCTTTCATTTTGAATTTATTTGACAACGAACACTTTACTTCACTCAATACAACAGCGTTAGAAGAGGCCAAAATTGAATCATCAACCCATACAATGATAATCACTTTTCCAGAGTCGCTTTCCCTCACATAGACACAAGTATCACTGAGAGATTGAACAAAATTTTGTTCAACAAGAAAATGATGCAAAAGGTTGTTCCAGTTACGGCCACTTTGCTTTAAGCCATACAAAGATTTTTTGAGTTTGCAGACTAACTTCTCTCCATTTTTGTCAAGTTCAACAAATCCCTCAGGCTGTTCTACAAAAACATCACAGTCAATTTTTGCATGAAGATAAGCAGTGCACACGTCCATCTGGTGCACAATGTACGACTTTTGCACAGCAATATCCATCAGCATTCTAACAGAAGTTAGACGTGCTGTAGGAGAAAAAGTTTCTTTGAAATCGACATCAGCTACTTGGGAATATCCCTTGGCTACATAACGAGCTTTGAAAGTTTCCTGATCATTGGGTCCTGATTTAACACTATAGACCCATCGTCCCCCAATAACAGATCTATCTTTTGGCTTTTCAACAAGTTCAAACGTTTCATTATCGGCTAGTGCAGCCATCTCAGTGCTCATTGCCTGTTTCCACTCAACAGAATCTGGGGATGAAATTGCCTCAGAGTAAGACTTAGGGATACTGCTCACTCTGTAGCAATAATCAACAAAATTATTAGTGATATCCAATTCATCTGGATCAACATAGTCTTTTAAATAAGCTGGGGGCTTCTTTTCTCTCAAAGGAAATCTTCTAGTGGGCTCTGCATCTGAATGAGTTTCATTTTGAATCACTTCTGGAACAGTCCCAGGTTTCAACTCAGCCTCAGCCTTGTCAGCCTTCTCACTTTGTTTCAGCTCAGCAGGGTTATCTACAGCAATGAACTCATCCTCACCCACCACATTTCTAGAAATTTTATCACAGAATGTGACACATCTGACTCTTTTTATTTGACAAGTTTCAGGGAAATAAATCATGTAAGCAGGGCTGCACGGGTCATATCCCAGAAAAGTACCCCGCTCTGACCTAGGGTCAAGCTTTCCTGGGCTCTGAACCATGGCAAAACATTTTGATCCAAAAATGTGCATATTGGAAAGGTCAGGTTTCTTTCCCGTGAACATCTCAAAAGGAGTTTTGCCTGTCCTTTTGTTGAAACACCTATTTCTAATGTAAGCAGCTGTTCTTACAGCATGATTCCACAATTCTTTTGGCAAATTTGCATGCAGCAACAAACACCTAGCCATCTCAAACAATGATCTCCAAGATCTCTCAGCAGCCCCATTCTGATGGGGAGAGTACGGAGCTGAAAATTCATGCTTTATTTTGTTCTCCGTGACAACAGCTTTGAACAAGTTTGAGGAATACTCGGTGCCGTTATCTGTTCTTAAACGTTTAACAGAGCCAAATGGAGCAGAATCAGCCAAGAATTTTTTAAATGCCCCAACGGTGTCACTTTTACTTTTGAGGAAATACACAAAAATAAGGCCTGAAAAGTCATCCACAAAACACATGACATACATGGAATTCTCAAAAGAAGTAGGGGTTATAGGTCCAGCTAGGTCACTATGGACTAGCTCTAAAGGTTTTCTTGACTTTTCATCAGGGTCTCTGCTCCTATATTGACACATTTTACCCTGGACACAGATCTCACAATCGAAATTATGCTTGTTAGTAATTTTCATTCCTTTAGTAATACCTTCTAGGCTCAACACATCTTTTACATTACAATGCCCAAGAATATTGTGCCACTCCTCCAGAGTGTGTTCACCAACAGCATTAATAGAATCAACTGAGCTTACAGAATTTAAATATTACAGCTTGCCACATTTTTTAATATTAAACGCATTCCCATCTGAAGCAAACAACTTTGAGGCGTTTTGACTGAAATTAAATGATGCACCCTGATCAATAGCAGCCTGGACAGAGAAAATATTCTGCTTAAAACTAGGAATACAAAGAACATTTTTTAAAAGAACATTGTGTTTCCTATTTTTGGCGTCAGTCAGGGTAATTCTCGCATCACCTTTACACTCTACAATATTGTTCATCCTAGAACCATCTGCTAATTCAATGAAATGATTCCTAGGGTCAAAACTTTCATCTAAAGATACAAACTTAGATTTATCACAAATGATGTGAGCAGTAGCTCCACAATCCACCAGTAACTTTGCACTGTCTACAACAGAAGCACTTTCTGAGTCTGTTGATACTCTAAAACAAAAAGAGCTTTTCACATCTTTGCTATCAGTAGCCATCGCTTTTGCGGTATCTCTCTTTCTGCAAAAATTAGTATCATGAGATGCACTTTTACAAATTGAACACCACCGATTTTTCTTTGCACTGTGACTTTTACACTCATATTTCTTGTGACCTGACTTACCACATAAGTAACAAGTAATTTTAGAATCTTTCACTTTCATAATTCTTTCTTCACTTTCACTGTAGCCTTGTCGGGTCTTCTTTGTTTCCTCTTCACTCTTGAGAGCCGATTTGAATTTCATGAAGTCCATTTCTTTACTGTCAATTTGCGTGATGACGGTAGAAAACGCGTTGTAAACAGCTGGCAATCCCCTGATAATCATGGCGATTATCAGTCCATCGCTGATACTCTCGCCGGCTTTCTTCAGGTAGGATGCAGTTGTCTCTGCCCGCAGCAAGTAGTCGGTTACCGTCTCGCCATTTTTCATCTTCAGCGCAGCCAACTCGCAATACAGTGAAATAATTCTCGGTTTACTGCTGCCGAGGTAATGATCACGCAGAATCTTCATGGATTTTCTTCCATCTCCATAGGCGTCTCTGATAATCAACGAGAGACTTTTATCATCGAGCCTTTGCACAAGCTCGGAGAAAACTTTCTTATTCTTCTCAACATCCAGACTTGATTCTTCGCCCTCGAGGACGGCACCCAACGATTTCAAGTCTAGGTAGGCCCGAAATTTCACTTCCCACAACTCATACCTTTCGTCATTGCCATCAAAAGTTAGGTTACTGGGCCCATAACCTGTTAGACCAGAGAGGCCTCTTTCCATCTTGGAATAATGGAGTACGGCAACGATTATAAGTATGAGTGTGGGGTATAGAGAAACACAGTAAGTAATCTAGGAACTACATGTACTGTACGTCCGTCGAGCACGAAGGCGAGAACAAGAAGAAGGAGCTCGAGCGCTCTCTACAGGCAGTTAACACATGAACATAGAAAACGGGACGGAAGCAATTTAATGGGCGACTGCGACAACTCATATATAATAATAAATATATATGCTGAAGTTGGATCTCAACATCTACACAAGTGAACTTCGAATTAAACTCCCCTGGAATGTTTAAAAATTTTCAATAAGTTGACATCGCTCATCCCGAACAGGGAAGATTCTCGAGATCAGAATCTCCAGATGACAACTTAGTAAATCGCCGTTGCAGCGATTTTTTTATGTATCATTTTTTCTCTGGGAAAAACGAATGTTCAACTTATTACAGTTTGGGCAGCTTTAATTTTTTTCGCATACACGATGGATTCGAAATGCGCCATGACGACATCCATTATTTGATGATTAAATCAATGTTGAAGTTTTATTGTCTCATTACTTTTCAGTCCTTAAAAAGTGATTGAAACCTTCGGTAAAAAATTCGATAACAAAATGAAAATGAGAAACAGTTTGAATGATACAAATTAATAAAAAAAAAACAAGTATTTTATTTCCACTATAATGCTAATCACTCATGGCGTATTTTTTTACCTTTGAATACATTCGTTTGAAAAGGAAAGTAATTGTAACCATTTTCATCTTGTTAAATGGAAAAAATTTCTCTAGTAATATTATTATCTACTTTTTCTAAGGGATTAAAAATCGCAAGTCAAAATAATAAAAGGAAATTGCATTCATTTTTGTTATTTTGGTCGTTCTACAAATGACGTCGTTGGTTGATAGGTAACAGCTGGTAGTTAGTGTGTCGTTAAATTTTGAAAGCACTGTTAGCGGCAGAACATTTCCTGAACTGATTCGTTGGGGTAATTATCCAGTTATACAACGTAAAAGGACCACAGATTTTCTATTAATACCATGCTTGGCTTAGGTCATAAATAACTAAGACTAGTTTTCCTCATAAGTTTGGAAATAAACGTTTTTTTCTTTATTTTCATCTCCCCTTTTCTTACTCTCTCTTTTCTCTTTATTTTTCTTTCGAAACGCGGCGGTGCTGCCCAGTGATTTCTCCCCTTCAGGAAAAGGGAGAACTCAGCACAATTCCCCACTCTACTCAGGTGTCGGAAATCACTACCGGCTTGCCCGGGGGTAACTGTCATTGCGTCCTCTTGTTAGTTATAAGGCATTTCAAAAATCAATGTACAACAGTATATGTATCTGGATTGACTGAGTGGACTAAAGCATCCTTTCTCTCTTTTTTCTATTTTTTCATTCTTTCATTTTCTATTTTTGTTTTTTTCTTTCTTTCTCGCAAAGTTTTTCTATTTTTTCTCTCCTTTTTTCTATTTTATTTGTTTCTTTCTCGCTTTTTCCTCTCTGTCTTTCGTTCTCTCCTTTTTCATTTCACTTTTCTTTCTTTTTATTTCTTATTTTTTCTTCCTTCTGTATCTCTCTTTTTTCTTTCATATCTTTCTTTTTTGTTCTCGTTATTATCTCTCACATTTCTTCTCTCCCTCTTTCACTTTTCTTCGATGAAGTAGACGTGAATCCGACATGCCATAATTCAACTAGCGCGCGGAAACCTGCAGGCGCGCAGAACGTTCTTGACGTAGATAAGAGGTCGGTAACTTTTCTTTATGAAATGCTTGTTGAGCGTTGAGCTGGGAATTTATTGCAAGACCTCCATTTTTCAAACCGTTTTCTTTTAGGGAAGTGAAAGGAATCTTCAAAATACTCATCTAAAATCCTTAATGTAATGAAAAATCGATGCGTTAAAATTGACGTAGCAGCTCTCTGTAGTATGCCTCATTTAAATCATTACTTGAGCATTTCTGTAGAGGACAAAATATTTTTATCGATGTGTAAGATCTACTTTAATTACAAACTTTCTCATACGCCTATGTAAATTTTTTTACTGGTACAGTATACTTCATTAACAAATATCGCTAACTGGCCCTATATTATTCGCTGTAGTAGAGCTAGATCAAGTTGTTTGTGATTGACAGTGAAGGTGAAAGTTTTGATT
The DNA here is from genome assembly GCA_030386875.1 of Morinoia aosen. Taxonomy (NCBI): domain Eukaryota; kingdom Metazoa; phylum Arthropoda; class Malacostraca; order Amphipoda; family Talitridae; genus Morinoia; species Morinoia aosen. The sequence continues at coordinate 9,360,270 of CM059568.1, read as the reverse complement.
TTAAAAAGTATGTAGAAAAAATGGGGCACTGTAGAACTTGACTGCCTTGAAACCGCAAATAATTAACTAGCTAATTATTTTTACATCACCGGTACACACTTTCATGAATACGTATTGAAAATTAGAAAATACAAGTATTTTTGTCTTAATTGATAGCGGGTAATCAAATTCGTTGCATCATTAAATTTTCTCTCTAAATTCATGTCCCGTTAATTACTGGTTGCTTCGACGTACGATGTTATGATCCGCATAAGTTGTTAAACTGTTGTTTACATGAACATCAATACCATTTGTGTAGCTGATTCGTTCTTAAATGCAGCTCTTTAACAACTTCTTCGTAAACGTAAGGAAAACTATAGCTGATGGTATTCCAAGTGAACCTACTGATCACCTGGAATTTATGGATCATGTTCGAGAACCCAACTCCTTTTTCTTTGCGCCTACAAACTCCTCCGATGTAATTACGTGCATAAACAACATGAAAAAAATCGAGTGGGTTACAAACGTTTCCGACAAAAGTACTTAAGGTTATTGCTGACATTGTAGCCCCGCTGATATCAAATATTATTAACCAGTCTCTCTTACTAGGCACTTTCCCGAACTCCCTCAAAGTTGCTTAAGTAACTCCTATCTTTTAAAGTGGTGAAAAAAACTGTTAAAACAATTATCGACCTATCTCCGTACTACCGATTATTAGCAAAATATTCGAAAAGATTGTGTATAAAAAAGTGTACTCTTATTTTGAACAAAAATCATTTCTTTACGATAAACAATACGGCTTTCGCTCTAAAAAATCAACAACACAGGCTATATTAAATCATTTACAATTCCTCTATTCTAATATAGATGAGGGAAAGCCTGTCTTCTCTGTATTTCTTGACATTCGAAAAGTATTCAGTTGTGTGGACCATAAAATACTACTCTCGAAACTACAAACTACACTGTTATGGCATTAGAGGGATTGCGCATGATTGGTTCAGATCATACCTAACAAATCGGAAGCAATACGTTGTCATTGACGACGCAAAATCAGACCCACAGACAATTAGCCATGGAGTTCCACAAGGATCTGTTCTTGGGCCTCTCCTGTTTCTGATTTTTATCAATGATATTGTAAAATCTACATCATTCTTCAAATTCATACTTTTTGCCGATGACAGTACGCTTTTTGCGGTCCTTCCGAATCAAAATCCTGCTATTGTTGTGGAGAGTAAAAATAATGAACTTCATAAGGTTTCATCGTGGCTCAAAGCTAATAAAATAAGCCTTAATATTGATAAAACAAATTATATTACATTCTCATACAAGAAAGATGTATCTCTCCCATGCATTACAATTGGCGAAGGTGAAATCAAAGAAACCAACTCATGTAAGTTTCTGGGCATCATAATAGATAAACATCTGACCTTCAAAGAGCACATCACTCATATTAGTTCTAAATTATCAAAATCCATCGGAATCCTAAATAAAGTTGAAAATTTTCTGCCTGAAACAGCTACCAATGCTCTACCGAACGCTAATTTCTCCATACTTGCAATACGGAATAGAAGCGTGGCACGGAACTGATGAAAATAAAACCAACAAAATTTTTACTCTGCAGAAAAGAGCTGTCAGAGCGGTAAAAAAACCTAGAATATAATCTAAAGTTCACCCAAAGTGGGGAACTTGATTTGATTATGTGAATTTGAAGCTTGAAGAGCAAGCAATTTAAATGTTGAGAATTTGATTGATTGGTATTCTTTGACACGGCAGGGTCACCAGCGCGAGGGGACGCGCATTGAATTTAAGGTAATTTGCAAGACTCAGAAGGAGTTAAGGAAGGATGTTCGGACGCAATACTTCAAGCGTCTAAAATCAACAATAAAAACCGCGGTACAGCCATCATTGGGGAGAATGAGGAAACAAATAGCTCGCCTTTAGGGGGGTTTATTAGTTGAGGTTGAGCCGAAGTGCGAGGCTTGAGGCTTGGTTCGTGAGACGTTCTTGGCAATCTTGGGGAGAGTCCCAGGTGGTTGAAGAACTTCAGACGATGCGTTCAGCTCAGGCTTGTGGAAGCGTGTGCTGGAGTGTGAAGTTGAGGATGATGTAAGGTGGGTGGTTCCAACATTAAGTGGGTCGGCGATTGAGTGATGAGTATGGGAATAGCTACCGATTAGGAAAACTCGGTAGGAAAAGAAGACTCTCGACCCAATGGTCTCAACTGGGGTTTTAGTGGCTTAGCTGCAGGGATGCAGGCCTTCCAGTTTAGTGAAGTTTGAAGAGGAGGAGCAACTTGTAGGGGACACTTGGAGAATCAACTCGGAGGAGGTAAGCTCCTTCAATTAAGAGGTTTGGTTTCATACGTGTTTGTGAGTGCATGAATGTGTGGTCCAGTCAATCCTGTGAGGGCGCAAGTGACTTGAATTACTTTGTACAATAACGAGCCTATTCATACACATGTGCAAGACTGGTGCTAACTGCTGCATTAACAGGAAGAACAATGGCAGAAGTCTAGTGACAAGATTGGTCCGCAGCTCTAGCGCCCGAGCTGCAGCCTGAATCATCTTAACACCAGAATCGGTGTTCCAGACCACTGGTCACAAGCTCTACTGATATCACAAGCAGCAACACAACTGAGTATATAATCGTTATGTAATTTGCTAATGGAATTTAATTATACTGGTTTGGCTTCCAGGTATTCCGAAAATAGCCAGCCAACTGCTGTCAGTTGGCGGTTGTAACTTGAGTCAAAAGCAAACTACACTTACAACTCAGCATGAGACTGAAGATTTAAATTTCCCGTACAGGGAACTAATTTCTAAAGGCAAAACATGACTGAGTATGAACTAACAACTAGAAGTAAAATAATGTACACAAAGTAACATGAGAAAAAGTGAGGACTCTTGTTCTCTATAATTCAGATGAGCCAGAACTGCTTCTAGGCGCAGAAAAATTACATATAAAAAGGAGTAGTATATGAAAAGACACAGCAGTAAAACAAACTAAAGCTGGAAAACAAAGTTACAGTGACTTAGCAAAGGCTAACAATGCTCAATTAAATTCAGGGAAACAATATTTAGCTTACACATTAATGATCCCTGTGGACAGTAAAGTGTCTTAAAACACTCTGCTCAGCACTGATAAAATATCTAAGGAGCTAATGCAACATTGTAATAATATTGAGAGCCAACAAGGATTCATCGGAGAAGCAAATACAAAAAAAGAAAACAATGACAAAGATGGGGCAGTGAGCTTGAAGCTTGTGCCTAACTAACACTGGCACAGAGAAAACATAGTGCATGTTCCTAAAGTCAGTTACATGGGTAAACTCTAATTTAACAGACACGTCAATAAAAATATAATGAAACACTTAACATTAACACTTGATACTTACAAATGCCCGCTCTGGGGCCCAAGCGCTACTCAGGAAGATCTATACGAGGATGACGACTCTGCCTGGGAAGCCGGCCTTATATGCGCTTTGAGCGGACGAGCGTTTCCGGAATTTTCCGGAAACGGATGAACTTGCGATATGGTTCTACGTGAAAAACGCCGTTCTTTCTTGTCGAAGTATTTCTTTGGTCAAATTTTAAGTTTCGTTCCGAGCGGTGTGCACGTGTTTCTGGTCCTCTGACGAATATTGTGGTGAATTAAAGTGAAGTTGCTAAAAAATGATATAGTTTGTATATTTACGTGAGTACAGTGTGTGACTTTGTATGGAGTGCTTGTGAGAGTAGTTTTTTTGTTGCGTGAGAGTTGAGACTGAGCATTGGACTTTGGTGTGGTGACTTGCAATTTTTGACTGAGGTGTTTTGACTGGTAGTTGAGCTTTCTTTGCATATAAAGAGTATGGTGTGTGACATTGTAGAGAGTGACTGTGAGTAGTAGGAAACGTTTTTGTTTCTTTTTGTTTGATAACTTGATTTTCAGTAGATTTGGTGAGTGAAGACTTCTTCTGCCTGTGAAATTTGTACTGAGATAGAAGTCTGTGTTTGAGGATGGCAAGAAATAGGACTGGTCGTAGGAAGGGAGGTGCAAGTGGAATGGATGAGGAGATTGAGTGCATGACTTGCAAAGAGTGGGTAGATATAGATGCATGCAAAGGTTTGAGAGAGATGAGTCGGAGGAAGTTGAATGATCTTGTGTTTACGTGCTGGAAATGTTTGAATGACAAGAGAAAGAAGTTGGAAGAGGAGGTTGAGAGATTGACAATTCTGATGGTTGCTTTAGAGGCTCATTTGAAGGATGAAAGGAAGTTGAATGAAGGAAAGAATGAGAATGGTGCAAATGCAGTGAATGAAGAGGTAAATGGTGGTGGTGCAAGGAGTGCAAATGAAGTGGATAATAGTGCAAGGAGTGCAAATGAAGTGGATGATGGTGCAAGGAGTGTGAATGTAATAAATGAAGTGAATGGTGGTGCAAATTTGCCAGATGAGAGTAGAAGGATGAATGAGCATGATGAAAGATGTACGAATGGGAAGAGAGTGAAGGAGCAACCTGTTGATATGCCACATGAGGTGCAGGCGCCTGTAGTGGAAGTGAATGAAAGGAAGATGGATGGAAAGAGTGATGTGAGTGGAAGAGTTGAATGAAAGAGTAGTATGAAAGGGAGAGTGAGACCTACAATTAGAATATGTGGTGACAGCATGGTGAAGAATGTGGATAGGTTTGTGAGTATGACTGACCGTAGTGGATGTACGAGCATGAGAGGAAAGGGAGTGAATGAGATTTTTAGGCATGCTGAGGAAGTGATAGATGGAATGGATGAAGGGATGGTTGTACTGCAAGGAGGTGGCAATGGATTGCTTGAATGTGGGAGAGAGCATACGTTGAATGCAATTATGAATGTTGTTGAAAGGGCGCGAAAGAAGAATGTAAGAGTGGCTGTGACCAGTCTGCTGAGAAGGCCTGCATGTGGTGAGGAGTATGAAAGGGTGCGAAAGGAGGTGAATAGGGAAGTGCATAAAAGGATTATGAGTATGAAAGCTGAGAGTATGAGAAAGCGTGAAATGGGTTCCAGCTTCCTTGATATGGATAACCTGATCCAGAGTGGGTGTTTTCGTGGAGATGGAGTCCACCTTACTCAAGAAGGTGAGATGAAACTCTCCAGGAGATACATCCAGTGGACTGGGTGTACTCATATTGTAATGGAAGGTGGAACTGGATGAATGGAAAGCTGTCAGAGCAAAAATGAATAATGTTGTGAATTGTCCAATAGTGTTGTAAGGTTTGGATGTATAAATGTGTGTGGATGGAATGCAGGAAAGTTAAATAACCTTGTAGCAGAATTTGAGAATGGAGATTTGGATTGTGTTGGTGTAGTAGAAACCCAAATGCGTGATAGATTCAGTTTAACACGTTGACTGCGACACGACCCACCGGTGGGTCGTGCTTAGGTTTTTCCTGCTGCGAAACGACCCATCGATGGGTCGTTTTGAAAAATTCTAACAACCTTTCTAAATTAGTGGTATTTAACAGGCCCAGTTAATGTTTGATATTTACAAATTTGCTCATCACTTTTGACTTTAAATTCAAGTTGAATATTGAACTTCGGTTTAACCTATCGCAACTAACGTGTTAAAATGTAAGGAGAGTAAGTACTACATGATTGGAAAAGGGCGTGTAAGTTGGCAAAAAAGAGGTGGTGGTGTTGGTCTCATTGTAAAAAATGCTCTAAATTGGAAATTAGAAGAAATTCCTGTTGGAAATGAACCTGAGAGTGAAGATCTGTTAGTAATAAAGTGTGAAAGAATGCATGCCAGAGAATGTGTTATTGTGGTTGTATGCTATATGACAACTGATGGTATTTTAGCTCATCAAGAGAATGTAAAAAAGTATGAAATATTAACAAGAATTGTGCAAGAGCATTGCAGGTGCCCTCTGATTGTGATGGGTGATATGAATGGCCATGTTGGTATACTTGGTGAGCCTGTGAATGCAAATGGACAAAAATTGATTGATTTCTGTGATGAGAATGAACTTGAGAACCTGAATGTAACAATAGGAAATGGCTTGCATACATGGCAAAGCAGGGAATGTAAAACTGCAATTGATTATATGATAGTGAATAGTAGAGCAAGAATATATGTCAGTGAAATGTTTGTAGATGAAGATGATTTTGATATTGATAGTGACCATAAAATGCTTGTACTAGAATATAATTGGGGTGGAAAGGAGTCAATGCAGAAGGCCAGCAGAGTAAGAGAAAATTGGCATATTAAAATGGCAAACTGGGAAGAATTTAGAAATGAATTGAGTAGATGTAACTGAAACAGGTGTGGAAATGTAAATGACCTAAATAAGGAAATTGCAAGAACCTTGTATGATGTGGCAGAGCAAAAGATTGGTAGAATGAAATGCAGGAAAAGTACAGGGAATGCTAGGTGGTTTACGAGTGAGATAAAGGAAGAACGAATGAGAAGGAAGACTTTAAATAAAAAACAACGCTGTATGAGGAAAATGTATGAAAGACGCAGAATTACTGAGGATGAATGGCAGAGTGTATGGAATGAGTACAAGGACCAGCAGAAGAAAGTAAAGAGAATGATCAATGAGGTTAGGGTTAAAGAAGAGGGACACCAAGTTGAAAATCTAAGAAAGAAAGGTCCAGATGGAATAAAAGATTGGTATAGGTTTATACAAGGTAATGATAGAGGTAGTGAAGTTCAAGTTGATGAATTAGTAGTCAATGGGTGCAGTGTGCAAGATAGGATGCAAATGGTGAAAGCAGTTGAAGAATACTGGGAGGACATTGGTGGAATGAATGAGCAGGTTACAGATGATGAACCGATAAATTTTCTGATAGATGAACATGAACTGCAAATGGAAGACGAAATCACTTGTGAAGGGATTGTAAGTTTTTTAAAGAAAGTGAAAAATGAAAAGGCATGTGGCCCTGATAAGATACCATATGAGTTCTATAAATGTTGAGGAGAGAGTGTAGCCAGTATGTTGAAATGTTTATTTGATGAGATATGGAAGAGTGAAAGAGTACCGGATGACTGGAACAAGTGTAATGTAGTTCTGTTGCATAAGGGTGGACATAAGAGTATGAAAGAACTTAAAAATTACAGACCAATTGCACTGGGTGACACCGTATGTAAGATCTTTTGTGGTATTTTGAATGAGAGAATGAAAAACTTAGTTGAGGAATTAGGAGTCCTGGGAGAAGAACAGAATGGTTTTAGGCAAGATAGACGTGGGGAGGATAATCTGTTTGTAGTGAGTGAAATAATTGAGCAAATGAAGAAGGATAACAAGAAGGTATATTTAGCATTCCTGGATATTGCAAAGGCGTATGACAGAGGGGATCGGGTTAGGCTGTTTGAAATTTTGAGAAAAATTGGTTTTAGCAGAAAAATAGTGAACATTGTACAGAGTCTGTATGAGAACACAAGTGCTATCTACAGGTTAGGAAATTTGGAAACGGCAAGTGAGGAGTGTTAGAGGAGTGAGACAGGGCTGTACTCTGTCCCCCCTGTTGTTTGGATTGTACACAGAAGAATTAGCAGTTCGACTGAGAGGGAGTGGTTTAGGACTGAAAGTTGGTAATGAGAGACTGAGCTGTTTGTTGTATGCTGATGATGTGGTTGTGGTTAGTGAATGTGGTCATGAACTACAAAGGATGCTTGACATTGTGAATGGATATAGTACAGATTTCAAGATGAACTTTGGTGCCGATAAAAGTAAGGTCATGGTTATAAATGGTGATGAGACTGATGGAGACAGACTGTGGAATATTGGAGAAATCAGAATAGGTAGAACAAAAGAATACAAATATCTAGGTTGTATGATAATTATAAGTGAAGATGGATGTACTAGAACTAAAGGTGAGAAAGTGGCTAAAGCAATGCAGTGGAGTGGACGGTTAGGTAGTGTGGCCAGATACAGAGCAAACAAGTACGAATGTGTGAGAGGAATGTGGAAGTATGTTGCTGTACCTAGTGTCATGTATGGTATGAGTGCTCTTGCTTGGAATGGAAGTGATCTTGAAAAGCTGGATGTGATACAAATAAGGTAGGACATGTAGCATTGGGTGCTCCAAAATGGACAGCTATAGAAGCCATTAGAGGTGACATAGGGTGGAGCCTATTTTCAGAAAGAATGATGAAAGCTGTGCTGAATTATAAGGTGAGAATTGAAAGAATGCAGAATAGCAGGTGGGTAAAGCTAATTTTTGAATGGAATCTGAGTGTAAGCTATTGGGAGAAAGTGTGTTGGGGGCATGCAAGGAAGCTTAGTATGCAAAAAATTATTCATGTTAGAATTGGGAGACCTGTGGATGACTGGAGTTTAATAAATCCTGGAGGTGTAGGGCCTGAGTGGGACTGCAAGAGGTGGAAGAAAGAGATTGAGAGGCATAGAAAAGAGTATGGATTGAATAAGTGGAGGCTTAGCATGATGCGGAAGCCTACACTTGACTGGTATATGAAAAAAGAAGCACCTAAGTTTGAGATGTTCTATGATGGTAGTTTTGGAAGTCAACTCTTGTTTGCTGTGAGATGTAAGTCATTGAGTGTGAACAGACGTACATGGAGGTGGAATGAAAATAATAACAGATTATGTCGGCAGTGTATTAGTGGAGTGGAGGAAACAATTGAGCATTTTGTGCTGGAATGTAGTAAGTATGAGCAGGAGAGAGAAAGTTTCATGAATGTGGTGCTTGAGCAGTATGGAGAGAATGAGTGGTAGGGTAATGTTCGAATGGCCGGTTGGTTCGAATCATCGGTCATTCTTAGTTAATTTTAAATTTTGGATTGCTACCGATCGTCAAAATTGAAAATTAACTAAGAATGACCGACGATTCGAACTGACCGGCCATTCAAAAATTACCCTATGCCAGATGTGCTGAAGATGATTGCGGTATAAGCTGTCTTGCTGGATTGGATCAGGAGTGTAATTTGAGTATCATTGAAGCTATGAAAATGTTTCTTGTGCATGCCTGGAGTAAGAGACAGTGACTGGAATGAGCCAGTCAGGTAGAATGGTCAGTAATGACCCAATATGCCTGGGGATGGTGTTTTGACACACTGGCTATCCCAGTGACGCCATCCAATGGCAGCTTGTTACAAGGATTGGTAGATCCTGAGTAGTTTAGTGGACAAGTCTGGTACCAGGCGCTGAACTCTTTGTGTGAAAATTGTGGAGGGAATTGTAGGCCGTTACAAAGGCCCCGACACTGTCAGCCCTCAATTTCAAGTTCAAGAGTCTCACTTCCTATCAGAATACTAGTTGTGTATGATCACCATGTCAAATATTGCCTCCTAAATGTAACTAATGATAATGTAATAATGTAACTTGCTTTGGGTAACATAACCGATCTTCAGTCTGCTCTTGAATCGTTTTATCGAACGTACTGGTAAATATAGCCGATTTGACCTATATTATAAAATACAGCATAAAATATCGAGTTAATTATCTCAATGATCAGTCTAATGCAAAACTAGGTTTAGTGAACTAGGTTAAACATTATTGTATACCTTAGAATAACGTGATGATAGCATGCCCTAGAAGTCGCTGAACTTGTTCGGGCCCACAGGTAGCTATACTCAAATTTGACCATTGTACTAGACTTAAGGAGACCGTCTGGGTAAAAAAAACTCCGTTATTTATGGATGGATTTATCTGAAATTTTCACAGTAGGTGTGAAATGATGCATAGATCATTTGTTATTTCGACAAAATTTTTGTAGCTGCACTTTTTTTTTTTTTTTTTTTTGAAAAATATGATAAAATAGGGGGGTTTGTAAAATCTATCTCCTCCTACAATTTTGAAGTTACAGAACCAGTATTTCGTTTTTAGATTGCTTATATGTCTATATAACCGTAAGCAATAGGGAATTTCGATAACTTATTTTTGTGGATTTTGGGAATTGAAAAAAAAAAAAATGAAATATTTTTCATTTTTTTTTTCATGTAGTGTAACTTTCAAGACAATAAATGTATCAAAAAATGCTATTGCTTATGGATACACCTTGCTAAGCCCTATCGAATGGTATATAAACCATTCTCGTAGCTCTAAAATTGTGGAAGGAGATAGATTTTGAAAACCAATATCAAGTTTCCAGAAAAACGTGTTTTTTCACAAAAAAAAATTGTTTTTCTTTTTATCTTTTGAACTACATGGTTTTCTACAATGAACTCTTGAGCGTTTGTAGCTCTTTTCAAGCCCTTTTGATTGATATAATTTATATTGCTGTAGCTGTGTAACTCTGGGAAAAAATTACCAACAAAAGAGAATAGGTGTAATTCCTGACAAAAAAATTTTTTTTAATTTTTCATTTTTTTCGACCAAAATACTTTTTTTTGTCAAGTCAACTCCTTTGTTTTATAGCTCTTTTCAAGCCCTTTAGATTGGTGTGCTCGCCACTGCTGTAGCAATGATACTGCAGCTGTCATCGAGCTGTGAAGGAAAGCTGCGGTATCATAGATACGGCACAACAGCTAAATTCTGAAATTGTCAAAAATCATAAAAAAATATCTACTCAGCATTAGAATGTTTCATTTGAATAATGGAAGCACTTTGAGTAGCCCATTAACGAACTATAATGCCATTCCCGCAGAGAAACACGCTCAATTTACCCCAATAATGATGGGGGGGAGGGTTCAAGGTCACTCCACCCCCATCGCTTTCCCCCCCTCTGGTGGGCGCACTTTTCGGAGTAGACGTAAACGGAAAGTACCAATGGAAGCGCAAGAAAATCCTCTATAAGATGCATATAAAAACAGAAAATCAACACATATCCTGATTTCTACCCAGACGGTCTCCTTAAGAAACATTATACCTCTGTATCACCTGTGGTAAATAAATTGTTTAAATATGTGACCTGCAAGTTTTATATGTCTATGCCAGCTGTTTATTAGACTTTTAGGGTTTAACTGCTGAGTGTCATGTTTTTTTACTAGCTTCATGGGTCTTGAGTATCCGAAATGGTTTTTGTCACTGGGTGCATTCCGTGCGGAATTAGAAGGGAGCTCAATTGCTTGACTCCTAGGTGTGATTTTTGGTATATGGTGGGATTATATAAATCTAATTAGGATGATGGTTGTGTGGGGTTTGAAAAATGTGTGCAAAATTAGAACAAACACTAAGTTTTAACAAATACTCTGATTGCCTTCCAAGGTCACTAATAAGCTCAAGTGTAGGAACGTAGTGGTGGGTGGTATCTGCATAGGGGTTCAAAGTATTCTAGACTTCAAAATGATTTATGATATAATTGAATCACAAATATTTTAACATATTTGAACTGTCAAGCAGAAGAACTGCTCAAGCTGGAGGGCTACATACTGCTAACAATTGCAACCTATCATGGTGCCCTATATCGTATGGGATCTGAATAAAATTTGAAGATGTGACGGCTGCAGCCACTGGTGCCTTCAAGACCAGACTGGACCAGTGTGCCTGGTCCATGACTGACTGAAGGAGATACTGATATATCCCACAAGCGAGTATTGACTCTAGAAAAGTCTGTAGTACATGTTTAAGGAGCAAATGGGGTAGTATTTCAGAGAAGGTGTTTTGGTTTAACACACTTGTAAGATAAAGAGATGGGAGCCCTATAAGACGAAGTCTTAGCCTCCCATGCTTTTGAACTAGGTAAGTAACTTTGGGATAGAAAAGTCAATATGAATTCTATTATTACAGGAAACTGAGTAGGCTGTAAGCATTCCAAAAGTTAGATTTCTAGTTGAATGATTCACCTGTAAACAAATTTATTCTACAATTTTGAATAATTTACATCATGTAATAGAATTGAGCTGTATTTTGCTATTGATAGTTTTTTACTTGAGCTACATTATGAAAACATGCTGTAGTCAATATGGTTGAAGCCAGTTCCAAAGTTTGTGGCCATTAAAGAAATGAAAAAATTGTATTTTGATTACAAAAAATAAAGCTATAAATTATATTCAAATACTATTTAGAGCTTCACCTCGCTTCTTATGCAGAAAGTATATCTTCACTAGGTTCAAAATAATTGGTAAATGTTGAGGATTATTTGGGAATCGATTATCCACTTTTCGAATGCTAAACATGGTAAATTAGATCAAAATAAAAAAATTTTCTTCTATGCACTTTCCGTTGTAGATGATTATTTTACGAATTATAGCGGTAGGTTTAGTTTCGTCTTTGATGACGAATGCGCAAAAATAAACAGCAACTCATTGATTTTTGAATTTTTGTTGCTGGAATCATGGTAATAACATCGAAATAAACTACTTTTCTTCCATACACTTTTTTCGTCAAATGAATATTTTACGAGTTAGCACGGTAGGTTTAGTTTCGTCTTTGATAACAAGAAAACCGGAAGCGAGATGCCATTGCAGTGTTGCCATTTGCTGGGCCAAATGAATTACTTCCTGCTTCAAACACTTGAGTTGTGGTAACTAATTCACCGCTATAACTCATAAGATACTTATTTACGACAGCAAGTGCATAGAAGAAACTTGCTTATTTTGATCTAATGAACTATGTTAAGGCACTTTAAAATCAAATATCGATTCCTGAATAATCCTCAACATTAACCTAATAATTTATCAATAATTGTAAGCTGATGTGGAAAATTTGGCTCTGTTGACATGTATGTACCAACTGTTATGTCATCTATTTACCGATAAATGATTGAATGATTTAAGGCTTCAAGTAATTCTTGCTCTGTAGAAACAGGGAATTTTTTTTTTGGAAGGTCTTGTGGCATCAGTTAGCTGTATGACATAAAACTAAACACAGTGCTGCCAGCTGTCTGTAGTTTGAGAATCATTTGTCAAACTTAATAAACTGAAAAAAAGTTCAAAATGCTATGAAGAAACAAGGCAAAATTAATCAACTGAAGAAGAGCTTGAATTTTGACACATATTTGTGGAAACATTCAGGATACATTGTTGTACTTGTAGGAATATATATATATGCTGATGTGACTGGAATACACATTGTACATTAAATCCCCATGTGTAGGTTTGGTATGATTGCCTGTATTTAATTAGAGTATTGTTACAGTCTGGTTGTGGTTGGTTCTCCCACGTAGATGTTTAACTCTAGTTTGCCTATTGATGCACAAACATCAACTCCTCTTGATTACAGGCATTTAACCAAAATTTAATTTACTGTGATGTCAGGCCATGTCAGTTCTTGAGCCTTCTCATCTTGTTTACTGATGAAATAATTACCGTTCTTAACTATCTATTAAGATTATAATTTTTTTGGAGTAAAGGATGATTTTGATTTTGTCAAATTTTGTAAACCTAAAATTTTCCCACTTGACATTGTGATGCACTTTGCTCTCATATTCAATATAGAGTACTAGAGGAGATTAACAATTTTCTGAATAGGATAATTGTTATGTGAAAATTGTGTAGTTGGTTACGGTTAATAATGTAGAAAGAAGAGACGGGTGGTATATCTTTATGCTCAAGTCCTTTAAATTATAAGGTTATGTCATTTAATCCTCTAAATCATGTGTTATATTATTGGCAAACATGTAATTTTATGGGCACAGTAAAAAACATAGTTTCATTTTATGCAAAACAAAGATCAAGCTTGTAAGTCATCGAAAACTTTTGATCGAGCATTTAAGGTATAGAATTTTATTTGGAATAAAAATTATTCTACAATTACCAACATATTTTTTATTTTATAGTAAATCTTTGCCATGTTCTTTCAAATGTTATGTTTTAAAAGTACAAATCATTAATGCATCAATATCTTTGGCCTTGATTATTTATAGACAGTGTCCTGTAGAAGAAAAAAAAGTATATACTTAACAAACAATTGTAATTTTGTCCATCATAAATAAAACAACTTTGTTTCTTGAATGAAATCTTCTAGGTTCTTCCATAGAAGCTTGCAACAATCATGAGCTGAAGCATAATTGAGCTAAGAATTGTTTCCTTGATGTTTCAGGTGTTGTGTAATTAGATTTTGATATCCTTGCATCATGGCTGCTACTCCAAGCAGCCTCCAGGGCTTAGCAGCTGAGAAATACTTGGAGATCATCACCAGGTGTCACTTCATCAGGAAGCTCAACACGTACACATGGAAGGCAAAGTGAGTAGGTAAACAATTTTTTGCTGCATCAGTAGAGGTTATGTGTTTAGTAACAACTTTACTCTCTACTTAATGAAGCAAGTAGCATTGTTCTGTATCAATAGAGAGTGAGGAGCTACAGCATTGCTCTAGAAATAGACCCATTATTGTGCATAGCTCCAGCATTACATTGTCCACATGCAGGGAGTATTGCTTTATGTCAATAGAAGCTAAGTGAGTTACTCTAGCTTTGCATTGTGCTCACAGGTGCTTAGTGAAGATGCATACTGCATATGCAGATTTAACATCTCTAAGGCTATGTGACCTGCATTAGTTAATTTTAAATTTTTTCAGTTGTGATGAATTTTTGAAGATCATTCATGACCTAGTTTTTTGTTACACATATATTAAATTGCTCATAACAGTATGGAAGCAATTCAAAATTTATGGCTAGTTACTGTACTAAAGCATGCTGCTGAATTTTCTAATTACTTTACTGTTCTCAATGCATTTATTTCTTTGCACCTTTACTTCATAAGCAAAATTTTCTCATTTTTATAAATGTCAATTATTTTTAGGGGTTTTCTTATTTCAAGACAAAGCTTCTTTTGTGACCTAATTTAATATATTTTTTGTTCTGGATTGGGAAAAAATAGAAACGAAGATTTCTCAAAATTTGATATGACATTTTCTTCATATGATGCTTATACTTGCATTTTCTATTCAGTTCTTTTCCTTACTGTTGTTAATATTAAAGTAATATAAAAAACTACAGTATTTTATTCTGTGTTCATTACAGTGTTTGCATTAGGGGCTGACATAATCTGCATATCTGCAGGCATTTCTTACCCTTCATGAATGTTTTGAAAATTAACTCCTAAATTTAGCTTTTTTTAAATATGGCTTTTTGTGGCTTTGACTATGAGGATGAGATCCTTCATACCTCACAATGAGATGGACTAAATCATTACTTGTCACTCCTCAATTTTATAGCTTTCAATCATATCCCTCTTCTATAGTATTTTTTTTTTCTTTTCAAATTTGAGCACCGAGTAATTTAGAGTAACAATTTAAGAAGACTGTTGAGCTGAAAAAAGGAAGTCCATCATTTTTCAAAAGAATTCTAAAATTTTCGTAATTTTTTTTGGGGGAGTTGTATATTTTTTTAATTTTTTGCTAAGTCGATTTTATTTCGATTGAAAAAGGTGGGTATTTTGGACAATAGCCCTCCTACAATTTTGAAGTTATAGAACCAGCAACATGTTTTCTAGATAGTTAAATGTATCATCTCAAGTTTTGTAGAGGTGGTTTTTTGATACTTTGGTTAGTTCAATTTTAATAATTTTTTCCCAAAATTTAACTGTTCTGTATTATTTATTGTATAATTTTTAACCTAAATCAAATTTCAAAAAATTTATTCCACCAATTTCTAGCTTTTTTAAAACCTTATTGATAGACATGTTTGCCATTCTGTACCTCTGAAACTGTGGGAGAAGTTTATTTCAAACTTCAACAATTTAAGGCTTCAGGAGAGAGCCTCACAAACGTGGTGCACTGAGTAGTCTGCAGCTCAACCTTCCTCAGAATTTGTTCACTGTGTGTGTTGGAATGTTTTGTTTTCATTACAAAGCACTTTAGCTGTGAGCTACATGGCCAAATTTTGCTTGCTGATTGCTCGAAACAGCTTCATCGTTAAGGGGGTTCTTAACCTAGGGGAACTGTTTGGGTAAAAACTCATGTCCATCATTTTCCATTGAATTTTTTTTTTGAAATTTTCCCATTGATGTAAAATGATACAGCAGTCTTTTATGATTTTGTGTTTTTTTGTGTAATTTCATTAAAAAAATTATTTAAAAGAAGTGTTTTGGACATTTTATCTCCTTTAATTTCTAAGTTACAAAACCAGCAACATGTTTTCTGGATAGCTAAATGTTTTATCTAAAGAAACATTGGAACAGAGTTTTGATATAATTATACAATGAATTTTGGGATTTTTTTAAAAAATGTATTTTTTATTGTAAATATCTTATTTCTGTTATAATTTTCAAACTACGAGTTTAAAAAAAAATCTTACCCAAATTTTTAGCTCTTTTTAAGCGCTATCAATTGATATATTGCCATTCCTGTACCTTTGAAACCGTAGGACAAGTTGCATTTCAAACATTTAACAAGTTCAAATTTCAAGGCAGCCTGACAAACCCGTCACCTGGCCGTGTAATGATGTAAGTGACTAGCCTTTGGCAAGCTGTAGCAGACTAACTAACACACTTACTAAGCAGTGCAGCATATTGTTAGATTCTGAAAAAATTCTCTATAACATGAGCTTTGAGCCTGAACAGTTCCCTTAACCCTTTGCTTCCTGACGGGAACTCCAGTTCCCAGACTGACTAGTTCTTCCAGTTTAGGGAAATTGACAAAATTTCAGGGTAATTCAACTAGTAGGGAAATAATTTGAAGTAAATGACAAATATCAAGGCAATTAATAATATTCCTGCAACTATGTCTTTTGACACTCCAGAAGTTTGACACATGCAATTTGCTATTGATATCCACTCAATGTTAGCTTCGTAGTCTATGCAATACATTTAATCCTTTTTTATTTACCTTGAGCAAGTTTTTCGTACGTGCATGTAATTACAGGTAAAATTAAGCAGAAACTAAATTTATATTTATTCTCAGATTTTTCGGTCATTTTTTTGGCATCGAAGCATACATTTTTAAAACATTATTTGTTTTTCAGTTTAACACTTTGACCACAGAGTGGTACAAATGTTTACCACTAGGTAAATTGTTCATTCATGCACCTATGTAAATGTACGGCATTTCAAATTATTTAGCAACTTTTTTTGGAGAAATTTTATCATACTATGAAAATATTATGGAGCTCTTACAGTTTGTACATTTCTTACAAAGGACAGAAATTTATTCAAGTAAATAAATCGATTTTGCCAGTCTGTTTTTTATAGCCTAACCAAACCAACTTCACAACACGCGCAATCGTAGTCAACGTGTTGAAAAGGAAGTAAGCAGCTGCTTATGCAGAAAAAAAAAACATGCTAGGGCAATTTTGCTGATATTTCAGGGTAATGACTGAAATTACATTAGAAAATTTTTACCCTGAAAATTAAAGTGCTGGGAAGGAAAGGGTTAATCATAAAGTGAGTGCGTAACAGTTATTTATGAAAGTTATTATTATTAGTTTCCTGAAAATTTCTTATTTGTGAAGAGAATGGCAAACAAAGTGAAAAAGTTCTAGAAATGAAGACCGTGTGTGTGCACCTTGTATTTCAGGATGATGAGCAAGCCAAAGGACAAAAGAGAGCAGATCGAGGAGATGGTGATGCATCTGGAGATTGAGAAACCCAATGCTCTAAGGAATGACTTGGTAAGTGAATAAATTAGAGGGTACAGAGCAGAAGTTTTTGAAGTACGTACAGTCATTTCTTGCCTGACAAAATAAATGCGTTCCTGAAGTGGTTTTGTAACGTGATTTGTTCATAAGTAGAGTTGAATTTGATTTGTCAGAGGCTGAATTCATTCCAGACCTACAATACTACCCCCTAAACCTAATCCTAACTTCCCAATCAAAAGGGACGGTAACTCTGTCCTTTACGCGTGTTAGAACTCTGTGACTAACGAGGATTGCAGGCACACTCGCTAAAAGTATCATGGGTATCATGGAGATGGAGTTTCTTCCTAGCCAATGGAGAGCCAGCTAATGGGAGACCAACTCTATAGCGTCAATTTCAAAGCAAAATACACGATGCCACAAGTGTATTTACATTTTGGGGAATTTGGCAGCTAGCGTGCATTATTTGAATATTTGAGATTTTACGTTTCGTACCTTGAATTTTTTTCATATTCAGAGATGAAAATTTTATGTTAAGTCTTTTCTTAACCTTGATTATTCATTAGTTGGGTCTTTTGTAAGGTGAGGTATTATTTTGTTACTTAATATATTTGTTTTGTAATGCGTGTTCATGATAATCGTAGAACATAGGCAAAGTTTGTCTCTCATTGGCCAGTACGGCTGCAATGTGCACAGATGCAGTGCTGCCCTGACATTGCAGCTTTTGGTGTTCTGCAACTGTGAGAGGAATGGCACAGTGAGGAACTGGCTGCAGGTTGTTGTATGGCTCATCTTGTGGGCTAGATATGTTAGCTCTCATCAAGGAATCCATTAATGACTTATCATGCTAGAAAGTTTATGTCAAGCTGGGTCCCTTGGTGGTTCTTTCATGGTTAGGTGGTTCATGAAATGACTTAAAGAGACTTTTGAGGTACTTTTTGACTAATCTTTTACACTTTTACAACAAAAAGAAGGTCGTGAATGTTACCCTATTGTTTTTGTGTAGTTCAAGTATTATAAGTCATTGCAAAGGTCTTAACTGCCTTTGGCCTTTGCTTTCAAGTTCAAAAACAAGCTATTCCACCTTCCTGATGATGGCAGAATATGTTAATACAAGCTTTTGTACGTGTCTTTGGGTACCGTTTTAAACTAGTGATATACCGATACTCAATTTTTTGAGGTGCCGATACCGATACCAATACTTTTTTTAAAATAAATAGTAATACACATTATTAGGAAGGAACAATTATGCACTCTTAAGCAACTCAGGATTGCACTCCTGTACAACCAATATGCATTTCAAATTTGGTGGTGCACGAGAATATTTCTTTAAAAATTTAAATTGTATATAGAATGAGCAATAAATTCAAAATATAATAGTGCATGTTTATTCATTAATATTTTCAGTTAACACTGAGTCTTACCACAGTTTAGCTTCAAGCTTCTAGGTTGCAGTATGATTCCAATTGAGAAACCTTTGGCAAGCAACAATATAAAATGTTTCTACGTTGTTAGTAAAAAAATTACACTCTAGAAATCTTGGTTGGACCCACAATATGTAAGTGGAAATGCCGGAATACGACTCTCATCACGCCGTGAACTTGCCCTCTACTCCACTGAAGATTAACGACCGTGCTGATCAAAAATTGGTCCGAACAGTAGTGCATAGGCCTCAAACTGCTCGTGAAGAATTGAAGGATAGTTTCAAGGATCTGGGATCAAAGCGCCAGCAAACACACGATCAGCAAGGCACCACGCCATCAACGTCTTTATTCCTGCACCCCTCGTAGGACACTTCCAGAAACGTCAAAGCCGGTCTGATGTATGTCAACGACCAGTTGAACAAGCCAGCAGTGTTGTGAAACTCAGTAATGTCGTCTAATGAAACCAAAATCGAACTATTTCATAGAAAAAGCACAAACCATGTTTGGGGGCAACAAAACGAGGTGTACAAAACCAAACGAACCCACTCTGAACAACAAGAACAAGTGCAACATGCCCGCTATTAAGTTAGGAGGTGGCTCAATCATGATGTGGGGATGTTTCAGTTCATCAGAGGTAGGTTAACTTCACATCATTGAAAGAACCATGAAGTGCAGGAAATATCGTGAAATATTGGAAGAGCAACTCCTGCCCTCAGCTCGTTTGTTGAAATTGAAACGAGGATGGACCTTCCAACAAGACAAAAATCTAAAGCATACTGCAAACGAAACCAAGGAATGGTTGAGGATGAAGAAGATTAAAACATTTTTGAATAGCCAAGTCAATCTGTGAACATGAATCCGATCGAAAACTTGTGGAGGGAATTGAAATCGAAGATTCAGAAGAGAGGTCCCAATAAAATAATTCAACTCGTAGAAATTTGCCTTGAAGAATGTAATAAGATTACACCCGAAACTTGTAAAGGGATGGTATTGAACTACTCTGAACCTCTCGAAGCCATTCTGTGTCAATTAAATAGGTTGTGACAATAACTATTCATGCTCAGTTATAATTCATATGTTCAACATTGAATCTAACTTTTATCATTGTATCTGATGAATAAATAAATTTACACAGTTAATGTTTGTTATTAAGCTTGTTATCCGAAATTTTGCATTACCGGTTCCGGGAAAGTAGTATAAAAGTATCGGAGTATTGGCTAAGGTCCTTCTTGTTTTGGACGCCGATACCGATACCATCGGAACATCTCTACTTTAATTATCTGCAAAAGGCAGTTTCTCATTCCTGACATAATATTTATGTTTGTTTTGTATGGTTAGACTCACTTGTTGATTTCTCGCTTTTTTTGGGTCTCATTGTGCCAGCTGAGACATCTCAGAGAACAGCCAGTACAGTGCATCCGAGGATAAGCATAGGATGTACAGTGCATGTGTTTCATGTGTGCTAAATTTAAAATCATTGATAAGTGGGAAAATCTTAAGAATTAGGATACTTGTTGATGTATTTAGCATCAAACGCTTACACTGTTGCAGCTTGGTTTTATTTTTTGCCTTATTTTGAAATTTAAATTTCAGGTATCCTGGACTGCATACATGTTCGGTAGGAGTTCATCTCATAAGCCATCGGGAATATGGGATGTCAACACCGGCCACTTTTTCATTTTCACTTGAACTTTTAGCATCCAAATAACGATATTTACATGCATTGACCGCCTTAATTGCAGTGGAGATTAGGTATTGCTCATGCAGTTCGTGGTCCAAGCACTGGTGTAAATGATGCTTGTTATGAAGTGGTATTAAGCCCTAGCCTGACCACCTTTGCTGTGGTCACCGTGGTTGAATGGCTAAGAGCCCGCGCCCTTCACGGGAAGGTATTGGCAGTTCGAATCCAGGTAGTGCCACTCGATAATTCTCCCCGTTAAGGAAAAAGAGAGCTCAGCCACAATTTCACACTCTACCCTGGTGTAGGAAATGGGGACCGGCTTGACCAAGTGATAACCGCCATTGCGTCCTGAAGTTAGTGATGAGAGATTTGAAAACCAATGTACAAGATGATATTGGGGTTTGCATTCCCGGGGCAAAATGAAAATCCCCGGAATTTCAGGAAGACAATTTCGGGAATTCCCAGGTTCCCAAGGTTTCCTTTTATTTTACATTTATGCGATTGTAATTTGTTGCCCATGCCCATCTCAGTAATGGCCGATTTTGGGAGCGGAAAACCTTTATTTGAGAAGTTTTCTGTAATGAATTCACTCTTTGTAACTATTTACTGACACGCCATCAACTGCTACAAGCTTGGTCACTTGTTCTTTCGGAGTACTTTGATGTACTTGTACGAAACTTTTTGTTTGTTTGTTTAGGTTTAGTGCTATCACTACTGTTCTCCCTTGCATGAGGGCGCTTTGTTCTAATACGAATTATTTTTTCTCAACTACTAGTTGACGCAACTGGGCCTACTGTTTCAGGCTTCACTATGTTGTGTTTAATCTTTAGGTGAAGTTACAAACCACTGGTGGACCAGTCTTTGCTAAGTAAACTCTTGCCGCACTTTACACACTTCGCACTTTCTCCAGTTGCACCTTTAACATACTATCGCCAGACGAAGGCTTTAGTTTCTACAACATCGGCCGTTGCCATCGTATCTATTACAGTCTATTCTTTATTACCTGCAAAACCAAACCTTAAAGTATATTCTGATGAAATAGTTGATCTATATTATGAAATAGTGTAAACTACGCTGTGTAGTGATGTAAATTCTAATAATATTAAAACACTTAAGTCCGATCTTGAGCTCTCTAAGTGATTTATCATATTAAACAGCATGATTTTAAGTTATTTTCTCACTAATATTTTGAAATATGTATACTATTTAGTATCCCGGGAATTCCTTTAGAAACAGCATGGTTTTAAGTTGTTTCCTCAATAATATCTTGAAATATGTATGCTATTTAAAATCCCGGAAATTTCAGAGAAAAATGGAATTCCCGGACCGGGAAATTGATGCAGCTAGCGACGAAATTATTTGTGCACCCCTCGTCTTTCACAACTTTCTAGAATTAATCAAAAACTACAGTTGCCACTGACATAATATTTTCACGGGGTGTGAAGCACATATTAGTGACAATAATACGAAGTTTCTTGAACAAAATATATTTCAAAGATTTAACCAGCTGAACTTCAGGAACACGATAAGACGAAATTATTCATACAGCGAGTAGGATTACATTTCATTGAGGTGAATTTACCATTTGAGTGCATTTTTAATAATCAATAGCGTGACCTTTCATCTTCATAACATTTAATAGCCTTTTATTGAAGTTTTTGACAAGTTTTTCCGGAGTTTTAGGTGAAATATTACTCCTCAGGGGGATACAATTATGTATCTAAGGGAATTAGCGCTCCCAGGGGGACAATGTGAGGGCCCGAGCTGAGAGTTAGGTAGGCCTTCTTTTTGTTGAAATAAAATGCTTTTTGTTAGTGAGGGCCCGAGCTAAAGGTTAGGTAGGCTTTCTTTTTGTTAAAATAGAATAGGTTTTTGTTGTGTTACGGACCATCTTTTTTTTGGTTCACTGCTGTCCTGTTTTTCACCGCCTACTACTTTCTTCTTCAACTTTTTCTTGTTTCATGAACTTCTTTCTCAGCTTTCTGTTTCTGTGCCCTTTCTGCATAGATTCCACGTTCCCTTAGCTCCATACTAAATGGTGCCTTCTTCCTTCCTCTCTTTACATCTCATTTGTTGAGGATAGGGAGGCTTAAACTAACTAATAAACTAACTAATGCTTTTTGTTATGTTAAGGACCAACTTTTTTCGGTTCACTACTGTCCTGTTTTTTAGCACCTCTGACTTTCTTCTTCAACTTTTATCTTATTTCATGAACTTCTTTCCCATCTTACTGTTTCTATGCCCTTTCTAAATAGATTCCTCATTTTCTTATCTCCATACTAAATGGTGCCTTCCTCCTTCCTCTCTTCGATACGCTCTATTTTTGTAGCGGTTAGGGAGGCTTAAACTAACTTATAATCATAATCATAATCAGATGAAATATTGTTCCATTCTTCAATGGCGATGCGTTTCAATTCCTGAAGATTCTTTGGAGCTCTCTAGTTGATATTGACTTTTAATTCTTGCCACAAATTTTCTATGGGATTGAGATCAGGATTCATTGAAGGCCATAACTGCACTTTTATCTTATTTCTTTGGAGCCAGCTAGGTGTAGACTTGGCCGTGTGCTTTGGGTTATGGTCTTGTTGAAATACCCACCGCTTTCCGAGTCCCAAACTATTAGCTGATTTCCTGAGGTTTTCGTCCAAAATAGAAATATAGTCATCAGAGTTCCTCTTCCCTTCAATTGCAACCAATTTTCCAGTACCCGATGCAGCAAAACAACCCCAAAACATCAGTGATCCACCTCCGTGTTTAACTGTTGGCACAATGTTCTTCGGCAGGAAAGCTTCCATTCTTACGCCAAGCCTTCTTCACGTCATTGTGCCCAAAAAACTCTATTTTGGTTTCGTCACTCCATAATACTCTCTCCCAAAGGCCTCTGTGCTTTCCAAGTGTGACTTAGCAAAATTCAAGCGAGCAGCTACAGGACATGGTTTGTGGAGTGGAGTCCTTCGAGGTCGGCGTCCATGTAGGCTTTCCTTGTTCAGACAGCGTTGAATTGTGCGATTGCTCACGCTAGTTCCCTGAGCGTTCAATCTCTCGCCCAATGTCGTCTAGCTTCACTCGTGGATTAGCGTTGACCTCACGACACACTTTTCAAGAAGTTCTCACCGAGAGTTTTTTTGTGACCACGCCCTGGCAACGTTTCTACAGTACCAAACTTAGCAAACTTTTTTATAACGGATTGTGCTGTAGGTCTTGGGCTGCTCAAACGTTTAGATATGTCGCCAGAACTATTTCCAGCTTAGTGGCAGTCAAAAATCTTCTGTCTGAGGTCCACTCTGAGTCCCTTAGTTTTTCCCATCGTGGCGTTAGTGTACGAATAACAAAGCTCTACTCCTCTGGCTACCCGTTACTCTGGCACCATTTTATTAAAGAAAATAAATGCGAGGAAAAAGGCTTTGAAATTTAGCATTTTACATTGAAAGCTTTACTGATAAAATTGAACGTTTCGACTCAATGAGTCATTCTCAACAAAATGCTCTGGAAAAAATAAAATATATACATATTGAAAATATCGGAAATAAACGTAAAAGAAAAGAAAAACTAAATTAAACTAAATCAAATCCCCGAACTATTTGCAAAGGAAGAGCGGATTGGGAATCATTCGAAAAAGGCTTTCGTTGTAAAATATAAGAGATACAATAATGCGCAGATCAACGGGGTTTAAAGCAGCGGCTAAAATGTTAAAATCGTCTAATTTTATAGGAAGATTACATCTTTCAGCATGGATTCGTATGGCTGAGTGAGAAGGAGCAGCCAGGGGACGGTTTGTGCGATAACTTTTGCCGGCATGCACTGCAACGCGAATATGCAAGGCTCTAGTGGTAGAACCCACATACTCCGACGCACACTGTGTGCAACTGTGTTGATAAATTACAGAAGAGAGCATACCTTTGGAAGTTTATCTTTGTAGTTGAAGAAGGAACCAATTCGATATTCGTTAAGAAGCACAAAATGAGAGGTAAGGGAACCATTTACAAACGATGGTCCACTTTTTTTCTATCGGACGTACGTCTATGAAAATTTGCAGACTACTAGATCTCCACATAAATAACAACTTTTGTTTAAGAAAAATTTTTCATAAGGCCATAGAAAATTAATTATTTGAAAAAAAAAATTATATATATACACATTATTCATTATCACTTCGAAATTTACAAAGCTAGAGCAATGCGGTTTGTTGCATTTGAAAGTCAAACGTTGGCTCTATCTAAATTATAGAGGGATTTTTTGAATAATTTCAATGAGAATTTTTATGAATTTTTCATTGTAAGGGTCAGAGCAAAAGTTATAATTTTAGGGTAAAAAAGTCTACAGAAATCTTTAGAGAAAAAAATTTGAAAATTCCTCTATACTGTAGATAGAGCACATATGTCACTTTCAAATGCAACAAACCGCATTGCTCTAGCTTTGTAAACTTCGGAGTAATAACGACAAACGTCTTGATAAGTTACTTTTTTTGAAAAACCTATTTTTAAGAAAAAAATTGTTCTCCTCCTACATTTTTTGGGCTACAGTTATGATTTTGGTATCATTGGATGCAGAAAAACAACGGCTTTACAATGTAATAAGAAGTTTTTCAAAATTCATTCTTGTTTCAAAGTTATGACGTCATAAATTTGAATTTTCTTGAGAATATTTTGATTTTTTTTCTTTTTAATTTTTTAAATTTTTATATTCGAAATTTGAGGAAAAGCATTCAAGTTTTTGGAATGTCCACGTTATTCTGCTTCCAATGATACCAAAATCATTACTGTAGCTCAAAAACTATCAGAGAAAAAGCATTTAGAAACCCCCCCCCCAAATGTCGTTTTCTATGGTTTCCCATTTTCTTTTCAAGAAAATCGCATTTTGTCATGAATGATAAATGATTCTAAATTGTATTTCCTATCAGTATACCAAATTTCATTGCTCTAAATTCAATAATAAAAAAATATTCGGATGGGGATGAGGAATATGAATGATGAAATATATAAAAAAATAAATGAAAAAAAATTGAAAATTTGAGATTTTTTTTTGTCCACGTTATTCTGCATTCAATGATACCAAAATCATTACTGTAGCTCAAAAACTGTAAGAGGAGAAGCATTTAGAAAACCCCCCAAAAATGTCGTTTTCTATGATTTCCCATTTTCTTTTCAAGAAAATCGCATTTTGTCATTAATGATAAATGATTCAAAATTGCATTTCCTATCAGTATACCAAATTTAATTGCTCTAGGTTCAAAAATTAAAAAAAGGTCCGTAAGAGGGATGCCCTCCCCCCCCCCCCCCCCCCCCGGGGGGGACGTTAGCTCTGGGATACGTTCCTGATATTTTTACAGACATTCGGGGACATACCTCAAACTCATTTAAAGCAATAAAAAAAAATCGGGAGAATCGACTTTTGGACTGCAGCTAAGGGGAACATGCGGATATGGTTCCCTTAACATGACCGAAATATTTGGGTAAAAGTACGTACAATTCTTTCTTCATTTTTTCCGATTGCTGACTGAAAACAGGTAGGACATGAAACAATTATTTCTTTTCTACAGTAGCAACAGCAGAAGTTTGGTAGTACATTCGATTGAAAAAATTGTTTAGAGTAGTCTCATAACGTTGCATTGGAAAACCATTGAAATGGAAAAACCTTTTTAGAAAAGTAAACTCCTTATGAAGATTGCTAAAGTTAGAACTAACTGCAAAGGTCCTTGACAATAGCGTTTTAATACCGTTCATTTTAAATCGAAAGGTGCAAAAACTAAAATTTTATACAACTAAAAAACTAAAATTTTCTAGAATGATCGCACATCTAGAATGTCAAGAACATTTTAGACACAAACTTTTTTCAATTGAACAAGTATAACGGTAAATATTTCTCAATGGAATGTAATGTTCTCAATTGTATGAATAATTTTGTCTTTTCGGATTTCTAGAGTTCAGCTTGTTAAATCTTCCAAAAATAATATTTTGTTCTAGATACTTCGTATTATTGTCACTAATGTAAGCTCCACACCCTGTGAAAATCTCATGCCTGTGGCAACAATAGTTTTTGAGTAATTCTCGAAAGTTTTGAAAGACGAGAGATCTACGAATAATTTCGTCGCCAACTGTATGTATCAGGCTTAACCCTTTCGGTACGATAATTCAAATGGTTTGGGTAAAAACTTGCAGGGGAAAAAGTTGTCGTTACCCTGAATTGTCAGTGAAATTGTCCTAATGTGGGTGCTTTCAGCTTAAGTAAGTGCCTACTTCATTATTTTAATTTTTAAAAATTTTCAATCTTTGAAGCTCTTTGCTTGGCGACAGAAATTTTTGATGTTGATAATTAGGTTTTTGTATTTACGAAGAAATTATCTACGAGTTCTTGCCCGAATTTATAAAATATAAACAAAGTTCAGTAAACTTGTTCAAGTGCAATGGAAAGGGTATTGAATGTGTTGCACGGACCCTGTAGCATGAACATACGCGAGCCTATGCAACAGGGTCCTTTGGTAATTACAGGGTCCTATGGTAACCTATGGTAATTTACACGTGCAGGCTTCTGGAATTGTTGAAAAACTAGTTTAATGATTGTTTTCAATTTCCCTAAGTTTTTTATTTACTCCAAAATATTCCCTCACTAGTTAAATTACATTAAAACTAGGTTAGATGCCCTAAATTGGAAGCACTAGCAAACTTGGCACTGGAGTAGCCGTTAGTACCGAAAGGGTTAATTGGAACAAAACATCCTTTGTGCTGTCCCCAGATGGCGTTGATGCAATACCTCAGCAAAGAGCTGGGGTCGCTGCCTAAAGTGCAGCAAGTCCTCAAGAACTACATGGTGATAAGATCAGAGCTACCCACCGCCGCAGGCTGCGAGGCTGTGATCCAGCTTCTCTTCTCTACCAATGAATTCTTGATGCAGTGTTCACAGCAGTGTTTCGTGATGTTCCTGGCGTTAATTGGGCAGAGGTTTGACAACATCAAGTCATTTTTGTCGTACGAGTTCAGCATCAATGATCACCTGCTCGAGATGTGTCTGCCTATGTTCCCAAAGTTGAGTGTTCTCAAGATACGGCTAGAGACGGCAAATGCGCCTCGCAGTTTGGAGATCATTCGCAGACTAGCGCCTTGTTTGGAAGAGCTCTGCCTGCCCCAGTTGCCCATCTCATACCTCAATGATGATGTTCTGAGTCAGTTTTTCTTTGCTGGGAATACTTTCAAGAGGGTAGAAAAGAAGTTTGTGGAAGGAGCTCGGGTGCAACTTTCGTTTCAGAAGCTCAAACGTCTGACTATTAATTTCGTGCTCCCTAGCTGTATTCGTATTTTTAGAATGCTCCTTTTCTGCTACGAAGGTTGCTCCATAGACTGGATACCTGAGCTGGAAGACCCTGTAAAAGTGAGCGTGTTTGATGCGGCGCTTTGTCCTGCCATAGCAATGTTCCCGAACCTCGCACTTGATTTGTGCGAACTGCGTTTCGAGGACCTCAGATTTCCCTACGTTGAAGAAGTGTGCACGAGTTGGGCTAATCTCAGAACGCTCAGGCTCATGTTGGGCCAGTCATTTGTTCAGGTAGATTCGAACTTGGCTCAGAAAAAACTGGCTGCCATACTTGCTAACTGTGCAAATCTCAATCGTTTCCAGCTTGTGTTGCTTGAAAACAATGTAGAGAAAGGCTACGAGATCATTTTAAATGCCTTCAAGAAATGTGGGCGGAAGATACGCGATTTTACGTTAAATGATGTTTGTCAGACGCTCTCTCACAAGGACATCATAGACTTGTTGAACCGTATCCCGAACGTGCGGACGCTTTGTTTGAAGTGTAAACCAACATCTCGGTATTACAAAGAAGCAAAACTGAACCCACTCCTGCAGCTCACCAAGTTTAGGTTTGGTTTCATGTACGAACACACGATGGTCAAAGGCAAGCTCTCATCCCTCCTTGTGAGCGACATTATTAAGGAGAGTCCGAACTTGACGCACTTGACTGTACCTGCCGGCGAAAATTTCATATCAGTGTTCTGTAAACTGAAAATCAATCCAAAGGTTGAAACCATGAATTTTATAATTTATTCTCATGTTTATGAACGCGGGGAGATTGAGCGGATTGTGAATTTTCTGAAGCGCACGTCAGTCAAGGAAATGAGTGTGCACCTGTCGTACGAGGGCAGCCTCACCATGTCGGATTACCGCCATGCCTACGGGGACGACGTGTACCCTCAGCCGATAATTTACGGCATTTGCTACGGCCTCGAGCTCAACGTCAGGTACTTCTCGGAAGACTTCTCTGTTGAGCTGTGATTGAGCGTTGCTCTCTTTCGCGTTGTGTACCGCCGCTAATTTACCATTATAACAACTCAGTTGCACTCGGCAGGCTTTAGGCTTTAGTGTATTAGTTATTTCTGTCATTGCTGATTTGTTGGGATTTCGATATTTTGATGCTGTTCATAGCTTTTTCCGTGTATGTCCTGTAGTATAGAAAGATTTCAATGGAATTCATAGTAATCAAAGTGAGGTCACCACTTCACTTTTTATTTTTTATGCAATTGAATTATTGTTTTTTTAGCGTTCGTCTCGAAGATTATTTGGTTTGGTTTGTTTGTTTTTGCTCAAAAGATTGTTTTGTGGATGCTACTGCGTAAAAAAATCGATTGTAAACCTATCCAACTGATCTGGAAAATGGGACAGGGTTCGTTCGTTTCTTAGTTAGCATTTCTTTTTTACTGGCGGGACCCGTGAAAATTCCATCTTCAATAATTTTGTAAGCTAACCCGTTAAAAATCCGTTTTAATTTTACCTTAAAGAACCGAGTCTATGCTGACAATATCCTAACGTAATGTTAGGATATTGTTGGGGCTCAGCTTACCCCAAACCCAATCCTAAGCCAACTTATCACAGGCCGACAATGTGTTATCTGTAAACGGGATGTCAGTTGACCCGGTAACGACAGTCAATCGTGGCAAACATTGTGCGGATGAACTAACAGAACAGCACCGGAATCATGATATTTGTAGTTCTTGATCAAACAATGTTTCGGTTATTTCACATGTGTGGCGATAGAGTAGTGAGCGTGCGGGAGCTCCCATGGCAGAGGCCATGTATGCCTGCATGTCCAATTTGTTGTTAATGCGATCATTTTGGGATGTTCGATACCATCCTTTACTTCATTTCCCATTCCGTGGCCTGTGGTCACCAATAGACCCTACTATGGATGACGATTTTGGTGACGAGTGAAAGAAGAAAGTGAGCTTTCTGCCCAAAACAAAGTTGATGAGAGCGCCTAGTCAAACAATTCGTCATTAAAGTCTCGGGATTATAACGATAGTTTGTTGTTAGCACTGCGACATGTTGTTTTGAAATGCGTTATTTTTATCGCGAACATGAGCAGCATTGCTGTTTGATGTGTTTGTTTGGAAACGGGGTTTGCTTCGTTAGCTCTGATATATTTTCTGTGAACTATTTTTTGTATCAGCTTGTTTTTATGACTTGAAAATATTCACCTTTTTCACGATATGGATTGTGGCATTAATAGTTAAAGAAATAGCCCAAAGCTATCATTGAGTCAAATTTGTATATACTTCCGCTGTATTTCATCACTTTCTAACTGGTTCGTAAAAATAGGATTATAGAATAATCTGCATCGTGGCATCTAGCTCACGGCTTTTCCCTTTCAAGGTAATGATAATTTTCAGTTTTTGTACTAAAAATTGTGGGTATGTTGGAGAATATATTCCATTGGTGCATTGAAATATTGAACAATCGCATCATGTCTGCATCACAGTCGCGTTGTTCAGCCCGCACGTGCCTTGAAATCTCTTTGTTGATTTTATAAACACCTCTCATTATTAGTATTATTATTATTGAAATAATGCATGGCTTTAACCTGTAGCGCTCACTTGTGCCGTCATTACAAAACATTGCCTTTCTCGGCCGTAATTTTGATTCTATGTAAAAATTAGAATAAAGATAAACTAATGCAGAGGTTACCGAACGTTGCATTTACTCCATTGTAGTAACGGAGAACTAAAATTGAGCGTTAAAATAGTAGCTAATGGTACTTTAGTGATGAAATCGAGTCAAAACCCAAGGGAATAAGACGCGGTCAGCTGACAAGTTGATCAAAAACGTCGATTGTATTTCAGCGTTCATGGTTATATTTCCAGCATCTAAATTATGCTTCAGTATTTCAGAACTGCTCTCGCATTGCATGCTGGTGTTCCTTGTGCCTTACTCCTTTTGTATTTCCTCGATGTGTTCGCCCCAATCACAATAATTTTCCCTCCCGGAAGTGTGTAAATATAAAGTTGCAGCGGGTTCTGTACCTCTAATTTCCAACTTTTGTTTAGAAGAGAATACTGCAACAAGTACGACCCATGTGACTTTTTCTTGAATTGCCGCTCAAGTCCCACATTGTCGGACACCAATCGCCCACAGGCACACGAGGAGTAGAGCAGAACAACCGCCAGAGTTACCGTCAATTTACACGCACCGGCACATCTGTGTTGATACAAATAAGCTGTCGTTGCACTGACGTGCAGTTTCAGGGTACGAATTTATTCTTACGTCAGCTCTCTTAGAAATTTCAACTTTATACACCAATGGGAGTTAGTGCTCTCTTGAGGACAATATGAGGTCCAGAGCTAAAACCTAGGTAGGTCTCTTTTGTTGAAAGTTTATCGTTCTGCTACGGCCAATCATATATCGGCTCACTGATGCCCTGTTTTTCTGTAACTACTTCCCTAACTACTAGATGGTTTCATGAACTTCCTTCGTCCTTTTCTGCTTCTCTACGGGCAGGGATCTTGATACCGCGTTCCTTCAACCCTGTACGAAATGGGGCCTTCATCCGTTCTCTTTGGAACACCTACCCCTTAGTTGTGTTTAAGGAAGCTTTTACTTATCCATGATCTCATTCTACTAGTTCCATTTCACTTGTTATAATTTTTTCTTTCATGAATTGCTTCAGGTGATAGTTTTGAGTTATTAAGTTCCTCGTGAATAATAAAATATATTTATATAACGAACAGTTTTGCCAGAATATCCTAATTAATATTGCTTGATTACACATCCTTTGTTGTAACGTCGCTGTGGTGTTGGCTGTGAAGCTTTGTTCGCCAGTCGCTTCCCGAGTGCAGGGAAATGGGACCGTGGTCTCAAGGAGTCCACATTTTGCGTAGAACTCCGCAGTCTCCAGCATTGTTGTAGCCAAATATCCACTCTGGTTCGGTGTACTAGTCAGGCGGTCAAAGAAGGCAACTCGTGCCAAATTGTGTGTTATGTTTAGAGATTGAAAGAATTGGATTGGATTGTGTTATTCGAAATTAAGATGTTGGGTATTTATAGAAGTAATTTAGTTTGTTTTGTAAACTTTCAGAAAAATATCAATCGATTACTCATATCACTGTGTTGCTTTGGAATAAATTGACGGTATTTAACGAAAGAACGTTTTCCTTGTATGTAATAGGGTTGTTTTCGTGAACTCAACCCCGTTGTGGAAGGAAGAATAAATATGCAAACAACAATCTTTCTGTAAGAAACTGCAAAGCATGTCATGAACGGGAAGCGTTTCGAAGCCCCCGCGCCTGGGTTCGCTTCGGGCGGGTGCTGCGCGGCTCGCGCGAGGTAAGGACGAAGTACAAACTTCAACGAGACCCCTCAGGGGGATACAATTA
Organism: Morinoia aosen; assembly: GCA_030386875.1. Lineage (NCBI taxonomy): Eukaryota > Metazoa > Arthropoda > Malacostraca > Amphipoda > Talitridae > Morinoia > Morinoia aosen. The sequence goes on along the minus strand of CM059568.1, from coordinate 9,328,179 downwards.
TTGTATCTATGGGAACTAGCGCTCCCAGGGGGACAATGTGAGGGCCCGAGCTAAAGGTTAGGTAGGCTTTCTTTTTGTTAAAATAGAATAGGTTTTGTTGTGTTACGGACCATCTTTTTTCGGTTCACTGCTGTCCTGTTTTTCACCGCCTACTACTTTCTTCTTCAACTTTTTCTTGTTTCATGAACTTCTTTCTTAGCTTTCTGTTTCTGTGCCCTTTCTGCATAGATTCCACGTTCCCTTAACTCCATACTAAATGGTGCCTTCTTCCTTCCTCTCTTTACATCTCATTGTTGAGGATAGGGAGGCTTAAACTAACTAATAAACTAATAAACTAAACTTCAACGAGATCACAAAAGGAAATGAAAGAAAAACAGTTTATTTAAAAAAAAGTTGACACGTGAGATACATGACTAGATATTGGCTTTTAAAAATTTTTTAATATAAGATGTTCTTAGACAAACGTGCCATCCGAGGTGTACTAATAGACAAACCATACAAGGCGTACCAATAGACAAACCATACGAGGTGTACTAATAGACAAACCATACGAGGTGTACTAATAGACAAACCATACAAGGCGTACTAATAGACAAACCATACGAGGCGTACCAATAGACAAACCATACGAGGCGTACCAATAGACAAACCATACGAGGCGTACCAATAGACAAACCATACGAGGTGTACTAATAGACAAACCATACGAGGTGTACTAATAGACAAACCATACGAGGCGTACCAATAGACAAACCATCCGAGGTGTACTAATAGACAAACCATACAAGGCGTACCAATAGACAAACCATACGAGGTGTACTAATAGACAAACCATACGAGGTGTACTAATAGACAAACCATACAAAGCGTACTAATAGACAAACCATACAAGGCGTACTAATAGACAAACCATACGAGGCGTACCAATAGACAAACCATACGAGGCGTACCAATAGACAAACCATACGAGGTGTACTAATAGACAAACCATACGAGGCGTACCAATAGACAAACCATCCGAGGTGTACTAATAGACAAACCATACAAGGCGTACTAATAGACAAACCATACAAGGCGTACTAATAGATAAACCATACAAGGCGTACTAATAGACAAACCATACGAGGTGTACCAATAGACAAACCATACGAGGTGTACCAATAGACAAACCATACGAGGTGTACCAATAGACAAACCATACGAGGTGTACCAATAGACGAACCATACTAGGCGTACCAATAGACAAACCATACGAGGTGTACAAATAGACAAACCATACGAGGTGTACAAATAGACAAACCATACGAGGTGTACAAATCGACAAACCATACGAGGTGTACAAATAGACAAACTATACGTGAGGTGCTAATAGGTTAGCCCTATCGAGGGCTAATTAATTCAAAAATATCTTGGATATTTCGTATCGTAAGAAATAACTGACAACTTATAAAAAATGTAATTCCCCTAGAGAATTCTTCGCAATTCCTAAATCATTAGCTGAATGGAAGTAAGAAAAGACATTAAACGCTAAACCGAAGCAGTTTGAAACACCGTCGTAAACTATCAAGTATTGAGAAAAGGTTAGTCACAAAGTTATTTTATAAAGAACATCGCGCAACACAACACGGACATCTAGAAACGCATAAACAAACTTGCACGCATAATGAAATTCATGTCTTGTTCGACATACGGACAAAAAGATAATTTTTCACGAGCGCTTTATATCATTTGTCTTCTTATTTTCCCTATCCACAGAAACGCCGTCTGGTGCAGTGATAGATATATTTTTGAATCTTTGAGCAAGTGCAATTGATATATATATTTCTGAAATATGCTTCAGTGTTAACTGGTCGCAGAGTTTTAGTTATAATGTAATGTATCTTGAGGTTTTATTTTTACGCCAAAAAATATGAACATATATATATGCATATGTGTGTATATATATATATGAAATTGTACATGTGCGCGCGCACACACACACACACGCACCCACTTACGCATATTCATAGATGTACGTATTGAAAATGAATATAAGAAAAATAACAACAAACATAAAAAACAATCTTGCTCTTGCTACATCTGAAATGACAGTCGAACTCAGTGTAATCGTAAGAAATAACCTAAAGAAAAGACACGTTAAAGGAAAAAAAGATTGAGAAAAACTTTACGGGTGTTCAATTTCTAATTGGAAATTTGTTTGTTTTTCCCTCATACTCACCAATATATACTGACGGATCGAAGCTTACTTATCACACTCCCTCTTCGACTGAATCAATGATAATTAGAGAATCTAATAATACCATTATGTCCAATTGGAGATTGCCCCCGAAACTGCAATTCTCGGTTGTGAGCTCTTTGCAATTTCTCGAGCAGTGAAGTACCTTTATGAGAACTCTGCTTCATTGTCAGCTGTGATATACACCGACTCACTCTCGGGAGTTGCTCTGTTGCAAAATCGGAAGGCGAAAAATTACGTTCAATAAATATACGAGATTCATAAATATGCTTAACTGTTGAATGTAAAATGTCTAACTCACATTCAGTATATTCTAGGTCATAAGAATTTAGAAAGGAATGAGCTTGCTGATCTTGCAACCAAGGCAGCACATCAAAGCCCGGTAACTCCATTCATTCATTCGGCACAAATTGACTAGGTGAGACAAGTTAGAGATGCTTTGACTTATGTTTGGCAGAGCCAGTGGCTCAAAAAAAGTTAGCGACTTGAACAAAGGTAAATTTTCATTAGAGATCAGAGACACGGTGGGATTTTGGCCTTGGTCTTCTCATCGTATCCGATTTATAGAAACTGCAATGACCAGACTAAAAACGTGAGGTGCTAATAGGTTAGCCCTATCGAGGGCTAATTAATTCAAAAATATCTTGGATATTTCGTATCGTAAGAAATAACTGACAACTTATAAAAAATGTAATTCCCCTAGAGAATTCTTCGCAATTCCTAAATCATTAGCTGAATGGAAGTAAGAAAAGACATTAAACGCTAAACCGAAGCAGTTTGACGCTAAACATGTTATGTGGGCCTGAACCAACATCTCAATCGATTTGATTTGTCTCATAGAGATAAGTGCCCGTGTGTTTATATTAAAACAGTCAGCTATTTTCTGCTACAATGCTCAAGCTATGGTGTCGCCAGAATAATATTAGCGGAAGAAGTAAAATTAGTCGATGTTACTCTCTCGGTCAAGCATCTGCTGGGAGGAGGAAGTTACCCTTCCGAGGTACAATTTAAAATCTTGAATCCATTGGCAAAATATCTAATCTCTGCTGGAAAATTAGGTAACTCATAGCTGCTAACCACTGACTCAAAAAAATGAAGTAACACCAACTTCTACAATGTAGTATCTGCACCATTTTCATTTGATTTTCTCGTGGCTGCTCGACAAAAAAAAATGGAAGTGCAACCAACATTGTAAGAGAAAATTTTCTAAACATCGTGTTTTTTCCTTCATATCAATTCAACATTACAGCAAAGAGTATCTTGAATTGCTCCTTCCATGCACTCCAGTTGTAGCGTAATAGTAATAGTATTAGTAGTAATATTGTAAAGTTTGTTCAACCTATACCATGGTTAGTCTACCATGACCTATAATATAATAAGAGCCGCGTCCGTCGGTCTGTCAGTCCGAAGCCAGCCTGCGGTGTGTGATGAGCGTATCTGTGATACAAGCTCCAGCCCAATATATTTTGACGGGCCGTGTTCATGCGGCCTTATGAACTCTCGAGAGAGGGTATTTTTTAATTTCTTACGGCCTTTCTTCCATTTCGCCTTTTTTATTTCAAATAAAGGGGGTGGACTAGTTTCAATAAAAATAGAAGAGTAAAAATTTCTTTATACTGAGAACATTTCGGCTAATACCCATCATCCTCTCATGAAAATAATCTGACATACACCACAGTAAAACGTTGTAAAGAGCTACCAGAGCTCTCTGGGAGCTCTTTAAAACGTCTTACTGTGGTGTATGTAAGATTATTTTAATGAGTTGATGATGGGAATTAGCCCGAAACGTTCTCAGTGGGATGAAATTTTTATCAATGATGTTTGCTTTCCTATTTTATTTTGAAGTTTGTTCTGCAAAGCAGGGTTGCGGAGTCGGTGGAATAAATTTGCGACTCCGACTCCGACTCCACCTTTCCAGAATTTGGCGACTCCGACTCCGCCTTTTCAGAATTTGGCGACTCCGACTCCACCTTTTCAGAATTTGGCGACTCCGACTCCGACTCCGACTCCACCTTTTCAGAATTTGGCGACTCCGACTCCGACTCCATTTCTCCAGAATTTGGCGACTCCAACACCGACTCCGCCTATTCACAATTTTGTGACTCCAACTTCACCTATTCATAATTTATAAGATGAATATTTTATTTCTTAACTAGTGTACTCAGACCGTAAAAAATGACAAGATTCAATACCTTTTTTCAACAAATTTTTGTTTGAGTGGAGTTTCCATGCTTTCAGCTTATTCCAAAGGTAACTTAATTTTCTTATAAGAGTAATAAACACTCAGAACACAGTATTTTTGAGCCGCAAGAGAAGTAGTTATAGCCATTCGTGTCGTATCCAAGATACAGAAATTCAGCATTACTGAAAGCAACTGCGAACTTGTGTATGTATATTGTAATATGCAATACAGTACATTGCAATACAGTATATTGTAATATACAATACAGCATATTTCAATATGCAATACCCCGCCGAACTCGGTATTCACGATACAAACTTGAGTATATAAGGCTCTGGATCGCTCTAATTGTGATGAAAGTGACTTATTACAGAGCTATTGCACAACGAAAATGAGTGTATTAATTGACCGTGAACTGGAACCAAGACCGCCAGTGCTATTCTTTTCCTATCAATTATTCCTAACAGCGTGACACAAAACGTATAAATAAACACACGACACTCATTCTTAGTAGTAAACGGTTGCAGGTGTTGAAACCTGTGCATATGTTCATTATGTTCTTTATTAGCAAACGACTTTTAAATTGACTACAGATTGTTAATAATCAAGATACTAGTGTACATGATTGGTCAAAAATGACGGGATCCAATGGTATCGTTTTAAAAAAATCTCAAGATAAAAATGGCAAACAAATATATCCATTGTAATAGTACCTGCGATTAAAATACAGTATTCTCGTACTTGTGCACTGGTAAAACTCGTATCACAGATACGGTCGTTAAGCATCTTTAAAAACGTCACAAACGCACACAACAACCAAGCAAATTGTATAACATAATACCTACCTGAATTGTAATTTAAATTATTGTTCGCAAGAGGTTTTTAAAAAATTTGCCATACCTTTTAAGCATTTAAATGCCTTTGAAATTTAAATGCGATGAGTCGCATTTTCTTGACAGTTGATTCGATTTTCACGCAATGTTTTTTACTAATAAACAAAAGTGAGCAGATGCCAGGTTTTTCATATTTCGATGGTATTTATGATACTGTCCAAGCAAGCAGATTCCCATTGTAATGAGATAGGGGAAATTGCGCACGAGAACATATACCTATCATTGACGGACACCTGGCTTTTCATTATACCGGGTGTCCTATAAAAATGTCCCCGATTTTCAATTAACTATATCACAGCTTTAAACTAACATATTTTAATTGCCTTTTTTCACAATGTAGTAAATTTTGTTTCCTTTTCGAATAATTTAAATTTTTGAAAATCTGTTGAATAACCACTGTACAATGTCCAATTTACTGAAACGAGCAGAAAAATTAATTGTTCAGAGGAAAAGTTTTTAAAACAATATTGATATTCTTCCTTATTTTGTAGTTTCCATAAAACTGAACACACAAAAATTTTAAGGAGTAACAAATCATTACCTTATATAACGTTTAAATATATGAGGTAATTTTAGTATCCAACGACATACCCTCCATTTCTCTCAAAGCAAGTATTACTTCTAGCCACCATTGAACGAAGAGTTTTACCCATTATTCCACCGTTTTTTATCAGTCCTTGAAACACTATTATTGAGAACACTTGAAACTTGAAACCTCTCAGAGGGTGTAAATACTAAGTTGTATGTACGATACATCGTTATGAAATTATTCTTAACAGTAGGTATTAAGGAATGAAGAAGAACACCAGTGTTGTTTTTAAAACTTTCCCTTTGAACAATTTTCTACCCCTTTCAGTAAATCGATCATCTTAAAGTTTATTCAACTGATTTTCAAAAACTTACATTATTTCGAAAGGAAACAAAATTGACTAAATTGTAAATAAAAGACAATTAAAATATGTTAATTTAAAGCGGAGATATTATCAATTAAAAAGTCCGGGACATTTTTGTGGGACACCCGGTATAGTATTGATTGTTCTTATACAATAAATGGTCAAGTGTCTCCTTTGAACAAATTAATAAATAGGTTTAGCTATTTCGTGAGCGTAATCTCTCCTATGTTAATACAATGGAGTATTAGGATTTAAAACTTAAGAGCAACTGCTCGAACATTTATTTCAAATACAGAAGAACTTCAAGGGAACAACAGCAAGTCGTTTCCCTTTTCTCCTGCGCAAAAAGAGAAACCGTACCCAAGTTAGGCAGATCTTGAGGATTCCAACAGTACGCTCAGCAGCGTCCTCTGTAATATTTTTATTATTAAATTCCTTTAAAATAGAGACCGAAGATCTTCTTTAACGTAAGGTTAGTTTTTAAAACGATACTCGCTAAAAATAGAAGACACTCAATGGACGCGGCCGGTCATCAGTACGGTACTCCGGTAGGAAGTTTTAGTGGCGTTCTGAGTAGATAGAAACAGAGTTTTAAGATGTCTGGTCGCCGACTAGCTGAATATCGTATCTTATTGTAAGATTGCATATAGCACTAAGATTTTAACAATTAATTGCCAATTAATTACCTTGAATAGTAAGTGCCTATTCAAGACGCTGCAAAAGCCGGGTCGAGGAGTTCAAGTCGTAGAAAGAGACTACTTTTTACGCAAGAGAAATAAGTTAGAGGTACCAGACCCACTTTTATTAAAAGGACGACATGATGCCCAAACAGAGCAAGCTCAAAGATAATTTAATGAGTGAACGCCAAAGCGTAACAAGTAATTTTAATTAAAGCTATTTAAGGTTAATGCAGGTCTGCTAGAAGCGCAAACTGCTTAATTATAGAAAGTTAAATTTAAACACAAAAATCGAAAAGAAAAGATGCAGCTGCAAAACAAAAAACAACGAACAAAAAGATCTCATTTCATCAGTTTCAAATTTTTGTCTGTGAACTTAGAGAGGCCAACTGAAGAAAACTTTTTCTTCCACAAAGCCGCCATCAGAAATACGGAAAATATTCAACAGGAAATTTCATTGAACAAACAAAATTGGCTGTCCGTCTTTGTTGGTTGATCTGTCTCCATTTCACGCTCTTAAAGATACTTAACTACTGTACCTGTGATGCGAGTTTCACCGGTGCACAAGTATCAGAATATTTTAATCGCAGGTGCTATTAGGATGGAAATATTTCTTTATGGTCCACATCTGGAAGATTTCTATACAGACAATTTCGAATCCCGTCATTTGACGAGTCGTGTACACAATTATGTATACTGAGTGTTTCAGAACACGAGGTGCAAAATTGCACATTAAGTAGAAAATGGCCAAATAAACACTTTTTGTCCTATGAAATTCTCCCCCAAAAAATCGGGGTTGGGAGGTATTGGGTGTTAATTGTTTTCAAGGTTGAAATTTAATGGCGCAATTACTCGCGATATTGATTCTGAATTTACTTTACAAAAATTGTTCAAAATGTGTTCCACCTACATCTATGCACTTTTCGAATGTTGGCCTTAACGGCTGCCGAATATTAGGAAACACGTCTGGCATTAAGGTATCTCACCTGCAGCCACTGCAATTTTGGCCACAAGATCTTCCTCAGACTCAATGGGTGTAGCATAGACAAGGCTCTTCACGAGTCCCAAAAAATTGAAATCGAGTGGAGTCATGTCAGGAGATCTAGGAGGTCTTGCAACTAGCACATTTCGCCCGATCAACGTAAATTCAAAATCAATATTGCGAGTAGTTTATTCATTAAATTTCACCCTCTAAAACAATAAACTGCTAACTCAATGTCTCTTTCTTCGGAAAATTTTATAGAAGAAAAAGTTTTTATTTGGATATCTTCTAGTTGGGGTGCAATTTTTTGCCTCTTATTCTGAATCTGAAACACCCTGTATATTACTGACAAGTGTTTTCTGAGTAGGTAATGTAGGCATTGTCTACACTGAGAAGCATAGATATGTATCAACAGTTTTTATTACTAAGTATGCACTAATTCATTGAAATTATAATAGTTAATTCAATGACTATGCTTCAAATCCCCAAAATTATGTATACGTGTAGATAAGGTAGGCCAGATTTGCACACTGCCTTTTCTTCTCTGTACCTACACTATGCAGGGTAACAATGCAGAAAAGGTGTCATATTATTGCTCAACTCTATGTTACATTTCGGCTATATATAATAAGCAAAAGTTGTTCTGCTTTCATCGCAGGGTTCTGACGTTTTCGAAACGTTTTTTTACGAATAAAAGTCACTTCTAGCTTCTTTGCGTGTAATATGATACTATCTCTTATTTTCGTCTAACTTTTTACTTTGTATTGGACACTTTGTTATTTTAATAAACGCCCTGGTTCTTCTCATTTCGTGTTTTTTGGAGCAATTTGAAACGTTTCCAGCAAGAGAATTTGTACTATCGCATAAATGCAAAAACCATTGCAGCTGAGATAGTGCATTGTTTTCAGTTACAATGTGTGTGTGACTGTAAGTGAAGTTTTTGCTGGTGTGTGTAATTATTTTCATTGCAGCTCGTTTACATTGTATTTTAATTTTTTTCAAGTGTCTCAATGTCGATATAGATAACCTTACAACATTTCCAAATCTTCCTTAACAAGAAGTAATTAATTATATAATGCTACAAAACGAATACTATTTCAGTTTTTAAAAATGTATCAAGATTATTATAATATTCTCCATTTCAGCGTATGCTTGCTTAGAAACTGGGGAGTGATACGAAGATAAAAATTAAACATGATGATGATATAGTGAAATACAATATAACTCTGAAAGAACCAAATTACATTCAAGGAATAACTTGAGAAATGAGCATAAATTTTTATTATTAATACATGCTAACTTGACTTAAAAACACGGAATCCATATCAATTTTGATAACATGACTTGAAAACTAGAAGTCTTTGTGCACTAGACCATAGCTTCAGGTATTGGCAAAGACTACTCATTGGCAATGAATCATAACCTAAAGACTAGAAATGTTTATGATCATTATCAATCAATGCATCATTTTGAGCACACAGAGTTACCACTTTTTATGTGAGTACAATGTATTGCATCAGCTGAAATGTTCTACAAGTAACTTGCAACACATTTAATACTATTTTCCAGTTCCTATGTATTAATTGAAGGAAAAATGAACAAAACAGAAATATACAGAATGAATATGCGATGCTTTCAATTACTAATTATTGCTTTTAACTACAAAATATACATCAATGCTGGGTACAAAAATTATATTTCGCACTCGTAGGTTTCTCATATATATCTGTGCAAACCCTCAATGACTAGATAACATGACGGTATTAGGTGATAGGAATAAATACGCTGTTTCAAACTTAGAACAAAACAATCAACAAAAACATTGCGTATTTTTTAGATTTTTCAGCAAAGCATTCTAACTCTGTTTTGGTTTACTTTTAGTTTTAAAGAATTATAAATAATTTTAGCAAAAATTAGAATCGAAGACACCAAAAAAAGAGCGACTCCAACCACGACTCTACCACATCCGAATGAACGACTCCGACTCCGACTCCGACTCCACCACATTCGGAAAAGCGACTCCGACTCCGACTCCATCACACTTCAGAGTAGCGACTCCGACTCCGACTCCGACTCCACCACACTTCAGAGAAGCGACTCCGACTCCGACTCCACCCTAAAACATCCGACTCCGGCGACTCCGACTCCCGACTCCGACTCCGACTCCGCAACCCTGCTGCAAAGTAGGGAGTGATAATGGATCATGAAAGTAAGGTAATTACCCACATATGTTTGACTGACAAGATGCTCCAGGTTGCGCCACCCAGGCTCTTCTCATTGAGTATTAGGTTGACTCCACTAACCTTGTTTGTTGCGTTAACGCATCAGAGCTCTTCTTCCTTGTGCGCAGCCACCTTAACAAGTGGACTCGACTCCCCGAATTAACGGGCCCTACGGCACACAAATTTACCGGGAACCCATCTGGGGCCGGTTACGCTGAAATTTTAAGATAATTAAGGACAAGCGGAGCGTCATTAGCAGGAGTCTCACCTGAAGATCTTCGAAAACAATGTCCAGGCGAACACTCTTCACTGTAGCCGGCTGTCAAGGACCCAAGAAGTCCCAGGTAGCAAGGGCAGAATGCCGAGTCCCGCGCAGCACACGAGAAGAAGGTGCGCTCGCGTTCACGGCTGGTTTCAATCTGACGTGGCAGCCTTCTGGCGCCACTCTCCTTAGCTTGCTCGAATCCGTCGCGCTGGCTTAGGACTCGGACAAGAAGATCAGACGAACGTTTCAGTATTTATATTTACATTTTTCGCCGTAGACGTGAGGAATCCCTGCCATTGCTCCACTTAGTTGTAAAATTATCAGCGTTATTAATTTTGGGCTGATTAGAAGGAACACAGCCTTTGCCCTTTATTGTGGAAGGCCCTTTTGTGCCTTATAATGTCCGCAAAGGACCTCAGCGTTCGAGCAATGACTGGAATCTCGACAACCTCAAGTCGTGCTTGTGTTACTAAATAATAACTAAAAAGCCTATAAAAATCTAAAAATGAGTTCTTTTTCTGCCAGTAGAATTGAACTAACTACTTCACGTAAGGGCCTGAGGCGCATGGACCAACAGAAACCGGGATTCTCATAAAAGAGAAGAAAGAAGAAGATAAAAGTAACACTTGATTGCCTGAATTTAGGAGCATGATTGCCTTGAAACAGCGAAAAATTATCAAGCCAATTTTTTTGCATCAGTACATACGTTAATAAAAATGTTCTGAAAACTACATAAAATATATGTATATTTGTGTAAATGAAGAGTGTGTAATCGAATTTAATATATTATAACATCACTCATGCCCTGCAAGTTTCTTCGAATTATAATGTTATGATCCGTATTAGATGCTTACGTAAAGATCAATGCCATATCGATTGTTCTGCTGACCTGTTTACAAATGTGTTTGCGGCAAATGAGAGAAAGTTGAGTTTATCGAGTAAAAACTGCCTGTTGCCAAGCTCCTGCGACTAACCTGTAAATATTTTTGAGATAAAATCAAATTAATTGATTATTTATATTAAATCGGCGACTGGCTCTCTCCCTTCCTCTGGGGTGTGCTGCGTTGCAATTTTTCAGTTGGGGTTGGAGAGGGCGCGGAGGGTTTTGGGACTTATTGTTTGTACTTCTCACTGCTTCCTTGACCACGGTTTACTGGATTTATATTTATTGTAATTGTGTGCTTATATATGTTAAATTACGAAGTTAACTTTGGTGATTCGGTCAATGTTAAGTTTAATGCGATCACAGAAAATTCTAATTTTATTTCAAAGAATCACTAAAGGAACCCAGTTAAGAACATAGAGAAGAATGACATTCTGCTTGGTGATGCATTATTTTTGAATTATTAAACTTTGAAGTTAGCTTGTGCATGCCAAAGGAAGCGAGCTTGCATAGCAGAATTTGGTTAATGTTGAGGATTATTTGAGAATCGATATTTTATTTTTAGGTACCTTATCATAGTTAATTAGATCGAAATAAGCAAGTTTTCTTCTATGCACTTACCGTTGTAAATAAGTATTTTACAAGTTATAGCAGTGAATTAGTTACCACAGTTCAAGTGCTTGAAGCGGGAGGTAATTTATTTGGCCCGGCAAATGGCAACGCTGCAATGACGTCTCGCTTCAGGTTTTCTAGTTATCAAAGACGAAACTAAACGTACCGTGCTAACTCGTAAAATATTCATCTGACAAAAAAAGTTTATGGAAGAAAAGTAGTTTATTTTGATGTTATCATGATTCAAGCAACAAAAATTTGAAAATCAATGAGTAGCTATTTATTAGAGCGCATTTGTCATCAAAGACGAAACTAAACCTACTGCTATAATTCGTAAAATAATCATTTACGACAAAGTGCATAGGAGAAAACTTCTTTTGATTTAATTTACTATGTTTAGCATTCAAAAATTGGATAATCAATACCCGAGTAATCCTCAACATTAACCTAGAATTTAATTAATAATGGAAGCTAACATCCTATTACAAACGTAAACAGGTTGGGTCGTCAGGGGGAGCTACAGTTCTTCTAGTGAAAATCATAAATGAAGGTTCAAACTCTCCCATTAGGGTTACGTCCACAATTGTGTTTACATCAGCTCCAAGATGGCGGCGGCCGTACCAGGTGTCCGCCGCCATCTTGGAGCTGATGTCAACACAATTATTGATGTTACCCCAATGGGTTGGTTTGAACCAATATTTATAATTTTCACTAGAGGAACTATGGCTCCTCCTCACGATCCAAGATGTTTACGTTTGTAATAGGGTGTTGACTTCTGTTGTTAATTAAACTCTGCTTGGCACGATTGCTTCCTTTTGCGCGCGAAAGCCAACTTCAAAGTTTATTAATTCGAAAACAACGCATCAGCGAGCAGAATGTCATTCGTGTAAAACCTTCTGAAATGTGATCCTTTAGTGATTTTGGGATTGGAATTACTATTTTCCGTGATCGCATTCAACATAACATTGACCGGTGATTCTTCATATTACTTGCTCTCTTTAGGTAGCCCTCTTCTGGGGTTACCTTCAAAAATTGTAATGGCTGAGCTGTCTTTAACAAATCATTTTGGGGATTTGAGAGTCAAATGATCCTTGCAATGAAGTAAAAGAAAAACAGCTGATAACAAATCCTGCAAGTGAAGAAGAGCCAACCAACAGAGAGAAAATAATGAGTACTGAGGAAACTAATGAATCTATAATACAAGGGACTTAGTTAAAAAAATCTTATGAAAGAAAAGAAAAACAACCATCATAAGCCTCTCAAGCTCAAACTTTAATTGAGATGCTTTTAAAACTACAAATCTACTCCACCTAAGCCTAAAAAGATGTACCCATCAAACAAAACTTTAACATCTAGCCTATACATAAAATGTGTACCTTGCTGATCACTCAACTCCAGGAGTCAAGCAATGAACTTCTTGGAGAAAACAAGAAAAAAATGACCTATGACCCCTATGGAGTTGCTCAAGGTTTGAAACAAATACTGAACTATGACTACGTCTAAAAGTTAAGAGTGAACAAACAACAAAACCTGATTGCAGTTGAACTCAAGAAGACCACCAAAGAGGAAATAGCAAGACTATTGAAAATTAACAGCATTGGAAAATTTGCAGTTAGTTGCTATAAACCACGCTCAGAGTCCTCACCACAATTTACTTTTGAGGTTATTAGACTAATTGACTATGATGTAAATTTAAGGACACCCTCTAGGTAAGAAAAAAAGTCCGTTATTTATTGATGGATTTCTCTGAAATTTTCACAGTAGGTGTGAAATGATGCAAATATCATTTGTTATTTTGACAAAATTTTTGTATCTGCACTGGATTTTTTTTTATTTTTGAAAAATATGATAAAAAAGGGGTTTTTTTAAAATCTATCTTCTGCAATTTTGAAGTTACAGAACCAGTACTTCGTTTTTAGATTGCTTAGATGTCTGTATAACCACTCGCAATAGGGAATTTTGATAACTTATTTTTTGTGGGTTTTGAGAATTGAAAAAAAAATGAACTTTTTTCATTTTTTTTTCATGTCGTGTAATTTTTAAAATAATAAATTTATCAAAAAATACTATTGCACAAGGATACACCTTGCTGAGCCCTATCGAATGGTATATAAACCATTTTTGTAGCTCTAAAATTGTGGAAGAAGTAGCATTTGAGAAACCAATTATCAAGTTTCCAGAAAAACGTGTTTTTTCAAAAAAAAGAATTTTTCATTTTATCTCTTGAACCACAGGGTTTTCTATAATGAACTCTTGAGCGTTTGTAGCTCTTTCCAAGCCCTTTTGGTTGATACAATTTACATTGCTGTAGCTCTGTAACTCTGGGAAAAAATATACAACAAAAGAGAATAGGTGTCATTCTTGAAAGCAACCAATTTTTTTAATTTTTCATTTTTTTTTACCAAAATACGTTTTTTTGTGAAGTCAACTCTTTTGTTTTGTAGCTCTTTTCAAGCCCTTTGGATTGGTGTGCTTGCCAAAGCTGTAGCTATGATACTGCAGCTGTCATTGAGCTATGAATGAAAGCTGCGGTATCATAGATACGGCAGAACAGCTAAATTCTAAAATTGTCAAAAATTATAAAAAAATATTTACTCAGCGTTAGAATGTTTTGTTTGAATAATGGAAGCACTTTGAGTAGCCCATTATCGAACTATAATGCCATTCCCGCAGAGAAACACGCTCAATTGACCCTCAATAATGAGGGGGGGAGGGTTCAAGGTCACTCCACCCCCATCGCTTTCCCCCCCTCTGGTGGGCGCACTATTCGGAGTAGACGTAAATGGAAAGAACCAATGGAAGCGCAAGAAAATCCTCTATAAGATGCATATATAAACAGATAATCAACATTATCATAGATACGGCAGAACAGCTAAATTCTGAAATTGTCAAAATTTTACAAAAAATATTTATTTAGCGTTTGAATGTTTCGTTTGAATAATGAAAGCACTTTGAGTAGCCCATGAACGAACTATATTGCCATTGCCACAGAGAAACACGCTCAATTGACCCCCAATAATGAGGCGGGTGAGGGGTCAAGGTCACGCCACCCCCATCGCTTTCCCCCCTCTGGTGGGCACACTATTCGGAGTAGACGTAAACAGAAAGTACCAATGGGAGCGCAAAAAATTCCTCTAGAAGATGCATATAAAAGCAGAAAATCAGCACATATCCTGATTTCTACCTAGACGGTGTCCTTAAGTGGGCTTATCCCAATTGCCAGCTGTGAAAATGCCGAAGTTATAAACATGTTAATACTGCCAACATTCTCTAATGAAAAAAAAATTATTCCCTCAGTGTAAAAGTACAATTGCAAGGCAGAGATCTTCTAAAATAACTAAAAATAGCATGGCTGAATTTCCAGATCGACCCATATTCATTTCCACTTATGTGTTATTATACATGTCAACATCATGGCCATTTTGCAAGTGAGTATTAGAGATGTGACTCAAAAAAAACCATGCCGTTTTTTAAAAAAAAACACGTTTTTTTTGCAAAAAAACCGTGGCCAAAAAAAATGTGCATATTTTGTTTTTTTTTAAATATTTTGTCTTAAAATAACTCAGCAAGAAAAAGAACCACATTACATTATGTGTTTTCATGTCAATTATAAAATAAAACAACATACTTCTTAATTGGTGGTTTTCCATGGTTTTATGAAATTTTTCATTTTCTGAGGTTTCACGCTTTGATATTTCATTTATTTTACAATACATGTGAATGACCTTCAAGTCCCAAAATGGTGTGTTATAATAACATATCTTTACTTATGGTCATTGATAGGGATGTGACTAAAAACCATGCTGTTTTTAAAAAAAACATGTTTATACAAAAATTATGAATAAAAAACATGGATAATAATATATTTATGTGACCTTTAAAATCCAATGCTGTTTTTTTAAAACATTGTTTTTTAACTGAAAAATCTTGACTAAAAAAACATGGCTATTATATTTTATGGGACCAAAAAATTGTTTTTCTTTTAAAACATTTAAAAAAATCATGACTAAAAAAAACACGGATGTAAATATCAGGAGTTATTTTTCTTTAATCGAATTGTCTTTAGAAACTTATAAACAAAGAATGCTGTGAATATTGAAATCATGTTTATTAGAACTGTACTAGGTCTTAGAATAAAGGATCTACAAAGAATCTATTTACTCCATAAAACCTTTTGGAGACCAGCTCCATCCTCAGTCATTCAGTAAAATTTGGTGAAATGGACAATGAATTTTCACTGTTCCTTTGAAAAACATTTGACTGAATGACTTACTGAGGATGGAGCTAGTCTCCGGAAGGTTTTATAGAGTGAATAGATTCTTTGTGGATATTTTATTCTAAGACCTGGTATGATTCTAATAGATATTAATAAATCTTATGTGACCAAAAAATCCATGCTATTTTTTGAATGTTTTTGTTACAAAAAAGTCATGACTAAAAAACACGGATATTAATATACCTACTTTATTTTACCATAAAAAACCATGCTGTTTTTTTAAAACATCTTTTTACAGAAAAATCATGATTAAAAAATGTGGATATTAATATATTTTATGTGCCCAAAAAAACCATGCTGTTTTTTTTAAATCATGTTTTCTTTACCAAAAAATCATGACATAAAAACATGGATATTAATGACTTTTTGTGAAAAAAAACATGGTTTTTAAAATGTCATGTTTTTTTTGGTCAGATTAAATTTAATAACACTCCTGTTTTTTGTAAAAAAAAAATTTTTTTTCAAAAAGCATGGTTTTTTGGTCACCTAAAATAAATTAATATCCATGTTTTTTACAGATTAGATTAGTCATTAGTTTTAGCCTCCCTACCCAGCAACAAATGCGATCCAAAGAGAGGAAGGAAGAGAATGAAACAAGATCAAAGTTGAAGAAGACAGTATTAGGTGCTGAAAAACAGGACAGCAGTGAATCGAAAAAAGGTGGTCTTCAACATAACAAAAGCATTTTGTTTTAACAAAAAGGAGGCCTACCTAACTCTCAGCTTGGGCCCTTACATTTTCCTCCTGGGAGCGCTAGTTCCCATAGATACAATAGTTGTATCCCCCTGAGGGGGTGTTTTTTTTACAAAAAAGTTGTGACCAAAAAATGAACAATAACTTTTTAATGAAAAAACATGTTTAAAATAAAACAATGATTTTTTTAGTAACATAAAATATGTTAATATCTATGATTTTAAGACAATTTTTTATGAAAAATGCATAAAATAAAACAGCATGGTTTTTTTGGTCCCATAAAATATATTCATATCCAGGTTTTCTTATACATCATTGTTTGTAAAAAAAAAACAATTTTTAAAAAACACCATTTTAGGTCTCATAAATATATTCATGTTTTTTTAGTCATGATTTTTTAGTACAAAAACATTTTTTTGGTCTCATAAATATATTCATGTTTTTTCAGTCATGATTTTTTAGTAATAAACATGTTTTTTTTTTAACTGCATGGGGCTTTTTAGGTCACATAAAATATATTGTTTTTTAGTTATGATTCTTTGTAAAAAAACAGCATGGTTATATTTGGCACCAGAAAATATATTAATATTCATTTTTATTAGTCAGAATTTTTTGTAAAAAAACATGTTTGTAAAAAACCGCTTATTTTTTTGTAATGAAAACATGAAAAAGAAACCATACAGTAAAAGTGGTGGCAGATAACCCACAATTACCTAGAGGAGTCTAAGAGGTACAGCAGGAGCCATAGAACTTATATTGATGGAGTCAAAATTCAGAGCTTATTATCTGTGCGAGCGAGCATGCCTCCCTACCCCTGTGCTCAGAGGTCTTATAAGCGGTGAGCTCTTTAGGGCCCGCGCATTTGGTCCGCATCCCTACCTGTACAACATCGTACCAGTAAACGTCGCAGTTCTCCATTGTTATCTCTGCATATATCTCTGCCTGCATATATCTCTGCTATGTCTGATTTTTTTGGTCACATAAAAATAAAATCAGACTTAGTAGAGATAGTAAGCTTTGAATTTTGACTCCATCAATATAAGTTCTGTGGCTCCTGCTGTTCCTCTTAGACGCATCTAGGTAATTGTGGGATATCTGCCACCACTTTTACTGTATGCTTTCTTTTTGATGTTTTTATAACAATAAAATGACTAAAAAACATGGATATTAATATATTTTAGGTGTCCAAAAAAACCCAGACATATACTTAACAAAATTTAGGTGAGCAAAAAAAAACAAAAAAAAAACAAAAAAAAAACACATAAAAAACACGTTTTTTTTTGCAAAAAAACTGCAATCAAATAAAACCGTTTTTTTTTTGCATCACTAGTGAGTATACATCTGTTTGAAAGATGCTTAATCTGTAGTGGTGGCCACTCAAATGAAAAATATTATGCCCTGACTCCCCTCTGGGCTAACTGTAAGGGGAATCATGTGGCCAGTTCTAGAGAATGCCCATATATTCAAAATGCTTTTCAAATACAATCATTGATGAAGGAAGGAGTTTCATTTTCAGAAGCTCAAAGACAGGTCATATGTGAGACCACGGATAATCTTGAATCTGTCTTTCAAAGGACCAAAATTGCTTCCAATGTGACAAGTTCTCAATTGAACAAAGAAAAAAATGTCCCCATGCAAGAAATTATACTAATTCCAAACTCATGGAGTAATGAAAAAACATAGGCTTCATCTCTCAAAACCAGCCAACTTAAACAAGTGACTGTTCCAGCTGAGGTACACCAATCTCAATGGTCATACTATATTCCTAGAAAGATACCCCAGGCCAAAACCAACCAGCCAAAGCCAAATGTACTAGCCTCTCAATTAACACGTTAAGTGTGGCGTGACCCACCGGTGGTCATTTAGGTGATTTTCATAATGCTGCTGGCCGACCAACAGTCACTGACTCAATTTTTGTGAATACTAAATGAAAGTTAAATGAAGGCATGATCCAGTCAATGTTTGCTATTTTCAAAATTTCTTACTACAATTAACTCTAAATTTGAGCTGGATATTGAAATTCAGTTTACCCTGCCACACTTAACGCGTTGAATGACCATCAGCAATTGCAAGAAACAATCTTTGGGAGACCGTCCTAGGCCCCTGCCACTCCCCTGTTGCTCAGGTGGTCATTTTTCATGTTTTTGTTGGAAAAGGACTCTTAGGTGGTGGACTATTTGGTCCTAAAAATTTTATGGTGCTACGGACAACAGATCCCTTCCTGACTCCCCTCTGGGCTAACTGTAAGGGGAATCATGTGGCCAGTTTTATAGGATGCCCATATATTCAAAATGCTTTTCAAATACAATCATTGTCCCCATCTGTTCACTGTCCCCATCCAAAATCTTTAATTTTTGAGCCATTTCAACCCCATATAAAAAGAGAACAAATGGGAAATTGAGAAAAGCCCATGTGAGTTTGTTAGAAATGTTCCAAGGATTCTAAAACTGTCTTTGTTTTTGTTCTAGCATCAAAACTCGATGACGAGTCCCATTTTGAAATATCAATACCTAAAAACCATTATGTCAAATTTTTTCAAAAACTAAGGCCTAAATCGAAAAAATTGATGGAATAAATTATGTTTATTTTCAAAGGTTACATATTGTAGTCAAATTTCATAAGAATCAGACTGAAAATAAAAAATTTCATATATATGAAAAAGAGAAAAATTTTTTTTTTGGGTTTGGAAATCACAATTCACACCGTGAATATGAAGTTATATATGGAAATTGAAATAAAAATAAAACTGCATTCAAATACATAAATTGTTCATTATATGACACTTCAACAATAAATTTCATTTTTTGCTGATACCAAGACTTCTAACTTTCAACATTCATAATGGGACTAGTCCTAGAGTTTTGATGCTAGAACAAAACCAAAGACAGTTTCAGAATCCTTGGAATATCTCTAACAAACTCTCACCAGCTTTTTTTTCAAATTCAAATTTTTCCAAAAAATATATAGCTCTAAACCCAAACAATTACTGTTTTTAAAAATTTCAAAAAATTTGAAAGAATTGAAAAAATTCGAATTTGAAAAAACTCCAGTGAGAGTTGTTAGAAATGTTCCAAGGATTCTAAAACTGCCTTTGGTTTTGTTCTAGCATCAAAACTCGAGGACTAGTCCCATTTTTAAATATCTATAAAATATACTGAAAAGCTAATTTTTCTTGAAAAAAAAAACTAACACCTAAATCGAAAAAATGACATGAGTAAATAAGGTTTACTTTCACAAAATACATATACTGGCGAATTTTTAAACGAATCGGACAAAAAAAAGTTGAAAAAGTGGGACGGTCTCCTTAAGGACACCGTCTGGGTAGAAAAAAGTCCGTTATTTACAGATGGATTTCTCTGAAATTCTCACAGTAGGTGTGAAATGATGCAAAGATCATTTGTTATTTCGACAAAAATTTTGTATCTGCACTTTTTTTTTGAAAAATATGATAAGTTTTTTTTTTAAATCTATCTTCTTCTACAATTTTGTAGTTAGAGAACCAGATCTTTGATTTTAGATTGCTTATATGTCTATATAACAATAAGGGCAAATGGAATTTTGATAACTTTTTTATGGATTTTGAGAATATTCTTTTCAAAAATGTGACCTTTTTTCATCTTTTTTCATGTCGTGTAATTTTCAAAATAATAATTTTATCAAAAAATGAAATGCCCTTATTGATACACCTTGCTAAGCCCTATCGAATGGTATATAAACCATTCTTGTAGCTCTAAAATTGTGGAAGAAGATACATTTGAGAAGCCAATTATCAAGTTTCCAGAAAAACTTGTTTTTTCACCAAAAAATTGTTTTTCTTTTTATCTTTTGAACTACAGGATTTTCTACAATGAACTCTTCAGCGTTTGTAGCTCTTTTCAAGCCCTTTTGATTGATATAATTTACATTGCTGTAGCTCTGTAACTCTAGGAAAAAATATACAACAAAAGACACTACGTGTAATTCTTCAAAACAACCACTTTTTAATTTTTTCATATTTTTTCAAGTCAACTCTTCTTTTTTGTAGCTCTTTTCAAGCCCTTTGGATTGGTGTGCTCGCCATAGCCGTAGCTATGATACTGCTGCTGTCATCAAGCTATGAATGAAAGCTGTGGTATCATAGATACGGCAGAGCAGCTAAATTCTGAAATTGTCAAAAATTATAAAAAAATATTTACTCAGCATTACAATGTTTTGTTCGAATAATGGAAGCAATTTGAGTAGCCCATGAACGAACAATATTGCCATTCCCGCAGAGAAACATGCTCAATTGACCCCAATAATGAGGGGGGAAGGTTCAAGGTCACGCCACCCCCATCACTTTCCCCCCTGGTGGGCGCACTATTCGGAGTAGATATGAACAGAAAGTACCAATGGAAGCGCAAGAAAATCCTCTATAAGATGCATATAAAAACAAAATCAACACATATCCCCATTTCTACCCAGACGGTATCCTTAATGATGATTCAATACAAGCACTGGTGAAAAAAAAATTGAATCTCACAAGTAAATTATGTTTGAGGATTTCTTTTGTCACTTGGGTAAATTCATAATGGAAGCATTATCATTTAGCTTGAATCAAGAAAACAAGTGTGAGAGAGATCTACTTTTGGGAGTAATAAGAAATAATTTTGGCCAAAAAAATTGTGTCTCAGCTGCTCAGTGAATATCACAGCAATGTAAATTCTCAGAGTAGATATGAGTCAATCCTGAAAAAAAGCAAAATCAGAGAAAATTCTAAAACTTCCAAAATACCTCTCTCATTCTAAAGAAAGCAAAAAATTGGGAATAGCCCTGAGGAAAAAATGATGCATAACCTTAAAATCTATGATCAGAGGACCAAAAGAATAGGTGTTTCAGAAAAAATCTTCTTGACTACCAATTAAATTGCAATGGGTTATTTTCTAAATTGTCAGAAGGAAAACTTTATCTGTATACCAAAAAATCTGACATTATGTTTTGTGAAACATTTGTCAAAAATATTGAACCCAAATTCATAGGCTTTAAGTGTGTGTGTGGCCACATAGACAAAGTGGGGCTAAAGGTGGATTATGCTTCATTATTAGGAATGATTAATTTTTCTGTTAATCACATTTATGATTTCTTGAATGGTAAATTATAAATAGCATTCCAAAGCTAAATTTCTAAATAATTTACCTCTGAACAAATTTATTCCAGAATTTTGAATAATTTAGGCTACATCATGTAGGAATTGAGCTGTATTTTGCAATGATTTATGTTACTTGGCCACATTGTGAAAACATGCTATAGTCAATATAGTTGAAACTAGTTCCAAAGTTTGTGGCCATGAAAGGAATGAAAAAATTGTATTTTGGCAACAAATAAATGAAGTTGTCAATTCAAACCTTGTTAAGGGTACCGTCCGAAGCCCCTGCCAGGCCCCTGTTGGTCCGGTGAGCTTTTTTCATGTTATTGTTGGAAAAGAACCCTTAGGTGGTGGACTATTTGGTCCTAAAATTTTATGGTGCTCAAAAAAAACTCAAAAACCTGTATCTCAAATTTTTTTAAAAACTAGGGCCTGAATTAAAAAAATGAATAGAAGAAATTGTGTTTCTTTTTAAAAGTTACGTATCATAGTCAAATTTCATAAGAATCAGACTGAAAATGAAGAATTTCATAATATTTATTTACATATAAAATTTTTTTTATTTATATTTTTTTGGGAAATCACAATTCATACTGTGAATATGAAGTTATGCATGGAAATTATTGAAATAAAAAATTAAAACAGCATTAAGTTACATAAACTGTCCATTATATTACACTTCAACAAAAATTTTGTTTTGGTTTATACCCAAAACATATACCTTTCAACATTCAAACTGTATCAACTCACTGAGTTTTGATGCTAGAACAAAACCAAAGACAGTTTTGGAATCCTCAAAACATTTCTAACAAAGTTATAATTTGGACTCTCCCAAATTTTGAAAAACAAAAAATTTATATGGTTCCAAACTCAAAAATAATTGTTTGTGATGTTATAAAGTATCGCTTATTACAGAAATTTTTTTTCAAAATGTTAAAATTTTAAATTATTACTTTGTTAGAAATGCTTCAAGGATTCTAAAACTGTCTTTGGTTTTGTTCTAGCATCAAAATTCAATGAGGTGATACGTCTTGAAATTTACATAAGAATGCATCAAAAAGTTAATTTTTGATAAAAAAATAAGGCCTAAATTGAAAAAATGACAAGAGTGAAAAAGGTTTACTTTCAAAAAATACATGTAGTGGCCAATTTTCAAGCGAATCGGATAAAAAAAGGTCAAAATCCCGGACGGTACCCTTAAAAGCTTCACCTAAACTCTTCTGTAGAAGGTACATCTTCACTAGGTTCAAATAAATTTTTCTTAAATTGTAAGTTGATGTTAAAAATTAGGCTAAATTGACATGTATATACATACTGCTACATCTTATACATACTGATAAATGATTGAATTATTTAAGGCTTTGAGTAGTTCTTGCTCTGTAGAAAGAGAGACGTTTTGTTTTGATAGGTCTTGTGGCATCAGTTAGCTGGATCACTTGAAACTAAACATAGTGCTGCTACCTGTCTGTAGTATAAGTATCATTTTTCAAACTTAGTCACTGAAAAATAAGTTTAAAATACCACAAAGAAAAAATGTAAAATTAGCAACTAAAGAGGAGATTGAATTTTGACATATATGTGTGGAAACATTCAGTATACATTGTTGTTTTTTATAGTAATATATATGCTGATGTGACTTTATTCCACATTCTATTTTAAATCCCTATGTTTAGGTTTGATATGATAGCTTGTATTTAATTAGAATATGGTTACAATCTGGTTGTAGTTAGTTCTCCTACATATATGTGTAACTCTAGTTTGCCTATTGATGCATAAACATCAACTCCTCTTCAGTACTGGCATGTAACCAAAATTTAGTTCACTGTGATGTCAGGCCATGTCAGTTCTTGAGCTTCATCATCTTGTTTACTTATGAAGTAATTACTGTTCTTAACTATCTATTAAGATAAGAATTTTCGGTAGTGAAGGATGAGGTCAGATTTTGTAAAGCTAAAATTTCCCCACTTGGCATTGTGATGCACTTTGCTCTTGTAGTCAATATAGAGTACTAGAGGTGGGCTAACAATTATTTCTGAATAGGATGATCATTGTGTGGAAATTGTATAGTTTGGTTAATAATGTAGAAAGAAGAGATTGGTCGTACTTCTTTATGTTAGTCCTCAATATTATAAGGTTATGTCATTTAATCCTCCAAATCATAAGTTATATCATTGGCAAACTTGTAATTGTATTTGTATGAGCATAGTAAAAACAAAATGTTTCATTATATGCAGAACTAAGACCAAGCTTGTAATTTATTTAAAATTTGTGATAAAGTATTTAAGGTGCAGAATCTTATTTGGAGTGAAAATTATTCTAAAATTACCATCATATTTTAAAATTCGTAGTATATCTTTGCTGTGTGCTTTTGAATGTTATTTTTTAAAAATACAAATCATAAATGCATCAATTACTTTGGCCTTGATTATTCATTAGACATTGTCCTATAGAAAAAAAAACTGGTGCCTATGGTACAAATAAACAATTGTAATTTTGTCTATTGCTTTTTGTGCATTGCATATAAAAAACTTTTTTATTTTTTGAATGAAATCTAGGATCTTCCATGGAAGCTTGCAACAATCAGGATCTGAAGCATAATTAAGTTAAGAATTGTTTCCTTAAAGCTTCAGGTATTGTGTAATTAGATTTTGATATCCTTGCATCATGGCTGCTACTCCAAGCAGCCTCCAGGGCTTAGCAGCCGAGAGATACTTGGAGAACATCACCAGATGCCCCTTCATCAGGAAGCTCAACATGTACACAAAGAAGGCAAGGTGAGTAGGTGCACAATTTTACTGCATCAGTAGAGGTTATGGTAGTAGCCACAGCTTCACTCTCTTTACTTAATGAAGCAATTTGCAAATGCATTGTTCTTTCTTATCCAAAGTGAGGTGCTACCACATTGCTTTAGAAATAGACATTATCATGCATAGCTCCAGCATTACAATGTACTCATGCAGGGAATGCAAGTAGTATTGCTCTATGCCAACAGAAGTGGAGTAAGTTACTTTGTTGTATTCCTATAATTTAACACCCCACATCATATATACAAAAAATAGTATGAGGAAATGCAGAAATGCTGCGTCTGGCTAACGACCATTCATCTCCTCAAAAAGAACCATCATTTAAAAAGCCTGAGTGGCAAGGCCAGGGCATTTCCTGCCTAGCGGTGATTAGAGAAGATTGTGCTCCTGCCTTGCCTGCCTTTGGGCAAGTGAGGGTTCTATTAAGGAGATCGTCCCAGGCCCCTGCCGCTCAGGTGGTCATTTTTCATGTTTTTGTTGGAAAAGGACCCTTAGGTGATGGACTATTCGGTCCTAAAATTTTATGGCGCTATGGAAAATAGATCCCCCTCCCCTGGAGGGGGGGTTTAAGGGGACCGAAATCTTTAATTTTGAGCCCATTTCAACCCCATATAAAAAGGAAACAAATGGAAAATGAAAAAAAGCCCTTTTGAGTTTGTTAGAAATGTTCCAAGGATTCTAAAACTTTCTTTGTTTTTGTTCTAGCATCAAAACTCGATGACTAGTCCCATTTTGAAATATCAATACCAGTGAAATATCAATACCTAAAAACCAATATGTCAAATTTTTTCAAAAACTAAGGCCTAAATCAAAAAAATTAATAGAATAAATTGTGTTTCTTTTCAAAGGTTACAGATCATAGTCAAATTCCATAAGAATCAGACTGAAAATAAAAAAAGTGATATTTTTGGTAAAAAAAAAAATTTTTTCTGGGTTTGGAAATAATTCACAGTGTGAATATGAAGTTATGTATGGAAATTATCAAAATAAAAATTAGAACTGCATTCAATTACATAAATTGTTGATTATATTACACAACAAATAATTTTGTTTTTTGCTTATAAATGTTTCAAGGATTCTAAAACTGTCGTTGGTTTTGTTCTAGCATCAAAACTCGATGAGTCCAGTTTTGAAATATCCATAAAATATACCAAAAAACTAATTTTTCTTGAAAAAAACTAAGGCTTAAATCAAAAAAAATGACGAGAGTAAAAAAAGTTTACTCTAACAAAATACATATACTGGCCAATTTTCAAACGAATGGGACAAAAAAAGTTGAAAAAGTGGGACGATCTCTTTAATAAGTCACATATCCATCAACAACCTGGAGTCCTTGAGCAATCTAAGTATTCATTATATGTACATGTTTTCCATTAGCATCATTCCCACCAATTGATTTAGGTTTGTCTTCAGCGTATGCAACATTGTCTCAATGCGTAGGGTATGTGACTGTTAGGTGCCTGAGACTCATTTTGATGTGTCATATGATTTCTCTGTTGTGTTCAAATGATTATGAAACTATCTTTTAGGTGATAAACTAATGATGTCTAGTCTCGTGATTTCCCATGAAGGATGGGAAGAAAGTATCGATTTGTTAGCAGGTTACGCTACCAAATGGCATTAACTCATTTGTTATCAGTGATTCATGCCAAGAAGCTCAGGTAATGACTTAGGCCCAATAATCATTAATAGCATCTCTCAATAACTGAGGGTGGTGGCAGCTTGTGTATCAATTGATTAGTACTGTGACGTGGACATCAAAAAGTCTTGTTTACTCCTGTTTAATTAATAAAATATAAAAATTGTGGCTAGAAAGTGTCACAACAAAGATGCCAGCAAATGATGTGCAGCAGTGGAAATCCCATCACAAATAGACCTACATCACAACTTTAGCTTTATGCTGTGCACACAAAGTCTATGTGACCATGCATTATTCATTCAGAATTTTATTTTGTAATGATGACCTTTTAAAGACCACTCATGACCTTGTCTTTTGCTCTGCAGATATTACATTGCTCGTAACAGCATAACAGTAAGCAAGCCATTCAAAATTAATAGCTAGTCTACTGTACTGTGGTGCACTTGCTAGTTTTTTCTAATTACTTCACTGTTCTCACAGAATTTATTTATCTTCGCTTTTACTCTACTAACAAAATCTTCTCATTTTAATAAATGTCGGTTATTTTTTAGGAATTTTCAAACTTCATACTTCATTAGGAAGCTTATTTTCATCATTTGATTTATTGTGTTTGTTTTGGACATTATTTGAAAAATTAAAAAAAAATTCTCAAAATACCAAGTGACATTTGACTTATATAATATTTTTACTTTCATTTTCTATACAGTTCGTAGGCACTGTTACCTATTGTTTTAATTTTAAAGTAATATTTTGCCTATTTTATTCAATCTTTAGCACAGTATTTGCATCAGGGCTGAGATAATTTGAATGTCAGCAGTTGTTTCTTATTCTTTATGAATGTTGAGAAAATTAACTCCTAAATTTGGCTTGTGTTTGATTGTGATTTTGAACATGAGTTTGAGATCCTTCATACCTCACAATGAGACTGAATAAATGATTTAACAAACGTGTCACTCCACAAAACATTTAGCCATAACTATCTGGTTTAGTATTTTTTCTCTTTCTATTCAAATTTAATAACCGGCAAATTTAGAAACAAAAGTTTGACAGATAACTATTAGTCTGTAACTTTTTTCTAATGTCATAACTACTTATTTGTTTTCTCTAAAATTTTCTGCAAGTAAAGAGAAATGCAGACCAAGTAGAAAATAGTGGAAATGACTCCTGGAAATGCCTTGTATTGCAGGATGCTGAGCGAGCTGAGAGACGAAAGAGAGCAGAATGGGGAGGTGATGATGCATCTTGAGATAAAAAATCCCAATGCTTTGAGGAATGACTTAGTAAGTGAATAAATTAGAGGGTGCCGAGCACAAATTTTTGATGGATTTTGTTGCTTAATATATTACTTTTGTAATGCATGCCCAGCTTTAGCAATGGATGACCTCAGAAATTAGAATGTTCATGATAATTTGCAGTTAGGTTTTTTAAATAACTCATCCAGGTTAAAATATATATTAGGCCAAGCTTTCGAACTCACAAGTGGAGTTCGTCATCAGGGCTGAAACATTCACAAGAGCTGGACGCATATGGCTACACACGTACGTATCTATGATACAGTTTTTTAAAGTAATTATTATTAAGCGGGCTTCTACTTGGTACTGACATCATTCCAAGCACATACGCTGTCATTTTGGAGGTAATAATTTATTTATTATCGGGAAGTAACATGGGGGGATATCTTGTCTTCTATTAATTGATGCGGAATTTTACCTAGAGTAGCACGCTTCTACGAATTTTCGTAAAAAATTCGTAGTGTGCTACGAATTCGTAAGTGTGCTACTCTAGGTAAAATTCCGCATCAATTAATAGAAGACAAGATATCCCCCCATGTTACTTCCCGATAATAAATAAATTATTACCTCCAAAATGACAGCGTATGTGCTTGGAATGATGTCAGTACCAAGTAGAAGCCCGCTTAATAATAATTACTTTAAAAAACTGTATCATAGATACGTACGTGTGTAGCCATATGCGTCCAGCTCTTGTGAATGTTTCAGCCCTGATGACGAACTCAACTTGTGAGTTCGAAAGCTTGGCCTAATATATATTTTAACCTGGAAGAGTTATTTAAAAAACCTAACTGCAAATATGGAACCCAGGCGTCAACTATTCACCTTGATGTTCATGATAATGTTAGAACTAGTGATGTACCGATACCATTTTTTGGCCGATACTGATACCGATACTTGAAAATACCGATACTTTGACCGATACTACTACCGATACCGATACTTTTACAATCATCTAACCTAATAATACTCGTTGTATGTTTGTTTATGTATTTGTCTGGTGTCCGCTTCTTAAGAAACATAGGTTGTCTGAGTTTGCGGTATCATGGATACCGAATTCATCAGTGTAACATTGAAAGGTCGTCTCTACATGCATTGAAGTGTTTTAAATTTTATTAGGATAGGTTACTAGTATTGGATAGGTTGTTTTGATTGCCGTAATTTGCGCATTTTTCCTAACCATGTCGCTTTCGTGCAGCTTTCAGGCCATATTGAATAATTAAGACATTAAATTAAATATAGTAATTTTGAGAATAGCTGTGCCCAATTAATCGTTTTTAAGTAATGGTGATTTGTCACCGGAGGGGAACTCCGAGTCAAGAGAGCTTTGTGTGTTCTTGTACATATGTGCTCGGCATTAACATTTTAAACCTACCCAACTTTCCGTTCCGCGTATTGGCAACAGTGGACAATGCATTGGTGGTGTAGAACCTACAAGAACCGCAGTTGCTACCATGTAATGACAATCGCTAGGCCTTCGCGTCGTGAACGTGCTTTGTGGCAGTGCGAGTCACGACATAGAATTAGGAGAGCATAGGTTAGATAATGTTGACGGAATTTTTCCATGGGTCCATCTAGCTTACAGATGACATTGTCCTTGGCATTTCTATGGGTCATGCTGCTACCTAATAATGCCCTTGCCCTTGGTTTATTTGTTTGGTGTCTGTTTCTTCCATTTCTCTGTCACGCTCATTAGGATAGTTATAATAACCGTATCTGTGATACGAGTTTCACCAGTGCGCAAGTACAAGAATATTTTTGATCACGGGTCGGGTACTGTTAGGATGGATATACTGTATTTGTTTGTCATCTACATCTTGAAAATTCGTTCATGAAAGGTATTGAATCCCATTTTTGGCGGGCCGTGCACACTTGTATTAAAATAAAACCATTATAAGCCCTACATGGGGGTTATAATAAAATTATT
This sequence comes from Morinoia aosen, assembly GCA_030386875.1. Lineage (NCBI taxonomy): Eukaryota > Metazoa > Arthropoda > Malacostraca > Amphipoda > Talitridae > Morinoia > Morinoia aosen. Next base: position 9,298,602 of record CM059568.1, on the reverse strand, counting down.
TGCTAATATATCTAATAATATCGAAATATTGACAATAGAGTTTCCGACTATGAATAATAAAATGCTCATGCTATGTTAACTATATTGTTGAGAAAAATAACAAAATGAAATCCATTCAATAGATATGCGTTTCTAATCGTACTGCAACGTAATGTAGACTAGCTATAATAGCAACTGGCTCCAAAAGTGTACCAAAACAATAATTTCTCCAAAAAAAGGGTTGTCATTTTCGTGTTATTCACACCAAGCACAAGAACATTCTTTGGCGAAAAGAAAATAGTAAAATTCGATAAGCCCCGAAACCGAAAATATCCGCAAACACCCAACATTCTATAAGATGAGGAATTTAAAAACGAAAATTTCAAGGAACTTGATCATATTTATTAAGAATACGTTTCGGAGTCCAGATCCATCATCAGTTCGTAAATGTACAAATCATTGTCTGCAGTAGAAGAAAAAACAAAATCTTGGATACAGTCATTAAAGGAAATCAAGAATATAAAAATAAAAATGAAACATGTCCCAGAAAAACTGAAATCAACAAGATTATTATTTAGTTACAATTTGTAATGGGTAGGAACTATCAGAATTGTTGAGGGCCGGTTTTCGTTTAAAAATATGTAACAATTCTAAAATTCTGAGGTCACATGCAGTTGAAGCCAAATCTAAGATTTTGAAGTCCGCAGAGGATGTTGGTGCGTTGCATTTTACTGTGTGATTACGTACTGTGGAGTGTGAGGAGTAAGCTAATTAGTTCCTCGCGCGGAAGCTTTGACCCCGATGTTTGCCCATTCTGTTATAAAAATTTCGTGACGTCATGCCGACGTCCGATGATGTGCACTGCACACAACTGTACAACTGTTAAGAATAAATCAGAGAGGCTCGCATCTCCATCGGACGCGTATCCTTGTACCGGAAAAAAGAAGCAACCTTAAAATTGTACAATTCCGGTACAAGACAAGGATACGCTTTTGATGGAGAAGCGAGCCTTTCTGATTTATTCTTACTGTACAGTTGTATGCAGTGCACATCATCGTACAACGGCATGACGGCACAAAATTTTTATATCAGAATGGCCGATCATCGGGGTTGAAGCTTCCGCACGGGGAACCAATTCGCACAATTCGTACGTAATCACGCAGTAAAATGCAACGTACCGATATCCTCTGCGGACTTCAAAATCTTAGATTCGGCTTCAACTACATGTGACCTCGGAATTTTAGAGTCAATACATATTTTTAAATGAAAACCGGCCCTCAACAATTCTGTCAGTTCCTACCCATTGCAAATTGTAAGTAGATCTTGTCAATTTTATTTTCTCTGGGACATGTTTTGATTTTTGTTTTGTTTTTGTGATTTCCTTTAATGACTGTATCCAACATTTTCTTTTTTCTTTTATTGTAGTCATAATGAATTTAAATTTTACGAACTGATGATGGAGCTGGACTCCGAAACGTATTCTTAGTAAATATGATTAAGTTCCTTGGAATTTTCCTCGTTTTTAAATTCCTCATCAAGTTGCGATTAAAGCAATCAACTGACCCATTCAGATGTATTCCACTATAAGATTGTTCGTGAATTTTTTGAACATCTTACCATAGAAGAAAAATACAAGATTCGTTATGAACGGCGATATACATGCTAAAGTAAAATAAATTCTTAGCTTCGGAACATTTGACGATTTACAAGCTAAATTAAAATAGAATTTTCAGCTACTTTTATAATAAATTCACAAAAACTTTCATATGCACCTTCAACTTTATTAAATTGGTTTGGTTTTTGTTAGCCTGTCACATACTTTAAGGAATGGATATTAGGTCAAACTATATAGGTTTTAGTCGTAAAAGTATACTAATTTTATGTCGCTACAGGGTTTAGCTATTCATGCTACATAGCTTGCAGTTATGACCGTGACTCATCGGGAATTCAAAGTAGTGAATTCAGTTAGCGGGCCTGATTAAATGCTATAATTCAACAGTTAGCTAACTAATTTACTAGGTATGAATAGGCTCTTTATTTGATTACAAGTACGCACAGCCTGTCAAAAATGACGGGATTCACCAACTTTCTCGAACAAATTTTCCAGATGTGGTGCCCGACGAATGTATCCCTAACAGCACCCGTGATGAAAAATATTCTTGTACTTGCGCACTGGTGAAACTCGTATCACAGATACGGTCCCTATAACTCTCCTTATGAGGGTTACCAAAAAAAATGGAAGAAGCGGACTCCAAATAAACCAAAGGTATTATTAGATAGTAGCAGGACCCGTGGAAATTCCAAGGAAAATGTCATCGTTAAGCTAGGTGGACCCGAGAAAAAATTCTGTCAGTATTACCTAACCATTGCTAATCTATCCTATCCTAATAAAATGTCAAATATTTAAATGCATGGAAACGCCATCTTTTAATGTTACACTCAGGAATTCGGTATCCATGATACCGCAAACTCACACAACCTATGTTTATTAAGAAGCGGGCACTAAATCGTAAATAAACACACAACGGGTATTATTAGGGTCCATACTTTCAATTTCATGATTTATATGACCTTCATTTTAATGATAAAATACGTATTATTGGAAAGTATCGGTAAAGTATCGGCCGGATTTTGCCGATACCGATACCACTAAAAATGGCCGATACTGCCGATACCGATACTACCGATACCGATACATCGGTACATCACTAGTTAGAACATAGGCAATGTTTGTCTCTCATTGGCCAGTAAGTCTGCAATGTGCACAGATGCAGTGCTGCCCTGACATTGCAGCTTTTGGTGTTCTGCAACTGTAGGAGGAATGGTTCAGTAAGGAACTGGCTCCAGGTTATTGTATGGCTCATCTTGTGGGCCAGATGTGTTAGCTTCTATCATGGAATACATTGGTAACCTACCATGCAATTATGTCAAGCTGGGTGTCTCGGTTATAATATTGTATGGTTAGGTGGTTCATGAAATGACCCAAGGAGGGATTCTAGAGGGATAATTAGATGAGTATTTTGCACTTCACGATAAACAAAAAAATCGCGTCAGCCTATTGTTTGCATGTGGTTTGAGGAATTATAAGTCATTTCAGAGGTCCCAACTGCTGTTGGCCTTTGCTTTTAGGTTCAAGGAAAATTCATTCCACTTTGCTTATGATAGCAGATACGTTGACTCCACAAGTTCTTGTATTTGTTTCTGGGTGATTCTTCAAACTGCTGCGAGAAACCATGTATCATTCCTGCCATAATATTTATGATTTTGTTTTGTATGTTTATACTAACTTGTTGAGTCCTCATTTTTTGTGTGCCTGTACAGTGCATTGGAAGATAAATATAGTACAGTGTTTGTATTTTGTAGTGCCTTTGTGTACGCATTACCTTGTTTTTATTTATTTGTATTTTCTTTTTGGCGTGTTCTTTCATGTTCGTAAAATCGATATTTTCCACCTCATGTTTTTAAATTGAGCTCCTTTTCAATTAGGATCTTTTTATTTTTCAATCCATAGTTCTTCAGCCAGTTTAAAGGGTTAAATACTCAAATGTTGGCCAACGATTTGCTAGCAATTGATGATGGCGCACTTTGATGAACAGAACAGAGACACGCAATCAAGGGACAATAGGGTAACACACTATACTCAACTTACAAAGGAAATCCAGCGATGACGATAAGGTTACAGGGTCTCAGTATTTGCGTTACCTTTAATGTGCTGGGTGCAGTTTTGTACAACACAGGTATGGAAGTTCATTTAAAAACTGTATAATAAGCCCAAGATGCCAATTGAGTCCAAGATATTTCTAAGTCAAAGATTGGCATCTGCCGATGACCCTTCCGAGATGAAGTTTCGTTTCGGAGCAATGTTCTCTACCGTTACCCCGGCTTTACATAGGCGGCGGAGGTAACAGCTACCGCTGGTGACTGAAACTAAATGACACACTAATGGTAGAAATTAGAAAGAGCCTATCCTTGCTGTGATTGTGTTAATTTATAGTGAAATAGGGTCAATATTTCTCTATAGTTGAACAATAATCGTATTACCCGAGTCTCGCGTTCTCTTTAAACAATTCCATACAAGCAGTGGCTCATTACATGTATAAACTTTCATTTTATCACTCGCCCGTAGTTGAGCGTGATCATTCTCGACGAGCCTCACAGGGGCACCGAGGGCAGCTTGTCCTGTATGTTGTTCTCACAGCGGGCCGGGCAGTCCATGGAATTTCTTCCTCGTCAGCGTTCGATACAATGTTTAGTTTGGTCGCTTTGATTTATTATAGACTAGGCATAGTCTTCGTCGACATACCTCTTTTTCTCTCAGTGATTGATTTCGGCAGTTATGCACTAAGAACCACAAAATTTTGTGTTGGCTGAATTCGAAATCATTATAGAGTGGGCAAAATTTTTAGAATTAGGAAAACTTGTTGGTGTATTTAGCATCAAAAGCTCACGCTGTTGCAGCTTGGTTTTACTTATTGCCTTATCATTTGAAATGTAACAATTTTCAGTCTTAGCAGAAGTAATTGAAATTTCGGGTTTCCAGGACTGCATACACATTTGGTAGAAGTTCATCTCCTAACAGCCATTACGAATGTATGATACAAACAGTGGCCACTATTTAATTATCACTATAACTTTCAGATCTAATTTAAATTTTTTAACTTTCAAATAACAATGTTTACATGAGGTAACAGCCTTAACTGCAGGGCGGATTAGGTATTGTTCATGTAGTTCTTGGTCTGAGCACTGGTGTAAGTGATGTTTGTTATGTGAGACTTAACCATAACCTGGCCACCTTTGCTAAAGTCATCTTAGTCGAGTGGTTGAGAGCGCGTGCCCTTCACGAGAAGGGTCGGCAATTCGAATCCCGGCAGTACCGCCAGGCAATTCTCGTTGAAAAAAAAAAAAAACTCGGTCGCACCCGTAATTTCCCGATCTACCCAGTTAGAAATAGGTACTGGCTTGACCTGCGGTAACCGTCATTGCGTCCTGATGTTAGTTACAAAGAAAAATTGAAAAAAACACTGTACAAGAGGATATGTATCAGGCTTGATTGGAATTAAATATTTTTTTTTGGTATCCCCAGATGGCGTTGATGCATAACGTCGACAAAGAGCTGGGGTCGCTCCCTAAAGTGCAGCAAGTCCTTAAGAAACACGTAGTGATGAGATCAGAGCTACTCACTGCTGCCGGCTGCGAGGCTGTGATCCAGCTTCTCTTCTCTACCAATGAATTCTTGATGCAGTGTTCACAGCAGTGTTTCGTGATGTTCCTGGCGTTAATTGGGCAGAGGTTTGACAACATCAAGTCATTTTTGTCGTACGAGTTCAGCATCAATGATCACCTACTCGAGATGTGTCTGCCCATGTTCCCCAAGTTGAGTGTTCTCAAGATACGGCTAGAGACGGCAGATGCGCTCCGTAGTTTGGAGATTATTCGCAGACTAGCGCCTCATTTGGAAGAGCTCTGCCTGCCCCAGTTGCCTATCTCATACCTCAATGATGATGTTCTGAGTCAGTTTTTCTTTGCTGGGAATACTTTCAAGAAGGTAGAAAAGAAGTTTGTGGAAGGAGCTCGGGTGCAACTTTCGTTTCAGAAGCTCAAACGTCTGACTATTAATTTTGTGCTCCCTAGCTGTATTCGTATTTTTAGAATGCTCCTTTTCTGCTACGAAGGTTGCTCCATAGACTGGATACCTGAGCTGGAAGACCCTGTAAAAGTGAGCGTGTTTGATGCGGCGCTCTGTCCTGCCATAGCAATGTTCCCAAACCTCGCACTTGATTTGTGCGAACTGCGTTTTGAGGACCTCAGATTTCCGTACGTTGAAGAAGTGTGCACGAGTTGGTCTAATCTCAGGACACTCAGGCTCATGTTGGGCCAGTCATTTGTTCAGGTAGACTCGAACTTAGCTCTGAAAAAACTGGCTGCCATACTGGCTAACTGTGCAAATCTCTATCGTTTCCAGCTTGTGTTGCTTGAAAACAATGTAGAGAAAGGCTACGAGATCATTTTAAATGCCTTCAAGAAATGTGGGCGCAAGATACGCGATTTTACGTTAAACGATGTTTGTCAGACGCTCTCTCACAAGGCCATCATAGACTTGTTGAACTGTATCCCGAACGTGCGGACGCTTTGTTTGAAGTGTAAACCAACATCTCGGTATTTCAAAGAAGCAAAACTGAACCCACTCCTGCAGCTCACCAAGTTTAGGTTTGGTTTCATGTACGAACACACGATGGTCAAAGAAAAGCTCTCATCCCTCCTTGTGAGCGACATTATTAAGGAGAGTCCGAACTTGACATACTTGACTGTACCTGGAGGCGAAAATTTCATTTCAGTTCTCTGCAAGCTAAAAATCAATCCCAAGATTGAAACCATGAATTTTATAATTCATTCCCATGCTTATGAACGTGGGGAGATTGAGCGGATTGTGAATTTTCTGAAGCGTACGTCAGTCAAAGAAATGAGTGTGCACCTATCATACAAAGGCAGCCTCACCATGTCGGATTATTGGCATGGGTACGGGGAAGATGTGTTTCAGCCGATGATTTACGACATCTGCTACGGCCTGGAGCTCGACGTCAGGTACTTCTCGGAAGACTTCTCTGTTGAGCTATGATTGAGCATCGCTCACTATTTTGTGCCTGTGTATCTTTGCTAATTTATCATTGTAATAACCCGTTTGGTCTTTGCAGGCTTTAGTATATGAGTGATTTCTGTCACTGCTGATTTATTTGGATTTTGTTATCCTGATTCTGTTGATACTGTGAGAGCAAGTTTGACATGAAAGTGGTTGAGAGAGTTAAATTATACATTCAAGTTTCAAATGGCTCAAAAAATTTTCATAGAAAATTGAACTGTGTTCAGATTTTAAGAATGGAGTATGATTTTCCCAAAAACCTTAATACCTTCGCTAATTTTTCTTAAAATTTTTAGACAATGTCTGTATATTAGAGTAATCAGTGGCTAGTCTGAGAATGTGGAACATTTATGTGAAATCAAATTAACTTACGTCAAGTGTGTCATGGTTGGCACATTTGAGTGTGTTGTATGAGTCCATGACACACGTAAGTGTGTCAAAATACATAGACTGGTAATGTATATTGTTGACACACTTTTGTGTGCCGGTTGTGTGACAAAAGTTTTCGCAGTGTAGCTCGTCGCTTGTGTGACCTGTAATAAGATCTCAATAGAACTCATAGTTATCAAAGTGAGGTCAACTTTTCACATATTTTTCATGCAATCCAATTATTATTCTTATTAGTATTCGTCTCGAAAATTATTTATTTTGGTCCGTTCGTTGGTGCTCAAAAGGTTGCTTCGTGAGTTCTTACTGCGTAAAAAATTGATTGTAAACCTATCCAAGAGACTTGGAGTCTGAGACCGAGTTCGTTTGTTTCTTAGTTAGCATTTCTATTTTACTGGCGGGACCCATTAAAATTCCATCTTCAATAATTTTGTAAGCTGCCTCGTTAAAAATCCGTTTTACTTTTACCTTAAACAACCGAGTCTGTGCTGACAATATCCTAATGTAATATCCCAACTTAGCCTATCCCCAACCCAATCGTAAGCCAACTTATCACAGCCTGATAATGAGTTATCCGTGTACGGAATGTCAGTTGACCCGGTAACGACAGTCAATCGTGGCAAACATTGTGCGATCGGTCTAACAGAACAGCACCGGAATTATAGTGTAAGTAGTTTTTGAACAAACTTTGTTTCGATTATTTGATGATATGTGGCGATAGAGTAGCGAGCATGCGGGAGCTGCCATGGCAGAGGCCATGTATGCCTGCATGTCCAATTTGTAGTTAATGTGATCTTTTTGGGATGTTCGATACCATCCTTCCCTCCCAACGCCCCCTTACCTTATTGTGGTGGGAGGGTTTGTGTGTTGTGAGGAGGAGTGAGGCTATGCTGTCGGGACCTCGGTCCTGGTGGGTGCAACCGTGGCAGACAGGCTCACTCGGAGCAGCCAGACAAAATGGGGGGCCATGGGAAGGCCCCCCATGTAAATAAAACCGGACCCCGGCAGTTACGGGTGATAAAGCCCCCGTTATCCCGAGCAAACAAGGGGCTGCCACGGGCCGGGGTTGACGGTGGGAGGGGGTATTCACCCCCTATTGGTCAGTGTGTGCCCGCCTCAAGTATAGATGATATATCAAATGGCTACTGACTGCTCGGGGGTCTCTTTTCCGGCCTGAGCCAGCCTGGATAGGGGAGGGGAGACCCTCCTTGACAAGAGAGACCTAAAGCAATGTGCTTGCTTCCACCAATACAATTCTGGCTGCTCACCCCCCGTTGACGACCCGGATATCAAATAAGGACACCGTACCTGCTTCTTCCTCTCAAGAGCCGCCTCTGCAACCACCGCCGCACCAATCCGTGGGTGAGGAAACAGAGCGCGGACAAAACAAAGATACAGAAATAATTCTTGAACCCTACGCTCCTGAACGCCAGCCAAACAGGCCAGGCCGTGGGCGACGTCGTGGCAGAAGACTACATCTTCTTGAGGAAACCGCGCCATCCGACCTGGTGGAGCCAATTTTGCCAACAGAATACAAAAGATTCTTCAACATTAAAGCTACTGACGGCTCACCGCTGACGCACATCGATGTGATCATGGCAAACCGAGACCTGTGTCGTGGGCTGGGAGGTAGACCCGCCAAGATCACAGAGACTCGCGGTGGTGGTCTCTTGGTGGAGGTCCGTAACTCTGAGCAGAGCCGCAATATATTGAGCATTCGCCATCTGGCTGGCGTGGGTGTGGAAGTGTCCCCACATGGAAGTCTCAATGAGAGCAAAGGAACGATTTTCTACCTCAATTATCCTGGTTACGCTGATGAGAGCCTCTTGGAGGAGTTGCGGCAGTATGAAGTGAAGGCACTGTACCGAACCAAGAAAAACGTTAATGGTTCCCTGGTGCCCACTTCTGTCTACATCCTGACCTTTGACCGATGTTCCCTGCCGTCACATGTGAACATAGGATGGACGAGGTGCAGCGTGCGACAGTACGTTCCAAGGCCGCGACGCTGCTACAAGTGCCAACAGTATGGGCATGGCGCTAAGACGTGTCGATCCTTGAGAGGAGCATGCCCAAATTGTGCCGAGGACCAGCACGAACTTCCCTGTGATAAGCCCCCGAGATGTGCTAACTGCGATAAATCACACCCTGCTGGCTCTAAGGAATGTTTTTACTTCAAAATGGAAGAAGAGGTGTTGGCCGCGCAAACATCGCAGAGAATAAGCTACGGGGAAGCCAAGCGTGCTGTGAGCAGCAGGTACGTCAGAACAGAGACGTCCTATGCCGCTGCAGTGCGGGCCCCTCCAAGAAGACCTAGCTTTGTTGTGCCAGTGCACCCGGCAGTGACAGGAGCCCCCAGTGTTGCTGGTCGGGACCTCACCGCAGGTACTGATGCCGCGCGTGCTGCACGCCGTACTCTCGCTGCTGTACCCCGACCTGCTGATAGACCTGAGCGGAGCGATCTTCCTGATCTGTCACGTTGTGCTCAAGCAGACCCCCCAGTTCCTGTGTGTCTGAGTTCGGCAGTCTCCTCGGTATCGCGGAAACGCATACCGAGTGTGAGATCGCCACCTGTTGGTGGTGCCATGACAAAGGTCGCTAGGACTGCGGAAACTGTAGCATCTGATAGTAAGAGGCGCCAAGCTGAGTCAGAAAAGCGTCGTGGTGGTACGCACGCGGAAGCCCAGGCGAATACCGGCTTAACCCTTGGCCATGGGGAAGCATCGAAAGAAGTGACCCGTTCAATCGACGAGGAGCTTGCGACCCCCTACAGAACGAACAAACAGTCCGAGATGCCAACTCCCCAAGATGTAAGGACTATTCACGAGAGCCGCAGAAGTGTGAGAAAGCCGGAACCCTCAGTGGCACAGCGTGTGCGTTCATTGGACCGCGTAGGAAGAGTGCCAGAGGAGACTGCGCCTGACTTTACACGAGTGTGGGCTTTGCCCTCGAAGGTTACGCCAAGACCTCTCCCAACCGTGCCCTTGCACGCGTGGGGGGAGAGACCAGCACCAACCAAATCACCATCAAATCAAAGACCGCCTGATCCTAAAGAGCAGCCCCCAGAGAAGGGAACATGATGCAGAGTGTTTTACAGTGGAATTGTAGAGGATACCGTAGGAATTACGGTGACCTCCTGACTATCATCCAGCAACAACAACCACTGTGCATATGTCTCCAGGAGACCATGCTGGGAGACATAACTCCGACCCCACCAGCCAACTATAATATTGAAACTTTCTCTCACGTACCAAATCCTGTCCCTGGATCTGGACTAGCTGTTCTTGTAAGGAAGGACTTGGGTTATTCCAAAGTGCCGATGAACACCCAGATCCAGGCAATGGCAATCCGTTTTTGGTTCAACGAGAAAATGACCACCATCTGCAATATGTATATCCCCCCAGCTGAACCTTTCTCGTTGCCCGATTTTGAGAATATCTGTACTCATTTGCCTGGGCCCGCTTTTGTGGTAGGCGACCTCAATGCAAAGCACGTGGCTTGGGGCAACGCCCAAAGCGACCAGCGTGGTAGGCTCATCAACCAATTCATTACGAGATCCAATTTCTGTTTGCTCAACACTGGGGCCGCCACTCATTTTCACGTCCAAACAGGGACGACCTCCGCCATCGACCTCAGTTTCAGCACCCCAGATATGTTCCCCGATGTTCTGTGGAGCGTTCTGGATGATACTTATGGCAGTGACCACTTCCCCATTGTTATGGAAGTAAGGGAGTTTACTCCAGTGCCAGCAGAACCTCGATACTGCATGAAGCGTGCTAACTGGGATACTTTTGAAGCCCTAACCCAGATGGAAGAAATGAATGACCTGCTGGAAGTTGACGACATGGTGGAGCGTTTTACCGGTACCCTCAGGAGTGCTGCTAGTGCTGCTATCCCGATGTCACGCGGTGGTGCACCAAAGTACCGTGTTCCTTGGTGGAATAATGATTGCGCTGTGGCAAACTATGAGCGGCGGCAAGCCCTGAGACGCTCTAGACGTACCGGCGAGCTGGCAGATATTATTGCATATAAGCGAGCAAGAGCGAAGGCCCGATTCATCAAGGACGCTGCTAGGCGGAGCTCGTGGCGCAAATATGTTAGCAGCCTAAATACCGACACACCTATGACCAAAATTTGGCAACGTGTGGGTAAGATGAAGGGAAAATACAGCTGTGGCAGGCCTTGTTTAGAAGTGGACGGCATACTCACGGCGGATCCTCAGCGGGTGGCGGCGGCGCTGGCTGATAGTTTCGCGCATAATAGTAGCGAAGCCCAGTATCCACCTGCTTTCCGAGCACAAAAACGCCAAAGAGAACAACATAAACCAGACTTTGCAACAGAAACAGTTTTCTCGTACAACGAGCCTATCACCTTTCTTGAAATCTACCGCACCTTGAGAACTTGCAATAATACTGCACCAGGCCCCGATGGGATTCACTATCAGATGCTCAAGAGGATGCATTCATCAGCCTTACGCCAGCTGCTTCATATATTCAATAAGGTCTGGACGACCCACGTATTTCCAAGGGACTGGCGCACTGCAACAATCCTTGCCTTTGCCAAACCTCAGAAACCGGCCACCCGTACAGACAGCTACCGACCTATCGCCCTAACGAGTTGTGTGTGCAAGCTATTGGAGAGGATTGTAAACGTTCGCCTTGTACGATGGCTGGAAGCAGAAGAAATTCTGAACCCTGCCCAGTTCGGCTTCAGGCAGCTTCGGGGGACCACGGATGCTGTCGTGAGACTGCAGAGTCATCTGGTTCAGAATATTGCCGCCCGCAAGCAGAGCTTGTGTGTCTTCTTCGACCTGCACAAAGCATATGATACCGTTTGGAGACATGGGCTCCTCCAACGTGTTTATGGATGTGGCCTTCGGGGCAATTTGGCTTTCTTTGTCCAGCGGTTCCTCCAGGAGAGGAGTTTTCGTGTAAAAGTGGGAGCCACATTGCCTTGGCAAACCCAGCAGGAGGGCCTACCCCAGGGTAGTGTGCTGAGCTGCACCCTCTTCTCTCTGGCCGTCAATGACATCACCTCCACACTGCCAGCCGATGTCTCGTCGTCATTGTACGTTGATGACTTCATGATTTACTCTTCATCAGCGTATTTGCCTGCGCTGGCGCGCAGAGTGCAGTTGGCTATCAACGGTGTGAATGACTGGGCGACTGAAAATGGTTTCGTATTCTCCACTGGGAAGACTGTGGCCCTGCATTTTCAGGGACGCTGCCGACGGGACCCTCCACAGTTACTTCTCCGGGGAGTACCGATAAACTTTGCTCATAGTGCCAAATTTCTGGGCCTAACTATTGATGACAAGCTATCGTGGAAACCCCATCTGGCCGCGCTGAAGTCTGATTGCAACAGAAGAATGAACCTGTTGAAATGTGTATCAGGCCTGGCGTGGGGAGCTGACCGTGTAACATTGCTGCGCCTATACAGAACCCTGATCAGAAGTAAGCTGGATTATGGATGCACTGTATACCAGTATGCAAGGGAAACTTCGTTGTCAGTACTTGATCCGGTGCACCACACGGCCATAAGGCTTTGCACTGGCGCCTTTCGGACCTCCCCGTCAGTCAGTTTGTGTGTGGAGAGTGGAGAACCTCCTCTTTGGCTCCGCCGTGTACAGCTGAGCCTACAGTACCTGGCTCGTCTAGATCAGCTGCCCCTGTCTCCTACATGGAGAAGCGTGCACGCGCCTTCCGGACGACATCTGCCTTTCCCGTATTGTCTGCCATCATCAATGAACTATCCTGCGCTGACGGCCGCCATGCAGCTGGGACCCATGAGAGTGCTACCTGTGCTGTTTGACTGCTCTCCGACATGGCGTGTCCCCGTGGAGAGCTTCTGCCCTGGATGTCGAGTGCCGAAAAAGGAGTCAATGCCGGCTAACATCCTGAAGGGAATTTTCATGGAGCATATACTGGAGAAACACGCAAACTCTGTGAAGATTTATACAGACGGCTCTAAGACAGGAGACGCTGTGGGATGTGCCGCTGTGTCCGGGGAAATAGTGAGGGCTAGGAGACTGCTCCCAGAGACCTCAATTTTCTCAGCGGAGCTGTATGGTGTGATGGAAGCGCTACAGCTGATCGAGGAGCACGATTGTCATTCTTTCACCATCTTCGTTGACTCGAAAAGCGTAATAGATGCTGCACAGATGTACAACAGTACCCACCCCATTATTGCGGAGATCGTCACAAAGCTGGCACAGTTCGTAAATGAACGGAAGAGTGTCGTTATATGCTGGGTGCCCGCGCATGTGGGGATATCTGGCAATGAGAGAGCAGACCGGGAAGCTAAGCAAGCTGCTGGGTCAAGTGAGAGAACACTAAATTTGATGGTCCCTTCCCGTGATTTTTATCCTCGCATCAAGGCGGCGGTGAAGGATCTGTGGCAGCGAAACTGGACGGCCACAACTGACAATAAATTGAGAAACATTAAGCCCACTATCCGAGAGTGGTCATCTTCTAACTGCCGTGCTCGTCGAATGGAGGTGATACTCTGCCGCCTCCGCATCGGCCATACTCGCATAACGCACGGCCACCTCATGGAGCGACAGCCGCAGCCGCAATGCGAACGGTGCCGTGTTCCCCTGACTGTTGTGCATTTTCTCGTTGAATGTCCAAGATACTCTGCTATACGCAATGTGTGTTTCCCAAGTCTTCGTGGCTGCGCGGAGGATGTGTTGATTGGAATACTCAGGGAAAACGAGCGCTCAGGCTTTAACGCAGCAGCGTTACAGCTGTTCCTGGAAAGGTGCAAGCTATTTTCTGAGATTTAACATGAAGCCACGCAGTAATGCACTGTAACCAAGCGTGATGTCGTATTGGAAGATTGTAGATGAAGAAACTGCAATATGGCCGGGCGCGCTACGTTGGTACCTCGGGGGGTTTCAGCGTGGGTAAGGCGTCCGGCCATAATGGGTGGGCAGCTGAAACCCCCTACGGGGTTTGGCTGCCCAGTGTGTTCGAATGTACTGTTGTATGTACAAGATTTCAATGGGGAGACAATTATACTCTTGAGTTGTAACTATAATTACGATCATATAATTTTTGATGTTCAAATAATGTTGATGTTCATCTTACGTGGTAAATCGGAAAGTCTGATACTAATTAAATTATGTGACCTCCGGTGCGATATAGTTTGAATAACTGAAGCGCTAGCAAACCTATGTTACTACTACTACTACTACTACTCGATACCATCCTTCACTTCATTTCCCACTCCGTGGCCTGTGGTCACCAATAGACCCTACTATGGATGAACGATTTTGGTGACGAGTGAAAGTTAGAAAAAAGCAGAGAGCTCTCTGCCCAAAACAATGTTGATTAGAGCGCCTAGCCAAACAATTCGTCATTAACGTCTCGGGATTATAACGATAGTTTGTTGTTAACACTGTGACATGTTTTGAAATGCGTTGTTTTTATCGCGAACGTGAGCAGCATTGCTGTTTGATGTGTTTGTTTGTGAACGGGGTTTGCTTTGTTAGCTCTGATGTATTTTCTGTGAACTATTTTTTGTATCAGCTTGTTGTCATGACTTTAGAATATTCACCTTTTTCACGATATGGATTGTGGCATTAATAGTTAGAGAAATAGCCCAAAGCTATTATTGAGTCAAATTTGTATATACTTCCGCTGTGTTTCATCACTTTCTAACTGGTTCGTACAAATAGGATTATAGAATAATCTGCATCGTGGCATCTAGCTCACGGCTTTTCCCTTTCAAATGAATGATAATTTTCAGTTTTTTGTACAAAAAATTGTGCGCACGTTGGAGAATATATTCCATTGGTGCATTGACATATTGAACAATCGCATCATGTCTGCATCACAGTCGCGTTGTTCAGCCCGCACGTGCTTTGAAATCTCTTTAATGTTAATGTTGATTTTATAAACACCTCTCATTGTTATTATTATTATTGAAATAATGCACCGCTTTAACCTGTAGCGCTCACTTGTGCCGTCATTACAAAACATTGCCTTTCTCGGCCGTAATTTTAATTCTATGTAAAAATTAGAATAAAGATTAACTAATGCAGAGGTTACCGAACGTTGCATTTACTCCATTGTAGTTACGGAGAACTAAAATTGAGCGTTAAAATAGTAGCTAATGGTACTTCAGTGATGAAATCGAGTCAAAACCCAAGGGAATAAGACGCGGTCAGCTGACAAGTTGATCAAAAACCTCGATTGTATTTCAGCGTTTATGGTTATATTTCCAGTATCTAAATTATGCTCCAGTATTTCAGAACTGCTCTCGCATTGCATGCTGGTGTTCCTTGTGCCTTACTCCTTTTGTATTTCCTCGATGTGTTCGCCCCAGCATCTATGGGAATTAGCGATCCCGGGGGACTAAGAGAGGGCCCGTGCTAAAGGTTAGGTAGGCTTTCTTTTTGTTAAAATAGAAAAGGTTTTTGTTTTGTTACGGACAATCTTTTTTCGGTTCGCTGCTGTCCTGTTTCTTCAGCTCCTGCTACTTTCTTCTTCAACTTTGATCTTATTTCATGAACTTCTTTCTCATCTTACTGTTTCTATGATTTTTCTGCATAGATTCCGCGTTCCCTTTACTCCATACTAAATGGGACCTTCTTCCTTCCTCTCTTTGGTAGGATCGCATTTGTTGCTGCGGGTAGGGAGGCTAAAACTAACCACTAATATAATCATGCTACGGACCATCTTATATCGGCTCATGGCTAAATTCTGCAACTGTTTTTCCCTGAACTATTCAATGGTTTCACGAACTTTCTTCGTCCTTTTCTGTTTCTTTACCAGCAGGGGCCTTGCTTCGCGTTCCTTCAACTCGGTACGAAATGGTACCTTCATCTGTTTTCTCTTTGGAACACCTACACCTTAGTTGTGTTTAAAGGAAGGTTGAACTAACATCCATGGTCTAATTTAACGCTAGTTTCATTTCACTCGGTTTTTTCTTTCATGAATTGCTTCAGGTGAAAGTATTAAGTTATTAAGTTCCTCGTGAATAATAAAATATATTTATATATCGAACAGTTTTGCCAGAATATCTTAATTAATATTGCTTGATTACACATCCTTTGTTGTAACGTCGCTGTTGGCTGTGAAGCTTTGTTTGCCAGTCGCTTGCTAAGTGCAGGGAAATGGGACCGTGGTCTCGAGCAGTCCACATTTTGCGTAGAACTCCGCAGTCTCCAGCATTGTTGTAGCCAAATATCCACTCTGGTTCGGTGTACTAGTCAGGCGATCAAAGTAGACAACTCTTTCCGATTTGTGTGTATGTTGAGAACTTGGACGGATCGAACGTGGTTGACTTGCTCGAAATTAAGATGTTGAGCATCGCTTGGAGAACCTTAATTCGCTTCATTAAAACGAGTTCTTTTATATAAACTTGAACAAGTTTTTCCAGTTTCTGTTATTATAGATTCAAAATTAATACTATAAAGACCTTATTAAATCGTGCTTTCAATATTTGTTCTAATTACGTCGATCTTCATGAGGAGTTTTCTTTCTAACAAATTTTTTCACGAAAAAATGGGTACCCTACTTCTACTGTCAATATTCATATTAGAAAATTTTCTGCTAAGAAATACTCTGTAACAAATGCCGTGTTAGAACCACTGCAACGTCTCCATTGAGTTACCCCTTACTTTGGAGATTACACCGATAAAATGTCGCGAGATTTGGAAATTTTGTGTAAGCGTCATTTTCCTGCTGTGAAACTAGGTACCGTCTCAGTTAATTCATTTCAAGTTGGCTCTTTCTTTCGCTACAAGGACGTGATTCCTAAACGGATGCGGGCATCCATTGAGTATAACTTTAGTTGTGTACAATGTACATCTGGCTATGTCGGTATGACGACTTTGCCATTCTATATTAGGATTGCCCAACATTGTGGAATCAGCTACCGTAGCGGAAGACCTCTGACCCAATCGCCTCATTCATCTATCCGCCATCACAGCGAGCAATGTTGTGACCGAATGGCAAAGAAAAACTTTTCTATTTTACGCACAGCATCTTATGATTTAGATTTACGCATTTTAGAATCTCTTTTTATCTCTAAAGAAAAACCAGGGCGCAATAGCGCAAATAGTTCTTCTCCATTACAAATTTACATGTAGATTATATTTTATGCCCATGCATTTCATATAGAAAAGATTAATTTTGTTCTTTATTTTTTGCAGACTGTTTACTGAAGATGGAGCTGGTCTCCGAAACGTTTTATAGAATTGACTTGGTTTTTAAACAATAGTTCATGAGAAATCTTAATAAAAATTGATTACAATACGTGGTGCGTTTTCGTTTTTAAATTCCCAATGATTATTTGCCCCAAGAAAAGTAACTTCCCTGAAATTAACATATGTTATGAAATAGCCTTTTTGGTATGTAGGATTATTTTCGTGACCTCGGTCTCATTATGGAAGACAAAAATCTGAAAACATTCTTGCTGTGGGGAAATGACGAAGCATGTCATGAACGGCGATCGTTTTGAAGCCCCGCGCGCGTCTCCGTGAAGCACTCTCACCTAGCTCGGGTGGTAGCAAGGTAAGGACAAAGTACAGACTTCAACGAGATCACAAACTACTATTTTATTAAAGGAAATTAAGAAAAAAAGCAGGAATAGCGCTCTCGCCTCTGATAATACAACCAATTCATTAAGTACAAATTGTGAAAAAAATAATAGAATTTTTAATTTTAATTAAATGTCGACTTACGCTTGACCTAGTTTTAGCTCGAGCGTTCGCGCAGTGTTAGTGAAGAAGAAAGCTCAACGATACATAAATTGCGAGCGAAGGCCCGGATGCACTTCGGAACTTGACAAAAATAGCTGTTTTTTATTGTAACGATAAATATCATCATCCTTGATTTCTCCCTGTTTTTTGAACTCGATAAAAATTTACCGGAAAATCTGCCACGCTCAAGTTCATTCGGAAGTGCACGCCGTCCTCTCGTTTTACACCGCTACCTGTCCAACTGAAGATCATGCTCAAGATGGTTAGGCTTTAAACGCTAAGAATAAAGGTCTCTAGAAAACCGTCGTATAAAATAGCTACTTTGACTCGGCGACCGTAATAAGGCACAAACGTCTCTTCAGGCAGTGCTCCCGTGCTTCCCGCACACAACTATTGCAGTTTTGGCTGTCGACAGAACGAGCTCTGAACTGAACATCATTCAAGGATGTCCGTACGAGCAGAATTTGACAACGATTTACCAGCAGGAAGAAGAGAAGTACTGCTCTGAAATGCAAGTCGTTTTAATATGTATAAATACAATAAATACGTCTTGAAAAAGGTACCTCTATTTTATTTCTGAGGAATAACGTAAGGAGCTCCTGTCGAGACGGAGACTGAATATTAAAGGAAGAAAATATTCGTTTCGCGGGAACAATAAAATTAGATTTAATGAAGAAGAAACGAGAAATTTCCTGGTTTGTCTCTTCAAGTTCTAAAAAAGGAAAGCATTTGACATCACAGCTGCCGAGCGCCACTATGGATAATTTGTCTGCTCACCCAATGAAACATAGAACTGGAATGTCCTTCAAGACTCCATTAATAGAAATTAAATGCAGCCACACAAATTTGAATCACAGATAGATTTCTGGTCCTGTAACAGTGATGGGCAATCTGCTGTCTCAGCAAGAATACTTCCAATAATAAAGAAAAGTACAATAACCCATGTCGAATACATCAATTTACTTATGTTTTTTCGTTTTAAAATTGTATGCTGCAATAGATTTGCAGATGCTCAACCGCTACGTAATACAAAATTCACAGTACTATCATAACCATAGTCATTGGCACTTTATTCCAATTCCCGGTATCAAAATACACATCAGAATTACTCGCAATAAACACCCACTACCGCACAATTTGAACTGAGTACAATTTTACACCTGCTAAGAGATAGTGAATTAAAAGTCGTCACATAATGTCCCTAAGCATGAAATTGAAATTTATTGGAATCATGTAAACCACCCCCTATTTATCCTGAAGATCGATCATAATCAAACTTATAGCAAAAAACCACTGCCTAAGTAGTACTGTTATTACTGAAGAAAGCACACGCTATATATCCCCAGGGCTCATGCATTGAGAATCGAGCACCTCAGAGAGGCCGGAGTCTCACTGGTCCTCGAGATCTTTGGCGCCGTGCTTGAGGATGCGCGTGAACTCCACGTAGTCGAACATGGCGTTCTTGATGGGGGCTTCGCGGTACATCTCGTCCACCTGCGCGCACACACCGAGCGGTTGTGTTGTTATTGACATTACACAGTGGTTACGTTATCGACGTCACACAGGGGTTACATAATTGAAGCTTCACTGCCTACAGTATTAGTGTACAACAAAGACGTTAGCTCAGGTAAGTGCATTGAAGCCTCCATAACTTTAAACATAGAGGGTTCCAAAGAGAGGTAGGCATTCTTAAGCATGGAGTTATGGGAATGGGGTATTTATGCAGAAGGCGTAATCTCGCTCAAGATTTCGGCGCCTAGAAACAGACTATTCCTTTGTTCATTCTTGCCATGGATGCTGGATCCTAGCTTGTAACAAAAAATAATCAAATGTCAGAGAGAACACTCGCAAATTAGTAGCAAAAACTGTCAGGCTGTTAGTCCCATGACCAACAATGGCAAGGGGAAATGTAACTCAACCACCATAGTTGGCAGAGCTAACAAGGATTGTTTGTACGCAGCAAGTGAACAGCCCGGGCTCGAGAGCCTCACCATAACCACGCATGAGAGCTGACGCAAGCCTCCAGCTCCAGTCATGTAGTTACGATAAGGTTTTGCCTGGTGATACATCTCTGAATTTTTGTATGTTCTTTCATTCATCGGTATTCATTAAAAGCTGATTAACAATTTAATGATCAATCAATGATTCAATATACAGTACAAAATTCCAGTCGATAGCTATTTTAATAGAAGTAGGAATTTCTTATTAATAAGAGGAGAGCAAAAATTCTCCAACATCTCACAGGAGCAAAGACGACCACAACACAAGAAAATAAGCACTGCAACTCACATCCTCGTCAGTGAAGCGGTCCCCCATGGAGGTGAGCAGCTCTCGCAGCAGCTCCTCATTGATGTAGCCTGAGTTGTTCTCATCAAAGCAACCGAACGCATTCTTGATGACTTCCTCGGGGTCCGTACCCTGGTATTAAGAATATCTTATAATATAGCTTGTTCCTTAGTTACTACACTCGTTATGATCTCCAACTGGTCTCTCAGATTAGAAACGCATTTACTTGAATAACTTGATGCTTGAGCGCATGTCATATCTTGAGTGCATGTGGCTATGATAGTAATTACACACTGGATGTGTAATTCTCATTAGATGCTTGCAATATACTAGGGAGGATAGGGTATAAGTGGGGTTGGCAGTAGCTATGATAGATTAGGTTATTCAAGTTGAAAAAATGACTGAGTTTTTCATAGGGAACAGATAGCTCAAATATTATTTCTCCAATCCAAAACTAAGCTTTGTTAATTTGTGGCACTAGAGAGTGAAAGTGTCTCGAGGGAATGGGAGATGGTATCACAGGTACTCATAGAATCAATAGTAGCAATTAGATGCAACATAAAAGTTGTGTTGAAAAGCACTGGTAATACAGGTTCAAAGGTAAGCACTATGCTTTAAAATGAAGAAATCTTTCAACTAAAACAGAGGCATGAATATTTTTTCCGCACACTTGAAAATCATCTTTTAAAATAGATTTTTTTTCAAATGTCATATTATAAGAATGAATATTCAAGTCCTGAAAACTCAAAAATTAGAGCAAACTTACGGTTTCTGTGCACTTTCATATCATGGTTGAAGTGCAGTAAACCTTACAGAGTGAGACTGTACAGTTCTAAAGGTAGGATTTTTTCCTTCGTATCTAAATTAAAGCATAAGAACTGGTGTAATAACGTTTTCAACAAAAGAACGGCACTAGCAGGGTATGCACTTCACCTTGATGAAGGAATTGAAGAAAAGAAATGCATCAACCCAGCTTGTCTTATATTGTTGAAGGTATTGTAGTCACACCCCCTTTTGCTGGCAATCTTCAAGTTGTACATACCCTCATGCAAACCACAGCTTACGTAGGTAAAAATTAATCATGTTAATTTGCTGAAATGATCAGTTATTTTTGGCTGCGACGACTAATTGTTAAGTTCAACACCAAACTCAAATTTATTAAGTCAATTGTAGTAAGTTGTTTGGAAAATACCTAGCATGAACTGGATTGTGTCTTTACTTAGCTTTGATTAAATATTTATGAAAATCGAGTTAGCGACTACAGTTCGGTCAGCAGCATTTTGAAAATTCCCTCCATGTACCACCGGTGACACGTTGCAGTCAAGTGTTAAAGCAACAAGTAATGGACTGCTTTTAATCCAAAAAGAAGATGTTACATTGGTGTGGTGAAATTCATATTTATATCCTAGTGTAGAATATCTCAATGCTAAGCAACTGCTCTATTAGTCATTGGCAAGTAATTAGCTACACAATATCAAGACTTGTGTTGCTGTAATGACAAAATAATTCAGTACTATTGCGAACGTAAGGCTTGCCAGCCCAGATAATGTTGAAGAGCACACAACTGTACAACAAGAAAATTTCAATCCATTCTAGAAAGTGAAAAGAGACCACTACTATCAACAAAGAATAAAATTCCATAGCAAATAAAAGCTTGAAAGACAACTCAAGCAAATGATGAAAACTTCACTGCTAATCGGAAGGTTTTTAATTAATTTGTGCCATCATAGCAATACAGTTGGCTAAGCAAGTTTACCTAGAAGTTCTCATGGTGTCAGCAGTACTGCTACAAAAACATAAAATGTAAGAAAATCCAGCTCTGGATTTCTGCAAAAAAAAACTTAGACCAAGAAGCATCTCCTGCCAGACTGACCTGCAGCCGCTCTCCAAAGAGTGTGAGGAACATGGTGAAGTTGATAGGACCAGGGGCCTCGTTCATCATCCCCTCAAGGTAGTCGTCTTTTGGGTCCTTACCTGCAGAAATCAAAACCTCATTACCAGTTGCATGGCAGAACTGAGGACCTGGCCTACCTATCATCTAGGCAAACTGTACTACCACAGAGCTATAAAGCTGGAGAAAGCACATCATGCAGCACACTGCTCAGCAGAGGACTGCATCACTGGATAAACTGTTTAGCAGGACTAACCATGAAGTGTAGGCTAACATGCAGTACAGCAAAATATCAAATAGAATAAATATTTAAATTGAAACTATGTAATAGCCTAAACTTTAGAAAAAAAAACACCAGTGGCTTGCCTTCACCACAAAGATTTATAAGCTCCATTATATAGACCACCATATTTGATCTTAATTGAATAAATAATTTCAAAGTAGAACAGTTTTTCAATTAAATCTAAAATTTACAATACACTTGAGGTTAAGAAATGACCAGCACAAAAATGCTGTGCAATTTCAAGATTACTTTTATGGCCCCGAATCATGTATCAACTTCATGGTGCCAAATAATTGATTGAATCTTAACACGTTAGTTGCGATGGGTTAAACTGAAGTTCAATATTCAACTTAAATTTAAAGTCAAAAGTGATAAGCAAATTTGTAAATATCAAACATTAACTGGGCCTGTTTAATACCAATAATTTAGAAAGGTTGTTAGAATTTTTCAAAACGACCCATCGATGGGTCGTTTCGCAGCAGGAAAAACCTAACTACGACCAACCGGTGGGTCATACCGCAATGAATGTGTTAACTTACACATGTTTGAAATTTTACAATTAAGACCTTTTTTGTTTTAATAACAACCTAAAGTAGTCCCATTATTGAAAAACTACCTCTAGTAAGTGCAGTTCACCCTACACACCACTAGCAGTGCTATTTTAAATTTAAAGTTATCCCCATAATCAGGCCATAATCTAAGGCAGTGGTTTTTCACCTTTTTTCTTCAATTCACCACTTTTTAGTGAGCCAACTCTCCACTGCCCAACACAGCATCGCATCTTCTTTTCACTTTTCTGTGACATTCCTAGGCCCAGCAGTGTTGTCTCTTTAACCCAAACATGACATTCAATACCACATTATGGTTTTTGTTATTAAAATAGTGTATAAATGGTTGTGATTTGCAAAGCAAGTCAACATTTGGATGTAATGTATTAGACTTTGAAATACTAGCAATTTTTTGTAGGTGGAAACAAATGCACGAGAATCCCCACCTGCCAACACCGCAATTTGCCACCAGTGGGGAATTGCCCACAGGTTAAGAACTGCTGATCTAAGGTGTGTAATTTACCTAAGGAAGCAAGCATGTCATGGAGGTCATCCTTGTCAATGAATCCATCCCTGTTCTGGTCAATCATGTTGAAGGCTTCCTTGAACTCTTGGATCTGTGCCTGATCAAACATAGCAAATACATTGCTGGTGGCACGCTGGGCGCGCTTCTTGACGGTCTTCTTTCCAGCTTTGCGTGACGACATGGTTCACTAAACTGATAGGGCTTTATAATTCTGAAAATAAAGCATCAGCAATGATAACATGATTACATGAAATACATATACAAAATGCAGGGACTGTTGAAGCAAATTCATGACAATAGAAGTTTTTCTTTGTGAAGAATACATTTTCCAGTGATATCTATGAGACTTCCCTGGTATACTCAAATACATTAGGTATTTCAAACTATGTACAGAAGATCACTATGCTTTATAAATAATATATAAATAACCACACTAAATTTGATTTATCATAGAAATATTACCAAATTAGGGGAGGATGTTTTATAAATTAGGGGAGGATGTTTTATATCAGAATTATGCTTGTTTTGTGCCAGAATACAGCAATATCGTTTACTAACATCATCAGTATTTTAAAAACCATCAACCTTCTTTTCATTAACATCCTGCGCATATAAATGAACACGTGAAATTTATAATTCCCATTGAGTTAGATTTTTACAATTTGCATTTCACAAAACATCCAGACTTTTTAAATTCATTATATATTACCTTTTTCCTATGAATCCAAAAACAACTCTGTTCTCTATTAGGAAAATAGCTTGTTTTGAATATTAAAATACTAATTATTACAGCCATTAAGAAGATATCCTTACTGAACTTTTCTAGTACAATACAATGAAGTATGCAGCAATTCTTCACTTTAAGAAAGCCACAATGTTCCTGGTTATTTTATTTATGGTCCAATTGTTATGGAACTTGTACAGTATATGTAAAACACATTTCAACCCATATGTTATTGCTGGCACTTTTTATTTGCTTCATATTTTCCAGAAAAAGGTAACGTAATGCCATGCACTTTTTCCAATGCCATGACACAACACAGGATCTATGTCAGGTTAAGGTTGATTGTCACCTTTCAAAACGGTACTACTAAACATACTACATTTTCCTACTTTCAACTTCCATTTTACTTTTCAAACTGCAAATACCATACTCACCATACTTTTCAAACTGCAAATATCACACGTTTCTTTTTTATTTATGGTCCAATTGTTATGAAACTAGTACAGTATTTGTAAAATTGAATTCAATACATAATGATCATGGAATTTTTAATTTTCTTGACAATTTTCTAGAAAACCATGGCATTCTTAAGGAGAGCGTCCCCCTTATGAATCCATGCTTTTGAGATTTCTTGAGAAACAGGGATTTTTGCTGCTAGAAGAAGTGTAAGAGGTCAGGTACATCCTGTGAAAAAACGAGACTCGTACGTTCACTCGTTCGCCCGCTTAAAGAATGGGGGGAGGGGAGGGGGAAGTGGCATTTTATCATGTTACACCTCTCCAATGGCATTTTCTTCACGGCGTAAAGTTGCTATGTCATCTCCAATGGCTCTGGATTACTCTATAATGATTTCAGGGGTCTAACTTGAACCAAAAATTTTACAAAATTTTTTATTTGAGTTGTTTATGTTTCTTTGTTTTGCTTATAATGTAAACAATGGTTTTTGGGGTTTCAAACAACTTCTCCTCCTACAGTTTTTAAGCTACAGTAATGATTTTGGTATCATTGGATGCGGGAAGACAGGGCCTTTTAGGGTAACTAAAATTTGTTTCCTCAAATTTCCATTTTCAACATGAAAATGTGTAAAAATAGGGAAAAAATGTACTTTTTCGGATATGTACAATTTTATGACGTCATAACTCATGAGTAATAAATAATTTTGGAATGAATTTTAGTTACCATAAAAGTCCGTGTCTTTCCCCATCCAATGATACCAAAATCATCACTGTAGCTCAAAAACTGTAGGAGGAGAAGATTTTTGAAACCCCCCCCCCTTCGAACTTTGTTTTCTTTGATTTCCCTTTTTTTTTTTCAAGAAAATTGAACTTTTGCTCTAAGCAAAAACGGTTCTAAATTTAATATCCTATCAGTATACCAAATTTCATTGTTCTAGGTTTAATAATAAAGAAAAACGTCCGTATGGGGGACGCTCTCCTTAAAGCAAGAATTCCCAATTATGCCTAAGTGCATATGAGGAATGAGTAATGAAGTTGACACCAATCTCAGTTTCTGTTAAGCCAAATAGACAAAATGAATTTAAAATGCACTTCTTCTACACCTCAAGGTAAATTCTACATACCCTAACATTTTTGGGTAAATGTGTAGCGTTGGTCAGTAATCAATTTTCCATTTTTCGTTGCCTAAAGATAGTTAATTAGATCGAAATAAACAAGTTTTCTTTTATGCACTTTCCGTCGGAAATCAATATTTAACGAATTATAACTGTAGGTTTAGTTTTGTCTTTGATGACGAATGCGACCGAATAAACAGCAGCTAATCGATTTTCTAATTTTTTTTGTGGTTGAAATCGTGGTAATATCATTGAAATAAAAAAACTACTTTTCTTCTATACACTTTCTGGGGCAGGTAAGTATTTTACGAGTTAGAGCGGCAGGTTTTATTTTTAGCTCGATTGAGCAGTTTGAGTACGTTTGAATACTTCGTAATTTATTATTAGCTCACCCGTGGAGCTTGCGGAGCCCGAACCCACTTCTAGGATCTTTTAGAGCTGGCTGATGTAAACAAGATTGTGGTTGTCACCCTAATGGGTCGGTTAGAAGCTTTATTTATAATTTTCACTAAAAGAACTGTGCCTCCCCCTCACGACCCAACACAATAGAAATTATCACCCAAAAATAATGAATTATGGCGGTATGTTAACTTTCGTCTTAGATGGCGGCAATGCACTCGAGCGGGTCTGAAGAGAGCGTCCATTGCAGTGTTGCCATCGAATGAGCTCGATTTACTGCCCGCTTCAAACACTAGAGTTGCGTTCAGTAATTTACCGCTATAACTTGTGAAATACTCATTTCCGATGGAAAGTGCATAGAAACAAAGTTGGTTTCTTTCGATCTAATGAACTATGTTTAGGCACTGACAACTTGAAAATCGATTACTGACCAACGCTACACATTTACCGATTTTTGTACCAATGAAGGTTTTTATGCCACTTTGAGGTCTATATTTACTTTTATGCATTCATGGAAACTAAAAATTTGGTTTTCAAGAATCACTAAAGAAACACATTTAAGAACATTTTAAATGAATGACATTTTGCTTGCTGATGCTTCATTTCCAAATTATTCAACTTTGAAGTTATAGGAAAGTCGTACATAAAAGTGAAGGAACTGACACGTAAATATGTTGTAATACGGTATTGACGTAATGATGGATGAGGTTAGGTTAGGCAATGTTAGGTTAGTTAAATAAAGTAACCTAAAACCATATATAACTTGACTTTACTTAGCCAAACCAGGACTGACTTTTTAGCGCCCAAACATTGCGCGCATTCCAACAATGCGACAACTACACAACACACTATATGATGTTTTTTTCTACCTGGATGTTATTAATGTTTGACCGGTCAATATGCAGTTTAGGTGATCCACCGAAATTGGAAATTGTATTCCAAAGAATCACTAAAGGAACCCATTCAGGAACGTTTTACACGAACGACATTATGCTCGTAAATGCGTTTTTTTCAAATTTTTCAACTTTGATAGTGTTCAGGTTGTGCAGAGAAACGTCATACATGCATAAGGTAACGCACTATTTCTCGAATGTATTACAAACGTAAAGAGGTTGGGTCGTGAGGGGTAGCCACAGTTCTTCTAGTGAAAATTATAAATAAAGATTTCCAGAGACGTCCGTTTACATCGACTCCAAGATGGCGGCCGCCACCTTGGGTACCAGGTGGCGCCATTGAAGATGATGTAAACAGACGTCACTAAAAACATTTATTTATAATTTCCACTAGAAGAACTGTGGCTACCCCTCACGACCCAACCTCTTTACGTTTGTAATAGGGGGTTAGCTTCCGTTATTAAATAAATTACAGGGTTGGCATATAAAAAACCCACACTAAAAAACCCAGTAAATAGTGGGTTTTTTGTTTGTTTTGGGGGTTTTATTATTGTTTTGTAAATTTTATTTGTTTTCAAGCTTATAGAATAAAAATGCGCTAAATATTTATCTTGTCAAAATAAGTATCTAAGTCACGTGCATGACTATGACAAGAAAACATTGAAAAACAAAACAGCAACCTTATACAAATCAAACTAGAAAAACCTTAATCACAAAAAAACTTGAGAGACTAATATATTTTCATGAATTCCATTTCCAAAATAAAAAACAAAAATTTAGGAACAAATGCAGTTTGACTACTTAATATAGAGACTTCTAAATTTTCCCTGTCTTCTAGACTAGACTGCTACTACAATACTACTGTGTTTCTCTTTCTACATCCACTGCCATTTCATCGTTGTCATCAACATCATGATCATTTGTGAGGTGGCAATATACTGAGACCAATTTCTGTGTGCATTCTGATCCTAATCTATTTCTCAATGGATCCTGAACTTGCGAGGCATGAATGAAGATTGCTTAAAAACTTGCAGAAACCCTCTGCCAGTGTTTTTTCATGAATCTGCATTTTCTGCTGTTTCATGTCTCGAATATCCCACCATCAATGAAGAGTCATTGTCTTGGTGATATTCTCATTGAACATGTGTTTTGGGAAGATGGTGGAGTCCTTCAATTTATAGGAATAAAGCGCATAGATGAACTCCGGATTGTACTCAGCCAACCACTCTTCAATATCAATCTCCTGAGAGAGCTTTGCCTTAAATGTTGTAAAATGAAACATCAATATCGAGTTCATTATCTTGTTGATCAGTCTAATGTGTAAGAAATTTGAATTTAAAATGTTTTTTTTTCATGGAAAAGTCGCTAATTTTCTTAGAGAGCAATTTCGCTAAAGTTGCGGCTTGTGGCAACACTAACCTCGACAGGTGCCTTGTCTGTGACAAATGAGATTGAATTGAACCGCGCTGTGAGGAGGGTCTTGGCCTCTTGTGCGTAGCACCTGTCAGGGAGTATGTGATCGCCTTTTCTTTACTACTTTAATTTGTGATTGCAATCGCGTTTTCTGTTCTTTTTGTTCAGTTATTTATCTTGCATGTTCGCAACCTCTTTTCTATACCTCTTAAACTACGCGGTCCTTGTGACTTTAAACTACTTGGTCCTTGTGACTCTTAAAATACTTGGTCCTTGTGACTCTTAAACTACTTGGTCCTTGTGACTCTTAAACTACTTGGTCCTTGTGACTCTTAAACTACTTGGTCCTTGTGACTCTTAAACTACTTGGTCCTTGTGACTCTTAAACTACTTGGTCCTTGTGACTCTTAAACTACTTGGTCCTTGTGACTCTTAAACTACTTGGTCCTTGTGACTCTTAAACTACTTGGTCCTTGTGACTCTTAAACTACTTGGTCCTTGTGACTCTTAAACTACTTGGTCCTTGTGACTCTTAAACTACTTGGTCCTTGTGACTCTTAAACTACTTGGTCCTTGTGACTCTTAAACTACTTGGTCCTTGTGACTCTTAAACTACTTGGTCCTTGTGACTCTTAAACTACTTGGTCCTTGTGACTCTTAAACTACTTGGTCCTTGTGACTCTTAAACTACTTGGTCCTTGTGACTCTTAAACTACTTGGTCCTTGTGACTCTTAAACTACTTGGTCCTTGTGACTCTTAAACTACTTGGTCCTTGTGACTCTTAAACTACTTGGTCCTTGTGACTCTTAAACTACTCGGTCCTTGTGACCTTAAACTATTTTCACTATCATACTACCCGTGGCTCTACGGTGCCCTCTTGAAATAATAAGTGATTTAGGCACTATTTCAAGGTGAGCCGGTGTTAATATGAGATTTTCTATATGCGTAAAATGTGAAAAGGTTCTAGTTTTCTGTTGTGGCTTTTTGTTCTCCCTCAGAATCCTTTGGCGAGCGTGATCTGGATGGGAGGCTCCTTTTAAGAGGCCACTTTTTTTGGGTTTACCAAACCTAACTTCTCTTCTCCAGCGTGTGTTTCATCTCCAAATTTTATTTCTTCGATTCTGGGTAGTACCTAGGTTCGTATGTGAATACAAATAAAACTTTCTAATAATGAAGTCAGTGTTATATGATCTGACGCGGTGGTACCTCCTTTAAATCACTAATTCAGTCCTCCTTATTAAATTGCAGTTCTGTGTTGGGCTGGGAGGTGCCGGAACTATAATGGCCTCCAGTTCTCCTTGTTAAGCCTCATGACGTAACAAGATACGCCGTAAAACTCGTTAGGTCTCCTGCCACTATGAAGACCATTTAATTCTGTGAATTCTCCCAAGTGAGAAGTTTACCGTTGACAATTTTGTCGTGTTGTAAAAGTTTGAATTATTAAAAGTTCGAGTTCTTCTGTGCGTTATTTCCTGTGTTCTGGTTAAAAAAACCCTACAAATGTGAAACTAGGCTAAGTGAATTAGGTTAAACATTAGAGTACACCCTAGAATAATGTGATGGTAGGATGCCCTAGAAGTCGCTGAACTTATTCGGGCACACAGGTAGCTATACTCAAATTTGACCATTGTATTAGACTTAAGAAACATTCTACCTCTGTATCACCTGTGGTAAATAAATTGTTTAAATTGAAACAAGTCTAACAATTATAGTCAGATGGGGCAAGACACGACCGCAGCCATCATGGGATGAGAAAGTAAAGAAACGACTGGCCTATGGTGAGCATTCAAGCTGCACTGGAACAAATTTGATGATGGAATCTGTTAGAGCATTTACTTCCAATCATTTTAGTATTTGTTGCTATCCTGCACTGCGAAAAGTGATTTTTTTTGGCAAATTTAGAAAAAAAATTTGGCATGCCACTACATGTTGTTACATGTAACAGTGTGGTTGACTGACTTACTTGCGCTGCTAAGCACTCCAGCTCACACAATACACATGTTAAATTGTTAACAGCATGACTGTTAAGTGATGTGCAGCTGTCTTGCTTCAAGTTGCTTGTGGTGGTTACTTATGATCTGCACGGTGCTTCCATTTCACATGACTCGCGCCTGTCTGCTGCTAAAACAACTTACTATGAATTGACGAGCATAGCAATTCTCTTTGGACATCTTATATCTTTACAGACTGCAGAGCTATGTCTCTATGCATATGGTAATTGGTAAAGGTTAATTGTGATGGACAAACTTAATTCATATATTGTTCATATAATGTAATAATTCATATAATAATGTAATACAATGTTGGAAATAGAGTAATCAAAAACAATATTTACTCAATAAGTGTATATATATAAATCTGAAATAGGGGCAACGGGAGTTGTGTGGATAACTCTTAAACAAAAACAGGTATTACAAAAACCCAATAAAGCCAAAAAAAAACATTAAACCCATAAAACCCAATTTAACCCAAAAAACCCAGGTGGGTTGGGTTTTTTGAAAAAAACCCAGGACTTTTTCATAAAACCCAGGGTTTTTTCCATCCCTGATAAATTACACTTGGCGCGCGCGCTTCTTTGGCACGCACAAGCCAACTTCAAAGTTCAATAATTCGAAAATAACACATTTGCGAGCAGAATGTCATTCTTGTAAAACGTTCTTAAATGGGTTCCTTTAGTGATTCTTTGGAATAACATTTTCAATTTTAGTGGATCACCTAAACTGCATATTGACAGTTTTACCTCAAAAATCACGCATCAACAAGCAAAATGTCACTCATGTAAAATATTCTTAAATGTGTTCCTATTGGGAGATCTTGAGCAACCAAAATTCTTAATTCGGTAAATGTTGAGGATTATCCGGGAATCGATCATCCACTTTTCAAATCCTAAACATAGTAAATTAGATCGAAATAAACAAGTTTTCTTCCATGCACTTTCCGTCGTAAACGATTATTTTACGAATTATAGCGGTAGGTTTAGTTTCGTCTTTGTTGACGAATGCGCTCAAATAAACAGCTAGGGTAATTCATCAAATATCGAACTGAACTGATTATCGAACAACTTTGGAAATTTGCGCGTAATAAATTTAGTAAGCATCCAAACTTGCTCAGTGCCAGTGATCTAACATCTAAAACTCCTATTTTAGTGATAAAAACTCATTTCTGTGAGCTGCAAACTGCTACCAGCGGTTGCGAATGCATTTTCTGTACGACCCTTACAAATTGGTCGAATTTTTTCACTCGAAAAATCTTACGCACCTCGGGAAAATTGCGACGGTTTAATTGTTGTTGGGTCACCGTCAACCTCCCGTCATAACTAGAGAGTAGTGTTGTCATATGATGTTCTGTTGCTGTATTTTTTTCTTTTCTGCCAAAAACTTGATAATTATTCCATGTTCGACATTCAGTTCCTTTTTCATGTCAGTATTAAATACTGAACAAAGGAGTTCGAATCAAAATTCCTTAAAAATCATGAATTTATGCCTTGAACAAGGCTTTTCGATTCTTAATTCTTTTAAAAAACTGAATCGATATATTGAACGCCTGTTTTATTTCATTAAAATATTGTATTAACGCTTGATAATAACATTGAATAGTTGAAGATGGGAATTCTGGTGAGGGGCTACCAATCAGCTGCTGGTGTTCCAAGGCCCTCAAGATCATCAATGATTCGTCTGGCTACATTTACTGATGATCAATCCCTTGCCAAGAAAATTGATGCAAGCATCAATAATAATTCATTGGCGAGTGCTTTACACTCTACTCCAAAAAGGGTCACACAGGTTGATGATCACAATGATGGTTCAACAAACACTGCAAATGAAACATCGACATCATATTCAAATTTTGATAACTCTCCATTCAAATGCATCTTGAAAATAAGTAATGAGACAGTTATTTCAAACAAACAAACAAAACAAACATCGGCATCTTTGGGATGCTTTATTTCCAATCAAGCCTGATTCAAATGATCTTAAGCATTGGTTTTTCAAATGTCTTATAACTAACACTATATATAGGACACCATGGCGGTTCCCCCGTAAAGCCGGTACCCATTTCCGACACCTGGGTCGAGTGGGGTATTGTGCTTGAGCTTTCCCTTATACCCAACGGGGAAAATCGCAGCGCCAGCGCCGGGATACGAACCCGCGACTCCAACATACAAGCCCGATCCCTTAACCGCTGTGCCACCGCGAGCATTTCCAAGAAAATCCAGTGCACCAAAGAAAAAAAAGAATGAAAGAAAAACGTTTATTTTCCAAGTGGCCACATGAGATACATGTCAACATATTGGGTTTTAAAAAGTTTCTTCATATAGGACGTCCTAAAACAAAAGTTCCATACGAGGAGTACTAATTGACAAACCATCAGAGGTGTACAAATAGAAAAGCCATATGAGGCATAATAAGTGACAAACTATACAAGGTGTACTAATAGACAAACTATCAGAGGTGTACAAATAGATAGACCATACGAGGCATATTAATGGACAAAATATACGAGGCGTACTAATAGACAAACCATACGTGGCGTGCTAATAGTCTAACAAATGTTCCATACGAGGAGAACTAATTGACAAACCATCCTGTTCGAATCAAAATTCTTGTTCGATTCATGTTCGATATTGATGAAATTATGTTATTAAAGAATTTGACTTTTAGAACAATAAATAAATTCCAACAATCTACGTTGTCTTTAAAGCGACATCACAGAACAAGAAAGCAACTGTTCAAGAATAATCTTGAGGCCCGCAACAGTTATTCAGAGCAAAAGTTACCGATTTATGAAGGTTTTTTCTAGACACACGTGGTTTCTGTTTGATATTTGATGAATTACCCTACTTATTAATTTTCAAATTTTTGTTGTTTGAATCATGGTAATAACATTAAAATAAACTACTTTTCTTCAAGGTATACACTTTTTTTGTCGAATGAAAATTTTACAAGTTAGCCCGGTAGGTTTAGTTTCATCTTTGATAACGAGAAAACCGGAAGCAAGACGCCATTGCAGCGTTGCTATTTGCCGGGCCAAATGAATTACTGGTCAATATTGAGTTTAGGTATATCGGCTGGCTCAAAGATGGCCGATGTAAACAAGGTTGTGGTCGTCACCCTAATGGGTTGGTTAGAAGCTTTATTTATATTTTTCACTAAAAGAACTGTGCCTCCCCCTCACGACCCAACCTCTTTACGTTTGTAATAGGGGGTTAGCTTTTGTTATTAATTCAATTCCGCATGGCGCGCTCGCTTCCTTGGCGCCCGGAAGCCCACTTCAAAGTTTAACAATTCAAAAATAATGCATCAGCGGAAAAAATGTCATTCCTGTAAAACGTTCTTAAATGGGCTTCTCAAGTGATTAAGTGAAACGGAATGCTTAATTTCCCCACATCACCTAAACTCAATATTGACCGAATTACTTCCCGCTTCAAACACTTGAGTTGTGGTAACTAATTCACCGCTATAACTTGCAAAATACTTATTTACGATGGAAAGTGCATAGAAGAAAAAGGGCTTATTTTGATCTAACTAATTAACTATGTTAAGGCACCTAAAACTCAAATATCATTCCCGGATAATCCTCAACATTAACCCTAAATTCTATAAATGCATTAAAGTAAATATTGACCTATTTTAGCTTGAGGTTGATAAACAAGAAATAATTGCACCATAGCAATCTATTCTATCTATTTTTTAAAGGTTAAATTAAAATGGCACATAGACCATCAACAGAAAAAATTCATTGTAAGCCACTGCAGGAAAATATTCGTATGTGTTATTCAGCAATTATAATGGTTAAGAAGCATGTTTCATATTATGAAATGTCTGACAAGAAACGATATCAGTTCATAAAATTATAGGGAAAATTTTTTCAAACGTTATAGATCAATAGTTTCACTTGATAAACTTCTGAAAGACTTAATAAATTTTAAATGATTTAGGAAGTGCTCTTTTTACTAGGCCTTGCAAGTATTGAAAATTGAATACCAAATTGATTTTATCAACTTCAGAAGAAAAACAGCACAATACCTTCTTCAAATGTTACTCCGTCTTTAAAACTGTAGTTAGTTGACGAGTTTTCATGAAAAACTATAAACAATATGTAACAAAAATTCTTATTGGTTAAACTTATATTAAATTATATTCTATAAATACGTTAAAGCACATATGGAGAAATAGAAAAAACGATGGTCAACATGATACAACACCACAGCTATACTCCAACCTCTGGCACTCCAACCTCAAGATTGACACACCCTTACCGCAGTGTAAACTGCCAAGTCTAGCTAGGAGTGAGTGCTGGTATTATTTTATTCTCAGTGAACTGCTCTCTAGCGGAGAGTTTTGATAACAAATTATTAACAAAGAAATAGACGAAAAAATTATACATTACGAAACATAAATGAATACACATATATTTTAGCTGTCACTCAAATCAAAACAATTGTCTTAGTTACAAATTTTTATTAAATTTGGAATATGGATTGATCATTTTCTTTGCAGGTCGAACTTCAGAGATAAAACGCTACGTGTTGATTATTTATCATTTGCTCAGAAAATCCTTATAAAATAGGACACCAAAATACACTGCATTTGTTATAAAAAACTAGTTAAAGATATATAAATTAAAACGTAGTACATTTAATACAGAAAATGAGTTATTCGATATAAATGGAAAAATGTAAGAGTTTTGAACGAATCATTATGAAACCGACGACCATCTGGTACAGATGAAGCACCATTTGATGGTAAGTTCTGGTGACTCATACGCACCAATATGATAATTATGCACAAAAATCCTAAACTTCCAACAATAGTGCAAGAAAAAAGGTATTAAAGTTATCGTTTTTAAAAATAAGGTGAATTAAACACGTATGATAGTCAGATGGTCACTTTCCCTTTTCACCTTGCTACTTGCATCCTGCTCGGTGACTCAACCCTGCAGACGAAGAAATCGAGCTTGTTACCAATACAGAAAAGTAGAAAATGTTACAATGCTACAATATTTGACTTTCCATCAGCGAAATTTTTAAATGGTAAGTGCTCTCTACGACTAAACCAAAGCAAAAATATTGAAAGTATGTTATGCTCTGTTTCTTGAAAATATCATAACAAACAAACAAAACAAAACCGTTTATTTCCAAGTTGTCACATGAGATACATATGCCAACATATTGGCTTTTAAAAGTTCCTTAATATAAGACGTCCTAAAACAAAAGATCCATACGAGGAGTATTAATTGACAAACCATCCGAGGTGTAAAAATAGAGAAGCCATACGAGGTATAATAATCGACAAACTATATGAGGTGTGCTAATAGATAAACTGTACCTGCTTCGGCGGTACATATACTAATAGATAAACTATCAGAGGTGTACAAATAGATAGACCATACGAGGCATATTAATAGACATAATATACGAGGCGTACTATAATAGACAAACCACACGTGGTGTGCTAATAGTCTAACAAAGTTCCATACGAGGAATACTAATTGACAAACCATACGAGGTGTACAAATAGATAAGCCGTACGAGGCATAATAATAGACAAACTATACGAGATGTAATATTAGACAATACTATCATAGGTGTACAGATAGATAGACCATACCAGGCATATTAATAGAAAAAATATACGAGGCGTACTAATAGACAAACCATACGGGTCGTGCTAATAGTTTAACTCTATCAAGGGTAGTTGAATGAGAAATGAGAAATATTATCTCTTGGATATTTTATATTCCAAGAGATTCCGGTACAGCGCTTCTTGCCTTTTTCCTACTTCAATAATTTCAACTAAGAACTTGGCAGTTTCGAATAATTCTTTAGTATTTTTCGAATTATTTATAAGATCATCGAAGTAGGAAAAATAAAAAATAAAAACGCTACACCGTACTAGATTGAAACAACACCTTAAATGACAATCAAGTATTGAGAAAAAGATAGTCTCGAAATAATTTGTAAAGTACATCGCGCAACACAGCACGCACATCTAGGAATGCGCAAACAAACTTACACTCAAAATTGAAATGCATGGCTTGTTCGGCATACAAATATAGAGATAATTTTTGCACGAGTGCTTTATTTCCTTTGTCTGTTTATACTTTTTAATTTCTTCTGTTCACAGAAATGCCCTTCGGGGTCGTGATAGATCGATTTATAATTCATAAAGCAAGCGCAATCAATTTGTTTATTTCTGAAATTTGGTGCAGTGTTAACTGATCGCAGAGCTTTAGGTAAAATGTAATGTGTCTTGAGGTTTTGCTTTTTATGCAAAAAGTAGAAATAGAAACCGATATATGTACATGTGCGCATATATGTGTGCGAAACGTGTGCATGTTTACACTGATACATAAACATTTATGTTTGCGTACGCACACGTACATACTCACGCACACACCAACACACATATTCATATATATACGTATTGAAAACGAATATAAGAAAAATGCTAATAGACATGAAAAATAATCTTACTCTTTCAATATTTAAAATGACAGCCCAAGCTCTGATGAATCGTGAGAAATAACCTGAGGAAAGATAAGGAATAGAAAAGGACTTCGAAAAACGTATAAATGGAATGGTTTTTTAATTTCCTAAAGGAAATTTTAAGAAAACTCATGTTACCGCTGAGGAACAACAACAAAAAAACATATATCTTCAATATATCATATCATATATCATATCTTCTCGATATTCTCTGCAACATCATGCGGACATGGGTACATGGGATAAAATGGAGATACAGTGTAGGCCAGTTACCACTCATGATTGACAAATATCTACAAAATTTTGGCAGAAATGCGCAAACAAACATATACTCAACATCAAAATTTGCTTGTATAACATACGGACAGAAAGATAATTTTACCACGATTCATACGCTTAAATTACGATTAATTTCATTAATTGTATTTGTCATTAATCCGATTCACAGAGACGTCCTCTGGTGTAAGTGGGAGATCAATTTTTGAATCATTTCGCTAGTGCAATAAAATTTATTAACCGGATGGTTTTTGTGTAAAGAAATGAAATAGAAACATGTATATCTATTTATGTAGATATATATATATACCTATATACGTACACACACATATTAATATATGTACTTACGAGTATTGAGAATGAAATATAAGAAAAAAATACAAATATAAAATAAGAGGATAGAAACAACCTACCATCTATTACACCGATAATGACAGTTGAGCTCATTGTAATCCTAAGAAATTATTCGAAAAAAAATAACTAAAAGGAAAAGAAGACTTCGGAAAACGTAAAATGAACTGGTTTTTAGTTTCTTCATAGAAATTTTTAAGAAAACTCAGGTTACAGTCAAGAAACAACACAACTCTTCAGCATTATACAGACATGTGTACATGGGATAAAATGGAGTAACATTGTGGCCGGATATCACATTTGAGTGGAGAATATTTACAAAATTTGGCACATATAGGTAGATTAAGCAATGGTCCAAAGTGATAATTTTGATAACAGATATTAACAGTTTTTTTCGATTTTAAAGTTTAGTGTTGGTGTGCACTGAACGCACGGAAAAATATTAAAAGACTAAATGAAAATGCTTAAATTAACCCCTCCCCCCAGCTCAGCCGAAATCGATTGAAAACATCTTCGAGAATGATTTTGAAATAACGAGACAACGTTAGCCAAAATTTAATTCATTATAAATTTTGCACAATCCTCACATTTATAAACCTGTACATTGGTGTACACACAAAATGTATTTCAGAGTATGTTTTCCATACGGATGTTAAATATTAACACAGAGAAGAAAAAATAACAAAATAAAGATGAGGAAATACTCCTAATTATGGAAAAAACGTTCATTCTGCTGTATTGAACTCACGGCTGGGGTGCTCATTATTGTCGACAGAAATAGTTAAGATGAATGCACGAATGGCTTAGCAAACGTAAAATGAAATAGTTTCTAATTTTCTAACAGAAATTTCAGGAAAATAAAAATTTTTGGTAAATGGGAAATTCACACCGAAATGCTGCAGGTCTATAGAAATGCAAAATGACGTGACACATTTACTCTAAATTCTTTTACAGTTTTAGAGTTTTTGATATGCTGGGGAAGCCAGTTCCACAAAAAAGCTCCAGAAGCTGAGAGAGCTTTTTGTCCCACGTTAGATGAACGGTAACTGACTAAAACATCATTCCTCCGATTTGGTTTTTTGTTTGGGATATTAGATGGAAAAAATTTTACCACCTCTGCATTACTTTGGGGGAGGTACAGAGAGGAGAACACTCGTCGAGCTTTTTGGATCATGAATCTGTTCGGTATTGGGATCCAGTCGAGTTTTCTTAAAAGAGGGGTGACATGATCGTATTTATTGAAATTTCCTTTGCACACCACTTTGGCGGCGAAGTTTAGACATTTTTGCAACTCTTCCTGACGATATTGAGGTAAATTTCCCCATACAAGACTGCAGTAGTCCAGGCGCGATAAAACTAAAGACTGAATCACTAACAATCTAGATTTTTCGTCAAGTGTGTTCTTAATGCGATGAAAGAACATTAAGGTTCCGATTATTTTGTTGCACATTGTTTCGACGTGTGAATTGAAAGTCATATTTTTGTCAAACCAAACACCCAGATTTTTTACCGTCTCTACTGGTTCAATTGTATCGTCTCCAAATGTTAGCTTGAATGGTGGTAAATTTTTAGTCGCATTCTGTGATCCAAAAATAATGCATTGCGTTTTACTTGCGTTAAGTTTGAGGCCATTATGGTCATACCACAATTTAAGGTTTCCCAGAAGGTTTTCAGCGTTGGCTTGTGTTTCTTTTAAATCTGCTGTTGAGCTTGTCATGGCAATTTGTACGTCATCAGCATACATTGAGATTTTTGTGTTTGCCGGCATGGTGGGGAAATCATTGATG
The DNA here is from genome assembly GCA_030386875.1 of Morinoia aosen. Classification (NCBI taxonomy): domain Eukaryota; kingdom Metazoa; phylum Arthropoda; class Malacostraca; order Amphipoda; family Talitridae; genus Morinoia; species Morinoia aosen. The sequence goes on along the minus strand of CM059568.1, from coordinate 9,259,458 downwards.
AAAATTGAAAATAAGAGCGGGCCGATGATTGAACCTTGAGGAACGCCAAAATTGTTTGGTATGAATGATGACATTTTGTTATTCAAGCACACTGCATGAGAGCGGTTTAGTAGGTAGCTTTCAAACCATTGAGTGTCAATTCTGAGGTTTGAAATTTTTTGTAGAAGTTTCTTATGCTCAACACTGTCGAAAGCTTTGGAGAGATCAAGCAATAGTAAGAGAGTTAATTTTTTTTGGTCAATATCATTGTAAATTTTTTCTGTTATGTTTAACAGGGCGTCCTGAGTACTGGTATTCCTTCTGTAAGCATATTGATTGCGATGCAGTAGATGTGACTCGTCTATGTAAGACGAGAGCTGGTTTGTTATTACTTTTTCTAATATTTTGGACATAACAGGCAGGAGACTGATTGGTCTGTAGTTTGACACTATGTCGATATCACCAGATTTATGTAATGGCTTAATAATGGATAATTTCCATTGGTCGGGAAACTTGTTTGTGGCTATAGATGTATTTATTATCAAACGAATGAGGGGTGCTGTGACAGGGAAGCTGTCTTTTATATTTTGGAGGCTTATGCCATCATGTCCAGTCGCTTTGGTATTCTTTAGTGAGTATAAGATTTTTCGTAACTCTGTGACGCTAACCGGCTTTGGTCTCCATTTGTTTCTACTATTTGGGGATGATACATCGCTCGGATTTGCTCCTGTAGATGTGTCTGAAACTGTCCTGGATACTTCATTGAAAACATCTTCGACAACTTTTGAGAAGAAAGTATTAAAGTCATTAGCCATTTTTGAGGGGTTGTCGAAAGTGCTTTTGCACTCCGAGTTTTTATACTGAGCAACTTCTCTAATGATTTCCCAAGTTCTTTTTGGGTTTTGTTTTGCCGCCAAGAGTTCTTTGTGGAAGTAGTCCCGTTTTGCTTCCTTAACTTTTCTTCGTAGGATCTTCTCAAGATCTTTATATAATTTTCGACGCGTACTGTCTGATTTATTCAGTTTGTACTCACGCTGCAAATTTCTTTTAGCTCTGCTCAACTGTTTTATCTCATCTGTTATCCATTTAGAAATTCTTGGCTTAACTTTCTTCGTAGTGAAAGGTGCGCATTCGTTAAGAGCCGATACGAAATTTTCGTTGAAAAGCGAAACTTGTAGATTGACATCATCGGTGTTTTCCATGCCTTGAAATTCACTCCATCTGTCTAATAGCTTTTCTTGAAATATTTCAGGGGAGTAGTGGTTTTTCATGCGATATGAAATGTAACTAGATTTCTGTTTCTCTTTTGCAATATTTATTTGGCATTCTACCGAATGGTGATCAGAAAAGGACGGTAAGATTTCTGTGCTGAGTACTGCTTGGGGATTGTTTGTAATTGCTAGGTCAAGAGTGTTTTGAAAGCGTTGGTAATTCGCGTTGGTTCTTGGACCATTTGAGAAAGATTAAGTCTGTGCAGCATCTTGCTTAGCTTATTGTTTTTATTTGTCAGATCTACGTTAAAATCTCCGAAAACATAGAAAGATTTTTTGGCTGCAGAGATTAATTTAAACGTATTTTCAATGAAATCTAATGTTGGACGTAGAGATGCTGACGGATGTCTGTAAAGACTGCCGATAATGAAAGACTTGTGTTTGTTTACCTGAACATTGAGCCAAACCATTTCTATGTCTTCGCATTTTTCTTTTATCGGAACTAAGGATGTAGAGTAGACATCTTTGATGAAAATGCATGAACCGCTACCTCTATTACTCTTGACTCCATCATAACGGTACAATGTGTACCCGGCGCTGAGATATGAGCTTTCGACTCGTGAATCGAACCATGTTTCAGATACGCATAAAATATCGATATCGTTAGTGATCAACATTACTCGTACGTCATCCATTTTACCATTGAGACTGCGAGCATTTATGTGTAATATTTTGATGTTATTTATCTCAATAGGCAGATCTTTAGTGGAGTAATTGCATTTTTTAGGTCTAGCAGGGTATTTGGTATTCGTCTCTAGGTCTTTATTGCCGCGTTCATGGTGTGTGATTTCAGCTTCAAATTCAATTTGATCACTGTTATTTAGTCACAAGATGGGGGAGGGAACAACACGATTTTCATCACGCATTTTCAAGAGGGCGCTATAGTGGTCCTGTTTCCGGTGTATGTTTACCGGAGGACAGTTTATCAGAGCATTTGATGTAGGGGAGATTGTCGTCTTCCAAATCCCATTTTCTCTTTCATCAAATACGTGAATTGGTGTTCTCGTCACATTAGAAAGTATTTGGGGTATGAGGTCTCCAACTGCGTGATCGAAGACTTTTCTATTGATGTATTTATCGATGAGTTGTTCGAAACTGCCACTGTTCTTGTCAACGAATTTTGCATACTGGTCCTTGTTTCTGGAGCTCTCAGTTTTGATGGCTATTTTCAGAGATGTATAATCCCATTTCGATCTTTGTTGTGAAGCAAGCTGCGTCGTTACGGCGTGGAGGAGACAGTGTCCGTCACCTACAGTGTAAGCAGGCTCCATTTTGAGCGATCGTTTCAAGTCGTCCAGTGTGTTTGCAACGCGTGTGCAAATTTGATTCACTGTTGGTTTTGCGGTAGCAGTATCGGTTTGATCGTTCAACGGAGGCCTGGCAGAGGCAACAGATTTTTTCTGAATGATTTGATTTTTTTTTAATAGTTTTGAATATCGTTATTAGCTTGACTTTCCTCGGTTCCTGCGTACTCACTGGAAAGTTGAGAATTGTTTGAAAAGAAGGGCATGTCGCAATCACTATTTGTGTCTGTTGCAAGTAACGCAAATTTATTTTTCGTACTGACATTATATTTGTCTGAGATCGAGTCAGGGAAAGGCTCAGGCTTATTCATGTTCCTCATGTTGTGGGTGGGTGAGTTACTCAGAGCTCTGCTTGATGACGCAATCAATTTTGAAGGATTTGGTGTACCATGTGCAGCGATGTGCATAGGCTTATATTCTTTTCCAAAGTTTAAAGTGAGACTATTTGTCTCTTTCCGTGAAGTTTTCGATTCATTGGAATGACCTACAATTTCAATTATTGCTTGACATTTGTTAAAATGAGGACAATATGGCACGGTGATTCGCAATGTTGATTTCATTGCAAGTTGTCCAAGAAAACAGAAGTTTTCTGCCTGGGTGCGAGGCCATTGAATGTTATTGAGTGCGTCACCATTTTCATTATCTGGGTAAGTTTGAAATTGAATCAAGTTTAAACCCAGGTTTTTGCAGAAATTCATCGCTTTGTTGAATTCTTTCGCACTGCAAGCATTGGCGATATAAATAGTAGAAAGTGCGTACTTCCTTACAATTTGTTGTTTGATTCGAGCAAGGTCTGAGGGAGAGTGGCAGAGACCATCAAAACTTAGTATATAATTTTTAAATCTAGGCATGCAATTTATGCTAATGCTGATTTCAGTTTGGTAGTTGAAAGGTATAAACTCAGTATGAAGAGAGTAATGAAGACATGTATGTACAGCCACCAAAATTACGCGTTCCTTATTTATTTTGTTGTGCTTATACCTATCACACTCATCATTTAGGTGATTAGCAAGAGAGAAAACAGAAAAGGCAAAACACGCCATATCTAATGAGCATTGCTCTTATACTATATGAGGCAAACCTTCCAACGCCATATGGCTGAAATCTTCTCAGATCTCACTTTCGCCTATGTGTATCTTGACGACATTCTGGTGGCATCCGCAACCCCGGAGCTACATAAAGACCATCTTAGGGTCGTGTTTCAAAGACTGTCCGACAATGGACTCCTGGTAAACCCTGCAAAATGTGAGCTCGGAAAGCCATCACTGATTTACTTAGGTCATGAAATCTCTAGCCTAGGTCTAAAACCTTTGCCTTCCAAAGTAGAAGTGATCAAAAACTTTCCTCTTCCACAGACCCAGAAGGAACTGCGAAGGTTCCTAGGTTCTGTTAACTTCTATCACCGCTTCATACGCAACTGTGCTCAAACCTTAGCTCCTTTGTCAGATTTGCTCGAACCTGAAAGAAAAGGCAAATCTACTGATGTAAAGTGGACGGAGGATGCGCGCAAAGCCTTCGACGAGATTAAGCACAAGTTAGCTACCGCGACTGAATTATCCTACCCTAATGCTAATGCTGATTTCAGTTTGGTAGTTGATGCCTCAAGTACTGCCGTAGGTGCCGTTTTGCAACAGAAAGTAGGAACTAACATCTCTCCTCTTGCCTTCTTTTCCAAAAAGCTATCGCCCACTGAGCGTGTTTATAGCGCGTTCGGTAGGGAACTCCTTGCTATCTATCTGTCTGTAAGACACTTTCGCTATGCTCTAGAGGCAAGGGATTTCGTGATCTACACAGACCACAAACCCTTGACCTCAGCGATCAAGATGCCGTCTGAGCGACACTCGCCAAGAGAAGCTCGACACCTTTCCTTCATTAGTCAATTCACCACTGATATCCGATATATAAATGGTCTCGACAATACTGTCGCTGACTGTCTATCTAGAATCAATTCTGTCCAAACCAGTGGTGAAATCACCTTCGGAAATATTTCCAAGACTCAGAAGGAGGATCCTGAACTTCAGGATCTTCTCAAACCTTTTAACACTTCCTCTTTGAAATTAACCTTGGTTGACGGCGTGTACCGTGATGCTGAGCGACCTTCTCGTTTGTATCTTCCTGCGACTCTTCGCAGAGTAGCTATTCTTCACTATCATTCTCTCTCTCATCCTGGTATTAACCGTACATTGCGTTTGATTTCCGATCGTTTCGTCTGGCCAGCGATGCGTAAAGAGGTCAAGCAAATTGTGCAAAATTGCCATGCATGTCAGAGTAGCAAAGTTGTGAAACATAATCGTGCAGCGCTGCAGAGTTGTGCATTCACAGGTCACAAGTTCGACGCGGTCCACCTAGATTTGGTGGGTCCTCTGCCTCTATCGCGGGGGTATTCCTATTTGTTAACAATAATTGATAGGTTCTCCAGATGGGTTGAGGCCGTGCCTCTTCCTGATACCCAAACTGAGATTGTAGCTCGCGCCCTCATGAGCAACTGGATTTCCAGATTTGGGGTTCCCTTAAGTGTCACGCATGACCGGGGATCACAATTTACCTCCAAATTTTGGAGTGAGCTTAGCACAGCTTTAGGGTGTGAAAACGTAAACACTACCGCTTACCATCCGCAGTCGAACGGACTTATTGAGAGAGTCCACAGAGACTTAAAATCGGCATTACGTTGCCTGAACTGCAGCAATGATTGGACTGACAGACTTCCAGTAGTACTACTGCGCATCCGAAATTTGCATAGACAGGATCAGCAATGCACAGCAGCAGAAATGTTGTATGGGAAAACACTTCGTCTCCCCGGCGACATTGTTGACCCAAAACCTTTGCCTGAATTTTCATCTGCTGACCGTTCCGCATATGTAACCTGTCTCAAGGATTGCATGCGTCAGATCAAGTACGTTGCTCCACGAATGCCTCAGACTAAGGACAAACTGGATCATGCTTTGCAAGAGTGCACCCACGTTTATGTTCGCATAGACGCTATAAAGCCAAGCCTCACACGCCCTTATGATGGCCCATTCAAAATATTGAAAAAGACGCCCAAGTATTTCATCCTTGACAGATCTGGTTCACCCGACCCTGTGAGCATAGATCGGTTAAAGGTCGCGTACACTTCCGATAATAGTGTGATTTCTAACTCATCTTTCTCTCCACAGAATTCCCTTTCCACTGAGACTCGACCATATCTACCATCTCAGCTTCCTCGGTTGGCTGCATTGTTGCCTAGGCAACTTGAGTGTAATCCTTTCTATGTGCCTGTACATTCAAACCCTATCCCTAAGCCTATCGTAGACTCTAATGCTAGCCCTCTTACTGAAACAGCGACAAGTCTGGAGAGACCAGACGAGCCCGCTGCAGTAACTCCTGTTCCTAGAACTCTTGCTGATCTAAATTTGCAGACCCGTTCGGTGAAACTTCCCCGCTCAGTAACAATTTCCGACCGCCAAACCCGGCATGGTCGCGTTGTTCGAACTCCTTCCCGCTACAAATGATTGCAGCGGGTGGACCTTTCGGTCTGCGCCTTGGGGGGTAATGTAGCATCAGCTACAAAAGCGAAAAATTATAAACTTTCTTATTCGCACTTAAATAAAATAATTATTAGCCTTAAAAATCTTACTCTAAATTATTATTAATTATTTTCTACTTATAATAAGTAATCCTTAAAGTTTTTGTGCAAAAAGCATAAAATTAAAAGTCATGATTGACATTTTCGTGTTTAAGCCTCTGAATTTGGCAGCAACCGCGCAGGACGCTTGGTTTCCTAGGCGTCACTCTCGCTCAGCTTTCGTAGCTTGTGGTTGTCTCCGTCCGTGTAAGTGGAAGAAATAAGGTTAAATAGAGAAAAGATCTGGTAAAGTATGGAGTCATTGTGTAATGTGCATTGTGTGTAAGTTAAGGATTTTTGTCAGTGTCGTGAGTTATAGATAAACATAGAATAGAGGTAGAGTGCTTAAAAATAGCATGCCTGATTTCGAGTGTTATCTCAACAGGACATAGCGGGAATATTGCATGTCATGTGCATTTGTGTGTATCAAGAATTCATTATCAACTTTCAAATCATGTTCTCTTCTTTACTACAAAATTATATACTTGCAGTTGCCATTCATGATATCGAAAATTCGTGCATAACATACATCGTGAACGCGCACGGTATATATCGTGAACGCGCACGGTTTACGTCGTGAACGCGCATGGCAGCGTTCCTGCGCCTTTGGGGTTTCCAAAATGGCGCCGCATAAACTGCTCTCATGTTATTACTCTGTGATTTAAATTGCACTATATTTAGGTGGATTAACTCTTCAATTATTACCACATACTGGCAGTGTTTTTCTTCAGTGTGTTTTACGTGTAAAGAAGTGAAGAGTTAATCCACCTAAATATAGTGCAATTTAAATCACAGAGTAATAACATGAGAGCAGTTTATGCGGCGCCATTTTGGAAACCCCAAAGGCGCAGGAACGCTGCCATGCGCGTTCACGACGTAAACCGTGCGCGTTCACGATATATACCGTGCGCGTTCACGATGTATGTTATGCACGAATTTTCGATATCATGAATGGCAACTGCAAGTATATAATTTTGTAGTAAAGAAGAGAACATGATTTGAAAGTTGATAATGAATTCTTGATACACACAAATGCACATGACATGCAATATTCCCGCTATGTCCTGTTGAGATAACACTCGAAATCAGGCATGCTATTTTTAAGTACTCTACCTCTATTCTATGTTTATCTATAACTCACGACACTGACAAAAATCCTTAACTTACACACAATGCACATAACACAATGACACCATACTTTACCAGATCTTTTCTCTATTTAACCTTATTTCTTCCACTTACACGGACGGAGACAACCACAAGCTACGAAAGCTGAGCGAGAGTGACGCCTAGGAAACCAAGCGTCCTGCGCGGTTGTTGCCAAATTCAGAGGCTTAAACACGAAAATGTCAATCATGACTTTTAATTTTATGCTTTTTGCACAAAAACTTTAAGGATTACTTATTATAAGTAGAAAATAAATAATAATAATTTAGAGTAAGATTTTTAAGGCTAATAATTATTTTATTTAAGTGCGAATACGAAAGTTTATAATTTTTCGCTTATGTAGCTGATGCTACATATACAACATTAGTTTTTAAAATGTCTCTACATGACGATCTTTCGATGGAAAGTATACATAAGGATCAATCCAATGTGAGTGGTTGAACAAAAGATTTAGAGAACTAAATGAAAATTTATGCTCTTAATTAAAGTATCCTAAAATTACACTAGTCTGAAAAATCGAGCCTTTATAATATTCCTACTGAGTCTCATGTAAAATGATTTCTTGAATCTGAGTGTAATCCCCGTTTTCCCTCATCACTAGCTATTTTCGAGGGACATTTATCCAACCTTATATATATCACTTTTCGATAAAGATTATTTTAGCTGTAACGAATATTGAATGACAAATGCAAAAAGTAAAATAATAGATGCAAAGAATAATACAAAAAAGTACATCCATTTGGTACTTGCATTTTTTGTATTCTGAGATAGAAGTTTCTCGTGCCAAAAACCAGCAGTTATTCAATATGCAAGCACTCCAAATCCCTGAAAATCTCCTCTCGAACTTCGTGATGTCTTGATGGAACAGTTCCCTGTTTTCATCGGATACTGCATCGCCTTGTACGCTGACAGCAATTCCTCAATATCAGCGATATAATCACACCTTTGTTACCCAAAAAGTTCTCTTGCAAGTTTTGGAATGCTAGCCAAACTCTTTTTTTTCTATTCAAGTGTGCAATAAACATCGAATCTTGGTAAAGTTGTTCCCAATAACTTAATTAACTCCTGGCAATGCTATTTCACTCCTCGTACGGTTTGTTTATTAATTAAGCACCTTTATGTTATAAAAAATTTAAAATCCCATTTATTGAAGTTGGCTATGACGGTTTTGCTATGGGATCCAGCCTTTCTCCTCTTGTTGAAAATTATTTTTTAATTATAATAATTTAGAAATGCAGTTTCTAGGCACATGCCCTGTCGATTTTGAGCCCATTTTCTACCGCTGGTACCTAGACGATACATTCATTTTGTTTCGTTCACAGGAAGAGGCCCTAAAATTCTTTGACTACATAAATGAATATCACGCAAGCATAAGTTTCACAATTGAAACAGAAGAGAATGATAAATTACTATTTTTAGATGTTCTCGTAAAGAAAACCAATTCAACTTTCACCACCTCTGTTAATAGAAAACCTGCATTTGCGGGATTATGTACAAATTTCTTCAGCTGCATTTGCAAGGGTTATATTAAAACAACTGTCACCACATTATTGCATAGAGCGTATCGGATCTCAAGTTCTTATAAAATATTTCATGACGAAGTGGAATATATCACGAAGTTACTTGTACAAAATAAATACCCTGTATTTTTTGTCAACAATCTGGTTAAAAAGTTTTTTTGCAAAAAACTTTCCCCTCCTTCTGCAATTCTGACAGCACCAAAGCAGAAAGTTTTCTTCGAGCTCTCTTTCTTGGGTTATCTTTACAATGGCTTATCAAACGGAACTTCCTGAAAAATTTACCTATTATAGGCAAGTGTTTTAGTTTAAAACGTGTGTATAAGTCGGAAATCGATTCCAATCAAATTAGTTTGCCTTCTTTCTTGGTAAACTTCTACTGGGTCCTTGGCCCTCAGTAACCCTAAATTGTTATTTTTGTTTTGCCGGAACTTTGATAACACTGATACTTATAGGGATATTGTACTACAAATAACATCAAACAACAAAAATTTTGTCATTTTTTTGAGAAAGGTAGTACATAGGAATAAATCAAAATCAAGCAATAGATACTATCAAGGATAAACTCTTGAACGTTATCAATAGACTTGATAATACAATGCCTCCCAAAAGAAAACTTCCTGATGACCCCGGGGGAGGTAAAAGCAATCTCAAAGGAAAAGTTAACCGCACTTACACTCAACCCATCACAGAGTCAGAGAAATCTGAATTCAATAATGCAAGGAAACCAAACAAAAATTGCTCCGCGACAACCTCTACTCCTAGGAGTAAATCACAACCAGCTCCAAGACGAGAAACCCCAAGGGCAAACCCTAACAATGGGAGCCCAAAGCAAAAGAACAAAGAATTTTATAACAATACATCTAAAAGAACACTAGAAAGCAGTCAAGAGTTTTTGGATTTGCAAAGCAAAAAAAAGAGGGAAACCCATAATGTCTCTGACTCAGACATGTCTCAGCACAATATATCATTGCTTAGTGAGTCAGATCCCTCAGGAGTTCTCTCTAGCAATGATTCTCTATCTGAATCGACTTTGGTAATTCCAAACAATCAAGAAGAACTAAAACAAAAGCGAAAATACCCTGCAGGGGTAAAATCAGCAAAAATAGATCTCGATTTGTCAGAAAACGCAGATAAAATCCCAAACACAGTTAGGCTTGTACAAATAAATGCACAAGATGAAAACCAAAACTTAACAAAACTAAATCCTTTCAAAGTAGAAACTACAATAAACCAAATTTGTGGTGAGGTAGTGTAATATAGCGAGTAGTGTAAGTTCTAGTTAGAGAGACCAAAAGTTGGCAACGCTCGAGAGAGCAACACTCGCAAGTCAGTCTGCTAGTGGTCTCGGGTTCAACAACAAGTAAATGTTGACCGAGTGTGTATATAATTACCTACTGTGGTTGGTATCTAACTTCTTAATTTCTAAACTAATGTACTAATTCTATTCTACTGTATTCTATATATTCCCGTCTATCTCCGCTCTACTCTTGCTAGCCACAGTACTGCAAATTGAGTATTAAGTTAAGGTATCCAAGAGGTGAGTGAACTATTTACCTAAATTGCTGTGTCATTGCATTGTCTATGTTGGTCAGCACTGTGACTGTGTTGTGTCTATGTGGAACCTATGCTGTGCTCTAGTGTAGGGTTATCCACTCTACTATACTGGCGACGAGATGTTGGTAGAACTGCTGGGAATGACTAGTGAGGGAACATAGAATTTGCCTGGTGAATTTTTTTTGTTATTGTTGTTGTTCTGCTCACTGGTGTTGCTAGACTGGCTAGACTAGTGAAGAAACTCAGAATTGATCAAGTGATTGTACTATTTGTGCTGTGAAAATTTTTTTTTACTTTTCACAGTGTGTTTGACTTACTAAAAATTCAATATGCCATGGATAGGTTCAGTGGGAGAATTTAATCCTGTAGAGGAAGAATTTGGAGACTATGAAACTAGATTACACTGCTATTTTTTAATAAACAAAATAGGGGAAAATCAAAAAGCCCCCACCCTAATTTCACTAATGGGTCCTAAAATTGCTAGGTTGATAAAAGACCTTATGTCTCCGAAAAAAGTCCTTGATGCTACTTATGACGACATTGTGGAAGCGTTGAGACGGCATTTTAAGCCAACAAGAAATCAGATCTTTGAGAGGTTTAAGTTCCATAAGCGGAACCAGAGACAAGGGGAAAGCATTGCTGATTTTGTGGCTAGTTTGAAAGCCCTTTCTCATACCTGTAATTTCAAACAGGAAGTGCTAGAAGAAACCTTACTGGACAGACTAATTTTGGGTGTGTCCAGTAATGAAATTCAAAATTGCTTGCTAAATGAAGCTGGCCTGACATGGCAAAAGGCCATGGATCTAGCTACTGCTAAAGAAACCACACTGAGAGAAACAGTGGGGTTGAGGCAACCAAATTCAATTCTAAATGTAGGTCAGAGCAGAGTTAAGCAAACTGCGTACAAGCCTCAGGGCAAGACTCAGGCACAAGCTAGCCCCAAATCAGCATGCAGCGGCTGTGGTGGTTTGCACTGGCGTAGAGATTGCCCCTATAAAGACAGTAATTGTCATGGTTGTGGCCAAAAAGGTCATCTAAAAAAATGCTGTTTCAAACTAACAAAAGGGCAGAAATCTGATAAAGGCAACAAAAATAATTTTGTGCATGCTATGCATGAAAAAAGGGGGAGGGAAAACCACCCTAACCCTAATGGAACTAGCAACGGAACCAGTGCAGACTACCCAGCCCCCAATCAAGGATGTTATGGGGAAATATTTTCTTTAGCCGAGGAAATGAAACCCCCAATCAAAATAAAATTGTTACTAAATGGTGTGCCATTAGAGATGGAGGTAGATACAGGTGCTGCCAGGTCTATCCTTTCAATGGCCACCTACTCTAAAATACCAGCTAAGTCAAGACCCGAGCTGAGACCTTCTGATGTTAAGCTTAGGACTTATGGGGGAACCCCACTAGTGATTTGTGGGGAGATTAGGGCTAAATCCAGCGTGAATCTGGTAATATGGTTCCTCAGCTAGCAACTATTGTGATTGTAGACAGGGAGGGGCCAGCTTTGCTGGGTAGGGACCTGATTGATTCCCTTGGGCTAACTATAGTAGCAAATGAGGTCAACAAATTCACTACCTGCCCTGAAGAGTTAGCAAATAAATTCCCCGACCTTTTTCAACCAGGTCTAGGTTGCTTTAAGGGAAGGAATTTCAAAATAGAAGTGGATCCAGCCGTATCACCAAAGTTTTGTAAGGCCAGGAACGTGCCTTACACACTTAGACCTAAGGTGGAGTCAGAACTTGATAGACTGGTGCAGGAAGGTATCCTCACCCCTGTACAGTACTCAAGATGGGCAGCGGCTATCGTCCCTGTGCTCAAGGCTGATCAAAGCATCCGAATATGTGGGGACTACAAACTAACCGTCAACAGAGCCACTAGGCTTGATACCTACCCTATACCCAGAGTGGAAGATCTATTTAGCGGGTTAGCAGGAGGAGTTATATACTCCAAGCTAGATATGTCTCAGGCATACGCTCAACTATCCTTGGATGAAGACTCCAAGGAACTCACGGTAATAAACACCCACAGAGGTTTATTTGCCTACAACCGTCTCAGCTTTGGAATTGCGTCCGCACCTGGAATCTTTCAGCGGGCCATGGAAGGACTATTGCAGGGCCTCCCAGGAGTGTTCTGCTACCTGGATGACGTCCTGGTGAGTGCCACTAATGAGCAAGAGCACAACAAGCGTCTCTATCAAGTCTTATCTAAACTACAGGAGGCAGGGCTAAAACTGAAAATGGATAAATGCCAAATTGGAGTGCCACAGGTATCCTACCTTAGATACCAAATTGACAAGGATGGATTGCACCCCACTGCAGAGAAGGTAGCAGCAATCCAGAATGCACCAGCTCCTACTAATGTGACTCAACTGAGAGCCTACCTTGGGCTGTTAAATTTCTATAGGAATTTTCTAAAATCATCTGCAACCCTGCTGGAGCCCCTAAATACCTTACTGAGGGATAAAACCCCTTGGAAATGGGATGCAAGTCAGGAGAGAGCTTTCCAGAAATCTAAACAAGCCCTCCTGGACTCTCAGACTCTAGTCCACTTTGACCCTCAGAAACCCATAGTGGTAGTGGCTGACAGTAGTGCGTATGGTGTGGGAGCGGTGCTGTGTCACCTTATTGATGGGATTGAACGCCCCGCCTATTTTGCCTCCCGAACTCTAACAGCAACAGAACGCAACTACTCTCAAACTGAGAAAGAAGCCCTAGCTATGGTGTTCGCACTTCGAAAATTTCATTGCTACCTGTGGGGACAGGATTTCACTGTGGTTACGGACCACAAACCTTTGTTAGGACTATTTGATCCGGGTAGAAGCATTCCTCCGATGGCATCCGGGCGCATTCAAAGGTGGGCTTTACTACTGCAGTCCTACAAGTTCACCTTGCGTCACCGGTCTGGCGTGCTGTTGGGCACGGCTGATGCTCTCAGTCGTCTACCTTTGACAACTCCCGAGGAAGCCACACCTATTCCTGCGGAATGGACGTCCTTAGTAAACTTCCTAGAGTCAGCTCCAGTCACCAGCACCCACATCCGCGACGGCACCCTAAGGGACCCAGTACTTTCAAAGGTATACAAATACTGCCAAGTAGGCTGGCCTTCGACGGTAATTGGTGACCCTGATCTCGCTCCGTATACTAGGAGGCGAGACGAATTGTCCACACAAAATGGCTGTGTGCTCTGGGGAGCAAGAATTATTGTACCCCAAGCTCTCAGACAAGCCATTGTGGACGAACTTCACTCTGGCCATGCTGGATCATCCAGGATGAAGGAGTTAGCTCGCAGCTATGTATGGTGGCCGCTGCTGGACAAAGTTCTATAAGAAACGACTAAGTCATGCAGCGAGTGCCTGAGCACTCGAGCTGCACCAACGAAAGCTGAACTCCATCCGTGGGAATGGCCTGCGAAGCCTTGGCATCGCATACACATTGACTACGCGGGCCCAATGGATGGAAAATACTATCTAGTGATCGTGGATGCACACTCTAAGTGGGTTGAAATTTTTCCCACATCTACTACAACCTCTAGCGAAACGATCTCGTGCCTGAAACACACTTTTGCAACATTTGGATTTCCAGTAACAATTGTTTCGGACAACGCAACGTGTTTCACATCGGCTGAATTCCAAGAATTTGTGAAGGCATGTGGTATGCGACATATTACGAGCGCACCATACCACCCTTCAACTAATGGACTGGCAGAGCGTATGGTACAAACGTTCAAGAAGAATATGCGGAAGTCAACGGAACCCCTACGCCTAGCACTAGACAGGTTTCTGTTCAACTATCGGCTGACACCCCACACGACAACAGGTGTTACGCCCGCCGAACTGATGTTAGACAGGAAAGTTCGCTCTCGTCTTGATCTGCTTTGGCCGTCAGAAGCAATCACGTCCAAAGTTGCTCAACGCCTGGACGCTCAGAAAAGATACCACCCAGGGTCTCGCGCGGTTGACATTCCGCCGGAGTCACCTGTGATGGTCCGTCAATACACGCCGGGTTCCCCAAAATGGACCCCTGCTACCACCATTGAGAAAACAGGCCCGGTATCCTACAAGTGCCAACTGAAGGGGGGAGAGGTCGTTCGTCGACACCAGGACCAAGTTATTACCTGCTCGAACACCATCCCTGAACCCTTGGAACAACCTACGGAGGAAACCGTTGTGTTTCCACAACCTGCTCAAAATTCATACTCACCACCTCCGACCAATGAACCTGACTCCAAAACACCTGATTACCCGATTCCCACCCAGGAGGCTAGGATGCACGAGTCTCCAAGTGCTAGCATCTTACGCAGGTCTACCTGGGCTCGGAAGCCTGTGGTGAGAATGGACCTTTAGGATTGACTATATCGAATAAGGGGACTGGGGATACAGGGGGGGTTTCTGATTAAGGAGGGAAGGGTGTAATATAGCGAGTAGTGAAAGTTCTAGTTAGAGAGACCAAAATTTGGCAACGCTCGAGAGAGCAACACTCGCAAGTCAGTCTGCTAGTGGTCTCGGGTTCAACAACAAGTAAATGTTGACCGAGTGTGTAGATAATTACCTACTGTGGCTGGTATCTAACTTCTTAATTTCTAAACTAATGTACTAATTCTATTCTACTCTATTCTATATATTCCCGTCTATCTCCGCTCTACTCTTGCTAGCCACAGTACTGCAAATTGAGTATTAAGTTAAGGTATCCAAGAGGTGAGTGAACTATTTACCTAAATTGCTGTGTCATTGCATTGTCTATGTTGGTCAGCACTGTGACTGTGTTGTGTCTATGTGGAACCTATGCTGTGCTCTAGTGTAGGGTTATCCACTCTACTATAGGTAGAGAAAGTAGAGTATAAAAGATCAGGCAATCTTATCATTAAAGCTAAAACAGAAAGCCAAGTAAAAACCTTGATGAACCTAAAGAAGTTTGGTGAAGTTCCAGTGAAAGCCCAAATAGTATGGGGGCTTACACCTCCTATGGAAAGATTTATGCCCCAGAATTCCTGTCAGACTCATTAGAAAATTTGTTGCAGCAACTTACCTCCTCTGATGTAGTAGGCATACGAAAAATGTATATTGATCCAAACCGTGCCAATTCACCCTTGTTTGTACTCACCTTCCTAGGAACTTGCCCTACAGAGCTGAAAGCAGGCTATTCAAATTACAAAGTAGATCCATTCTATATCAATCCCATTCGATGTACCAATTGCTGGCGATGGGGACATACTACCTCAGTCTGCCGAAACAGGAAAGTCTGTAAGAATTGCTCATCTCGAGAACATGATGAAAGCAACTGCACCGCTGAAAATCTAGTATGCACAATTTGCAAGGGAAACCATACAGTTGCCTCAAAAGAGTGCCCCATTTATATTCAAGAACATGATGTCAGCAAACTCCAAGCAAGACAAAATATCTCATATGTAGATGCAAGGAAAATAGTTCAAAACCAAACTCAAGTCCACCAGCAACATGATAAACTCCCAGAATTAGAATCAAGACACTCCTTCCCCCCCACTTGCATTATCAAGAACCCAAAAAGAATCTCCAAATTTGACACAAAAACATTTGCTAATGCAATCAATTCAAATAACTCACATCACAGCCATGGTACACCAATACAGAATCTTGGCAACCCTATGCATGCTCATAAAAGGCTAGAACTGCAGAAGCAGCCTACTCAAAGCAAAGCAATGGAAAATAAAGCCATACAACAGAATCAACTTATGAACCAAAATACACCAACCCTACTGAACACAGAAAGAACTTACAACTTAATGGCAACTAATTGTGACACAGCAAATACTCAACTGAAAGAAAGGAACCCTCCTGCCTCTGAAAACCAGCAAAACTATAAAAGTATCTCAGAAAAGGACATTGAAATATCACTCAAGACCATAATACTTAAACTTCTTCCTACAATTGTCAAAATGCTAATCTCCAATTCAATCACTGAGCGTATTGAACTACTAACAGAACTTGGTTACATCCTGAATGCAGAAGATCTTATAACAGAAGTGCTAACTAAACTAAATGTTACCTCTTTAATAAGCCCATAATGAATCTATCAATATTGCAATGGAATATGAGAGGATATTTTTCAAAACTCCCCTTCCTGCAGTTGCTCATTAATCAATATGAACCCAAAACTATTTGCCTACAAGAAACCCACTTATAAAATCACAATCAAACTGAACTAAATAACTATGTTCCACCCTACAGAAAAGATAGAGGTAATAGAGGAGGTGGGGTAATGACTTATGTCCATAATACTATACCTTGTATACCTATTCAAATCAACACTCCTGTTGAAGTTGTAGCTTGTAGAGTATTCATTAACAAGAAACCTATCAACATTATCAATATGTATCTGCCACCAACACTCGATAATGACTTAGTAGGTCATAACCTACTAGAGATTAGCAATTTGAATAGGGGATCCAGCATCATTGTGATGGATTCAAATGCCCACAGCTACTCCTGGGGCTCAGACTTCATAGATAGAAGAGGCAGAATTATAGAGAATTGGATTACAGACAACAATCTTATCTTGTTAAACAACACAGCCCCTACTTTTTCATCATCAAATGGAAACTATACACACATTGACTTAACACTAGTGACAGAAGACTTGCACTCTCTCCTAACATGGAAAACCCACCCAGACACCATGATGTCAGACCACTTCCCAGTGTACATGGACTCAAACGTGGAAATATTGCAGGTTAATTTTCCAGATAGGTGGATACTTAAATCAGCTAACTGGCCCTAGTTTAGAGAAACCATGATCTTCCCCATTCTTAGTAACCTAACATGTGATGAGGCTTACAGAGCGGTGACACAGACAATTATTAGTGCAACTGAAGGCTGTGTTAAAAAGAGTAGCATGGGCCCGGCTTGACAAAAAATGAATTGTTGGTAGAATGAAAAATGTAAGGAAAGTCACAGGGAATATCATAGGGCATACAATCAATATAAAAATCACCGTGGAAACATGCAAAAATGGATTGCATTTAATAGGGCTCGAGCTATATTCAGAAAGAGAGTGCTTGAAGCAAAAACGGAAAGTTGGAGAAGTTATGTAGCCAGTCTAAATGATAAAAGCTCATCAGCAGAAGTGTGGAAAAAATCAGAGCCATAAATGGAAAAAGAAACAGAAGCCAAATAACATTGAAAATCCAAAATTAGGTGGTCACATGTCCTAAAGATGTGGCTGACATTCTAGTAGAACAATATAAATCCTATAGCACTGGTGAGACTCAAGATCCTTTATTTTTTGAACATAAGGCTACCAGTGAACATACATCCATACATTTCACTCCTGCTCCTCATCATCAATATAACCGTCCAATTACATATGCTGAACTTGAAAGAGCACTGAAAAGCTCCAAGGCCAAAGCACCAGGCCCTGATTCAATCCCAATAGATTTCATAAAAAATATGGATGAAAACCAAAAAAATACAATTTTACAGCTATTCAAAATAGTGTGGAACTCGGAAATCCCCATGCCATGGAAAGAAGCAGTAATTTGCCCCATTCTGAAACCTGGCAAAGACCCTACAGATCCAAAGTCTTATAGGCCAGTAGCTCTCACAAATACTTTATGCAAAATATATAAAAAAAATAATTAATTGGAGACTCCTTTTTAATTTGGAGGATAACAATTTGATTGATAAAAACCCAAAGTGGTTTTAGAGCCAGTCACTCTACTCTAGATGGAATGTCTCGCCTGGAAAACTCAATCCGAAAAGCCCTCATGCTTCAGGACCATTGCATTGTTGCATTTATTGATATTAAGCGTGCTTTTGATACGGTGTGGCATCATGGACTGCTAAAAAAATTGGAAGTTATGGGTCTTCAGGGAAATCTACCAAAAGTAATTGCATCCTTCATAAAAAATCGCAAAATCAGGGTGAAGGTAAATAGTGTCTTATCTAAGGTATGCACATTAAATACTGGTGTTCCTCAAGGACCAGTCATAAGCCCAACACTATTCAATGTTATGATTAATGATATATTTCAAGACTTTCCCCCTGTTCTAGAAACATCTCTTTATGCAGATGATGGAGCCTTCTGGATAACTGACCCAAACTTGGATCAGGCTCTCGGTGTCTTGCAGGAAGCTCTTGACATTCTTCTAAGTTGGTCGCAATGTTGGGGCTTTCAAATATCTGCTGAAAAAAACCAAGTGCATGGTGTTTACGCATAAACATACAAAACCATCCTTCCAACTAAAATATAACAACACTAAAATAGAATTTGTAAAAAAGTTTAAGTTCTTAGGACTCACCCTCGATTCACAACTGAGATGGGGTTTGCACATCAAAGAAGTCACGCAAAAGTGCCAAAAAGACCTGAGACTTCTCCGCATTTTATCCAATCTGAAATGGTCAGCAGAATATAACATACTAAAAATTGTCTACCATACCATTATATTGCCAAAACTAGAATATAGAAGTTTTCTGTTTGACACTGCCTGTGCAACCCACCTGATGTCCTTGGACAGAGTCCAGTATGCTGCTGCCCGCTTGATGCTGGGTGCATTAAGGTGTACCAAAGTTACTAATGTGCAAGCAGAAGCAAATTTGCTACCACTGAAACATGCAAGGAAAATCCAGATGTGTCAATATGCATTGAGGGTACTCAGTGTTCCAAATCATCCAGTTCGAACATTATGTTTAGACTATTACCCATACCAGTTATTCCATAACAGTAACAAGCCTCTCCCAGTCACTGGTCGCATATATAACCTGTTTCAGGAAATACAGGTTAAAATGGAAAACATAGGCCTCATCCCAAACAAATGTAAGTATCAAACTATCAGTGGAAATTGTCAATTCAATCTGGGGTGCTTTAAAAAAAAATTGCGTATCAGAAAGCAACTGGCAACAGCTATACAATCAACTGCACGAAGGATACAAAGATAGGAAGGCACTGTACACAGACGGCTCAGTTCAGGGTCCTAAAGCTGGAGCAGGAATTTGGTCCCAACAGGTTAGTATGCTGGCTAGAATCCCAGATAGGTCTACAATTCTCACAGCAGAACTTACTGCTATTTACTATGCATTAAAATTCGCAGAAACCCAAATTGAAGACTTTATTTTGTACACAGACTCACTCAGCGCTATTCAGGCTATAAATCAATTGCATCCATCCAAGCACCATCTAGTCGCCAAAATTAAACTTTTGCTTCAAAGCCTTCGTCCTAGAAAATTAATCATTGAATGGATCCCAAGCCATGTAGGAATTATGGGAAATGACAAGGCAGACCATTTGGCAAGAACAGCATGCCTTTTAAATACCAATAGTTCTAATCTAATTCAATACACAGATCTGGGAGTATATATAAACTTGCATTATAGAGGACAATGGCAAAAAGAATGGGATAGGGAACAATCCTTGTATCCCAAAATAACACCCATATTAAAACCCACAGTGAACACTGAAGTCTCAAGGAAGGAACAGGTGATCCTAACCAGGCTAAGGCTACTTACTGCTCAAATAACCCATAAACACTTATTTATTAAAACAATAAAACCTAAATGCAGCCACTGTAGGTGTGACTTAAACATTTCTCATATATTGTTAGATTGCCCTGTGTTTGAACTTCAGCGCAGGGTGATGAAAGATTTTGCTAGAGACCAAAAAGCAATCTTTGATGAAAGTAGTGTGCTTGGTGGGGAGTTCAGCGCTGAGCTGGTTCTTGGTTTCATTGCCAGTACTGGGATGACCAATCAAATATAAATGCCCCACGTTCTAGTTGCTGCGACATCTGGCACTTTTACCTGTGACTGGTGATGTGCCTAATTGGATCAAAGTAACCAAAGTATCTTTACAAGGAGATGAGAAAGGAGCTTTTATCCCTGATAAACTCTCATCTTACTTTCATTGACGTGCTACCATTTTATAGAAATAGTTTTAAAATAGGTTCATTTTTTAAAAGGAAAGAGCGTTTGGAGGAGTGCCTGAGAAATCGTTGTGTCTACTTGTATAAATGTGATAGCTGCCGGCAGTTCTATGTTGGAAGTGTCACACTCCAGCAATTTATTCGTCACAGCCAACACTCTGGTATCTCCCATAGAACCAGCCGTCCATACTCCTCCCTCCCAGTCAGCCATCAGAGATCATTGCCATAGTTCAAACCACCCTTTCAAAAGTTCCAATTTCTCCGTACTTTGTAGAACTGCAGAGGAATTTGACCTTAGAATTTTGGAATCCTTGTTCATTTTTACCCATAGACCTCAGTTAAAGAATGATCAAAGTTCGATGAAATTAAATATTTCCGCAACTGTGTAAATATGAGTGTGTTTGAATGTGTGTGTACGTGTGTGTAGTTCTGTTACTTTGTGTAGATGTTATTGTGTGTTGGTTTGATTGCTAGAATTTAGGTGCATGTGTACCTACGTATGGCTCCGAACGTCGAAGAGAAATTTTGTTTTTATTTGTAATGGTTAGGCATAGCTATTTTTATACGTAGGTATAGTGATATTAGTTTTTTCGAAATTTGTTCATTATCGTTTTTTATTCCTTGTTTTACAGCACTGATGATGGAATCAGAGATTCCGAAACGTTTGCTATTAAAACAATTTTCCTTTTTATATTGGATCTTATTTTCATTTTACGTATTATACTTCAAAAAATCGCCCTTTTAATTCTATTATAACCTCGAATAAGAATTACATCGAGCGAGGCGACACTGAAGAGGTGGGTAAATTATTGTTTAACCTTGTTTCTTATTGGATGACGGGATGCTATCCCCTCTCCTTGCGTCTATTGGCTACTGAAGTGCTGCATTGAGATGTGATAGGCTACTATTGCAGTTAACTATAATAACGTTCCTGTTATGCTACAGTAAGTTTGCTATAGTATGGAGGGAAACATTTCGTTATGCAACCACCCTGGATGAGAGCGGTTCAGTAAGATTTCAAGCTACTGAGCGTCTATTTTGAGGATCGATTTTTTCGTAGAAGTTCTTTACGCTCAAAACTGTCAAACGCTTTGGAGAGATCAATTAATAGTAAGAGAGTTATTGTTTTCTGCATGTCATGTATAGCTTTCTGTTGTGTGAAGCAAATCGTCTTGAGTGCCGGTGTTTCTCCTACAAGCATATGGATTGCGGTAACGTAGATGTGACTTGTCTATGTAAGACGGGTGCTGGTATGTCATTACTTTTTCTAATATTTTGGACATAACAGGCAGGAGACTGATTCGTCTGTGATTTGACGCTTTCTCGCTATCACGAGATTTACGCAATAGTTTGATAATATATAGTTTCAAGTGATCGGGAAACTTGCTTGTGGCTATAGATGTTTTAATGAAACTAATCAAGGGTGCTGTAACAGGGCGTTGTCGTTTGGATATTCAACGCTAATGCCATTGTGTGCAACCGCTTTAGTGTTTTTAATTAGTATAAAATTTTTTGTATCTCTATAATGCTAACCGGTCTTGGTCTCCATTTGCTTCACGTATTAGGGAATGAAACATTGCTTGGATTTGCACCTGTTGGTGTCCTTGGGACTAGCCTTGACACTTCATTGAGAACTTCTGAGCCAACTTTTGAGAAGAAAGTGTTGAAGTCATTCGCTGTTTTTGAGGGGTAGCCAAAATTGCTTTTGCAGTCGAATTTTTCTATACTGAGAAACTTCTCTAATGATTTCCCACCTTCTTTTTGGATTTTATCTTGCCGCCAATAATTCTTTGTGATAGTGGTCTAGTCTTAATTCACTAACTTTTCTGGGCAGGATTTTATTTTTCTTTAGTTTTGCCCAACTCTTTTAACAATGCGTCACCAGGATAATGTTTTCTTAGTTACTTGTATTGTACATGTATGCGTTTTTCGTGCTTTTCCCTCAATTATTAGTTTCGACAATTAACATGGGTATTACCATCCTATGTGTGAATATCAACTTAGGACCTATGTGTAAACATATTTAATGTATTTTTGTTTGTAATTAAAACAGTTTAAAAAACGCCGTAATTCATCCAATATAATAACTTTATAGAACATTATTGTTTTTTATTCCTGTCATAAGTGTTCTTGTTAGTCTCGCATGGCAATTTGCTGATTGGTACGGTCGTGGGTATATCATGTCGACTCTATTTTAGGTAGTTAACTTTTCGCGCTGTTCCAGCTATGTTGTAAATGTTATGGTTGACATTGAACAACAATCCTTCTCATGTTTTTGATTCCGCTGAACTCTTTTGTGCCAGTATTATTAGCGTAGGAGATATCATAAATTTGTTTCGTCGAAAAATATTTTATTCTCTCCAAGCTCATTATTTGGCATACTTCACAGTTGGTACGTAAGAATGAAAATTTTTCCCGAATGTTGACCTCACAGTTTTAGGCGCAGAATAATTGAATAATTCACTAGTTCCTATGTTCGTATGCTCATATTTCAATACAAGTCCTCACTAACGCGAGTGTTTTCAACAATGCGTCCCTAGGATTGTTTTCTCACTTGTATTTTAATGCATTGTCAACATCAGATCAACGCGACGAAGGATAGGTAATTTTTCGTGCTTTTCTTTCGATCATTTGTTACGACATTGGACCTCGGTTATACGATACCCATGTGTGAACATCAACTAAGGATTCTTCATGTTGATATTTTAAAAACCGATGTAATACATTTCATGTATCAACTTCATTGGAAATAACCTGTACTTTTTCTTTCTTTCTTTTCTATTTCTTTAAAAGAAGGGCCTACCTAACCTTTAGCTATAGGGACTTTATTTATTCCCCCTAGGAGCAAAAAGTCTCGTGACTGTTCACTTCAAGCATTCAATTTTTCGGACACAATAAAAACTTGAACATTCTACTTCAAAATTATAACAAAATTAAGAAGCTACTTATATACGAGTTCAAATTTTCCTCATCAAGAATGGCTCGAAGAATATAGAAATATTCGACTTGAGGTGGCTAAATCAGTTGGTGGCAACTTAATTACATGCAAAGGGTGGCAACTTCATGGGGCAACTTCATGATTTGGCAACTTCATGTGGCAACTTCATGTGGCAACTTCATGTGGCAACTTCATGTGGTGGTAACTTCATGTAATTGTGTGTCGTCCATCTGCAGGCCTTGGGCAACTTCATGAGGTCGAAGGAGCGATAAATTTAATAAAAATTGCCCAAATTTTGTGTGAGCACTTCAGCTTGCCTGCCCCACAATAGAGTTACGCTTTTAGATAATTCCAATCTGCGGATATAAATCTCCTTCAAAATCTCCGGATATATATTATGTTTAAAATGTTAGCTGCATAAAATGACATTTAGTGAGAAGCAAACTATTAATTAAATTTAGTTGAGTAATAAAAAGTCCATCATGAACAGTGAGAAAAAAAACACTTGGACCAGTTCAAAACCTTTATCTTCTTCAATAAACAAACACGTTTGAGGCCCTCACCAGCCCAAATAAATATTGAGTGGGGCAGCAACAGCAAAGAAGACTTTACGACCAAATGGTATTACGATCGAAATGCGTGACCGCCCTTACTATTTTGCTGCCCTGTCATCTAGTGTCGTTGTTGCGTACATAATTTACCGTGAATATTTGCTAGCTGTGCATTTTTTCCAGTTCTATTCTATTTGGTACTATCTGTAGGAAAAGTTTCAAATTTCTACGATGCATTTAATACTTTACCATACTTGATACTTGAAACTTTTTGACCCAGTGTAAGTATTTTTTAATATTTGCTGCATATATCGAGGTTACAGAGACTTGGTTTTATTTTTTCTTAGCTCTATGCTTGTATAACAATATTTCTGGCCAAAATATTGATTAAAATAATTATTTTCAAGGAGATGTTTGGTTGATCTCTCACCTTTATGTGGTACCATTAATATGTCTAATGCCCTTATCGTTTTTTGCGTATGCCCTCGCGATTTTTTGACTATGGAACATTTATTTTATGCTCTACAGCCATGAGTAATGTTTGATATACTGCACTGTCCTGATGTGCCTCATAACTGTGTGGTAGTTATGGGTGGAAATATGTGAAATGGTCATTGCACAATTATTGTGAAATTAAACTTCATGTTATGTCAAAAATGATGAGTAGAGTTCCGTCTTGAGAATTCTATAGCTATACTTATAAATAAACGGGATTGATTACCAGCCCGTTTGTTTATAAGTATAGTTATAGAATTCTCAAGACGGAACTCTATAGCTATACTTATAAATAAACGAAATTGCATACCAGCCGGATTAACTTCAAGACTTAACAACAAACTCTGAAATAACTTTTATGATGAGAATAATTATTGCCTCAATGACGCACATCTTCTTTCAATGGAGAAGCAGAGCGAAAAGTTAAAGAAATAACTGAGTTGTTGCCCTGTGATATGTCAGAGCTCGAAGTTTTTGTGGGTGAATCTGTGTTGAGATTTACCTCTCATTTATTGAGCGACTGGCAATGCGGCGAGCGTTTCTGCTCCAGGGATAAATGAGAGAATTTTTGTACAGAGCTCCTCGTCGGCCGTGAATAATTGCGTCCATTAATTACATCATATTAATGCTCTTTAAATACATTTTTTTATTATCCATATTAATATTAGTTCTAAAATTTACCTAAATTTAATTCTCCAACATAATTCTTAATTATTTCATTGCACGAGCAGAGCAAACGCAATATGACAGAATGCGAAAACGATTGGAATGTTTTTGAATTATAAAAAGTATGCAAAAGTCGCTGTCACAAAAATATTTAAATCAATCCTTTAAATCCTAGTGACTGTTGCAATTTTAGAATAATATCAACAAGAAACATGTGAAAAATATAGCATTAGATGTAACATAAATGATTTTCATTTTAATGATTCAGATCTCGTCCATTAGCGTTTGCTCAAAATTTTTTTTATAATTTTGCTCACCATCCTTACCAAAGAAACGCGCTCAACCCCACTCAATTAATGCCTGCCAGGACTTGGTTGCGACGTCAACTCAAACTTTAATTTTCGTGTTACTTTAAGCACCAACAAAAATTTTAAATGTGGAGCGTTATTTCAGTAAACCAAAACGTCAACCTGAATGTTCTGCTTTATGTTCAAAAATAACAATATAAAAATTCTGATTTCATAATGTCCGGTCGTGACTCCACGTGTAAATGAATTATTTCGTTAGTCCTTGAGTTTTCAGCGATCTCGTATTTAAATTAAAGGAGGTATGTATTGTAGATGAATTTTTGGAAGAATATATTGAATGCATTCAGGCGCATGCGTGCTGCCAGATAACACATGATGCACATCCCACATGTGCATTTCGGTATGCACCTGGCGTGCTGCAGCTGGCCGTGGTAGCCATGTCATGTCCCACGAGATGGCCGCCAGTTATAGGATGATATTTAATAACCATTGGTTATGGTGACTATGTCTAGGCCCTGTTCTTATGCTAATAATGCCAATGTGGTCTTCTAGGCATGTGTTTCTCTGGCAGCAGATAATAAAAAATGGATTTTCTGAACTCATCTAAATGAACAATTAAGAGTATGTCATTACAAAATCAACAGTCGGTACAAAACTATTTTATGAAATATTTTGCGCTTATTCTTTATATCTCCCTCAGAGCAATGCTGATATAGGGGAATTCCATCCCACCACCGTCACCAACCTATAGCCGAATAGGAGACATGACGTCTTAATCAACTACCGTTCATCCGACATTGGGCCGAAGGCTCTGTCAATATCAGGCGCCTTATTGTGGAACGAACTTCCCCAGAGCATAAAAATCCGTCAAACATTAAACGAATTAAAATCAAAAGATCTCGTCATCTTGCGTCCCCACAATAATTGAAAGCCGTAGTACATACTGGAAAAGTAGTTACGAATTTCTATCGCTAATTATCTTATATTTCATAACATTATACCACATGTACCACATTTCTGTGGTATGTGTGTGCAATGTGATTGCTTGTGTGCGGATATTTACGTAAATGTATGTAAAATTATATGCATGTATGTTATGGATTTGTAATTGGGTAAGTATGTGCATGTGCATATACACATAGATATATGTGTACAAATATGTATGTATACGCAAACAACAGCTTCTGCAAAATTGCCAAACAAAGACTTGCATTTGCCCTATAAGCCCCGTATTTTTATTTTTATTTTTCTTTAATACCAATCAACTCGTGACGTTACCTACCTCGTAGGCTCTTTACATTATTGAGCAGCTTTTAAATGAGAAATATCGTAAATTTGTTGTGTGACTTAAAGCATGTTCTTGAAGGCAGTGAATTTACTTCCATTTTATTGTTCTCGCTTCGAAAGATACCCTTGAATATCTGCCGTTTTGACCTAGTAGTTATGGATATATTTCATTCACAAACACTTCATCCTGATGTCAAGAAAGCCAAAGCTCATATGTCAATGTACGTGGAAGCTGTCACAAGTGTTTTCACCCCGCTGACTTCATCATCTTTACATTTCTTTTATTGCATTCATAAATAAACATTATTTAACATCAACTAACTAGCTTTGGGATACATATTTATGTTTTTACCACCCAGTCTTTCGTACAAGCAGTGACATGGACCATCAAAGCACCCATCTATGTATATTCCCTCAGAACCTTTCATATTAAAACAACATTTTTAAAGGCGACGTAAGTCATCCTATGTAATAACTTTATAGAAAATCAGTGCTTTGTTTCCTTATTCCTGTCCTAGAGGTTCTTGTTAGTCTTGTGGGGCAACTTGTCGTTTCTTGTGGTCGTGAGTATATTATGAGAACACAATATAGGGAGTTAACTTCTTGTATTGCCCCAGCTAAGTTGTAAATGTTATGGTTGGCATTGTATAACAATCATTCTCATGTTTTAGACTCCGGTGCACTCCTTTGTGCCTGTATTATAAACGTATGAAATATCATTTATTTGTTTTATGGTAAAATATTTTATTCTCTCCGAGCTCGTTATTTGACACACTAGTTGATACATAAGCATGAAAAAATTGTTCTGAATGTCAACTTCATTTTCTTAGGCGCAGAATGATTTAAATCTGCCTATCTTACTTTCAACATTGATCCCTCATATCACTCGTTCTTATGCTCGTATGCTCGACTTCAATGTCAGCGCGCACTCACGAGAGTGTTTACAACAATGGGTTACTAGGATTGTGTTTTCTTAGTTACTTGTATGTATATGCATTGTCAAAATCAGTATAACGAAACGAAGGGAACGCATTTTTTCGTGTCTTTCTCTCCGTCATTTGTTTCGACAGTTGCCATAGGTACGAGACTCATGTGTGAATGTGTGAGTATAAACGAAGCATCTTAATGTTAAGGTACTTAAGTTCATTTTTCGTGCTTTTCTCTCAAGCATTTGTTTCAACAAATGACATACGTATTATTAAACCCATGTGTAAATGTTAACGAAGGATATTGGTGTTAAGACGTTTTAAAACCCAATGTTATACATTTCATGTATCGAACTTTTTGGAAAAAACTATTTTTGTATCTTTTCTTTCTTTCTTGTCAAGCAACGCGTGTTATCCGATTTGTCCAGATCGAATTGTGAAAAAAACAGACTGAGTGACTAGTTCATCGATGAACCTTGGCTTTAATCACAAAATCTGACAGAAACAAGAATTTATTAACATGGTACAGAGCCAATTGAATATGAACGCATGTCATGCTTTTTTTCACCTGAATTAACAATTGACTATTCACGTACTGAATTCAAAAGATAAAAACGTCCGATACAGTCGTAAATTTGATTCATCAGCAGCCGGGGCGCATTTACCAAAGTCATGTTTTTGAACAGAATGAGTACTCTATTAACTGAACACACTCGCAGGAAATGTGATTCCAGTAGGTATGCAATTGGACAATATCCCGTTGACTGTTTTTAGTCTTTATTTTTGCATACATGATTTCTGTAAAGAAGGATATGGCTGTTGAAAAGAGAAAGCAATATCCTTATACAACCTGACGAATACTCATATTGCTTTCAGTAAAAATCATAGGCAGAAGTTAAACAAGTGCTCGGCTCAACAATGGGATGGTCAGTTATCAGAGGGAGTAATTACAGGGACTACAACGTCGAGCACATGGCCTGCACATAAGTCTTCAAACTCAGAAAAAGTATTGAATATCAAACACTGAAAACCAAGCGATAGGTAGAGAAAAAAATTTCAGAAAAACTTAATATGGCCACAGCTCATCAACTAGATAGTTTCAAAAGACTTCATTCACACAAGTTTTAGATTGGGATTAGAAGCAAAAGCTCAAAACAAAGTTATATTCTCTGGTGCTGATTGGAGGCATGTTGGCGGAGGCATGAGCCGCGAGGTGCAAGCTGTCAGGTTAGGATAAATATTAAATTCAGTTTTCAAAACTTTTGATTTTTTGTTTTTCATTCTTCCGTCGATGTTTCATAGACATGGCATTTGTGTCAATTTTTTCTAAAAGATCGTTTGTCTAATATATTCTGCTCAGGACCTTACATCTTTCCCCTGGAAATTCTAATATGCTCATGGCAGCCCTAAGGGATTTCACAATGTCTCGTTATGAAACCAGAGGTATGAATGTGACAGTCCCACAACTTGAAGTTAGCTGTGGGAGATATTTGAAAATGGTAATTCAATCCAGAGCTTTGAAGTGTTTCCACAATTTGAAGAAGTTACGTAATGAAAAATGGGATTATATTCCACCACAAAAAAGTAGCAATTAGTTAGCGAGGACTGAGAAACAATTGAATACAGCAAAACTGGATAGATTATATGGTTTAAATAATTAAATACCGGGTTTGTGCTAGTTTTGAGATCTAAAAACACTTTCAATCCTGAAAAAATATAAAACCGTATTTGAATAAACCGTGTTCGAGAAAATTTTCCCAATGAAGTAAAAATTTAGCGTAATTACGGGGATAAATACAATAGTGTTTTTCAGCAATGAAAAATGTTCAACTGCAGTTTGCCATGCATATCCACCGAATTTACACCACATTATCAGTCATAAATATTAACTAAAGAGGCAGAATTCTCATCCTCTCAATAGTTTTAATTTTTACTTTACCACGATCGTTTTCTCTGAGCCGCCTAATGCAACATAGGTTTGGTTCAATAAATGCGTACAAGTTCACTTCCTCATTTATCTGCTCATTGCCATACATACAGGCACATGCAGGAAATACCGTTACCAATAACGGATGGAAATGAGGAAATTATAGAGTGAACAGATAATAGTCGCAAATATTGATGGAATTTGTCTGAAAAAAGAAATACAAGCACTGAAATTACTAGCGTAATTATATCGCTAACTGACACTAAGGGCTCGAGCGGAGGCGGTTACACGAGGCGCCCGTCCCCAAGCGAGCCTCCACAACAATGCGTTAGGACTACACACCTCCCTACAGAGCTCGATATCCCTAAACTATGGAGAGCCGCGAGTTCCTTTTGTATTTATGAAACCCTCGGGACACGAATCTTCAAATGAACGTTTGGCGTTTACACCGCCCCTCAATTTGATCATACGACAAATTTAATTCACAAGTTCAATTGTTTACAAAATTTCGAACGCAAATAAATTACTAACACAACTACAAACTACCCTTAACTGGTTACAAATTCAAGGCAAGAAACTAGCACTTCGACAGAGAAATCAACTTTACAATTGGTCTCTCTAATGTTGTAGTCGCGAAATCTTTTAAATTTGAATTCATACTCTTCGAGATTTTGACCTTTGCAGACCTAACATTGCCATATTTATCAGGAGTGACATCAACAATACGACCCAAAGGCCGTTGATTCCTGGGTAGGAGCGCGTCTATTACGAGGACCAAGTCCCCGACTTCGTATGAAGGCTTCGTTACTTGCCATTTTTGGCGCTGCTGCAGCAGGACCACATATTCAGACCTCCAACGACACCAAAACTGGTCCGCCAAGTGCTGAACTTGTCGCCATCGACGAGTTGCATAAGAGCTTTCTTTCTCGAACAAGCCCGGGGGGAAGGTTACTCCCGCATTCAGCAACAACAGATGGTTAGGAGTCAGGGCCTCAAAATCGTTTGGGTCACTGCTGACAGCAGTCAGTGGTCTGTTGTTCAAGGTGAATTTGGTTTCGCACATTAAAGTGCAAAGTTCGTCGTCGCCCAGCTTGACTCGCTGCTCGCTCAAGACAGCTTGGAATACCTTGCGCACAGTTCGTATCTCGCGCTCGTACACGCCACCAAAGTGCGACGCTGTAGGAGTGTTAAATTTCCACACGATATTGCGCTGAGTTAGCCAGGCTTCAGCGTCCTTGTTCCAAGCCTCGATAGATTCTCTCAATTCTCTTCGGCCCCCGGCAAAGTGTCGCGATACGTGAAAAGGGTTACTAATTACGCACGCAGGGGGAGTCTCAACCCCCAAACATATTATAGTATTATCCTTTATGCTTGCGTACACCTGCATACCAGACTTGGAGAATAAAAGAGTTAGCAAGATTAACACGAATTTATTGGGAAACACGTGGATAAACACACAAGGCATGGGGACGAAATGATTTGAAATGGCACAACGGCGTCAATGAAAAGTACGTAAGTTTCTACCGCCGCAAATATTTAAACACGACATGACACAAAGGTGATGCTTACCGAACATTCAAGTTACAAATACTCCCTCGTTGACAACGATTCACGCATCCACAGTAACACAAATCATAATATTTGCGAGAATAACACATCACGATTTAACCTGGAATTGTGACACGGTGTCGAATCATACAACGGGAAGTCGATCCTCGACTAAATAGACACAGGAAATTGATAGCCAAAAATTAGATGATTCCTCGCGATACTTTGAAAAGCACTTTTCTATGTGCTGATCTACATCTGAATTTGAACTTCAATTACCACCTAAAAGAGCTCTCACAACTATAAAACACTCGCCCTTTTGATAATAAATGATTCACTGATGGGTATCCACTGCCGATGCTATTGCTCACTGCTGATGTTCCGCGTCGTTCACAGCCGATGTTATTGCTCACTGCTGATGTTCCGCGTCGTTCACAGCCGATGTTATTGCTCACTGCTGATGTTCCGCGTCGCAGCTTAGGCTTGCTGCTGGCGTAGGCTGATCTCTTGCTACCTCGCTGCAGTGGTGCCCTCCCCCGCTTCTTTCTACGGGCAGCTGATCCCTTGAAGCGGTTGTGAGCTGATTCATTGTAGTTTCATGCGTTGAACTTTGCAGTGTTGGTGAGCGATCTTAACTGTGTGCCATTTGCAATGTTGACGACTGCCGCTGAAGTTGATTGTGAGTTCGACCCCGATGCACAGATGTTGATTGCTCTTGGTTGAATCTCCGACGCGTTTATTCATGACGATCCCCGATGCGAGGCTGGTTTACTTCGATTAGGCTTCCTTTGTAAGACGGTGCTCCAATGACTTCCGACGTCCAACGTTGTTTTTTATGTGCCTCGAATTATTAACTTTCAAGTTGCAGTTGGGTACAAGGCCAGCCGACGAGGCTGGCCTATTGTGTAGAACACCCTCAGACGTCGTGCGCAGTCTCTCACGTGTGTTCAAAAATTCCTCTCGAGGCTTCATCTCGCCTCCTTATATGTGTTTCGCTTCCCTCTTTCTAGATCGTTCTCGACGCTTCCATTCTACAGAGGCAGCATCTGCAACCTCATTGGCGGAATCCTTGCTTATTCTGACGTCTGGGACTCTCATTGGTGCGTGTTGAGACACACCTTCTTGCGTCATAGCTTTGGCGAGCGGTGATTGGCTCCGGTTGTGCGGGCCTGTGTTCAGACGTCACGTCCGCCTCCTTGCCCTACAAAGCCTCGGCTTGGGTACGCTTGTATCGTGCGTGTGTTCGTGTGTGCGTCGTTCTCTATGCCTGCGCTCGCCGCACTTGAGGCCGCGAAATATGACACGCCTACCTCTACCCCAAACAATCGCCGCTTGTTTTTCCGACCGAACAGTGACGAATTGTCCTTACACACACGGATAAACTTTGGTCGACATTCTCACGCTCAAGAATAACAGTGATAACGGTTTTTTAGACATTTCCTAAAGCGAAGTATTTTCCAAAAATTGCACGAGTGAAGTATTTCCCCACAATACCCGCATCGCCCCAGAAAAATTTGTGCCAACTTGTAAAGTTGGTGCAAATTTTCATCCGTTAATTTAAATTATAACCGTGACGTACCCTTTACGTTAAAAATTTAGAAAATATTCGCCCCCATTTTTCAATCCCTTCGCTTTTCCCGACATGAAAATATCCTTACAAATCACCTCATCATTTACCTTCTTGTAACACGCCAATGTTGACACATTTATGAAAAATTCATTAATACCTGACACACTAAATAATTGAAACGCATCTCTTACACACATTATTGTAGTACGCAAATAGCAAAGAACACAGTAAAGATACCGCACATATCCGACAACTTACACGCATCAAATAAAACACACACGACATATTATTCTCGAATTGCTCTCGGCAAATTCATCGACATAGATAAACACATAAATTAGAGATCGAGAAATCGGCGAATTTCTTACAAGCAGAGACATCCTTTCAGCTTTCTCGGTTGCAATCCACCCAAAAACACAATCTCAAATGGAGGTGATTTTCCAACCTCAAGTTTCCTTCCTCATGATTATCATTTCATCCTGTGATTCAACGTAGACGTTTTCCTTGCAACAAACTTGCTGTTGCTCCTCCTGCGCGCCTAGCTTCAGCTTGCTGTTGTTCCTGTGACTTGCTGCTCCTCGGCTTGCTACTGATCCTCGGCTTGCTACTGATCCTGGCTTGCTACTGATCCTGGGGAGGGCCCCCTGCTGAGAATCGAAGTTACTGAAGCTTTTCCATAAAAATTCATCCTTGGCGGCACGTGAACTCGTGGAAAATTCCGTAGATCCTCGTTGCGTAAAATCGCGGACAAATTCTGTAGATTACTGCGTCAATACGCGTAGGACTCCCACGTTGGAGCTCATAAGCTCTTTCATTATAATTGTAGAAAATGAAGCACATTTATTTGCGAAGACCTTCAGGTTTTGTTCTCGGCGACTAGCATGACAGCTCGGCGACTAGCATGACATCAACCCCTTAGGTTCGCGTTATAGTGCTAAGATCAACTTCCGTAAATACGCGTTTAATTGTCTAACATGGTTACTTGGTAATCGAGAGACAGCGCATTACATGGTCGCTCAACGTAAGAATGGTTCCTCGGTTTCCTTCAAATCTGCCTTGAGTGAGGCGGACGTGAGCTACGCGAAGAATTCCTACATACACACATAAAATATTTAATTTCCGGTATCCTCAACCAACTCTAGACAAAGCCGAAATTCGTTCGACGGTGTTACTAATCGGTCAAATCACCTCACAAGACTATATGAACATTATTACACATGATGTACGAACTCGCAGGAGATTTACCTTGTAGGCCGAAATCCTGAATACGCACCAATAAAAAAAAACACATATACATTGGGTATTGTCAAGGCGTCTAACTTTACATTATACTCTGCCGCGAAGGCTTTTCTAACGATCAGACATTATGACAACACCGACACACCAGAAAAAATTTACACAAACATTGGGTACTATCAGGTCATCGGACTTTACGTTATACTCGGCCGCGAAGGCTTTTCTAGCGATCCGACATTCTAACAATACCGACATACCAAAAAAAAATTACACATACATTGGGTACTATCAGGTCATCGGACTTTACGTTATACTCGGCCGCGAAGGCTTTTCTAGCGATCCGACATTCTAGCAATACCGACATACAAAGAAATGCAGAAATAAAATAGACATAACACAAAATTTATCCGATTCTCAGCCCCAGATTCAGAGCAGCACATTTACATGATTCCACGTTGCTCGACGACATCGTTCGTACATACGATTTGTATATATTCTTTCTGTTTCAAAGTTTCACTAACGTCGTTAAACAACGCATTAAGGGAATTATCACCCTAATAATTATCATGCCTACATGACAATGAACAAAAAATGAAATTAATGACGTATACCAATGATGTTTGAGAATGACCAGCGTCAGCGTCAACAACATTATGGGGAAAGAGTGATCAAGAAATTCCCACACAACGGCGCTGACACCTTCACCAGTTTGACTCAAATAACTCGTCATTTTTGATACGACACATTTATAAATCAATGTTACTGATCATACTCTCTCAGACATTTCTTACTTTCATATCCTACATTATAACCTCACGTAATACCACACTTAACTTGACGCACAAGAGAATTATTTTACTGCCTCGGCTTGGTACAGCAATAAAAATACATAGCTTCGCTGCACCGCAGACTGTCACGCTGATCCGAATCGTTAAGATAAATTCCATGTATTCACTGCAATGCCTTTCATTTCTATTCTCACGCTGTATTAAATTCATTCGTGTTAATAAAAATATTGAATGGAAATAGCTAATTTCAAAACGAAGTTTATACATCGAGTATTGCAGTTGACTTCATGAAATTCTCAATTTGACATAGAAAAATTCTTCCTTTAACCATCCGTAACACCTTAGGAATAACTCCACCTGGGTTGCATATTCCAGCGTTAACAAAATTACTAAAAGTTTCAATTTATCACGGTGAGTATTAACTTGAAATTCCAATTTGGGCAATCAACGATAAAAAAAATGCAAGCTCAAAATTCAATACGCGCTCAAACTGATAGAGAAAAATTATTTTATCGGCGACATGTAACCGGTTAGACTACAAAAAAAAGTTACATTTAATATCCACGCGTTTCCTTAAAATCTACAGACACTTAATATAATAAAAATTCATTCCTACCTGAAGGCAGCTTGGATTGAATAATCTTAAATTACCACGCTCTACCGTCGAATTCACATCAAAGGAAATCTTTAAACATCATGAATTTATAAAAGTTAAGGAAGCAAAATTTTTATGCTCAGTGAATTTGATATAAAGGTATAGATTGACTCATGTCAGGGTCGAACTGGATTGTATACTTGGCACATGGGAAAATTTACCCAAAATATTTAGTGATTTTAGTGTATTATTATTGAAGCAATTATTTAAATTCTCACTCTGATGCACTGGAGCTTAGCATCATGATCTTGTGAATAAAAGGAGAATCAATTTACTTTACTTAGCACACGAGCAGAGGCGTCATTTATTTCTAAATGCCTAAAATTAGACCACGAACTGAATGTGCAGCATCGTTGAACTTACAACTTACTCTCAGAACCACATTTAAATCTTTGTTTTTAAGTGCCGTCATTCGATTCCCTCAACAATTTGCAACACAGATTTACCGCCCCTCCGGTAGCAGGGAAATTGCTTCAAAAAAATTCCCATTACTGCTTCTCAGCAGATATCAATTTAAATAATGGAAGCACTCAAATATCAACGAAGGAAAATATGAATTATGTTGCTAAAGCTGATTGGAGAAGCTTGACGCACACGAGGCCAAAAAATTCTGTGAGTTATTTTAAGCGAGGTGTCACAAAAATGAAAATTTCAACCGAGTTAATTACTCAATGCCTCAACCTTAGTAAACTTTAACTTGCTTCAAAGATTCACTCGAGACAAGGCAGTGTTTGCTAAAATTACGGCGTTAGTTTCCAGAGCCATCGAGCTAAGCATAAAACCAATGAACATTAAAAGGTGATAAATCCTAGAACCGTTCAATTAAAAAAAAAGCACACTGAAATTTTTGTGAACTATATATTCCAGATAAAGCTCAACACGAGTACCAGCTCAGCAAAAGGCATCGGATTTCCTGCGCTCAATGCATGCTGACCAAATGCTCATCACAATGGCATTCAACTGTTATTTTCCAACTGCAGCATAAAAGAACAAGAGAGAATCAATTGCGATTGTAGCACCTCAGAACATGACAATTTATGTGGGCTTACCATGTTTGTAATTTGAATATGTTCCAGCTCAAGTTTTTTTTTTTTAACCAAATTTTAGGGAGAAAAATTCATCAAGATTTTTATGACTCTGAAAGCCGGCTCGAAAAGCCGCACCGGCGATACTGGCGCATCTAGGCTAGAAATTTACTTCATAAATGGAACCACACTCAAAAGGACCAGGGAAAATAGCACGTAAAGAAACATACATTTAACATGGGGCACTTGATAAACCGAATTTTATATTCAAGAGAGCGTTGCACACACAAAATTTATGGACAATGAAATGACTATTTAAGAGAATTTCCATGCTGCTTACATAGATATCAGGCTCACACTGTGCCAGCCACAATTTTATCCCGTTGCATGATCGAAAAATGTAAAAAAAAATTTAGAGGTAGTTCTATCTCAGCAAAATGCTGCATATTTTATTTATTCACGCACACCGGTCACTTCTACTCATAACACATTGAACTGTGATTTTTTTCCTGAAGAATGAAAATTTTAGTTATTATGACTCACTTCAGCATTTGACAAGACTGTGATGGTTTTGCAAGTCCGAGAAATAAAATCATTCAATAAAGAGACATTTAACTGATACACTCACTGTCATGACAAATTTGAGCCAAGAATTCAACATTGATACTTGAATCTTTCATCATGTTAAGAAAGTTTCAATGGCCCAGCACTACTCCAATTCACATGCCTCAGTAAGCGCACTTCTGGTGCCTAATTTGGAGCCAAGCGATCTGCGGTACTGTAGCTGAGCCCTACATTCCGATGCATTTACGACTCCAGCTCAATAGTAGGCAATTATACACTGCGGAACGGCAGTTCCTCAAGGAAAGACTCACAGCCACAACTCTCGGCTGTGCTCCACTGCTTGTTATTTAAAGGAATGAAACTACAAAGAGCAAGCGAAACACTATGCCGGACAAATCCTTGCAAAACGACTGGACTGTTATTTGAATTCTTTCTTGAGGGAACGTTACAAAATTTACATAAAAAATTCTTTAAGCAACTGAAAATGATTAAATAAAATTCTCCAAGCCAATATACAGACAGTACGTTTGCATAGGACAGTTGATATTTTCCCTGTCGCGATACGTGAAAGGCACTTTTCTATGTGCTGATCTACATCTGAATTTGAACTTCAATTACCACCTAAAAGAGCTCTCACAACTATAAAACACTCGCCCTTTTG
This sequence comes from Morinoia aosen, assembly GCA_030386875.1. Classification (NCBI taxonomy): domain Eukaryota; kingdom Metazoa; phylum Arthropoda; class Malacostraca; order Amphipoda; family Talitridae; genus Morinoia; species Morinoia aosen. The sequence continues at coordinate 9,222,020 of CM059568.1, read as the reverse complement.
ATAATAAATGATTCACTGATGGGTATCCACTGCCGATGCTATTGCTCACTGCTGATGTTCCGCGTCGTTCACAGCCGATGTTATTGCTCACTGCTGATGTTCCGCGTCGTTCACAGCCGATGTTATTGCTCACTGCTGATGTTCCGCGTCGCAGCTTAGGCTTGCTGCTGGCGTAGGCTGATCTCTTGCTACCTCGCTGCAGTGGTGCCCTCCCCCGCTTCTTTCTACGGGCAGCTGATCCCTTGAAGCGGTTGTGAGCTGATTCATTGTAGTTTCATGCGTTGAACTTTGCAGTGTTGGTGAGCGATCTTAACTGTGTGCCATTTGCAATGTTGACGACTGCCGCTGAAGTTGATTGTGAGTTCGACCCCGATGCACAGATGTTGATTGCTCTTGGTTGAATCTCCGACGCGTTTATTCATGACGATCCCCGATGCGAGGCTGGTTTACTTCGATTAGGCTTCCTTTGTAAGACGGTGCTCCAATGACTTCCGACGTCCAACGTTGTTTTTTATGTGCCTCGAATTATTAACTTTCAAGTTGCAGTTGGGTACAAGGCCAGCCGACGAGGCTGGCCTATTGTGTAGAACACCCTCAGACGTCGTGCGCAGTCTCTCACGTGTGTTCAAAAATTCCTCTCGAGGCTTCATCTCGCCTCCTTATATGTGTTTCGCTTCCCTCTTTCTAGATCGTTCTCGACGCTTCCATTCTACAGAGGCAGCATCTGCAACCTCATTGGCGGAATCCTTGCTTATTCTGACGTCTGGGACTCTCATTGGTGCGTGTTGAGACACACCTTCTTGCGTCATAGCTTTGGCGAGCGGTGATTGGCTCCGGTTGTGCGGGCCTGTGTTCAGACGTCACGTCCGCCTCCTTGCCCTACAAAGCCTCGGCTTGGGTACGCTTGTATCGTGCGTGTGTTCGTGTGTGCGTCGTTCTCTATGCCTGCGCTCGCCGCACTTGAGGCCGCGAAATATGACACGCCTACCTCTACCCCAAACAATCGCCGCTTGTTTTTCCGACCGAACAGTGACGAATTGTCCTTACACACACGGATAAACTTTGGTCGACATTCTCACGCTCAAGAATAACAGTGATAACGGTTTTTTAGACGTTTCCTAAAGCGAAGTATTTTCCAAAAATTGCACGAGTGAAGTATTTCCCCACAAAAGTTTGTCCCGTTATCACTCTTGATTGAGGCCACGTTACCACGACGACAGATGAATCGTCTAAGGGCATTCAAAAAGGCATCAGTAGACATTGAATAAATAATCTCTAGATGAATGGCTCGAGAAGACAAGCATGAAATTACCAATCCATAGCGCTTATAAACTTTCCTGCCTTAGGGTAGCTGCACACCAAAAGATTTGAGGCGAGAAAGCGAGCAAGCTTGAATCGATATACATGTATTCCTATGGGAGTGCGCACACCACAAGCAAGCTAGCGAGCGAGTGAGAAAGATTGAAGATTGGCTGCAGCGAGAAAGCGACTTGAAGATGGTTTCACGCTTGAAAGCTGCAGTGAGAAGCCTCTGGCGGTGGCAGCGCTGCGTCTGGCAGTGCGCGGCGAGATGTCGAAGGGAGAGGTGTGCTACACAATTTCTCCAGCAAAGACTGAACTCCTTATATCCAAAGTTTATGCTGTACTGTGCCTTTGGAAGTCAAAAAATCCAAAGCACAATGACAGATAACATGTTTCAAAGCAATGGGACAAAGTATGAATGATACTCAACGTTACAAACACATGCTAGTTCCGCTTATTTTTGTTATAAACCTCTCTCCATGACATTTAGGAGCAAACTGGCTATCTTTTGGTGTGTGATAGATCTCGCCAAACATCTTTCTCTCTCGCTTGCTTTGACTCTTGCCGTCTTTTGGTGTGCAGCTACCCTTAGGGTAGCTGCACACCAAAAGACGGCAAGAGCTTCTAATGAAGCCTAATAATAGCTTCTAATTCTAATAATAGCTTCTAATGAAGCCAGAGGCTTCTCACTGGAGCTTTCAAGCGTGAAACCATCTTCAAGTCGCTTTCTCGCTGCAGCCAATCTTCAATCTTTCTCACTCGCTTGCTAGCTTGCTTGTGGTGTGCGCACTCCCATAGGAATACATGTATATCGATTCAAGCTTGCTCGCTTTCTCGCCTCAAATCTTTTGGTGTGCAGCTACCCTTACCAACATTAGTAAAAGCTGGAATGTCGCATTGTAGTCTAACTGCGGGCAGTTCAGCAATGATTTGCTTACCAGGTTTCCCTTGAAGCCTACGGCACGAAACACAAGCGTGACAAATTTTTCTAACTACTGAACTCGCCTTTAAAATCCAGAACCTTTTCCTGAGATTTGCAAGTATAGTCTCTCTGTCCAAATGACCTAGCCTACCATGAACTTCAACAATCAATAATTCAGTCTGATAGCAATGAGGCAGTATGATTGGATGTTTTATAGCATAGGAACACTGTAGATTATTCGTTCTGCCACCTACCCTCAAGAGCCCCTCGCTATCGAGAAACGGAGAAAGTTTACGCAATTTTGAAATGCGTGGCAAAGATTTCCTTGCCAGAACTAGCTCTAAATCAGCTTTGAAATTCCTACGTTGCAGGTACTTTACGATTATTAGCTCAGCTTCTTCCAATTCGTCGCGAGAAATATTTGACTTTGAAATTTTTTCTCGTCTTCAACGCTTTAACCAGTCTAATTATCGAGGCAATGCGTTTTTTGAGTTTATACCAATTCGAAACTGAGCACATCAATTTGTCAGTCGCACTAGGTTCAGAGTTATTCTCACTCGTTGAGCGCGTCACTATTGTATTTACCTTGACTTCGGGGTCGCTGTCGCTCAAACTCCAGTCTCCCTGCTCAAATCTAGGTTTGTTACTAGAGTAACCTTTAAAAATTCAGGGCCGTTATTCCACAACTTAGATTGACCTAGTTGGTTGGGAGTGGAACCTCTGCTAACTATATCGGCGGGGTTGTTCCTAGTTTGGACATACGACCATTGATCAGGGGCAGAATGACTTCTAATGAAACAGACTTTATTGTGCACGAAGCGCTGCAATCTCGCGTCATCGTTTTTGATGTACCTGAGGACAGTGAGGCTGTCTGACCAGAACCGTATAGCAGTCAACTTTAACTCTAACTCTGCCTTGAGCTTCAGGTAAGTTTACAATGCTAATTTAGCTGCACAAAACTCTATTCGTGGAACAGTTTTAATTGTAGAGTTATATAACGGGGTGACTCGAGATTTGCTCGTGAGAAGAGTTGCATTACGATTTTTCCCGTCTTCAAATAAAAGATAAGCTGCACACCCGAAGGCCGACTCGCTGCCGTCACTGAACAAGTGCAATGAAATTTTAACAGGAGAGTTATGCTCTTTCAAGCATCTCTTTACCGAGTAAGAGGCAAGAGTTCTAACGTCAGAGACCCAACTATTCCATTTTTGACGCAAGTCTGGTGGCGGCAGTTCGTCATCCCAGTCGAGTTTTCTACGACAAGTTTCCTGGAAAATGAGCCTACCAGGCAAGATGCACGGAGCAACTATTCCTAATGGGTCATAAACAGATGCTAGATTTGCAAGCACATTACGTCTAGTAATAACAGCAGAGTCTTTCAACCGTATCGAAAAGCCCAACTCGTCCGTGCTAGTCTTCCAAGAAATACCAAGGGCTTTGTCCTCTGATTGAGCACTTTCACATTCGTTCGGCAATGGACGATTAGGCGCACTCGATTTCAAGTTTACAGGCAAATTATCCAGGAACATTGCGGAATTGCTAGCGAAAGATTTCAAACAAAACCCCGAATTCTTCAGAGTGCCGAATAGTTCGGTAGCTAAGCTTATGGCATTGTTTTCACTCGCTACGGATTTTAGGATATCGTCAACGTAAAAATCTCTCTCAACCGAGCGTCTTACTTCACGAGAGGTTGAATTTAGAATAGTTTCGTTTAAAGCGAAAATGGAAACGCTCGGTGAGCTAGACGCTCCAAAGACATGAACGAGTAATCTGTAGTCTACAGTATTTTGGTCAGAGTCGATCCAAAAAAATCTGAGCAGATCGGAGTCCTCTTTGGGCACTCGAACTCGATAAAACATTTGTTCAATATCTGCCATGAAGGCGTACCTCTCTTGACGAAATCTTAGCAAGACTCCAAACAAATTATTTGATAAATCAGGGCCCTTGCACAAGTTATCGTTCAAGGAAACTCTGCGAAACTTCAGTGAACAGTTAAAAACTACTCTGATTTTCCCTTTCTGCTTGTGATACACGGCATGATGAGCTATATACCACACTGGCATACTAGTTACAATTTCAGATCCAGGAATTTTTTCGACATAATCGTTCTCTATCATGGCCTGCATGAAGTCTGTATAGTCCTTAAAAAGCCGAGAGTTTGAACAAAGTTTCCTTTTAGTCTGCTCGAACAAGCCTAGTACTTGACTCTTGTTATCAGGAAACTCGCAGTTGTCTTTGACAGGTAATCCAATTTCGAGCTGACCATTGGGTAATTTTTTACAATTACGACTCACCGAGGTCAACCATCTCTGCTCGTTAGTAGACAGCACGCAGTCTGATGACGTATCTTCGAAATCATTAGCAAACAACTTACGAATGTTGTTCTCTATGTCCTCAGTTTTCATAGAGACGCGATGACAAAATTTCGCAGCTGAGCAGCGAGGCACAGGGCCATTCAACGCCCACCCGAGCAAATGACGCGATGCGTAGGGTTCGTGGGGAGCACCACTTATGATTTCTAGTGGTTTCATTAGCTCAGGAACATTTAAACCCACGAGCAAACCTATTTCTGTTTGCGTAAAGTTGAATGGAACGCTGGACAGATGGTCGTTTCCGGCGATGTCGTCCACGGTGGGGAGATCAGTTTTTGTGAACGGCCAGCCATAGTGACGCCTCGTATACACGATAGGAAGCACAATAGAAGAGCTTCCATCAATGCTACTGATCTCCAAGTTGTTCACCACTCTGGTTTTTGTTCTCGTCTCGAAGTTGTGCATGGTAGTTACGCTAAGGACAGCTTCGTGCGTGCGAACACCTAGAATATCCAAAAATTTGTCATCTAACCAACAATCCGACGAGCCGCTGTCTAGAACACAATTTACCAGCATTTCGCCCTGACCAAATCGTATTTTCATTTTTACAGGTAGGCAAGGAGCCATTATTTTGTTGTTAGGGTGAGTACGTCTTGCAGACAAGTTTTTTGTGGTCTCTTCAGGCTTTACACTCCTGTGTAGAACAGTCGGATGCGATTCCTTGCATATTCTACAGGTGAGCTCTTTTGGACAATTAGCTGAATAATGTCCACTGCCTAAGCAGCCAAAGCACAAAGAGTGTTTCTTCACAAAATCGGATTTTTCCCTTTGTGTTCAACGCTCAAAAAATTTGCAACTTTCCAAGGAATGATTATTCATCTTGCAACACATGCACGATTGGGTCTGTTCCCCCTCAGATAGAATCGTGAGAGTTTTCATTCTTTGCCCTTTCTGATCACCTTCACGAATGCGCGATTTGCGATCGGGTATTTCTCCGAAAACCGGCTGTTTGAGCACTCTTGTTTCGCTCCTGATGAAGTCGACGATATTTTTGAAATACACCGTGCCGTAATCATTCAAAAGTCTATCGGTTTGTCTGCGCCATCTTTCTTTTAGCTTGTAAGGCAGCTTCTCTGCTACAGACTGAATATCTTTGGGAGATTGAAGTTGGTTACGAATGAACATGTTTTCTAGATAATTATAGCAATCTACGAGAAATACTGAATAGTACTCCAAGGCTTTGGAGTCTTCAGCCTTAATTGGTGGCCATCTGTGGAGTTTTTCAAGATAAGCGTTCGAAACTCTAAACTCGTTCCCGTACTCTTCCTGTAGAAGTTCTTTAGCTTTCATGTAGGCAACGTTCGCGCTGCAGTGGGAACATGAATCCACTAGTTTGCGTGCTTTTGCCAGCAGTGAATTGTTGAAGATACACCAACCTGTCTCCATCACCTTCACACTTTCTCTCAATGCTGCGTTCAAACGTTAAAATGAAGCTTTTGTACTTTGTGATATCGCTTCCATCGAAAATTTGCAATTGAAGGGTTGGGAGAGAATGCTTCAGATGACCCTGCGCCATCACTAGCGAAATTTCATTTTGTTTCTTCAGTAGCCCTATAATGCTGCAATCTTCGTTCTTCTCTTTAGAAGTCTCCTTTGTTAATTCAATAATTTCGCTGCTCTTGTCCTTTCTGGAATGGGAACTTGTGCTTTCAGAAATTTCTGTGCCGTGTTCTCTCCTTGAAATTGTGGCAACTCCTATTCTCTCTTCCGCGGCCATTGCAAGTACTTCTAGCCTCATTTTCATCTCTGCCATCTCCTCTTCGTGTTTAGCCTTCAGTCTTATTTCCTCCTTTCTTAGTTGGAGGAGCTGGCTCATTGCTTTCTTTCGTGCTTCCGTTTCGGATTGCCTCGGTTTCTTCGAAGATGTCACGTCAGAACGTAGGGAACTGTGCCGTGAATTTGAGCAAGCAGATTTCTGTTTTAGGTACAACATTTTCTCAACCCTCTTCCTGAAGTTTACGATGTTTGGAGAGTGTTCTCCGAGCCATTCTGAATGCTCTTCCCCACAACTCTCGTACAGGGCTTCGATTTGGATAAAGTAGTCTGTGAACAATGTTTTACTAGTTTCTTTGTTCGTGTCGAAATAAGGCAACAACTCTTCAATTTCACGGCGTTTTCTTGTCACAGCCGCTAGCTTGCCAGCAGGTGCAGAACCGGCTCGAGGGCGTTCCTCCTCTGGTGGCGGAGTTCTGATCATAACGACGGTTCAGCTCAAAGTTCATAATAAATTTCAACACATTATTTGCGACGATAAAGAGGCAGAATTTTCATCCTCTCAATAGTTCTCATTTTTACTTTACCACGATCGTTTTCTCTGAGCCACCTAATGCAGCATAGGTTTGGTTCAATAAATGCGTACAAGTTCACTTCCTCATTTATCTGCTCGTTGCCATACATACAGGCACATGCAGGAAATACCGTTACCAATAACGGATAGAAATGAGGAAATTATGGAGTGAACAGATAATAGTCGCAAATATTGATGGAACTTGTCTGAAAAAAGAAATACAAGCACTGAAATTACTAGCGTAATTACTCGTATATCGCTAACTGACACTAAGGGCTCGAGCGGAGGCAGTTAAGGCCCCGATACACTAGGCAAAAATCGCGGTGATAACCTCCAGCACGCCTCTCAATGTGCCTCCCAACCCTGCACACCAGCCAGTTGGCAGAGTGGCCACCGAGCTTTCAGCGATCCGAGCATGTCTGGATTAAGGCTCCATCGGAGCTCCCCGCCCAGCTTGCTCTTCTAATCCGTTATCGCCAAATGGAGAAGTGGTGTCTGCCGTCCTAATCTGGTGTTGAAGCTCCAGCGCTGAACTAAATAACTAGTTTGAACAAGCATATTAATTAAGAACGTCTGATTATTCTAGGTACGATACATCGGTGCTTAATTTGGTCTACATAGAACATCCGCTTTGACACGTTTGCAAACTGTACAAGAAAAATATCTTGATATACATTTAATGTCAGTTTACGTGAGATTAGAGTTTTTTGAGTGCATCATTGACCTGGCTTGTTACGTGTACGTCATGTTGTTCTACGCGACACGACTCCCTATCATTCGAACATATTTTCGCATTTCCTGCTGCTGCTGCTGCTTGGAAATTCTTGCTAGCCAAGCTTGTCTGTTCCAAAACGTCTCCAGCGCAAGAATTACTGTTCCACCTCGAGCCTGGACTGCCAGGAACGTGCTTTACAGAATTTAGATTTCAGGAGGGAGACGTCGCGGCCCGCGCGTGTCTGCTGGAGCGAGACAGGACTGCGATCTCGCCACGGTGTCCGACGCGAGCAATGATGTCGCGAGATTCTAGAAGACGATGTATCCGAACGGGCGTGAAATTGGTTGCAGTTTAACAGAGCCCGAAGATTTCAATTGCTGGTTTTAGAATAATTGACATTCTCCAGGGACTGTGGAATAAATTTGCTGAATTGCTCGGTCTGTAGCAGAGAAATGGACTTGATGTGCTGTGCGTTTTCGGGAAGATGAACATTTAAATGCGAGTGTTGCATGGAAATGTTAAATATGGTGTAGGGCTAGAGTAATGAATAAAACAATATTGTTTTTCGTTTTTAAAGGTATCTATGAATGAAGGTTCTATGAAATAAGTTGAAAGTTGAACGAATGAAGTTCTCCATGATTAAAGGTTAATAGAATTTTTCTTGTTCATCCAGCGGTTCGGTTCGCTCAAACTGTTACCACTGGGAAGTTTTAAAACTTTGACTACGGTTGCACGGTTGCTACGGTTGGTTTGGAAGGCTGGAAGAAGCAGAATTGTAAAGCCGTCTTTACTGCTCGATCATATTTTTATCCTTTCTAAGAAGCGGTAAACATATAATTCCACTATAGTGTTTTAACTACTAAGCTATAGTTCATTTTAAATTTACGGAGTGAAATAATTGAAATCCTATTCACTGATACCGGAATGTAAATGAACACTTTGGTTAGTGGTACACGTATGTACCAATTCGTAGTCAAAATGTCAAGTCTGTCTTGCGTTATGTTCAAGTTGGGTGCAGAATATTCGTTTCTTCGGAAGCGCCCCATTTTGCGCTCGACATTGAAAAATTTTATCCGACGTTTCCTCTCTCAAAGTTAAGTAATTTTCAATAGCTGTTCACACTAAGTCAGCATGTTAGATTATCGTTCGAAATTCTACATTCTGAAAGTTTTAACATCATGACTCCAGGCTACAAAAGATCAAGCAGATTATCGAAGATCTGTGCTCTTGCAAGTTTTCTAGGTTTGCTCATAATTAAACAAATTTTAATTTTCTCCCCCCAGGAGAAAGTATCTGAAATTTTCCATCAGAATCGGTTGAGAACGAGGCGAACTTCAGGGAAATTCTCTCGTGCAACATGGAGCAGCTTCTTTTACCTCGTTGGTAAAATAATCCGTGAGAAACGAAAACATACATTGTACGTGTAATTCGATGCACATATTTTAACCGTATACCTAAAAAAGCTCAAAATAAAATGATTTTCATTAGTGACAAAAACCTCAGAGCTCCTTCGTTCTCGAGAAATGACATTAAATAATTTTAGATTTCCGTAGGAAAAGGCTGGCCATGCAGCCAACAAGTAAAATCTAACTTCTTGGGCAGGCTGCTGGCGCGCGCTTTAGCCTATTCCTACGGGAATCTAAAATTATTTCAGGGTAGGGTATCACTTCTCGAAAACAAAGTAGTTTTGAGGTTTTTATCACTCATAAAAATCGTTTGAATTTTTCGTGTGTCTGTTTATGGATTAAATATGTCCATCGAATTACACAATACCCGGTGTACAAATATTAACCTATGTAACTTTCGGCGCGGTATGTATACAGTTTGTGAAGCGCTAACAATTTGCTTTACTTTATTTACTTGCTTTTAACATGTTGGTCGCGATGTGAGCCGCCGGTGTACTAGGGGGAAATTTTCATGATGCTGCTGACCGTCCAGTAGTCACAAACTTAATTTCCATAAATACTTGAAGAAGGTTAAATGAAGTCGTTCACTTTGATGTTTGTTGTTTTCAAAGTTGCTTGCCACAATTGACTTTCAATATGAATTAAATATTGAATTTCAGTTTGATCCATCGCAGCCAACGAGTTGAGAGCTAATCTGATTGTGTCTTTGTCAGCATCTCCTTGTGAAAATCGATGTTCTCCAGAAATATCATTGGCTTCTGCGTTTTACGTTAATCTAAGATTCGAGTCTTTGTTGATTATTATTTTGTTAAATTCGATAGTTACGTTTTTCGCTCCACGCTGTCAGACAAGAAACACACCACCATTATTCCTGCCTGTGTATTAGTTTACTGCTCCAACTTTTCATGAGCTTGCGATGTATTTTCTTGTGTTTGCTTGCGTCATTGAACTGCGGTGATATGTCCAAATTATACTCCCAGGCAGGTCATTAACAGTACATATTTCGAAAATTTTACATTGTTCGTCCCAATAAGGTGGAATATGGGGTGTAATTAGAACGTTGTAATTAGCTATTTGGTAGCTAGCATATACATGTATTTTGCCGTATTCGCTGACCGTATTTTTTAGCCGTATTCGCTGGGGAGGATTATCTATCACTTTATCCTACGGATGTGTGCTTTTCCTTAGGCCATATAAATTCCTCTTTCAGAGCGACGTATCATTTCTCTGCTTCATATCATGAGAGAATTGTTTTTCGGAATAATTAATTCCTGCAGATGCTGCTAAATTTATAAATGTGCGCTTGTTGCGAGTTAATTTTATTTTTAGCTCCTGTGCTTCTAGCTCCTATATGCTTCTAGCTCCTATATGCTTCTAGCTCCTACATTTTCAACACCGCTACAGGTGGTTCCAAAAAACTGAACGTTTAAAGCCTACCTAAGCTCTCCTTTTGTTGAAATTGAATTATTTTTTCTTGTCATGGACTTTTTTTCATTTCATTGCTGTCTTTTTTTCAGAATCTTTTATTTTTTCTTAAACATTGGCCAGGTATGTTAGGACACAACTTAGGCATAGATTCCCCATTCCCTCAATGCCTTAGGAAATGGCGCCTTCTTCCTTCACCTTTCAGGAACCCTTTTTTGTAGTTAATAAGGAAGATTAAACTAAATTATAATCTGATCTGTGCCCGAGTGTTTCAGGTGCATTCGTTTACAATTTTCACGACCGCTTCATATTTGATCGCTCCGTAAATATCACTTTTAATTTACCGAGGGCTTTCTGACTCCATGTTTTACTGACGGTTGAAAGTTTTTAATGAGTGAATTGAGCCTCTGATGTCTCCTTGAAGCTCCCGTTAATAGCGCACGATTAAGCCTAGTGCCCAAGTTCGAACGGCCGGCCTGTCCCCAGCATTCAACGTCGTCTGATCCGCGCTGTTTTGTGCAGGTCTTTTGACTTTTCACGGGCCCCCGGTCTTGTAAATTAACCTATTCTAGGGGAAGTTGGGCCGTACCGGGTAATTATATTCAATTCATACCAGCGGCGAGTGCCGCTCAACCGAATATTATTTTCCTGCAAGTTGGCGTTTCTTTAGGAGTTCTCATTTCCACGCAAAAAAGCATTTTAAGTTTCCGTCTAAAAAGTGGATGCAAGTATTGTGGAGTCAATGTTAGTTATTACTGATTTATTCAAAAGCTTTGTGAAGGGTTTACTTCAAGCTTTTGAAAAAGTTATAATTTTAGCCGTCTCTCTGTTGCCTGAGAATGAACGTTTTAATTCTTCTGTATTCAGGTTTTCTCCCCACGGTCGTGCTGACGTTTGCTCGATTCATATAGACGATGCAAAGGAATCTGTGTGCCTTCGGATAAGTTTTTGTTGACACTCAATGCTTTTCTATTATTGGACCCCTCAGAGGGATATAACTATTGTATCTATGGGAATTAGCGCTCCCAGGGGGACTATGTGAGGGCCCGAGCTAAAGGTTAGGTAGGCCTTCTTTTTGTTAAAATAGAATAGGTTTTTGTTTTGTTACGGACCATCTTTTTTCGGTTCACTGCTGTCCTGTTTTTTTCAGCACCTACTACTTTCTTCCTCAACTTTGATCTTGTTTCATGAACTTCTTTCTCATCTTACTGTTTCTATGCCTTTTCTGCATAGATTCCGCGTTCCCTTAACTCCATACTAAATGGTGCCTTCTTCCTTCCTCTCTTTGGATCTCATTTGTTGAGGATAGGGAGGCTTAAACTAACTAATAATCTAATCTTCTATTATTGGAGCTAAAGATCTGGTTTTGCAAACTTTTGATTTCTCCCTTCATCTTTTTCGTAATGGAATCGATGTTTGATTTAAACTGCGACTGTCCTGTCCGAAAACTTTCGTACACATACTCTGATTGGTTCGTTCTTCAACGCGTCCGTCCGGATGTCCGGGGACCGTCCGGATTTTTGAACTTTTTACGTCCGATTCGTTTGAAAATTGGCCAGTATATGTCTTTTGTGAAAGTAAACCTTTTTTACTGTCACTTTTTCGATTTAGGCCTTATTTTTTTTTCAAAAAATTCGTTGTTTGGGGCATATTTACGTACCATTCAAATCCTATGGGGGCATTGATTTTTGATGCTAGAACAAAACCAAAGACAGTTTTAGAATCCTTGGAACATTTCTAACAAAAGTACATTTATTTTCTTCGGAAATTCGAATTTTTTTTTTTACAAATTTCTAAATTCTTTGAAAATTTTTTGGGTTTAGAACAATATATTTTTTCGAAATATTTGAATTTGAAAAAAAACAAATGTACTTTTGTTAGAAATGTTCCAAGGATTCTAAAACTGTCTTTGGGTTTGTTCTAGCATCAAAACTCAATGCCCCCATAGGATTTGAATGGTAAAAACGGTAATTTTTCACTAGAGCCCAAAAACAAAGTATGTCCATTGAATTGGAACAGCATGAAAATTTTAGTACATGAATGCAGTTTCCATGATTTATTTCTATGTACGAATTATGAGCAACGTTTTCCCTCTTGAATTTCAATGAAACACAAGAAATATAGTGCATAAAATTATAGAGAAATATTACAGTTCTTTTGAGTACTCAGTCATATTGAGGTCTCACCAACTTTTTTTGTCCGATTCGTTTGAAAATTGGCCAGTATATATATGTATTTGTTGAAAGTAAACCTTTTTTACTCTTGTCACTTTTTCGATTCAGGACTTAGTTTTTTATTATTTTTCGAAAAATTCATGGAGGGGTCCCCCTCCCGGGGGGACCCCTTTGGACCCCTGGGGGGTCCCCTTTGGACCTCCCGTGGGGGGTTTCTAGCGTCCGTAGCGCCATGAAATTTCATGGCACAATAACCCAACCCCTAAGGATCCTTTTTCAACAAGAAAAAAAATTGGGTCCAAAAATGATGGTTATCGGTCCCCTTTGGACCCCCCGTGGGGGGGTTTCTAGCGTCCGTAGCGCCATAAAATTTCATGGCACAATAACCCACCCCCTAAGGATCCTTTTTCAACAAAAACACGCATTTCCATTCGGGGACCCAATTTGGCCCGGGAGTCCGCGGCAGTCCGCGAACACGAACACAGATGAAAAGTTCGCAGATTTCGGTGTGTTTGTGTTTTCCATCGTGTTGGAAAACACGAACACGAACTTTCGTTCAAACAGCGAACACTCGCTTGTTTAGGTATTGTTAAAGGTGGTTATGCGATTGAATTACTTGGTTTCTATGTATTTTTTCTATTTTATCGATTTAATTATGTTTTTGATGCCAATGTAGTTAAATGTAGGGCGGCATGGATATTTATTTACCAAAATTAACTGCGTAACGTTGTTATTCCATGTTATTCAGCTATGACCGAATATGTTAGGTTTAGATTTAATTGTTAATTTAATTAAAATGCACACAGAACAAATCGAACCACTTCACACCGACGAACACGTTGTCTGGACGTCTGGACACGATTCGGAAAAGTTTGTGTTTTTGTTCGCGTTTTGGTGTGTTCGTGATTGACGAAAAGTTTGATAGTGTGGACGGGGCTTTAGGACGGTCGTCACTGCGACGAGCAGTACCGTTTTGAACGTTGACGGGAGAGGTGCACAGCCGTGTCTTGCTCCGCAATTGAGTAGACAAAACTCGAACGCTGAATTCTATATACGCATTTAAAAAATTCGACTGCTTGCAGAATGTGATCAGCAGCGCTTACTGAAGGCTAAAGCACAGCGCAACGTGCGCTTTGGTTTAATCCTGCGCTCCATACGGCTGGTCGCAATGGCGCACCTACTCGTACGACACGCTGAGGCAGACTGACGCCTTGCATTGCATTCCGCGGTGCTTCATCTTGCGTGCTGAGTGTATCATATCGCCAGTTCTCACTTCAACTGGCGGGTGGATCCACTGCCGCAATTTCTCGAGTCATGAACGCCAGTGTATCGGGGCCTTTACACGAGGCGCCCGTCCCCACGCGAGCCCCCAACAATAATGCGTTAGGACTACACACCTCCCTTCAGAGCTCGATATCCCTAAACTATGGAGAGCCGCGAGTTCCTTTTGTATTTATGAAACCCGCGGGACACGAATCTTCAAATGAACGTTTGGCGTTTACATTAACTATTTATTACCCTATATTAGAAAAAGCTAATATTCTATAGAATTTCATTCTTTAACTAATTACACGATTACACGTTGAAAAATTTCTATTCATGTGGAACAAAATGTTTTTTTTTGGGGCATTGTATAGGAATCGTATGCCTCCCAAAACACATAATTTTTTTGACAGATTAATTAGTACATAGAACATAACAATACTAGGAGAATTTCACACCTACTTCCAGGGGTAATAATTTTATTCCGAGATTTTTTCCTTAAATTGCTGAACATTCAGCGACCAGGGTAAGAGTTGTTTGCCTGTAATCCGAATGCACTGAAAAAATTCTGTGAGCCTCCGAATGTGATTTTCCTATCAGTGCTGAAGTTTATGCGCAACTGGAGCTAAGGTACGTGAATTTAGGGTGCGTTCACACTACGAGCGGAGCGGCGCGGAGCGGAGCGGCAATAATGTTTGTACAGGTTTGAATGCAGAAACGCTTGGCTATTCACACGACAAGCGGAGCGGAGCGGAGCGGCACGCTCGGGAAATTCGTTGGGATTTTTTGACGCTCGCGGCGAGTGTTTCTCCTCGGCTCCGCCTATGGATCGTCATATCTTTCAGGGGTAGAATTGTCGTTTGAGTTAAAAAATCTAGTATATAACTAGTTATTTGTACAACTAATCATATGACAATTATTACTGATAGTGTAACATGTAATATTTTAGTGTAATTTCACCCATTTGGGTTCATTAATCATTTATTTCTATTTTCTTCTGCTTTCTCTGATAAGTTACTTTATTAATGCTTCAGTTTAAGGAATTTATTTTGCTTTTCTCGTGATGTAGTTTCATCTTTCTTGTGATGCTGTGTATTTTATTTTATGATCTTGATTAAAGTATAATTATGTACGATTTTTTAATAAAGTTTTCATTTTTTCCGTAAAATGGGAGAAAAAGGAGGCCGTATGATGATGAGGAGGACTCGATGAGTGTCAAATACACAATAAGTTGCAAAATTTTATGAGCTTGGGTGATTTTTTCCAATACTAACGGAAAGCATATCAGTATTTCGAGAACTATTTGGTCAGGACAAATCAACATTTGTCAGTATTTTTCACTTAGGTTTCTCTGGCACAACCCTGAATTTCTGAAGGGAATTACTTTACGTTCACTCACGTTTAAGTCACCACAAGACTTTTTTTTGTTCGTACTGGCCTACGAAAACCTGTAGTAATATATGCGATACAGCCTATATGGAAAGACTTTAATTTTGCTTAAACTACTTTGCTTTACCAGTATCCTCAATAAAAATTTGTTTATTGCTAAACAGCAAATTTATCTAATCTCGTTAGAAATTTTTCTTTCTATAAGGGGTTGTAGTACATCAAAAGTTGCCGGCTTCATCCGTAAATACTCGTAGAATTGTGATTCATCTCTCCTCAGTGCTTCGAAGAGATAGTGGTATTCTCCATAGCGATCTCTCATGTTGATGGGATGGATCCAGTGTTTCCGTTTTGCCGTCGAGCAACAGAAACGCATTCACGGAACGCTCCATAGCGACTGATGCTTGTGAAGGTCGCTCTGCTCAGCTCACATGTGAACACACACGCCGCGCCGCTCCCCTCCGTGCCGCGACGCTCCGCGCCGCTCCGCTCGCTCCGCTCGTAGTGTGAACGCACCCTTATTGACGAAATTTCTTCACATTGCAATATTATGTTCGCAGTTTTCGCCCTGTTCCTTTTATACCACCCTGGAAGCATGGATTTCGTCGCCGTAGATTACGATATCAAGAGTCTTTGAGAGCTTATGCCTTTCCAGCTAAAAAAATACTACACACACGTTACTTTCTCTCCACTTACGACAACTGAGCACTAATTAGAGATGAAATTTATTATTTTTGTTCATTTGTGGAGTGCATGTGCGTTCAGATAAGGACCGCTTCCCGCTGCTCCCTGGTGATCATAGCCCTCGGTTCTGTGTGGCACGCCTGGTGTAGTTCGCTGCAGGTGGGTGGAGGAACTTTGTTCTCGGGGCAAGTGAGCTAGTTAAGGTATTGGGGGTGATAGCTGAGCGAAAAAAATAAGGTAAGTGTCAGTGGACTGAGTCGAAATATTGAGTATGGCGACTTGAATGAAGAGAAGAAGTCAATAAATTAACTTATTCAAATTTTTAGTGAAACATAAATCTAGAACCCTAGCAGTCGTGGAAAATTATACGTTGCCAGCCGGTCAAGTGTGCTACGCGGTGATCTGTACCAATGAAGTTGGATACATGGAACCGGCATCGCTATCTTTTGCCAGTAGGTTAGTTAATAGAAGTAGTTAATGTTTTTCCAATAGAAAAACACCAGTTCAACTTGGTTGATTGCTCCTAAAAGAAAGTACTCAACAGTAAGTACTTATTATTTCCTATAACAAACTACGTTCCGCAACACATCGAAAACAAACAAATAGTAAAACTAGACAAAAGTAAACAAACATCTCCATGTAACATGAGTAGTCAATATAATTCTCATATAATACGCATCTTTGAAGAGTGCGTAATATATTACACCACGACGATTACATACTGAGCTAGTTTAAGCCTCTCATACCACGTGAAAGGTGGTCCCAAGAAAGGACATCAGAAGAAGCCATTTAGTGTGCAATTAAGGGAATGGGGAATCAAAGGACGAGATACGTCCAAACACATCACGCACAGAAACAGCAAGATTGAAGAATGTTATTGAAATATGATAAAAGTGGACAAAGAAAGTAACAGATGCTGAAAAAAGACACCAGTGAACCGAAAAAAAGATGGTCCGTAACAAAATCAAACATATATTTACATCTTTCCCTATGTCAGAGCTAATTCCCACAGATTCTATAGTTGGCTCCTTACACTCAAGAAATAAAGGCGTCGGTTATCGATGAGAGCTAACGGGGATTTCTGTTACGAAAATTTGACACCAGAAAATTAAATGAAACATTGTCCATAGCGAGAGAAAGTAAAATCAGGGTAGCCCATAATTATTTGACCTTTTAATTGGTTGATAAAAGTAGAGCTATGAACACTATGATGTTAATACTTATTTATTCGAATAAAAAATATGTTTATGCTTACATATAACGTGGTACTTTATTAACTCAGCAACTAGAAAGCTACTCTCGCTTCGCTTCGGTTTCAAACCCACAATTTATCATGGTTCACTTGACCCCTCGTTCTCCAAACTTGTTCACTAAGCGAAGTTTTCTTGTGGGACTCGTCACGAGTTATGTAACAAAATCAACAAATTTACACAAACTTAGTATGAAATAGAGAGTTTGTGTAGAGTTTTTCATAAAATAGCTTAACTCTCGTGTAATGCGCGATGGAGCGTTATGGAAACGATAAAGAATAAAGTTCAAATTGTAAAAACGGCCGTGGCTATCACTTATTCAAGGGTCCTGTTTTCAAAACGTAGCTTTCATAAACCATATGTTGTTTATCTTTAAAAGAAAATTAGTTTCAAAATCCCAGCATTCATAGTATTTTTTTTATCAGCAAATTAAAAGGATCGGTTACTTCTGGGGCAACATATACAACGATAATATGTTCAGCAGATCGTAAATAATGAATCAAAAAATATATATTATGATCCCTAATATGGAATTACTATTTGTTCAAACACAGACATTGCACGAGAATTGTAAAAAGTCAGCGAATAGATTAAGAATAAATGAACTGCCAATAATAGAAAGGACTAATAATAACACCAGCAATAACTTCAATGTTAACCTGCTTGTTTCTTTCTTAGTCACTCAGACTTCTACAATTAGGAGAAATACCACAAGTGTACGGTAAATCATTCTGTCCTTCCTCTAAGGAAATATACATACTTGTATTTAACTCTGATTGGGTTTCCTCCTTCCGTCCATGCGTGACAATCTTATCATTGACACTATTCAGCATCATATGCAACAAATTGACAGTCTTTTACACGACCGCAGATACTTTGTAACATGAATATCGCTGCGCTCAATTCAATACAATACGGCGGAACGAAAGTAAAGCGAAAAGGAATTACGGAATTAGCGGACAAACTAAGAGAAATTTAATTCACAATTCTTCAGAAAGAGCAATACGAACATGTATACAATCGTGCACCAATGCTGTTCATTACAAAGAAATAAATAACGACAACGAAAAGAAATGAAGCTATATTTTTTCCAAAACCAAGTCTTAATGTAACATTTCATTGATGTGTAATTTTCTTTTTTATCACTAGGATTACTGCTCTCTAAGGGTTTATTGATGTGCTTAATGGCTTGATAAGTCCTGCAAGTCACATAAATTTTGATTAAGAACTCCTTCACATCAGCAGCGCACAATATAGGCGGAGAGCACGCTTCATAATGACTTTCTGAGCTAGTTCACAGAAACCTTGAACATGACTGAACTTATCAAAACAGAACAAAAATACTCTCTCGTAGTTCATGATTGTTTCAATGAATGATTTGCTGCAGTTATGGAGGCTTCGTTGCGGATCATTGCTTTGTACGTATTCTTTGAATGACACGAAGAGGTGCGTGTTTATGTCTTCAGGCGCATGAATTAACGAACACGCAGAACAGTCTTTTAACATTGAACCTTTCTTACTTCGGTGATAACTATCAACTTTCATAGCAACATACCCACTCAAGTAAGCTGCTGCATTGTTGACCTCGGCCGACTCAAACAGAGTTCCAACCGATTCGTTGCCATCGAAGTGCTTCGCGGTAGTCATGTCTTCGTCGTTGAGTACAACCGGCGGCGGAGACAAATCATCATCTTCTGGTCGCTGAATCAAAGGAGGAAAGCAGTTTAATATTTACACATGCCGACTTCCATCTTTAAATAGTAAAAAGTAGCAGTAGTAGTAGTAGTAGTGGTAGTAGTAGTGGTGGTAGTAGTGGTGGTGGTAGTGGTGGTAGTTGTGGTGGTGGTGGTGGTAGTATGAGTAGTGGTAGGGTAGTGGTAGGGTAGTGGTAGTGGTAGGATAGTGGTAGTGGTAGGATAGTGGTAGTGGTAGGATAGTGGTAGTGGTGGTGGTACTGGCGGTGGTGGTGGTGGTAGTGGTACTAGTACTAGTAGTACTCGTACTAGTAGTACTAGTACTAGTACTAGTACTAGTACTAGTAGTACTAGTACTAGTACTAGTAGTACTAGTAGTACTAGTAGTGGTACTAGTACTAGTAGTGGTACTAGTAGGAGTAGTAGTAGGAGTAGTAGTACGACTACTAGTAGGAGTAGTAGTAGGAGTAATACTTGAAAAACTAAAAGTGTGTGATGTGCGTTTCTGTGATACAGGCTTCACTGCCTATCAAATTCCCCCTATTTTAATCCCTCAGATGGAAAGACGAAACATCGAATTTCTCAAATAATCCTCGTGATTTATAAATTACAACGGAAGTAGTTATAGCCATTCGTGTCATATCCTAGATACAGAAATTCAGCATTAATGAAAGCAACTGCGAGCTCCAGTATGTAAATTGTAGTGTTATGCAAAACCCCGCCGACCTCAGTATACACGATACGGACTCTAGTATATAAGACTCTGGATCTCTATAATGTTTTTAAAGTGACTTATATTATAGTGCACTTGTACAGCGAAAATGAGTGCATTAATTTACCAGTGAACTAAAACCAAGACCGCCAGTGCTAATTTCTTCCTATCTATTCTTAAGAGCCAAACACGAAACATGTAAATAAATCAATATATAAACACACGACGGTCATTCTTAGTATAGGCATTATAAGGTGATCATGGTCACTTTCTGTGACCATTCATCTAAAGTGACCATGTACTATTTTTTTCCTTCGAGAATAAAAAACAACTGCCAAACGGAACATTTGAATCGAATTTCATAACTCAAAACATATTCTTCCAACGCGAACAATTAAAGTTTCTCGACACTTTACAACCGTGACGTCACGACGCGTATTTGATCTTTATGTTGAATACCACTTCAAGGGTTATACGAATATCACCACTTACCTTCGAAAAGTTAACCAAAGTCGCGTCCAGCTGGTCATCCACAGTCTTGCAATTAGCAGATAATGGCGCTCGCATGAATGACGCAGTAGCGATTTTTGAGTAGCTGTCGGCAAATGTTCTGGCGTCCGGAAATTTCTGATGGAATCGAATCTTGCCAAAGAAACACTCGAGCCCGTCTTGACATATATTACTCGTAGACAAGTATAGGGTAGTTTATACTCGTCCAAGCGTTGCCGAAGCTGCAGGATCACATTAATGGACTGAATCCATCCATTGATAAAGCTACATCGTTTCCTAGCATTGAGATCTTGTAACTCTTGCAACCAAAGCACAGACTCACGAAGAAACTTGAACTGGTCCGAATTAGTACATATGGGTCTTCGTAATGGTACTGAACATCTCGATGTGACGGAATTCAAGACGTCAAATAGGTCGTTTATCTTCTTGTAGTAAGAACTAGTAGCTGCGACTGACACATTATTCACTGTTTGCGCAATACCGGCATCTGGAGCTGCAGCAGTGGAATTCGACAACACCTGAGCTGCAAGTTTCACTTTCATTTTTGATGAAAACCTCAAACTGTGCACATGCCTATCAGACAGCTTTGGAATCATTTTCAAGCTGTGCATTTTCTCTTTTTCAAACAGTGTGACGATGTGATCCCAGCTTGCAGCGTGCTTAAAGCCTGGGCACAGGAACGTCACTTCTGAGCAAGAGATTTCTAGAGTTTTTCAGTAGAAGGGGAGGGTCTTGAGGGTGACTTCCCCGGGGCAACGCTTTCTCTTCCGAGTCCCTCCCCGCCTCTTCTAACGCCTCCCACTACTACCCCATGCGTGTCGACGCTGCTGCCCCACATGCTGGGACTGCCTCAGAGCGCCAGCTCAGAACATTTACATAAGAAGAACTGCAAAACTACGGTGGACCCCAAGCCCGCTCTAGACAAACATACGCACGCACGCTAACCAATCAGCAGCCAGCAATCACGACTGGCCGCTGACGTCATCACGGCCCAATCTTCCAATTGGCTGCGTATCCAGGCTTTACTGTGACACTCGTTTGGATTGTAAATAAACGTTTCTGGGCGTAGTAAGGATAGTGAAAGCCGAAATCGTAAATTGCGGGTACATTGACAACACTTTTAATTATTTCATTCAATATACATACACGTGAATGCACATTCATGGACATATTTGCAATTCATATATAAAGACTAAGGCGCATTTAGATTAGACTAAGGTGCTGAATGGGATAAAACGTTGGTGTCGTATATTAAAAATTTTCGGAAAGGGTTCATTGTCTTTTTTAAACCATTCAATATCAGATTCTCATACTAGTCGAAACAATATAATAATGCAGAAATTAAGTTAGTTTTAGCGATAAAAAAACGTGCTAATAATATGTAGCGCTGTCATTTATATTTATTATACGTAAAGATTACCCAAATAGTTACATACGAGAAATGGGAAGAAGTTTACGTTAAAGTTATGTTCTTTATGTTACGTTCATTGATGAATGATTCGTGCGTACGTTGCTTGATTGGTTATAGATTAGTTTTAGCCTCCTTTTACCACATACCACAACAAAGAGGTTCAAAGTGAGGAAGGATGAAGGCACCATATCGTATGGAGTTGCGGGAACGCTGAATCTATGTACAAGGTGAGTTCCGGCACAGGATCCCGTGCGCATGGAAAGTCAGTTAAGAAGGAAGGTTATGAAACATGATAAAAGTTGATGAAGAAAGTTAGAGGTATTGAAAAACACGACAGTAGTAGATCGAAAAAAATGGTCCTACACAAAACTACGAAGATTTTATTTCAACAGAAAGAAGGCTCACCTAACTATCAGCACAGTACCTCATATTTTTCCCTTGGGAGCGTTAATTCCCATAGATATAATAGTTGTATCCACCTGAGGGGCGCGAACGTTGTTTCGTAACAATAATGGAGAATATTGAGGAAGGAGAGTCCACAAGACCGCCACGCACACACTTTGGATTAGGGTTTACATGTATCCAGTTTTTGGACGGGGCTCAACACATAGTATTAACTAGTATCAGAAGTGAACTACAGTACTAAATTGGCTAGGTGAGCTAATAAGTGAAGCCTAAGCAGAGCCGTCGGCATGGCTTTTCATTACATTTTCCAGTTACAACATATTAGTAGTGAGCGTTTACGCTAAATAATAGCGGGGTAAAAATGCTTATGTATACAAAGCAATGAACTACGCATGAAGATTTAGTGCAATTAAAACTCTCACTATGTGCACAGCGTGTGCTAAGAAACAAAAATATAGATATGGGACATTAAATCCAATCTCTGTGTCTGTTGAAAGCTTGCACTGTCACGGTTGACACTGCAGTGCAAGAAGAGCAATCATTTGGATAAATTACGAGCTAGTAACAGTAAATGAGCTTCCTACCATGACGCACTGCAGAAATATTGTAGCGATATAAGCTTATGAACCAAATTAATACATTAACAATAAAATATACTTAGGTCAATCAAAAAATATACCTAACTTGCTACCATATGGTAATATTACTCATGGACAATTTTCTCGAGTTTTTCCGTACAACTTTTGGAGGACATAAGTTTGTTCACGTGTCTTGTGCATTGGAGCGTTCTACACACGGCAAAAAATTGTTGCAACTTGTCGGTGACCTGGACACAGCAGAAATTACAGTGATGCTGACACAAATCTAAGAACTTACAGACTAGTTTACGAAATCCTGATACGTGCCGATAATTGCGAAAGCAATACAAAAATACTCTCTCGTACAAAATAACCAGGTCAATAAGTACACTGAGAAAAATTTTGTCGCAAAAGCGGCACACTTTTGTGTGTCAAGTTGTCGCAAAACCGGCACACAAAAGTGTGTCAACAAAATACTTGATTAGCCTATGAATTTTGACACACTTTTGTGAGTCATGGGCTTTTACGACACACTTAAGTGTGCCAAACATGACACACTTAACGAAAGTCGATTTTATTTCTCATAAATATTTCACTTTCTTAGACCAGCAATTAATTACACTGATGTACAGACAATGTCCATGAATTAGAAGAAAAATTAGCGAAGATGTAAAGTTTTTGGGATTGAATTGTACTACAATTACAAAATTTAAACACAGTTCGGTTTTCTACAAAAAATATTGAGCCATTTGAAACGTGAATAAGTGTTTCAAGTCTCTCTACCGCTTTAATATGTGGTCAAAAGAAATACTTCAATGTTTATCAAAATATTTCTGAATAAACGTTTGACACACCTAGGTGTGTCAAAATTTCTCTCAGTGTAGTCTCAAATCCAGCTATGGCATCGTTCTTTCGGTTGTACAATAGCCCTTTCCGGAGCGACATCTCATCCACTAGAAGGAAACAAAGTTTATCTCTAGCACTGACGGGTTTAACCTTCATTTTCAACATGGACACACTTTTAGCACTTGTACCAGGACGTACTTCGAATTGTTTCATCATTGCACGCACAGTCGAAAGTGAGGGTAATGGTATCAAGTTCCTCATCAGTTGATAGTGGGTCTCTGATGAGCTTACAAGAATGTTCACAGCGAGCCACTCGTGATAGATGGTGTATGATCTCTTGCTCCTCAATTTTAGCTTTACAAATGCACTGAGATAAGGACCAAGTCTGCCACTTACACTTCTCAGGAACTTATCTGTGTTCAACCGCTTGAACAGTACCTTTGATTTTCTCCTGAGCCCTTTTCTAAGTTTTCTCTCGGAAGCTGGGCTGCTGTTTTCAAGGGCAATTGTCGTTCCAGAAGGAGAAGCGAACAACCGTCGCTAACAAGGTACCACTGGAGGACCTGTGTCTTCCAGCAAAGAACTGCTGCTTTTGCCACACGAATTCTGAAATAAATTGACGAAAATTAGATTGTATGTTATATTTACTTTCCCAACTTGAAGAAAGTATTAATTGTACACATAAATCAAACTTTTAAGTGATTGAAAGTTTAGGTTTTGAACACAACACATCTCATTAAAAAATATGCCACATTTATTCTACATGAATTGGAATGACAACTCTGGTCAGTATTCTTTTCCAAGATTTCTAGCATTAAACTATGAATGAGTTCAAACATACCGAACGGTATAAAGTGAGTACCAATGAGACAGGAAAGCCCTGTTCAGTACCCAAGAAAGTCAGCGAGTACCGCGAGCCCACCCTTCTAATGAATCAAGCATTATAATTGGATGCATTGTGTAAAGAAGCATTACCTAAATGTTTGCATTAATTCAAATCCAAGGACACAAGAAATAAAGTATAGTTCAGAAATATGCTACGAGAATCACATTTTAATTATATTTTTCACCCAAAGATATTTATATAATTTCATGACAGATGTATTAAATCGAGAAGTGGAATGATCAGAGAGGTAAATGAGTGACAGTGAATATGGTATTGACACTGATGGAAATGGCAGCTGGTAGTTCTCACAATAATTCTACAAATGCAGCTATAATTTAGAATGATAACTTAGCAATGTATGTGATAACTTTTCAGCAATCTTTCGAGCTTTTGCTGCTAGCACTCATCCTTTGCTGTCCAATTCTGGCTTGTAACTTGAAAAATCTATCTCGCTACAATTCAAAGACACTTCAATGAAGTACGAACTCAGCGGTTATTTCAACACGACAAACCTGTGTTGTTCCCCTCCACGAAGATGAGCAGCATTGTTTGCTGGAAGCACTGGTGGCAGGCCTTGTGGTACCAAGAGTGGCAGGCCTTGAGGTGCCAGAGTGGCAGGCCTTGAGGTGCCAGAGTGGCAGGCCTTGAGGTGCCAGAGTGGCAGGCCTTGAGGTGCCAGAGTGGCAGGCCTTGAGGTGCCAGAGTGGCAGGCCTTGAGGTGCCAGGAGTGGCAAGCCGTGTGGTACCAAGAGTGGCAGGCCTTGAGGTGCCAAGAGTGGCAGGCCTTGAGGTGCCAGGAGTGGCAGGCCTTGTGGTACCAAGAGTGGCAGGCCTTGAGGTGCCAGGAGTGGCAGGCCTTGTGGTACCAAGAGTGGCAGGCCTTGAGGTGCAAAGAGTGGCAGGCCTTGAGGTGCCAGAAGTGGCAGGCCTTGAGGTGCCAGAAGTGGCAGGCCTTGAGGTGCCAGGAGTGGCAGGCCTTGTGGTACCAAGAGTGGCAGGCCTTGAGGTGCCAGAGTGGCAGGCCTTGAGGTGCCAGGAGTGGCAGGCCTTGTGGTACCATGAGTGGCAGGCCTTGAGGTGCCAAGAATGACAGGCCTTGTGGTACCATGAGTGGCAGGCCTTGAGGTACCATGAGTGGCAGGCCTTGAGGTGCCAAGAGTGGCAGGCCTTGAGGTGCCAAGAGTGGCAGGCCTTGAAGCACCAGAAGTGGCAGCTCTCGAGGTGCCAGGATTGGCAGGTCTTGTAGCACCAAGGGCAGGAGGTACAGTACCAGCAGCTGATGGAGAAATAAGGGAATATATTAGGAACAGTGATATGGCATCTCAAATGCAATTGAAACACACTACAAAATGAGTGGTATTTTCAACAAATTTAACTCTTCCAGAAGCTTTAATTCATGTCATTCAATTCTTACTCATTAGTAGAGAAGGCGGTTTAAGGCTCCACCCCATAACATAATTTCACAGAGGAAGTGGAAGGAAGCATATAGTATGCAAGGAAAACATTTAGGTACAAACAAAAAAAGAAAGCCGACCTCACCATCAGCTCAGGCCCTGACATTCTCTCTCATGGAATACTACTTCCAATGGATACAAAAGTTTAATCCCACTTATTGAGAAATAATCAAATGTAATTGATCCTTCATAATGTAAAATAGGCAAGGCCTATTGGTAAATTAAAGTTCTGCTGCACTGTAAGGGTACATAAGGAATTAAACACTGGGGTACAGAGGAGGCTCATTAAAAACTAAAAGAGCTTATCTTTAAATGAATACAAAACCTATTTTTACCAACCAAGACTAACCTGTCAACACAAACACTGCACTAGGTATTTTTCATTCATGAAGCTCCTGAGTTATCTCAGGATTGTAATTCAGATTATATTAATTAACTTTGGTGATCGTAACAACATTTTTGAACATTTCAATTATTTTTTTAATTCAACACTAAATGTACATGGAAAAAGATTGCTAATAACATTTTGACCCCTGTATTATGTATGAAATAATTTCAAATTCAATGCTGAAGTTTGTTTCCCTACAAAAAACTTTCTTTGCTATGTTTCATTGAGTGTAATAATGAATTGTGTAGCATCCATTTCCTGGATAAATGCTTCACACTGTAAAACATGTGTGAATACCATTCTCAAAAGTATTTGGAAATGTACTAACCTTTCTTTGTGTACACTAAGGCTTCATAAGTGACAGCCATGCACTCTCTTAAATAAGTGTAAATTAAGCTTGTTGGCTTCAATTTTCACATGGGATGAATATTTCTTCAAGGGGCCTTGACTTTTTCAAGAATTTCAATACATTAAACTCAATGTTAACATTCTTTACTTTTATTTCAGTATTCCTCAATTGGATTGGGGAATCATCTTTTAAAATGAAAACTTACTTTTGTTGGGAGTGGCAGGTGTTGCAGCACCAGGCATTGTAGCAAGAAGTAGGCCAGGCCTTGCACCAGGAGTGCCAAGGCTTGTAGCACCATGAGCAGGAGGTTTAGTGCCAGCAGCTGATGGAGAAATAAGGGAATAAATTGGGAACAGTGATATGGCATCTTGCATGAAATTGAAGCACACTACACAATGGAAGATATTTCCAACAACCTTAATTTTTTCTAAACTTCTACGTCATGGCATCGTTTATTAATACTTAAGGAGAAAATAAGTCATTTTAAGGCTCCACCACCATAACATAGTTTCACAGAGAAAATAAAAGGGAATGAGTAATATACTCATAGAGCTAAGTACCATTGAATATTAATCCCCACAAACCAAAGTCATTAAGGGGTATGTTGGCTTCTGGAGTACCCATACCATTTTCAAAACACAGCCTTTGTGATGCAATAAATAGGTTCTTTTCACCCCTTCAGTGTAAATTTAATCATATGAATTTAGACCTTTTATTCAAGTAAATCAACCCACTACCCAGCTTCTAGCCCCTTTATCTTGTAAACTGTTGTACTGATCCTCATGAAATTTCAACTTATTATTATTATTATTATTATTATTATGTAAATTTCCCAATCGCAATGTGAATGAATGTCTTTGATCTCAATAAGTTTTATTCCTTTTAACTAGATTTTTATTTATTCAATTTTAGTAAAATTTCTATTTGAAATTGAAGTTCATAATAATTGAGATTCCTTGTACCCAACTCTGAACATTTTTTAAAGAAAGATCCATTGATCATGTTTCTGGACCTTGAATTAACCAAGAGGAGCCCTATGTAAACTATGTAAACTTTGTATGGTCATCTTTGGTGGCCAACTCTACAAGGCCACCTTTATGAATAACACTGTCTGATCACTGTTCATAGTATTAAAAGTCACATTTGAAAGTGACTAGATGTAGGTTTGAAAGCTGACTAATTCAAACCTAATCATTTATTTTAACGCTGTGTAAAGTAAGAGTAGGTATGCTACTTTTTTTCTACTAAAGCAAATGAGCCTGCATGATGTTTCATTTCATTATAATAAAGGCAATGAGCAGTGAGAAAATAACTGTAAATTTTAAAAAGCCTACAAAATTATTTGAAATGGATCATTCATGCTCATTGAGTGCAATCATGAAATCAAAATGATTACTTCACACAATAGCCATATATAAATTATTTTAGAGTAGGTATCTTATAAGCTGCAAGCAAATTGAAAGAACTAGGATAAAAAACATAGGATGATTCATAGTGTTTAACCATCACTTGTTCAAAAAAACTACTAATGAGAGATTTTGATTGTGTTAAATTTTAATACAATACAAGCAGTTGCTGCCTTACTGGCAATACAAATTTATAGCCAATTTCAGACAATTTAAATCAACATTTATTTATCTATTGAAACATTTCTTTTAGAATAGCATTTGCAACTAAATCTTGCATGAAAAGCATAGCATTCATTTTTCTTAATGTAAATTAAATTTTGGGGTTATCTACTGCATTGTTTATTTATTTCAGCTAAAGCTAGGCCTACCAATAATATTTCTTATTATATTTTTGATAAAAATTTGAAACCCCCAAAAATTTCTACTCTTAACACACTGTTATTATACGTCAATCCAACAGCCATTCATTATTCAAAATCAAGGGTATGAGGAAAATTATAATTAGTGAAACTTCGACGTACTGGATTAACTTCGAATAAACGAAACAACTAAAAGATTTACATTACCTTGGTCTTGCACAGCTCTTCTTGAAACTGCTGAAGATTACAATATCTTTCTCGCATTTCTGAATGGAGACAAAATGAAGTTATAGTCTGAAAGAGAGAAGTGCTGGCACACACATAAGCCCTCTCTGGCCTTTTGGATCTCTTATCCATCTTCAACGTTACAGTACCACATGCTGCCATCCACTCGTCGTAATTTCCTTTAGGAAATAGGAAAAACGATAAATCAGGACATTGACGGTTATCATTTCCACAATTTTTCATCAAGCACTTTTTAAAACATACGTACGGGGCCATTTTTGCAGCAATCTTCGTTACACCTCTGTCACAGCTGCTTTCAAATTCAAACAGTCTCCTGCCGATTTTTCATGACGTCACAATTTCTTGGCTCCTCATTGGCCAATTGGCACCTACGTCATCGCGGCCGGCGGACGAATTCGCTTAGTGATAAGTTGCGGATCTTCTAGTATATGGTCTGTGGCGCCAGAGCGACAGCACGGTATACTAAAGGAGGTAAAGTCACTTCTACGGGTACAGCCGCGCACATTCGCAAATTCGACTGGCCAATAGAAAGCTTCATAACAAACAAGATGGATGACATCACTCGCACGCAAGATGACGTCAGAGGCGGCAGCGTGCGTACTACCACGCAGCGTACTCTGCCTTCCAGACGTACGATCAACAACAGGACCGACTGCCGGTATGCCCCCACGTATCCGGATTTGTATTTTTTGAAAATTTAATTCAGTCCGGCTACGTGCAAATTTTTCTATTTAATTATAACAGCAGCTTCGTAAATTGAAAGCCCTTTCCAAACAAATTAAAAAATTTACTTCAATCAATCAAATAAGACGTTTTATTATCTTTTCATGCGGATGAGCCTGACGATTGCGCACCGGATCGTAAGGATCGTAAGGGAGTGGTTTAGGACTGAAAGTTGGTAATGAGAGACTGAGCTGTTTGTTGTATGCTGATGATGTGGTTGTGGTTAGTGAATGTGGTCATGAACTACAAAGGATGCTTGACATTGTGAATGGATATAGTACAGATTTCAAGATGAACTTTGATGCCGATAGAAGTAAGGTCATGGTTATAAATAGTGATGAGACTGATAGAGACAGACTGTGGAATATTGGAGAAATCAGAATAGGTAGAACAAAAGAATACAAATATCTAGGTTGTATGATAAGTGAAGATGGATGTACTAGAACTAAAGGTGAGAAAGTGGCTAAAGCAATGCAGTGGAGTGGACGGTTAGGTAGTGTGGCCAGATACAGAGCAAACAAGTACGAATGTGTGAGAGGAATGTGGAAGTATGTTGCTGTACCTAGTGTCATGTATGGTATGAGTGCTCTTGCTTGGAATGGAAGTGATCTTGAAAAGCTGGATGTGATACAAAATAAGGTAGGACGTGTAGCATTGGGTGCTCCGAAATGGACAGCTATAGAAGCCATTAGAGGTGACCTAGGAAGGAGCCTATTTTCAGAAAGAATGATGAAAGCTGTGCTGAATTATAAGGTGAGAATTGAAAGAATGCAGAATAGCAGGTGGGTAAGGCGAATCTTTGAATGGAATCTGAGTGTAAGCTATTGGGAGAAAGTATGTTGGGGGCATGCAAGGAAACTCAGTATGCAAAAGATTATTCATGTTAGAATTGGGAGACCTGTGGATGACTGGAGTTTAATAAATGTTGGAGGTGTAGGGCCTGAGTGGGACTGCAAGAGGTGGAAGAAAGAGATTGAGAGACAAACAAAAAAGTATGGATTGAATAAGTGGAAGCTTAGCATGATGCGGAAGCCTACACTTAACTGGTATATGAAAAAGAAAGCACCTAAGTTTGAGCTGTTCTATGATGGTAGTTTTGGAAGTCAACTCTTGTTTGCTGTGAGATGTAAGTCATTGAGTGTGAACAGACGTACATGGAGATGGAATGAGAATAATAACAGATTATGTCAGCAGTGTAATAGTGGAGTAGAGGAAATAATTGAGCATTTTGTGCTGGAATGTAGTAAGTATGAGCAAGAGAGAGAGAGTTTTATGAATGTGGTGTCTGAGCAGTATGGAGAGAATGAGTGGAATGCCAGATGTGCTGAAGATGATTGCGGTATGAGCCGTCTTGCTGGATTGGATCAGGAGTGTAATGCGAGTATCACTGAGGCTATGAAAGTGTTTCTTGTGCGTGCCTGGAGTAAGAGACAGTGACTGGAATGAGCCAGTCTGGTAGAATGGGCTGTAATGACCCAATGTGCCGGGGGATGGTGTTTTGACACACTGGTTGTCCCGGTGATGCCTTCCAATGGAGGCTTGTGACAAGGATCGTAGATCCTGAGTAGTTTAGTGGACAAGTCTGGTACCAGGCGCTGAACTCTTTGCGTGAAAATTGTGGAGGGAATTGTAGGCCGTTACAAAGGCCCCGACACTGTCGGCCCTCAAGTTCAAGTTCAAGTTCAAGTTCAAGATAATATAAAATTCTGTACTTGTATGTTTATTTGAAATAAAACATGCTATAGGTTTCGCTTCACTGGAAAAGATTATAAGCAAGTTTAAGCCTCCGTGACCGCTACAGGAAAGGGCGTATCGAAGAAAGAAAGAAAGGAGGAAGGCACCATTTGGTATGGATTTCAGAAAATGCGGAATCTATGCACAAGATGCATAGAAATAGTAAGCTATGAAAGAAGTTCATGAAACAAGACGAAGTTGAAGAAGAAAGTCGTAGATGGTGAAAAATAGGACACCACTGAACTGAAAAAAGGTGGTCCATAACAAACCAAAAATCTTTTCTATTTCAACAAAAAGAAAGCCTACCCAACCTTCAGCTCGGGCCTTCACATAATCCCCCTGGGAGCACTCATTCCCATGGATACAATAGTTGCATCCCCCTGAAGGGAAGATACCCTGTACATAGAAATATTAAATTGAGGAGCAAGATTAAGACAAAATTAACGCTGAAGAAGAAAATCATAGGTGATGAGAAACGGAACAGCAGTGAATAAAAAGAAAAGAGAGTTTTTAAGAAAAGAAAACAAAGCTTTAAATTGTAACAAAAAGAAGCCCTACGAAACTCTAACCATGGGACTTAACATAACTAGTTCTTCAAGAATGGGGAGCAAAATCAAAGAGACAATAATTATTTGTCCATGGAAAAATATTTTCCTCACCTAAAAATACACTAAATTTATATCACATAAATTTTTGTCGATAATGAATGAAATAAACTATTTTCCTTTCAAAACAACATTTGGTATACCACCGCTCTATGCGCGCTTCGACATTTTGCAGTTATAAATTCCAAAATCTACACAAAAGAAACAACATAAAACTAATTACTTAATTCTAGGAAAGG
This sequence comes from Morinoia aosen, assembly GCA_030386875.1. Lineage (NCBI taxonomy): Eukaryota > Metazoa > Arthropoda > Malacostraca > Amphipoda > Talitridae > Morinoia > Morinoia aosen. Next base: position 9,190,286 of record CM059568.1, on the reverse strand, counting down.
ACTTGAGTAATCACATACGACGAGTGACTAATTAATAATAAGCTGCAGGACTCCCAATGCATTAGCGCTATATTCAAACATCAGGACACTCTCCGTGCCAGTAAGTAAAGAACTATAAAATAAAAATAACCTGAACACTTAAAATTCACAAATGAATAAATTTAGCTTAATGGATTATAAAGATATACTTTAGAATGACCAGTTAGTCAAAATCACAATTTGAGTACCAATTCTTTTAACTCTGCAATACTGCATGAAACAATATATATCATAGTTTTGCAGAGGCTTCCATAAGTTAGTTATAAACAACCTTTCCAAAAAAGTTGCAGTGTAGAGGGTTATTATTATTATTATATAAGAAAGTTTTAGCCTCCCTTAATTGCACGACAAAGATGTTCTAAGAGAGGAAGGAGGAAGGCACCCTTTAGTATGGAGTTGAGGGAACGCGGAATCTATGCACAAGGTGCACAGAAACAGGAAGCTAAGAAAGAAGTTCATGAAACAAGAGAAAGTTGAAGAAGAAAGTAGTAGGTGCTGAAAAACAAGACAGCAGTGAACCGTAACAAAACAAAAACCTATTCTATTTCAACAAAAGAAAGCCTACCTAACCTTTAGCTCAGACCTTCACATAGTCCCCCTGGGAGCGCTAATTTACACAACAATAAATGACAAGCAGCTGGTGGACTGATGAGTGCAAGATAGCCCATAGGAAATGCGATAAGGCCTACAACCATTACAAAAATCCCCTTGAGAACATTGATAAATGGATCGCATTTAAGCAAGCAAGAGCGATTTTCCGGAAAAACAAGTAGTAGAGGCTAAAGCCGTCAGTTGAGGGAAGAGCATTTTCAGAGCAGACCGTTGCACTCTGGATGGACTCGCACGTATTGGAAACTCCATTCGGAAAGCAATAATCCTGCAAGATTTTTATGTTGCAGTATTTATTGATATAAAACAGGCTTTTGACACTGGCTGGCATTATGGGCTATTGCAAAAGCTACAGATTTTAGGATTTGCAGGTAACCTACCTCAAACCATAATGTCTTTCATCAAAGAATGCAAAATAAGAGTCCGAATCAATGACACCTTATCCAAGCAAGCAATGTTTCCTGATGTAGGGTGTTACACAGGATCAGTGATCAGCCCAACATTGTTTAACATAATGATACATGATACTTTCCAGGACTGTAACCCCCTACTGCAGACATCCCTTCATGCTGACAACGGAGCTGTTTGGGTAACTTGCTCTGACTTGACTGAGGCACTTTGCATGCTGCAGTATGCCTCAGATGCAATTCTTGTTTGGTCCTTCAAATCTTGTTTGGGGGCTTCAAATCTCTTCCACTTCCACAAAAGGAAAACTTCCTTCGATCTCGGTGGCTCCGTTGAACACCACAGCAGCCTTTTGTTCCTCTTCAGACACCTCAATGATAAGTGGAATCATTTCACTTTCTTTCCTGAAAGGCAAAAAAAAATGTGAGCTCAAGTTAAAAATTTTTTTAATGAAGTCTTTCGCTTCATAAGCAAGCCTTTCAGTTGCAGTTATGGATACAGATTTAAATCTGTTAGTGAAAATGATGCTAATATGATAAATTGAGATGCAGGCAAGAGCAATTAGAAAAGGGGACAGTTGTGAAGAATTACGCTCAACGGGAAGCAACATTGAAAAAGTATATGAAGAAATTGAGATGACATTCTTAGCTAGTTAAAGCCTCCCTATCTGCAACAAAGGCGATCCAAAGAGAGGATGAAGGCACCATTTAGTATGGAGCTAAGGGAACGCAGAATCTATGCAGAAAAGGCATTGAAACAGTAACATAAGAAAGAAGTTCATAAAACAAGGTCAAAGTTGAAGAAAGTAGTAGTTGCTGAAAAACAGAACAGCAGTTAACCAAAAAAAGATGGCTTTTAAGATAACAAAAGCTTTTTATTTCAACAAAAAAGGCCTACCTAACTCTCAGCTTGTGCCCTCACATTGTCCCCCTGGGAGTGCTAATTTGCATAGATACAAAAGTTGTATCCCTCTGAGGGGAAATGGAGATGATGAACTATAGCATAATATTAAATGTAAAACTATAAGGAGTCCCAATGGAGAAAGAGAAGAAAAGAGACAAAAAGGTAAGATTAGATTATATGTTAGTTCAAGCCTCCTTAACCGCTAAAAAAATCCAGTTTAGAGGAGAGGCAGGAGAAAGGCACCATTTAGTGAGAAAATAAAAGAATGCAATGTGGGATATCATATGGGAAATAAGATATGAGGGGAAAAAAGAAAACAAATGATTGATAGTAATAGGCAGAGAAGTATGAAATACATGGCCTAAAACAAAACTTAAGTTTATGCACTCTTATTTCCCACAATTCCTCTCTAACATTTATGTTGTCTAATATGTTTAGATTTTTGAGAGATGTTAAATAATAATCATAACTTACACTTTTGAAAACTTTTAAAGATTAAGTAAAAAATGAAAAAATCTATTTAATAAGGCTCCTAATGATTGAGTCAAGAAAATCTGTCTATAATCTGGACATCTTAAATTTTATACTGACATGTATGTATTCCTTAGCGGGTTACCAGACTCATCTCACCTCTGCTAAGAAGCCCAAGGTCTCTCTTAATTGCTCGTCAGGAGCTGTCTCGCAATTGGAAGCAAGAGGAGCTTGAATGAGAGAAGAGGCAGAGAAGAGCTGTGAGTGATCAGCAGCTTGATTGGATGGCATGTCAATTCCATGTCCTGAAAAATAAAACAATTCATATGAAACAGTACGTAGCAACACTTTATGTAAAAATTAAGTCTCTCTGTAATGAAATCTTGAATGAACATATGAAAATAAAAAATATTGACCCTAAATGACAACACTTAATTTTAAAGAGTTTTCAAAAATACTAAAAAGATTAGATTAGATTATTAGTTAGTTTAAGCCTCCCTATCCTCAACAAATGAGATCCAAAGAGAGGAAGGAAGAAGGCACCATTTAGTATGGAGTTTAGGTTACGTGGAATCTATGCAGAAAGGGCACAGAAACAGTAAGATGAGAAAGAAGTTCATGAAACAAGATCAAAGTTGAAGAAGAAAGTAGTAAGTGCTGACAAACAGGACAGCAGTGAACCAAAAAAGTGTTATTTCAACAAAAAGAAAGCCTACCTAACTTTTAGCTCGGGCCCTCACATTGTATCCCTGGGAGCACTAATTCCCATAGATACAATAGTTGTGTCCCCCTGAGGGGAAATACTAAAAAGAACTCAATACAATCTAACAAAGCTAATGAAGAATTTAAATTTAATTTTTGAAAAATAATTACCTTGGAAGAGAAAAACTAGACCAATGAAACCTAGAAGAATCTCAAAACCCTCTGGATAACAAAAGTTCAATGGATTTAATCTTAGCTTATGAACATAACATACCTTGTAAAGGATTAATGTATTAGATATTTTTATACTACACTTAGAGATGTTAAAATTCTCTATGAAGAAAAAGTTTATCAGAATCAATTAGAAACCTAAAAACTTACAACACTTACAGTAAAAATGGGCTCTTAAAATGCAGGCCCAGTAAGTCACTTAGATTGAAATTTAATAAAGAAATTATGTTGTCAACTCTTCTTACTGAACTTTTACAATCAAGATCAACTAGCTTTTATAAAGAACCAACTTGCAAAAAGAAAAGAAATGTTTCATAATGTTTATATCCACCAATATGGATGAGTCAAATTTGAATTATGAAAATATGGATACCAAGAATATGTATGGATGAGTCTTGAACAATGGCTGCAGGTGCATCATTTGCAGTGAAAACACAGCTTAATGGAGTACTGTATAAAGTCATTAAGTGTGCAGAACTCAAATTTAGCATGAAATTAAATGGTGCTTCAGTGTGGATAATAACTGGATATGTATGCAGAATATTTCCTTAATTCTAATATCATTACTAACAAGAGTCACCCATGATGAGCAAAACAATACTACCCAATACATGAAAAGAAAATTATGTAGAACAGGATGTTTAATGATATTTTTTATTTCCAAAGTTCAATAGTTTTCTACTATTTTTCACTAATAATAGTTTTCTACTATTTTTCACTAATAATAGTTTTCTACTATTTTTTTCTTCAACATCCAAGAATTACTACCTATTTTATACATAATGAATGTCATCAACATGTAAGCAATTGGCCTATAATGAGCAGTTTGAGTCAATAATACACTCAATAACACAGGTTGAAAAAAAGTTTGAAGTTTGTTAATACTTGAAATACTTAATACTAAAAGCAGCAACCAACGCATTGTTGCCAAAAAGTTACCTAAATTCCTAACATAACCAGTCCAAAATGTACTCTTAAGGAGACCGTCCCAGCTGTTCAACTTTTTTTTGTCCGATTGGTGGTCATTTTTCATGTTTTTGTTGGAAAAGGACCCTTAGGTGGTGGACTATTCGGTCTTAAAATTTTATGGCGCTACGGACAATAGATTCCCCAAAGGGGGGGGGGGGGGTGAGGGGACCAAAATCTTTAATTTTGAGCCAATTTCAACCCCACGTACAAAGAGAACAAATGGGAAATGGAAAAAAGCCCATGTTAGTTTGTTAGGAATGTTCCAAGGATTCTAAAACTGTGTTTTTTCTAGCATCAAAACTCAATGACGAGTCCCATTTTGAAATATCAGTACCAGTGAAATATCAATACCTAAAATCAATATGTCAATTTTTTCAAAAACTAAGGCCTAAATCAAAACAATTGATCGAATACATTGTGTTTCTTTTCAAAAGTTACATATCATAGTCAAATTTCATATGAATCAGACTGAAAATAAAAAATTTCATATTTTTGAACGAAATTTCTTTTTGATTTGGAAATCACAATTCACACTGTGAATATGAAGTTATGTATGGAAATTATCGAAATAAAAATAAAACTATTCAAATACATAAATTGTTCATTATATGCCACTTCAACAAAAAATTTTGTTATTTGCTGATACCCAACACTTCTAACTTTCAACATTCAAAATGGGACTAGTCCTCGAGTTTTGATGCTAGAACAAAACCAAAGACATTTTTAGAATCCTAGGAACATTTGTAACAAACTCTCACGTTTTTTTTCAAATTCAACGCTACTGACCAACGCTACACATTTACCAACGTTTCTTTTGTTTTTAACAAAAACATCCTAGAAGTAGGCTCAGGCTCCGCGGGGTTAGCAAATAATAAATTATGCAATATATTGCGAAAACAACTTTACTCCTGCCTGCCGCGCTTGTTGCGTTGTTGGAACGCACGCTCCTATGGCGCGAGAAAGACAGTTCATGAGCGACGCTCCTATAACTTCAAAGTTGAATAACTCTTAAAAAACGCATCAGCGAGCAGAATGACATTCAAGTAAACGTTTTTAAATATGTTCCTTTAGTGATTGCTTGGAATGGAATTATCAATTTCCATGAGGCACCTAAAAAACATATTGACTATAAATTTTTAGGTAATGTTAAGTAAATACCCCTTTGCACCAGAAATGGCATGGAAGAAAAGTTGTTTATTCTGAAGTGATTACCATGACCCAATAAAAAAAATTTTGAAAATTGATTAGTGTGTTGTTCTGAAAATTTACCCAAATTTTGAACAATACCAGTGAAGTTTTTTCTTATTGTAAACCTGGTAAAATTTGACATCACATCCTACTTCCAGATTAATTTACACACAGAAATTTACATACAAATGAAGCTGATAGTACCCTACCACAAGATTTAGGGGTCAGTGTGAAGTTTAATGCAACCACGGAAATAAGAATTCCGATCTTAGGAATCACTAAAGGAACCCATTTAAGAACGTTTTACACGAATGACATTCTGCTCGCTGATGCGTTATTTTCGAATAATTGAACTTTGAAGTAGGCCTTTGCGCCAAAGGAAGCGAGCGCATGAAACGGAATTTAATTAATAACGGAAGCTATTACAAACGTAAAGAGGTTGGGTCGTGAGGGGGAGGCACAGTTCTTCTAGTGAAAGTTATAAATAAAGCTTCTAACCCACCCATTAGGGTGACGACCGCAATTTTGTTGACATCGGGTCCAAGATGGCGGCGCCCATTGTGGTCGCCATGTTAGACCCGATGTAAACAAGATTGCGGTCATCACCCTAATGGGTGGGCTAGAAGCTTTATTTATAATTTTCACTAGAAGAACTGTGCCTCCCCCTCACGACCCAACCTCTCTACATTTGTAATAGGGGGTTAGCTTCCGTTTTTAATTAAATTACGCTCGCTTCCTATGGCGCGGGAAGGCCAACTTCAAAGTTCAATCATTCAAAAATAACGCATCAGCGAGCAGAATGTCATTCATGTAAAACGTTCTTAAATGGGTTCCTTTAGTGATTGTTTGGAATATAATTATTAATTTCCGTGGTTGCATTAAACTTCACATTGACCGATTTAGGTCACCTTTTTGGAATGAAAAGCTCCAAGGTATTAAAAAAAATTGAAAATAAGCAGTAGGCCCCCCCTATGTCATTTTTTGGCATTGAATTGGGTCAATGTGAAGTTTCATGCAATCACGGAAATTGATAATGATATTCCAAACAATCACTAAAGGAACCCATTCAAGAACGTTTTTCAAGAACGACATTCTGCTCGCTGATGCGTTATTTTCGAATTATTGAACTTTGAAGTTTGCCGTCGCGCGCCCAAGGAAGCGAGCGTAATTTAATTAAAAACGAAAGCTAACCCCCTATTACAAACGTAAAAAGGTTGGGTCGTGAGGGGTAGCCACAGTTCTTTTAGTGAAAAGTATAAATAAAGCTTCTAAACCACCCATTAGGGTGACGACCGCAATCTTGTTACATCGGGTCTAACATGGCGACCACCATGGGCGCCGCCATCTTGGACCCGATGTCAACAAGATTGCGGTCGTCACCCTAATGGGTGGGTTAGAAGCTTTATTTATAATTTTCACTAGAAGAACTGTGCCTCCCCCTCACGACCCAACCTCTTTACGTTTGTAATAGCTTCCGTTATTAAATAAATTACGTTTCACGCGCTCGCTTCCTTTGGCGCCAAGGCCAACTTCAAAGTTCAGTTATTCGAAAATAACGCATCAGCGAGCAGAATGTCATTCTTGTAAAACGTTCTGAAATGTGTTCCTTTAGTGATTCCTGGGATCGGCATTATTATTTTCCGTGATTGCATGAAACTTCACATTGACCTTGAATTGTAGCACACCAATATTCCTAATTCTTTGTTTACTTTATATTTTAAATTTCAGGCAAGTCAACAGCATTTTCCCATGGAACTAGCATATCAAATTTGAACTGTTCTAATTGTATCTGGTTTCAAAGCTTTGATAAAGAGATGCAACTTCATCCACTGAAAAAATTAGTTATGAGCCATCCTTTTTAAATTATATTAAAATAATATTAAAAGTTTAATTTCTTAACTTCCAGTTCCAAACTCCAGTGATCATATAACAACAGCACAACACCACTTTTCATTGAAATGGGCGTCTTAATTAAATGCTGATAGGATTTTTCGGTAGTCGGTCTTTTTGAAATGGCAGCTGCTAACATAAATAAGTTATTAATTAACCTGAACATTTCAACTCGGCAAAATCCATTCTTTAGAATTGAAACCAAAACATTGAAATATCTTAGGTAAATTTTTAGAATTACTCCGACATTAAATTAAGGAACAATTGTTAAATTTCACGTGAGGCCGCAACATTTCACTTCACTTAAACGCCATCACACTTCGTTTCAACGGCATGCCAGATTGTCGTACCAGTAACGCTTCGCTTACAGTAATGCCAGATTTCGGGTTAGCAGTGTTGCCATATGCAATGTACCTTTATGTAAGCGGCGCTGCTAATGGTGCGATGCCTTGACGTCACTCGCACGCAGCACGATTCGATAAAAGACTGGTTTGCCGCTACCTCCTCTTTCGTCTACCAGTACCATGGCGGCCGACAGTGCGCTTCAGACAGTCTTGCAGGCAGGATGTATGTCTTAGCTGCTCTGTCGTCATGTTCTCATGCGTAATCTTAATGCAAAAAGTCTCTCCTGAACTGAAAAATTGGCTGAAGGCTAAAGTTTTCACATTGATAGATTTATTGAGAGCATAGCGTCAGTCTGATTGTATTTATTGCGGCTGTAAATGTATTTTTTTATCATGTACTATCACTGAAATGATTTTCGATCTAATTCAAAAGTTATTACTTCTAACAATAGTAGCACAAATTGTTCGCTATCATGCTATTATTAACACAAGATGGCTCGTGATAGGACTTAGACTGATATAATTTTAGTTACTTATTTCTATATCCTGTAGTCAGACTCTATCGCGCATATTTCATTCATTTTTATCTCTATATACATTTGCTGGGAAAGCTATATTTTATTATTCCTTAGTTTGGGCATTAAGTTCATATAAGAAACTGTATACGCGCTAAGTTTTATTGATTCGCCTCCATCCCTTATTAATCTAATTGACACATTCGTTTCTGCCAAGGCACTTGGCCTTCGTTCAAGAAGTAATTCTTGAATTCTTCACGAATACGTTGATCTTATGCCGGCCTCTGTGAAATAGTTTACAGGTTAAAAATAGTATCTTCTTTTCTGCACGTACCTTGAATTACATTTCGACATCCTCACTCAGTCACTGTTATCTCCAGGGTTGCCGATTTTTTTTCTGATGATCGTACAAAACCTTCATGAAAACGTACCAAAAATTGTTAGAGCGTACCAAATATTTAACTAGCAATAAAACGAAAATTTTAAGGTTTTACCTACTTTTCCTGCTAGAATGAAACTTTTTTCTCCTCTTCTTCCTTCATCTACCAATGTTTTTCTTTAATTTGTTGACTAAGCTACCGTGGTGGTTCAAACTTTTGCAGTCTGTGTTCTCTTACGTAGATATTGATCTCATTCATGCGTTTAGTCTTGCTCTTTTTAACGAAATCCTGTTTTTTGCTATTATGTAGTTAGGGTCGAAAAATTTTTCTAGCTGCTGCAAAATATTGCGGTATTGACAAAAGCTGCATCACGAACTCGGGAACCAGCGAGTAACAAAGCTGCGTACCAGTATTTTTCAGACACAATTTTTGTCTTGAAAGGAGCATCTTGACCAAACAGTTCTCGCCACTTCATATTGATATTTTCATGCTACTCCTTTTTTCGCAAAATTGGAGAAATGCATTGAATATGGTATTATTGAATTACATTTATTAAGATCTTTCAATCCAAACTCTTCTAGTTTTTTAGTACATATTTTGTTGACATTTCTCAGGAGAATGCTTTCTGCAGCAGCACCAAAATAAATCTCATTTATATTGACATAGTTTGAGGGGTTGCCTACATTTATTTTGCAATTATTGTCATTCGAAATCAACAGATCCCTTTTTATGAAGTTGCCCATAGTAAAATTCTCACTCCAGAGAAATTGAAATACATTTTTCTAAGGGAAACTTGTATATTTGCTGAACGCACTAATTTCGGCAGCCCTGGGCATCTCACCCTCCGTCTAAACGCAAGTGGGGAAGCTTGAGCGGGTGAGAGGGGTAGGGTAGGGGCGTCACCCTGGGGAAGACACCCTCCGTGTAAACCCAGCTTAAGTGAAGCAGGCTTTAAGCTGGCCACACACTAGCATATCTGATCGGTCATGACCAACAGATATGGAATGCTACAGATGAAATCTGTCGCTCTAACCGCCACTAACTGCAGCGACTATAACTGCAACTCCAGTGCGTGTTCAGCAGTGGTAGCAGGCGGATGTGAGATAGATAAAATTAGATTATTAGTTAGGTTAAGCCTCCCTATCCTCAAAAATGAGATCCAAAGAGAGGAAGGAAGCCAGAAGCCACCTCGGAAGGACGAACAATTTCGCATAGTTTGACGAATAGGAAGAAGCTGTCGCAGTTCGGCACTAACAGAATTCACTTCTGTTGCCCTAACGGATATAATACGGCGTAGGCGGTACCCTCACGAACCTCAGGAAGGGCAGCTGCACAGAAAAGCTAGCGCCCCTGAAAAAGGTAGCTGCACAGAAGACAGCCCCTTTTCCACGAACTCTCACGTCGACCGCACGACGGTATCGACACTGATGACACCAAGTTCTTTTTTCTCTGAAAACCATCGTCTGCGTACCCAAATATTTTCTTCTTGTCGGGACTGTACGACAGGCCTCTTCTTAATGACATTTCATCCATAAGGATGAAAATTAGCTTATCGTGTTCACTTTGGGGATTAACTTTGAGTTTTAACATTGATATGTTCTGCTTGCTGCAACCGAGGTTCGTTTTGTGGGCCTTCAGGACACGAAGAATTGTAGAAGGCGATGGTAGTGGTAGCATTCTCCTTATCAAGTTGTACCAGGATGTGCTGCAACTCACTAGCATGTTAACTGCCATCCACTTATGAAACGATGTGTAGCGTCGCTTTCCTTTCAGTTTAAATTTGACAAGTTCCATGATGTCCAAATGATGGATGAAACTGTTGTACTATGTTCTGCAGGTTATACCGACGATTGATGATAGGTCCCCTAACTTTCTTTCTCGTGAGAGAAGCCCCTTGCTTTTGGGTTTTGAAAACGTAGACGAAAGATTGGTCGTTACTAGTGCAGAAGGCTGATCAAACAACTTCTTCTTACAGGTCAGAGTTGCTTCATCTTTCGTCATACAGGCTTTTTCCTGGAAGAAACGAACAAATAAACAAAAAGGCAATGAAGGAAAAATGTAGATGAAAAGAGGTCGAGCGCTAACAAAAATAAGTAACGTAGAATGTGATACGTTATTTATACACGACAGGGAAGGAAAGTAGGACTGTAGGAATATAAAGGGAAGAAGAAATATTAGGGGCTTGATAATTTGAAAATACACAAATCAAATGGAGGTGGAGCGAGAGGAATGGGAAAGTGGAGAAGGTGAGTTGTGGATAAAAGAGAGGGAAAGAGAAGAAAGAGAGATAGGAGAATGAGGAAAGTTTATTTGTGATTTTAATAAATGTTCTACACAAATGTAAAAAATTTAAATGGCAATGAAGACAGTATAAAACAAGCAACACTCACTGTCCAGTTGAAGGAATCTCTTTCAAATTTCTCAGTTGAATCCAAATTTGAAGGAGTAGCAATTTGTTGAGACTGTGATACACAAGTTGAGTTAGGTGCCTGAAATAAAACATACACACTCTATTAAATCACATGCACAGGAATAAATGTGTATTGCGAAATTCATTAGTTATGGAATCTACTTTGAACTTACACGAAATTAATAGAAAATCGAACAGAATGTTCATAGAATAATTTAATAACTAGAAACCAAGGTAGTCAAAAATCTATTTCTATAACTCAAAAATAATAATAACCGGCTGTCCTAGGTATTTCTTGAGTTTTATTAGACCTCTTTATTTCTTGAGCTGAGAATCATCTAAATGACTGGTTATATGTAAGATCCTTTACACATAGGTGTGTGGAACCTGAATTATAAGATAAAACCATGCATTAAGGCACATACACAGAGCATAAATACTTCACGAACACTAAACACGCCAGTAGGACCCTGGTGCCTGCTGAGCTTAAGCAACAAAGAACTTTCTAAAACGTAATGCCCATGAAGAAGCTTACAGCGGTGTACTTTTATTTTAACAGGAACAAAATGTAATACAGAATATATAAGTAGAGCTGATAATTGGCATACCTCGTAAGTCTCATACGTTACACATTATAAGACCCAACAACCTTTTTTCCTCACATCTTCTGTGATTCAATTATATTGTCACCTCCAGAATGCTAGAACACATTAACAATCATGATCACACAAACCACACAACAGTTGTTGAAGGCTCAGCACATGAAGAATAAATCATTATGAAAAACAAAGGTCCTGATTTTATGTTATGAACAAGTTTGAGCTACTATTAAGACAATAAGCAGTCCGAACATAAAAAACCGAACTTTTTAAATGTAACACAATTGTAAGAATTGACCTTGGGCAGTCATTAATCGAACTACAATCTTTTGAAACTACATTGGAAACATATACACTGCTGATGAAAAGTTTAAGACCACTTTGAAAATTTAAATAATAAAAAAATTCGGATAGATAAATACATTACTCCTTGACTAAAGGCTCACTTATTAGGCAAGGTAAATTAACACTCTTGACACCAACCATCATTGGAGTGCTACTACTTACAGCATTGATGGAGGCCTTTGATAAAACTGTGGCAGGACTTGTGACTCTGGCTTTGACTTGGGTTGCCACAGAAGATCTGAGGGGGATTCTGATGGGAGTCCTCATGGGACTTCTAACTGAAATCTTTGTTGGGGTAATCACAGGGACTGCTCCTGAAGTGCTGGCTGGGAGTCCAGGGGTGCTGATTGGAAGCTGATTTGGGTTGTGGGGCAGGCTTCTGACAAGGTTCCTAACAGGCGTTCTTGCTGGGGCTCTGAGATGTGTTCTGATTATAGTCCTAATTTTTTTTAACGGAGACTCGTCAGAGGTTGATGGAGAAACTCTCTTTGCAGTGAACATGAGCTGAGCATTAGCTGTGAGGAAGAAAGGACCCATAGTTAGCTCTTTGCAGCGAAATCATTCTCCTTCTGTTAAAACCTGAGAGGTTGTCGCAGAGTTGGCTAAAATCTCTTTTGCCCTAATTGAATATTGTTTGGCAAAATTAAAACCTAAATACCCCATTGTTCAGAATTAAAAAAAAGTATGAACAACGAGTATATTCAAATAACAATCAATGAGAAATAAATGATACACACAGCTCTTTCAATCAGGTTGGCCAAAATCCATTTCTTTAAAATCCAATTTCATTTAGAGGTTATCATCTTTTTCCAGCAATATTCATTTCTTCGAGTGATTTTTATTTCATTCCAGTTTTATATTCGTTGGAAATTATTTCCATTTTTTCTTACATGACTGACCATTAGCATATAAATATTTACAATTTTATCATTTAATAGGAGTTGTAAGGAATCAGGGTATCAAATTTGAGCCTGAATACTTCAAGAACAAAACACATCCATCACTGTTACACAATGCCTTCTAAGCATAGCTAACATATAAGCTTTTCAGAACATTGTAACCAATATGACAGTTGTATAAATATACTGCTACTTTAATAGAAACAGATATGAGTGCAGATAATAAGAGCAGAGCTAGAATATTTTCAGCTTCTCATATCTCTTGCCTTTTATACTAAAAGAACCATTAGGTAATTAGTCATTCTCACATGTTGAGCAACTCAGTGATATTTTACAAAATATGGGAAAATGATGAAAAATGAACTTAATACAACATTATAAGCTCATATTGCATATTTATTATAACTTTTGTTGTTCATGAAATAACTGTTTTCAAAATTCATTCAGGGGTATTATTCTACATCTCATATATCACTGAACAAAATGCAAATTTGTGTTTGAGTTGTAAATATTTGTATCCAGCATATTTGAAGCAACAATGACGTGTATTTATATGCTTATATTACTTTATTGGTTGCAAATGTATGAGTTCAGATCTAGGATAAAGTTCAAAGGCGTATTTTCATTTGTTAGCTCTGTCTTGTGAGTATTTTAATACCGACCTTGTCCTTGATAAAAGCTCAAAAAGGTTTGCAGTTTTTAGACTATATTATTTTGGGCACAAGTGTGAGGTTTGGACAAAAACCCAAAGCTCTGACCAACTATAGCAACTGTATGATAGTTTATATATCTGGCAAAGCCTCATCCTTATTATTTAAAAATGAACTTTGTTTCTATGAAACTAAACATAAAATACAGCTAACAATGGGTTTACAATTCTTTATGCTATATTAGCACTTCTGATCTTTACTTCAATGACCCTTGATTTAAGAATCATAGCTAGGTATAGGTATTTCTGAGGTCAATATCTACAAAATTGGTAGTTGTACAGCAAATTAATAAATTCATGACTGTTTTCAAAAAATAGCAGGATATTCAAGAACACATATTATCAGAAAAAAATGTTAAATCAAAGTATCAGCAAAATTTCAGGCAGAAGTCCATTTATTATACAAATATGAGTGCAAGGAAACAAAGGTTCACCAACAACGTTGGACTTTTTACACTAAAATTAAGAATCAAACTCAAGATCTTGAAGTTTCTTCTTCATTGATTAAGAAGCGTAATATTTGAAAACTGAAATTTCCAGAACTTATAATAGTAAAGTAGTGTACTATTTCTAAATGGAATCCTAAATAAAGTTAAACATTTTCTGCCTGAAACAGCTTTACAAATGCTCCACAGAACGCTCATTTCTCCATACTTGCAATACGGAATAGAAGCATGGCACGGAACTGATAAAAATAAAACCAACAAAATTTTTACTCTGCAGAAAAGAGCTATCAGAGCGGTAAAGAACCAAGAAAATAATGCTCACACAAATGAATCTTTCAAAAATTTACAAATACTTCAACTTTCGGATTTCTACAGAATCTCCATTTGTAATTTCATTTACAAAACATTAAGAAATGATGGCGACAATAGCCTAAGACAATTATTAACTGCGCAAATTGGTCATCACGACCATTTAACCCGAAATAGAAGTAAATTCATGCTTCCTTATTATTCAAAGGCCCGGTCGCAACACAGTATCCTCTTCGTTGGAACCAAAACTTGGAACTCTATACCTGCGGAGATCCGTGAATGTAATTCGTACAAAGTATTCAAAAGACATCTTGAGTCTCACTTCCGGGTAGTCGGGTGCGTCGGGAACCAAAACTTGGAACTCTTCGTTGGAACCAAAACTTGGAACTCTATACCTGCGGAGATCCGTGAATGTAATTCGTACAAAGTATTCAAAAGACATCTTGAGTCTCACTTCCGGGTAGTCGGGTGCGGAGGTGAACTGACGCTCCGCATAAACGCGGCGTCAAACATTTCAAAATGTGAGGGAACGAAACTTTCCCAAAACCCCAAACTCGAACTGAGTATCTGTGAATGTGCTTTCTACCTCATTGAATCGCGAAAGTGAAAAACAGTAATTAAATACAATCAGTTGTGACCAATTTTATTGTGCAAAAACAGACTGGTGCTTTCTGTAAACTTTGTCTCCACTCGAAGTCTGTGTAGCGACCCTCGGTGTAGGCTCCCTCCCTGGTCAACCGCAACGCCTGCTCCTCCCTCTTCCGCATATAGAACAAACGTACCACTAATACCACCATGGAAACAAAAAAGGTCCGATGCAGTAGCAAATTTGAATTTCGTGAAGACAAACATAAAACACAGTGATAAATTTTTTGTAATTTTTATCAGTTATTGCAAAAAATTATGTTGAGTGTCTATGACGCTCAATTTCGACCTTTAATCCTCAAAATTGTGTTCAAATTACTTTACCAGTAAGTAACTCTGTCCTTTTATTGAGAACTCTTTGTGAAACAGTGACGTAAAAAGTGATTTAGAGAAAAATAAATTCTGTAAATGTTGAAGGTCTCAAAATGAGTGAATAAAATGTGACACCCTGAAACAATAGACCTCTATGAGGGCCCAGCTACCCCAAGTCTGCGCCCGCACCCCTTCCTCCCCCCAGCCTACCCTCTCCTTGGAAAAATTGCCACGCTGTAATAGTGGCTAACTTAAATCTGCGTTCACTGCTAGAACATAATTCCACAACGCGAGGCGAATTTTCAGCAATATGACGTCTGGTGGATAGCTCACCATAGCAATCTTCACACGGAAACAATTGTATTGTTTTCTTCACAAGCAGACGAACGAGCAACGCCAAGCTGGATCACCGCAAGCATCCTGCTCCCCCGCACCCCCGTCTCTGTCTACTCTACCTTCTCTTTTCCTCTACCCCTCCCCCTCTTGCTTACGGGCGGCTTCTCTTCATCTGGCATTAAAAGGCAGTCATTTTCGTCTTCAAATGTGAACGAGCAACGCAATCCCTCATCCGCAAACATTTCAATGATGGCTATTTTTCTTGTTGAAAGTGAATCACCCAATTTTTCAACCTCCTCTGAATAAAAAAAATTTAACTTTTCTTTTGGTCAAATAGTGACCCACCAGTTAACTTTGGTAAATAGTGACATAAAAAGTGAATGAGGGATTTCAAATTTACAAATTTTGTAATTATGAAACGTTGAGAAACTGAATGAGTAAAATGTGTCAACCTGCAAAAGTTTGAACGTCATTGTCGTCATTATTCACTTCTTCTTTTTTGAAGGAACTTTTAAATATAAAAATTAAATAAACTTGATCCAGCAACTTCGGAAATAATTTACCATGTTAAACATAGTAAGCCTGTGTTCACAGACAGAGCATAATTCCACAATGTGAAGTAAATTTGAACAATACGACGTTTCTCGAATAGTTCACCAGAGCAATCTTCTGATGGAAAAGTTGTAGTTCTTTTCTTTCTTTTTTTTTCTTTTCTCTTTTCTTCCCCAAGCAGGACAGCAAGCAACGCTGCTCTGCTCTGCCGACCGCAAGCATCCTGCCCCCTCCTCCCGCTCACACTCTGTCCTCCTCTGGCTTACACCCCAAGCCCCCCCCCCCCTTGCTTTCCTACTGGCAGTCTCTTTTTATCTACCTTTAAAAGGCGAGGTCTTCTACTTTAACCCAATGAACAAAATTTAATTTTTCTTCCTCTCTATCAACGTCACAATGTATCAATATAGAACTCGTTCAACTACTCGGAAGGTTGCCCCATCTGAAAAAACAACATCCTCCAGTACAGTTTCGTACGAAAAGCTCAGTAAAAAGCGCAAAGCACCAGCCATAAAGCGGAAAGGCAGACCTAATAAATCCGCCCCTGTAAATCCATCAGTTCAAGGTCCTCAAACTCTCAAACCGAAAAATGCTTCTCGGACGTTCGTGAAGTCTGATATAAGCAAGTGTTTCTCAGCCCCTAAAGCATCACTATTGACTGCAAAATCTGAGTCATCTGACAAGGGCAAAAATCTCTCAGACGCTGCTTGTAATAATTCAGCTCCCAGTGATAATTCATCTTCTCAAGTTCTGAAACCTGCTACAGGCACACCCGAAGCGAGTTCAAGAAATTACGTACAAGCAGCACTCGACTCGCAACCCCACGCTTTGGACTGTGTCCGAGAAGACTCATCGTCCACAAAGCCGAGAATCTTTAGTAAAGAAGATACCGCGTCACTGGCGGAATCTGCCACAGCACTGCGAGCTCCTTCGTCTCGCCGAAAAGATTGCGTCATGGCGACGTCGCCCCTGCCCTGCGTCACTGAGAAAGCCCAAAATCGTTCACCGCCGACGGAAACACCAACGTCATCGTTAGAACGCGATAAAATTTTGGATGTGTGCAATCAGTCAGAAAGTAAAAGGGGTTATTTTAATTATAATTTTGATGATAAATTGTGTGTAGACCTTTCAGGGGGCGAAGTTATGTTTGAAAATGCATACGAAGCAGCTAATACTGGCAGTAAAATACCTCAGAGCGTAAACTGCGAGGATAACGTAAGATTTTCAGTGGAGAACAATTCAAACGGACCTGGGACCGCTTTTGAGGGGTACTTACATCCTCTCCAAATGACCAGTTCCCAAACTATTCACGAAATAAATAACACGCTGTCTCTTACAGCTGCATTTCTCAATAAAGCTTTGAGACGAAATCGTCCCCCAAGCCCAGCGTCGATTTTTCCACTGTATCAAATATTCAAATGATTACAGAACAGCTTTTTGCTTTAAATTATCGTATCAGGGCTCATGATTTTACGCCGGTGGTAGCTGCGGGTAACCATCCTTATGCGAAATCCCCTTTAGACACTTTTCTCGTTGGAGACAATAGTCTCACAAAAATCAACAGAGATGACATTGATACTGCATGCAGGATTCAGACCATAACTTCGGAACGTCTAAATGATCTCTATGGTGAGATTGAACGCGCACCTCCTTTCAGGAACTATATAATTAGTTTCAAAGGTTTGAGCCTCTCGTCCCAAAATCTCACGAAGTTAAAAAATCTGATCATGACAAAGAATCTTCTTTCTCGTATTTATGTGGTGAGTGCCTGCAGTGGGCAGCAATTGTACATGACATCGAGCCTGTGCAGAAAAATTGGTCTTAAACTGATTCCGCTGCGAGCAAAGGTAAAAACCGTTACTGTTAATGAAGCTTCAAACAACGTCCGCAATTGGCCGGTTACGCGAGAAGACACGCATCATTTTCTTCAACAAATTGCTCTAAGATCACCTTTGAGACTAACTTCACATTTTATCTCCTGTGTCAGAAACTCCCATGACCTGAATGAAGAAATTGAATACTCTAATGATTATGCAAAACAGCAAAATGAGTTGAATGATTGTTCTAAGTTGACCGCCTTTCCACGTGAAACCTCCAGGAGCATAAACCGATGTTTGCCTTCATACAAGAAACCCTCTCCCCCCCTCTCCTCCCGATGTTTGCCCTCATATAACAAGCCCTCTCCTGCATCTGCCACAAACAATTGCGGAGTGCCTACAAAAAATAGGTTTTCATTGCTATCCAATGCTGATGCAGAGGATGAAAAGCCCCTCTTAGACACGAGTATAAATCAACATCCAGTCACATACTCGGAAGCAGTGAAATCAACAGGAAGAGAGAAATCGCTGCAAAATTGCAGTCGACAATCGATGGAAAATCCACTACCCAACTGTGTTCACAATCATCGCCAGAAAAATGGAATTGACACGAGCATTCTCAGTTCTATGCAAATCCCCATACAAGAAATCACCACAGCCCGCACCTCTCAGAACCTCTAAATGATGTAAAAAGTACAAAAAATAACGTCTCCAGCCCCATTTGTGAACGCATGAATTCCACAATGGATGAATTGAAACGATCATGGAACATAAAACTGATTCCCACCAAAGCCGATGGACACTGCCTCCTCCATGCAGTAGCTCATCTACTTTCAAAACAACCGGCATCAAATTGGAATTACAATTCCCTAAAGGCTGCAATCAAAACAGAGAGTAAAGCAAACAACAGCACATACGCTAATTTTTTTTACAAGAACAGTGGAGACATGCAAAACCTCATAGATAATTACATTGACGACAAACATTTTGATCAAGCTGCTGTAGACCTCAAGTCAAACCCTTTTCAGAGTTATCAAATAATAACCCTCCACTACTGCTCCATCGTAAAAGCGATCACTACAGTGCTCTTGTCACACAAGGCAAAAATCAGACCGGGATCACCTCATCTTGACAGAGTGCCGCTGCCCAGCCAAATAGTAGACTTTCTTACATAGCAGAAGCTGGGCCAAACACCCTGGGCAACTTAGACAAAATCGATAAATCCCCTGAACGATCCCATCGAAATAGTAACTTTGCTACCTTCAAAAAGAGTGCTAATATAGGTAAAATCAAAGTTAAGCATGTAAATGCTCGAAGCCTGAATGGTAAATTGGATGATATCAGAGTAATGTTGGTCACTGAAGAAATTGACATTTTGTGTGTCTCAGAAACATAGTTTGATTCACGAACCCAAAGTTCATTTTTTAACATTCCTGATTACGTGTTGTACCGCTACGATGGCGCTAAAACCAGCCGAGGTAGTGGATCTTGTATTTTTGTGAAAGAAATGTACTCAACATCTTCACTATTAGGCATTGAAATGGTTTGGTTAGAAGCGCAAATAAATAAACACAAATCAATCATCATTGGCAGCCTTTACCGGCACCCATCGTCTCCCCTAAATCTAACACTATATTTCATTGAGGAAACCTTCAAAGAAATCCTTCAGGCAAAAAAATCATTCTTTGCTTTCGGAGATTTTAATGTTGACTTAACGGACAAAAACAATCAGCTAAGCAAACAATTGTATAAACTAAGCCTATCACAAATGGTCAAAGAACCGACTCGCATCACTAAAGTCTCTGCAACTTTCCTCGATCTAGCAATCACAAATAATCCCACTGCAATACTTAGTACAGTAATATCACTTGCTTTTTCCGATCACCACTCTATAGAACGTGAAATTAATATTGCAAAGGAAAGACAAAAATACCGCTTAATGACCTATCGCTCGAAAAGGCACTATTCAGCAGAACCATTTCAAGAAAAACTTCTTGATAGGTCCACCGAATTCCAGAAAATGAAGCAATCTGACGATGTTGACATTCAAGTGTCAATCTTCAACGAGAACTTCACAGCAGCTCTCGACGAATGTGCACCTTACGTTACCAAAAAAACCAAGCCAAAACGGACTGTTTGGATTTCTGACGAAGTGAAAGAGATGAGCAGAATAAAGAAAGCTAACTTGCGAGAGTACAAAAAAAATAGATAAAACAGTACCTTATACAAGAGATATAAAAAACATGAGAAAATTCTTCGAAAGAAAATCACTGAAGCGAAACAAACTCACTTCCACCAGGCACTGATAACGGCTAAAAATAACCCGAAATGAACTTGGGAAATCATTAGTGAGGTAGCCCCATATAAAAATCTAGATCGCAAAAGTAATTTTGAAAATCCCTTGGCAACAGCCACAGATTTCAACACATTCTTTTCAAAAGTAGGGTCTCAAGTTTTCAGTGAGGTGTGTACCAATCCAGATGAAACGACAATTGAAAATTCATGCCCCACTGCACCCTCGAGGACTGATGTCAAGTGGAGACCACGCCCTGTCGATTTACCGGAGTTACAAAATATCTTATACTCACTAAAAAACACAAAGGCAATTGGACATGATGGTATCAGTCTTCAATATATCAAAGACAGTTTCCCTGTTACAGCACCATGGATTCGTCTGATAATTAATACATCAATAGTAACCAACATGTTTCCAAACGAATGGAAACACTCCATTATTAGACCGTTGCATAAAAGTGGTGACCTAAATACAGCATCAAACTACAGGCCCATCAGTCTTTTGCCTGTCATGTCAAAACTATTAGAGAAAGTGGTGACAAATCAACTGTCGTTTCACCTGGACGAGTCAAATCTACTCCACCAAAATCAATATGCCTATAGAAGAAATACTAGCACTCAAGACGCTCTGCTCAATATCTCTGAAAAAATATACAGTGACATCGATCAAAAGAATGTAACACTCTTGCTGCTACTCGATCTCTCTAAGGCGTTCGATAGCGTCGAACATGATAGACTTCTACGTAAAATACTGAACTTGGGAATAGACACGCAATGGTTTGAAAGTTACTTGTCAAACCGATCTCATGCAGTCCGCATAGAAAACAAATTGTCCCCATTCATTCAAAACAATTTTGGTGTTCCCCAAGGATCCATTCTTGGCCCGCTACTGTTTTCTATTTTCATTAATGATTTCCCTCCAATGCCTTCTAACACACGGATCTCAATGTATACAGATGATGTTCAAATTGCAATAACAAGTTCTGTATCGGAAATACCACAGACGCAAATTAAAGCCGAAACTTTACTGACTAGCCTGAAATCATGGTACGACCGAAATGGTCTTAAATTAAATGCTAATAAAACACAATGCATTATTTTTGGATCCAAAGATGCAATTAAAAAAACTTCAGATCTTACTCTTGCAGTTGGAAATGATAAAATAAATGCATCAGAAAAAGTTAAAAATCTAGGAATCTGGTTCGATAGAAATATGTCCTTCAAATCTCATGTTGAGACTACTTGCAACAAAATATACGGAACTTTAATGTTTTTTCATCGTATTAAAAGTATGCTAGACGAAAAATTCAGATTATTCGCAATTCAATCCCTTGTGTTATCGCGCATTGACTACTGCAGCCTAGTATGGGGAGACTTACCTAAATACCTTCAAAGGGACTTGCAAAAGTGCATGAATTTTGCAGCGAAGGTGGTATGCAACGGTAATTTCAAAAGAAGTGATCACGTAACCCCTCTCCTCAATAAACTCGGCTGGATTCCTATCCAAGAAAGGCTCCTCATGCAGAAGGCCCAATACGTATTCTCCTCGTTATATCTTCCTCAGAGCAATGCTGAGATAGTGTGTTTCCATCCACCCACTGTAACCAATCAAAAACCGAATAGAAACAATAATGTCTTAGTCAACTATCGTTCATCTCACTTAGGGCAGAAGGCTCTGTCCATATCAGGCGCCTTACTGTGGAACAAACTTCCCCTGAGTATTAAAGTCCCTCAAAGACCGAGAGAATTTAAAGCCAAAATAACTCGTCATCTTGTGTCTCAAGAATAATTCTTAGTTACAGAACACACAAAATAAGTACTGTCGAATCTCATTTGCCTGGTATCTCCATTGCTCAAAAATCTCCCTCGCTTATTGTTTTATAATACAAGATATAAC
Source organism: Morinoia aosen (assembly GCA_030386875.1). NCBI lineage: Eukaryota > Metazoa > Arthropoda > Malacostraca > Amphipoda > Talitridae > Morinoia > Morinoia aosen. Next base: position 9,168,072 of record CM059568.1, on the reverse strand, counting down.
ACAACAGTTTTAAAGTAGGCGTAGGTATTGTGATTTGATCGCCTATACGATGCCATTTGCAAACATGCTTACTTGAATATGTGTATACGTATATAGGTGTATGTGGGCATATGGGTGTGCATATGTCCACGTACACCTGTGTGCACTAGAGTAGATAAACCAGTCGAAGGTTGCATTTTATGTCATTCCTCTCCATTTCTGTGCAAGCATCAAACTAGACCGTCATGGTACCTATGTGTGTGTGTGTGTTTATCAATTGCAGACATTCTGCACCATATTACAAAGATAATGTGATTTTCTTTCTAATATGAAATTGTAAAGCATCCATGTAAAAAAAGCAAAAAATTCGTTGTGTGATCATCCATTTATACTGCAGTATTGCGCTTATAGTTATATGCTTATAATAATGTGATCCCTATGTTTGTTTATCAATTGCCGACAATTTGCGCCATATTTTAAAGATAATGTGATTTTTTTTTCTAATATGAAACCTTTATAGGACATTAATGTTTTCTTTCTTATTCACGTCCCACAATCGTTTTCATGTTTCAGACTTAGGTAGACTGTTTTGTGCCACTATTTTTAGTACGAAATTTTATAAAATTCATGCCATAATAAAAGATATTTTCTCCGTTTCCCTCGATCGGAATTTCTGGTTTATACTGACTGGTTTACGCTGATATTCGCGCACATGCTTACTTGTATATATGTGTACGTGTGCACGCTATGCGTATGACACTAAATAGAATGCGTATGTATTGCCTCGATGCATAGAAATGCATTTGTGTATCCTTACGAGTTTGGTGTAAGTATGTGCGTGCATGTGTATGTGTATATATTTGCGTGTTTATGTGCACTCATGTGTGTACTAGACTGACAACTAGCATTTTACTAGAGATAATGGTCTTTTTTCTGTTCACTCTCAACTTGTAACATTACCTAACTCGTCATCTCTTTATTATTGTAAAGCATTCATGTAAAAACTATACATTTGTTGTGCGATCATCCACTTTTTGTTTAAACAAAATGCTTATTAACTAATGACCGCTATGTTAAAATTGTTGGATTAGAAATACAAAACTTATAATCTTCTTGGTCCTCATGCTTATGTGTACGTGTATACATGTATATGTATGTGTGTATATGTACATGTATATATATGTATGAATATATATATTTGTATATATATACGGATGTATATTTATATATATATATTTTTTTTCATGCTTCCTTAAAATGACACTTTTGAACATTGGCCGAAACAAGCGATTCATGTATTATTTCCTGGCGCCATGAATTGCGAAGTTTTATATCATGTACATGTAAACTTTCAAAAGTGTTTTCACCTCACAATGCATCGTCCATGAAATTGTGTTGTCTCTTATAATTATCATTACATGTATTATCAAATGTAGATTAAGCAAGATTAGGAGTACATTGCCCTCAATCCTTTCTTTTCGACGAGTGACATGAGTTTTACAATACTCGTGTGTGTGTATCATCTAAGTGTATTAATTTTAAGAGATTTTAAAAACCAATGATGGTACTTTTGTACCATCTATATTGGAAATATACTGTTTTTCTTTTTTTTTCTTTTTTTCCTATCAGAATACTAGTCGTGTAAGATCATCATCTCAAATCTTGCCTCCTACATGTAATTTATGATAATGTAATAATGTAACTTGCCTTGGGTAACATAACCGATCTTCAGTCTGCTCTTAAATCGTTTTATCGAACATACTGTTGAATATAGCCGATTTGGCCTATTTTGTAAAATACAGCATAAAATATCGAGTTAATTATTTCATTGATCAGTCTAATGCGAAACTAGGTTAAGTGAACTAGGTTAAACATTTATGTACACCCTAAAATAACGTGATGGTAGGATGCCCTAGAAGTCGCTGAACTTGTTCTGGCCCACAGGTAGCTATACTCAAATTTGACCATTGTACTAGACTTAAGAAACATTCTACCTCTGTATCACCTGTGGTAAATAAACTGTTAAAATTGTTTAAATTGTTTAAATTGTTTCATAAATTTTTATTCTCAATTGATAAGAACTGAAAACCAACTACTTAACACTTTCGTGGTGACCAATACATTAGCACATACATTAAAAACTTTGGAGAATATCAAAGGAATGCAAACTATAAATAAAAGTGTAATAAAAGTGCAACTCATTGGGAAATAAGCATGAAACTATACTATAAAGTGACTGATATGTTATGAAAGCCAACCAATAATCCACAAAAGGGATAAGTAAAACCCACCAAAATGTCGACGAATTTCAAAGTACAATACATTAAAAATGAGAAGATTCTAGTATGATCATGACGGTAACAAACTTTCTTAGGTCAAGCTAACGTACCCAAATAAACACTTACCTTCATCAGACTTAAGAATGTCAACATATTTTTGAGGTATTGCACCCTCATTCAGCCAACTCTTAGCTTTCGTGTCCTGAAGGCCCACAAAATGAACCCCGGTTGCAATAAGCAGAACATATCAATGTTAAAACTCAAAGTTAATCCCCAAAGTGAACACGATAAGCTAATTTTCATCCTTATGGATGAAATGTCATTAAGAAGAGTCCTGTCGTACAGTCCCGACAAGAAGAAAATATTTGGGTACGCAGACGATGATTTTCAGAGAAAAAAGAATTTGGTGTCATCAGCTTTGTGCGTTATGGCGTGTGGGGTGAAGAAACACTGACAATTTCCAATTGGATATTATTTAACATCGGGTGCTGTTCAATCTACCAGTCTTATTGAAATTCTTCAGAGCGTTATAAACTCCTTTGAAACTGAGGGCTTTGTAGTGCTTGGAATAACTTCTGACCAAGGTTCAAATTTTGAAAAAGCTTTCAAATCCCTGGGTTGCTCACATACAAACCCAACTATTGAGCTAGGAGAGAAGTCCTACTTTGTCTACAAAGACCCTCCCCTTCTACTGAAAAACTCTAGAAATCTTTAGCTCAGGAGTGACGTTCCTGTGCCAGGCTTTAATTAAGCAAGCTGCAAGCTGGGATCACATCGTCACACTGTTTGAAAAAGAGAAAATGCACAGCTTGAAAATGGTTCCAAAGCTGTCTGATAGGCATGTTCACAGTTTGAGGTTTTCATCATAAATGAAAGTGCAACTTGCAGCTCAGGTGTTGTCGAATTCCATTGCTGCAGCTCTAGATGCCGGTATTGCGCAAACAGTGAATAATGTGTCAGTCGCAGCTACTAGTTCTTACTACAAGAAGATAAACGACCTATTTGGCGTCTTGAGTTCCGTCACATCGAGATGTTCAGTACCTTTACGAAGACCCATATGTACTAATTCGGACCAGTTCAAGTTTCTTCGTGAGTCTGTGCTTTAGTTGTAAGAGTTACAAGATCTCAATGCTAGGAAACGATTTAGCTTTATCAATGGATGGATTCAGTCCATTAATGTGATCCTGAAGCTTCGGCAACGCTTGGACGAGTATAAACTACCCAATACTTGTCTACGGGGAATATATGTCAAGACGGGCTCGAGTGTTTCTTTGGCAAGATTCGATTCCTTCAGAAATTTCCGGACGCCAGAACATTTGCCGACAGCTACTCAAAAATCGCTACTGCGTCATTCATGCGAGCGCCATTATCTGCTAATTGCAAGACTGTGGATGACCAGCTGGACGCGACTTTGGTTCACTTTTCGAAGGTAAGTGGTGATATTCGTATAACCCTTGAAGTGATATTCAACATAAAGATCAAATACGCGTCGTGACGTCACGGTTGTATAGTGTCGAGAAACTTTAATTGTTCGCGTTGGAAGAATATGTTTTGAGTTATGAAATTCGATTCCAATGTACCGTTTGGTAATTGTTTTTTATTCTCGAAGGAAAAAAATAGTACATGGTCACTTTAGATGAATGGTCACAGAAAGTGACCATGATCACCTTAGAATCCCTATACTAAGAATGACCGTCGTGTGTTTATATATTGATTTATTTACTTGTTTCGTGTTTGGCTCTTAAGAATAGATAGGAAGAAATTAGCACTGACGGTCTTGGTTTTAAATAATTTGAACAATTTAAGCAATTTATTTACCACAGGAGATACAGAGGTAGAATGTTTCTTAAGTCTAGTACAATGGACAAGTTTGAAAATAGCTACCTGTGGGCCCGAATAAGTTCAGCGACATCTGGGGCATCCTACCATGACGTTATTCTAAGGTTTACAATACTGTTTTACCTAAATCATTTAACCTAGTTTAGCAGTAGACTGATCAGTGAGATAATTTACTCGATATCAGATATTTCATTTTACAATATAGGTCACATGGACTGTATTAACAGTACACTCGATAAACGATTTAACAGTAGATTGAATATCGGCGATATTACCCATGGCATATTACATTGTTGGAAACAGTCATGTAGGAGACAAGATTTTGACTTGGTGAGGTTACACGACTAATATTTCGATAGGAAGTGAGATTCAAGATTTCTTTTGAATACCTTATAAGAATTACTATCACGGATCTCCGCAGGTATTGAGTTCCAAGTTTTAGTTCCAACGAAGAGGATACTGTGTTGCGACCGGGCCTTTGAATAATAAGGAAGCATGAATTTACTTCTATTTCGGGTTAAATGGTCCTGATGACCAGTTTTCGCAGTTAATAATTGTTTCAGGCTATTGTCGCCGTCAATTGATAATGTTTTGTAAATGAAATTGCAAATGGAGATTTTGTAGAGATCCGAAAGTTTAAGTATTTGTAAATTTTTGAATGAATCATTTGTGTGAGCATTATATGCTAGATTCTTTACCGTTCTGATGGCTCTTTTTTGCAGAGTAAAAATTTTATTGGTTTTATTTTTATCAGTTCCGTGCCATGCTTCTATTCCGTATTGCAAGTATGGTGAAATTAGCGTTCGGTAGAGCATTCGTAAAGCTGTTTCAGACAGGTAATTTTTAACTTTATTCAGGATTCCGATGGATTTTGATAATTTAGAACTAATATGAGCGATGTGCTCGTTAAAGGTCAGATGTTTATTTATTATGATACCCAGAAACTTGCATGAGTTGGTTTCTTCGATTTCACCTTCGCCAATTTTTATGCGTGGGAGAGATATATTTTTCTTGTATGAGAATGTAATGTATTTTGTTTTATCGATGTTGAGGCTTATTTTATTAGCTTTAAGCCATAATGAAACCTTATGGAGTTCATTATTTATACTCTCCGCAATCATAGCGGGACTTTGGTTTGGAAGGACTGCAGAAAGCGTGCTGTCATCGGCAAAAAGTATGAAATTGAAAAATGGTGTAGATTTGATAATATCATTTATAAATATCAGAAATAGGAGAGGCCCAAGGACAGATCCTTGTGGAACTCCATGGCTAATTTTCTGTGGGTCTGATTTTGCATTGTCAATGACAACGTATTGTTTCCGGTTTGTTAGGTATGATTTGAACCAATCATGGGCGATTCCTCGAATGCCATAACAGTGTAGTTTCGAGAGTAATATGTTATGGTCCACACAATCGAATGCTTTTCGAAAGTCAAGAAACACGGAGAAAACAAGCTTTCCTTCATCTTTATTAGAGTAAAGGTACTGTAAATGATTTAAAATAGCTTGTGTCGTTGATTTTTTAAAACGAAAACCGTATTGTTTGCCGTAGAGAAAAGAATTTTGTTCAAAATACGAATAAGCTAATAATTGACAGTACAGAGATAGGTCTATAATTATTAATGCAATTTTTATCACCATTTTTAAAAATAGGGGTCACTCTGGCAGTTTTGAGAGAGTTGGGGAAGATACCTTGAGAAAGTGAATGGTTGATAATATTAGATATGCACGGTGCTATTACATCAGCTATAGCCTTAGTAACTTTAGCTGAGAATGTATTTAATCCATTTGATTTGTTTTTCAAGTTGTTTATGCACGTAATTACATCGGAGGGATTAGATGGCGTGAAAAAGAAAGAGTTGTGTTCACGGACATGGTCCATGTATTGCAGGTGGTCTGTAGGTTCACTAACGACACTATCGGCGATATTTTTCCCTATATTTATAAAAAAGTTGTTAAACACGGTTGCAATATCTTGTTTGTCGTGATATTTTACATTTTCGTGAATGATGGACTCAATTGTTTTTGTAGCATTATTGTTCGGTCTATAGCATGAATTTAGCAGGCGCCAAGTTTTTTTAAGATCAGTTTTGTATTCAGTAAATTTACGCGTAAAGTAGTTTTGTTTCGATGTTTGTATTCGATTTGTCACATGATTCCTAAATCTGTTATATGTTACTCTAGATATTCGTCCTTCGTATAGTATTAAGGCTAGATAAGCTTGACGTTTCTTTATATTGATCACGATATCTTCAGTAATCCAAGGCTTTTGTCTATTTTTCGGCGTAATTGTGCGGGTGATTATTGGACAACACTGGTTGTATGCGGTCGTTATAATTTCAGTTAGATTTAGTATTGCTTGGTCAATGTTAATTGCATTATTATCCAGTTCATAGATGTCCAATGATGGCATTAATCTTCTAGAACAGTTCGCATCGTTCCCAAGTTATATTCGTTTACACAACGATATGAAAATTTCTCAGCTTGTGGGCTGTTACAGGGACTCTAGACATTTTTCTTGATGAGAAACACCGGAAAATGGTCAGATAAGTCAGAAATTATAATTCCTGTAAGAAAATCAGTCGGATCTAACATAAAAATATTATCGAGCAACGTAGGTGATTCAGATGTAACACGCGTAGGTTTCGTGAGGATTGGAAGGAAGGAGTTAGACTGAAAAACATTTATGAAGTTTGAGATTTGCCCACAGCTTTCATACTGTAGAAGATCGTAGTTGAAATCCCCGCAAATTATGATGTCATTGTATAGAGATTTGTTAAACTGAGATATTATGCTTTGAAGCTCGTTCAGGAAAGAGACGTTACAAGCTGTTGGAGGCCTATATACAGTCCCAAGTATAATCCGTTTACCATTTTTCGATAGGTCTATAAATAGAGTCTCAATATGTTCACGATTCGTAGTTGCACTTGAAATGATTTTCGATGATATGCGTTTAGATATGTACGTACTTATGCCACCGCCACGTTTGTTATTTCGGAGTGAATGATAGCTATTATAGTTCTGAATTTGAATTAGGTCTTTAGATGAGTCATCTAGCCAACTTTCGGTAAAACTGAGAACATCAAAATTGCTGTTTAGCTCAGTGATAGTACAAGATATTTCATATATTTTCGGATAAATGGACCTACAGTTCGAACATAATATGGAGAAATCGTTACAGGTTTTTCTCATCGATTCATTGAATTCTTTAATATTTAGGTATTTACAATTCCCAGTTTCATTTAGGTTTGGATGCAGTCTATTCAAATGATTGAGATCTGTATCAATATTATCGAGCATATCAAGATGGTCAGTCATTACAATTAAAGAAACAGTAAGTAAAATGTGACGTAAAAATAATGAAAATGATACAGACTACAGAGTCAAGTTAAGACATTCCTATTTATAAAAAAAATTACGAAATAAAGAGAAACTAAAACACACAGAGATTATTAGTCTAAATTATCTAAAATCTAGTATGATTTCATAAGGAGAGCGCAAACTCAGTCCATGAGTGGGAGCATTAGGGATCATAAATTGCGAATAATGTAGTTACGAGGCTGTCATACCAGTTGTAGCTGCACATAACACATAAGATGTAACAAAGGACGAAATGGATTAGAATCGAAGTGACAGCGAAGTTATTTAATTAATATAAAGATCTTGAGTGTCTAGTTTATTTTCAAATCTAGAGACATGTGGTAACATATAATTTAAGTCAGAGTAGAAAATTCGGTATGAGCCTTCTATAAAAGATAAGAAAAAGAAGTAGATAAAAAAAAAATTAGTGAGCAGTAAAACAAAGTTGCAAGTTCTGCGTGGTTGCCTTGAAGAGGCATAGGCGATTCTATCAGAAAACAAAAAGAAATCATGTGGACAGAGATCAAAGTGCTTTTAAATTTAGTACATAAGTCCATAAATATACTAATTACGAATGATTTCTTCTGAGGACTTGCCGACATGTTCCAATAAGTAATGGTCAAGGGCTTCAGGTGTGTTGATAGTTACAGGTCTCAGAGTAGCTTGTCCAGGTATCTTTGGAGAGTAGACGTTGATATTGCCATCCAGAGATCTTGCGAGGCCTATTTTGTCCGGAAATTTTCGTTTGGCCAATCTCAGAGTGTACATAATATTTGCTCGCGAAGGGATGAGGTATTCGTTTACGTAGAATTTCGGTTTAGTTACACGGCAGGCTGACAAAACTTCTTGTTTCTTTTCGTATTGTCGTAGCTCAAATGTAATGTTTCTTCTATCGACGTTTCCGGGTGCAGGTGTTTTTCCGGTAAATGTGTAGCGTTGGTCAGTAATCGGTTTTCCACTTTTCGGTGTCTAATCGTAGCTAATTAGATCGAAATAAACAAGTTTTCTTCTATGCACTTTCCGTCGTAAATGAATATTTTACAAGTTATAGCGGTAAATTACTGACCGCAACTCCAGTGTTTGAAGCGGGAACTAATTCAAACAGCACGTCGGACGGCAACACTGCAATGCCGTCTCGCTTCTAGTTCGATCGTCATCAAAGACGAAACCAAACCTACCGCTATACCTCGTTAAATACTCATTTGACGAAAAAAGTGTATAGAAGAAAAGTTGTTTATTTCGATGTTATTACCATGATTCAAGCAACAAAAATTTGAAAATCGATGAGTAGCTGTTTATTCGAGCGCATTCATCAAAGACGAAACTAAACTTACCGCCATAACTCGTTAAATACTCATTTACGACGGAAAGTGCATAGAAGAAAACGTGTTTATTTTGATCTAATTAACTACGTTCAGGCACGGAAAACTCAAAAATCGATTACTGACCAACGCTACACGTTTACCGTTTTTCCTAGCCTATTCGCTGAAGTGATGTCAGAGTAACTGAGGTTCACGTTGATTTGATCCTTCAGGAGCTCGCGCACCGTCTGTCTACAGTCTTCATCAGAATGTGATTGAGGTAGTTCCCCTGTTATAACCAGTGTGCATTTTCTGTTTTCCAACTCTTCCCGTTCTTCTTTCCTTTCGAATCGCTCTAGACGAGAGACTAAGCTATTTATCTTCTCATTTTGCTGTTCTATCATTGCCTTATGATTAGATTCTTTCTTCGTTAGTGTTTCAATCGTCTCTTTCAAGTCACTAATTTCGCTTTAAAATTTCTCCATTACTTTGTTGAAGTGATCAATTATGATGGAGACCATTTGCTTATTCTGTTTTGACAGGTTTTGTACGTCTGGATGTTCAAGCTCCAGCGTATCCTCACTATTGTTTTTGCTCGGCTTTCTTGACGCCATCTTGTGAGAAGGAGACACTCACGAAAAAACAAGGGTTGAGTGCTTTTTTTTGAGGAAATATCACACTTTTTGTTCGATTTTTTGGATTTTTGTTAGATGAAATTTACTCTTGGATCCTCATGGTCTGAGTGGGCACTCTTTTTGGTTATAAATGCTTGTTCATTATACAATTGGGCACTTTTTTTCCGAGCAAAGACACAGAACGTCCTCACTTCACGGAGAGTTAGTTCACTGGTAAATTAATGCACTCATTTTCGCTGTACAAGTGCACTATAATATAAGTCACTTTAAAAACATTATAGAGATCCAGAGCCTTATATACTCGAGTCCGTTTCGTGTATACTGAGGTCGGCGGGGTTTTGCATATAACACTACAATTTACATACTAGAGCACGCAGTTGCTTTCATTAATGCTGAATTTCTGTATCTAGGATATGACACGAATGGCTATTACTACTTCCATTGTAATTTATAAATCACGAGGATTATTTGAGAAATTCGATGTTTCGTCTTTCAATCTGAGGGATTAACAAAGGGGAAATTTGATAGGCAGTGAAGCCTGTATCACAGAAACGCACATCACACACTTTTAGTTTTTTAAGTATTAAGTATTACTCCTACTACTACTCCTACTAGGATCTAAATTCACCGTCAAAAAGTGCCCTCGCTGAAGTGCGGTGTGTTAGCGATGCTGTAAAATGCCCCACAGACTTCGGGGCGGGGCGGGACCTTTATGAATCGATTGCTCGGGAATTTTTCTGCATTTTTTGGGTATGAACTATTTTTTTGAAGCGTTTTTCATGGAGTTTGAGGCATTTTTCTTTTGCTGGCGATAAAAAATGGCACGAAATGACCATTTTTGATCTCTGCTTTTTTTACGCTGAGATGTCATGATAATTTCTGGTAAACCAGAGGTGATCTGGCCGATTTTTTCGATCTCACCATCGAAATCCTTATTCCACCATATTTTAAAACGTTGTTTTGAAAATGCCCCCAAAAAATTGGGAGAAGTAAATTTTTCACTTATATAAGCTTTTTTGGTACCCTAGTAACATGTAGTCAAAAACCACTTTCTCGAAAAACGGCTCAACGGATCGGTTTAAAATTTTGTAGGGATTGAAATCATGGAAAGTTAAGCTTTTACTGGTAATTTAGAGATTGTTTGTTGTTTATTTATTGAGTTAGAGGGATTTTAAGCCTTCGTACGACGAAAGTGATGGGAGAGATCTTATATATTTCAATTTTCGTGATTTAGAAAGAGTTTATTCGAACCTAGTGACCGAATGAAGTTGCACAATCGTTCCGTTGACATTTTTTATACAACTTATTCGAAAAAGAACCGCTCATTTTTTTTTAATTGAAAAGTTCTATGAAAAACCGGACAATTTGGGAACCTTGCGGTTTTTTCCGGCACCTGTTGGTAGACGTGGTAAAAACGCTAAAAACCTGATTTCTCAGGAAGTGCTGGTTCAATTTCTCTGAAATTTTGTACAAATAGTGATACTAAAATTCCAACCTTCAGTGAAAGTTTGGTGCGGACCTAATGCGTAGTTTTTTAGATTTAGAGGTTTTGGGTCTTCCGGATCAAAACAAGTGATCAAAGAGATCACGCAGATATCGAATTACGGGCTTTAAAAGGAGTTTTCTTGAAGCTGGTGCTTTTCTGAAATCCTCTAATTTTTCTGGACGCTGTTTTAATACAATTTTGTCCTGAAACAACCTTTTGTTTCTTCGTTAAGGAGAAAATAACTGATACAGTGGTCATTTTGCGCCCCTCCTTGGGCTGTTTTGCGCCCTCGGCTCAACGGTAAATTTTTTTTGAAATAAACTAAGTGTTCGAGACATGAGTAATGAAAAAAATCATGAATATATTTAAATGAGGTTTAATGCGTGAATAATTTTTGCTTGCAGCCGATTTTAATATTTTTTTATATCGAATAAAAGTCTAAACAAATTGAATAAGGTGCATGGTATGTGCTGAAATATTTCAATATTTGCGAGTTTTTAATTCATTAGGATGAATGACAAAGGAATCTTTTTCCCAAACACTGTTTAAAGATGGGAAAATGTAAATTATATGCATTTGGATAATTTGTCGTTTAAAACCCGTTCGTTACGCGTTTCTGGCTTTTCCGCTAATGCTACGTTCACGAAGTGCTGCGTTCACGAAACTGTTTTTCACAAAACTTCTCATAAAATTTATTAAAAAGTTTTATACCGAAGAAAAATATATTGAACGTGTGTTGGCCTATGTACGAATTATTTTTATGTTGCATGACAAGTAGTGTTTCTTTTGTGTGCTTGTATAAGTCCATCTATGAATGAAACGTCACCAGTCTGCAAAGTATGGTCACAAAATTAAAAACTGCACAAAGTCTCAAAGTGTGCAAAATTTGTAATGCTTCTGCTTATGGAAGAGAGTTAAACATAATTAATTTTAAACATAACTAATTTATATGTGTTGCCTACCAAAAGATTTTTAATTTAAATATTTATTACCTGCGATAGAAAACGTTTAAAAAAGTGCAAAAAATGCCTTATTATTTCTGTTGCTTGTGCTTCATGATTTTCTAAAATGTTTCTTGAATAGAATAATTTGAAGAGAAAACAAATTCAAAATTCCTTATTCAAGTTATAATTCTTGAAAAAATTTTAATGGAAAATTCAGTGCAGAGGGTTTTTAATTGTTTTATGACATATAGACAGAGCATGTTAAAATTAAATGTGATGTTTGAATGCCCGGAAAAAAAGCTAAGAATCAAAGCATATTTAAAACAAGTGATTAAAAAAATCTTACATTTTCAGATAGTGAAGAACTTTGGTAAATAGGCCTAAATGATCATAAAATTATATTAAAGTAAAAGTTAATATGCTGGTACAAGACATGGATGTGTGAAGTGGAAACATGGATGTGTGAAGTCAAGTCATAAGAAGGTAAGTTTTGTGCTGCTCTTTGCTTTATTGTAAATGATTGAGTAGAATTAAAATGATTGAGTGATGCAAATGTATAGCAGATGCTCTTCCAATGAGAAAAACGTTGCACCTCTATTCTGAAGAGCAGCTTATGCGCACACATGATTTTGTAGAAGACTTTGGTATTTCAAAAGGTAAGGACCATAGTCGCTTATCCAATTTTCACTGCCTAAATATAGTTAACTATATCAAAATAAACAATTTTTCCTCTGTGCATTTTGGGGCGCAAATGAGTATTTAATAAGTTATAGCAGTATGTTAGTTTTTGTCAGTAATTTACCACTATAACTCGGTAAATACTCATTTGTGGCGGAAAGTGCATAGAAGAAAACTTGTTTATTTAGATCTAATTAACCATGTTTAGGCACTGAAAAGTGGAAAATCAATTATGGTTCTCTCCTTAACTTTTACCAAGACTTCTTCTGGTTTTATTGGCTGTGAATTCCTGTAGTTATGTTGAGTGCAATAAATAATTGTACAGAAAATGTAGAATTCTTATTTACACTGCTAGGGACCATTGATGGGTGACAGATATATGTGTAATGCTATTTGATCATTGAATTTTTCAGAATATATTCATAAAATGGTATATAAATACATGAAGATTTGATTAACTGAACAAGTAGGTGATCACTGTTGTAGAAAAAAGGAAATTTAATTAGGGTGAAGGTGCTTTGCAATGACAAGTTTTTCATCTAACAGCTGCATCGCTAGTTTTTTATTTTATTTCTGAGCAAGCCAATATTTTTGCGCTAAGTCATCTTGTTCACGTGCATTTATGCTCCTGTGCATTCCGTAATGATAATGAAAATGTCTTTTCAAATTATATAATTGAATAGTGGCTGCTATGCACTTCCATCAAAAGATTTACAAGAACATAAAATCCAAAACAAATTGCATCCAAAATTTTGCACCTTTATGAAATTGAATGCAAATAATGGAAGCTTTCTCATTGCAACTTGTTTGTTAGTGCATGCATAATTTCAAATTTACAAATTACCAAAGGTCTGCTTTTCTCTGTTCCAGAGAGCATGGTCAGATGCTAGGGGTTGACCTGCTGCCACAGTCTTCTGCAGCTTTCTCGTTTCTGTGCTGTGGCATCAAGGCGTGAGTGTACCTGAGAAGCTGGAGCAAGTCAGTCAATCAAAAGATTGTAAGTTTTGTGTTGCTTTTTGTAAATTGTTAGGTAGCATTTTTCAACAATTGCTTCTTACAACTGATGGATCACAGTAGAAAAAATACATTTCATGAGATATTATGAAGAGCAGCTCATGTGCATGCGTAATGATTTTGTATGAGAATTCCTTTAGGTCAATTGTATGCTGTGAATTTGTAGAATTTTTTAAGGAATGTGGGGTTCTTAGTTTTTCATTTCTAGGAACCATTGAAGGTTGATGAAAAATATCTGTACTTTTCAATGACAAATCAGTTTAAAAATTTAATTTTTTCAGGGTGAAGGTGCTCTCCAATGGGAAGCTGCAGAGTCAGTCTGGTTCCTGGTATTGTTTGCATCTACAGAAGTCATTCCTTTACCAAGTCTCCTTGCTTTTGTGCATTCTCCTTCATCATCCATGGACACTAAACCTCATCTTGCACCTACTATAACCTCTCCTTGTCCTCCTCCTCCTCCTCCTCCTCTTCCTCCTCTTCCTCTTCCTCCTCTCATCCCTAGTCCCACACCTTCTTTTGCACGTGCTCCTACTCTTCCTCTTGTATGCACTCCTACTCCTCCTCTTGCGCTCACTCCCACTCCTCCTCTTGCGCTCACTCCCACTCCTCCTCTTGCGCTCACTCCCACTCCTCCACTATCCCCTTTTGCACTGACTCCCACTCCTCCTCTTCCTCCTTCTTCTCCTCCTGAAGCACTAACTACTGCTACTGCTACTGCTGCTATTACTAGTACTACTTCTCCTATTGCACTCACTCCTACTCCTGCCCCTCGTAGATTAACTCGTTAAGTTTCTGCACTACCTCTTCTTGCAGCTGTTGGTGGAGCCCCTCCTCCTCCTCCACTTCCTCCTCCTTCCTCAGTTGTTTCTAGTCTCTCTGCTTCCTCTGTTGCTTCTTGTCTTCCTCATCCATCTGATGCTTCTTGTGTTCCTCTACCTCCTGCTGTTGCTTCTAGTTTTCCTCTTTCCTCAGTTGCTGGTACATTAGGTTCTTCTGCAGCTAGTTGTGGTTTTGCTTCAACTTCCGCAGCAGGATCTCCTCATGTTGCTTCAGCATCTTATCCTTCTGTACATCATTATTCTTCTTCTCCTTCTTATGCTCCTCAAGGTACTTTTTTGCTCCCTTACCCTTACCAATCTGTAATTCCGTCTGCATCTATGTACTCTAATCCATATTCTTGTGCTCTTCCTGGTTCTTCTGTTCATGCTTATTCCTATCCTCCTGTCTTCCCTGCTTCTCCTTCTGCTCTTCCTTACTTTTACCCACCTTCTCCTTCTTACCCTCCTGTATTTCCTGCTTCTCCTCCCTCAACACTTTCATTTCATCTTCCGTCTTCTGTCATGCTTCAAAATTTGCTACCTGCTGGGACTGGAATGGGTGGCAAAGAAATGTGCACTGCCAGGAAAAGTGGCTCAGCAACTGTCAAAGGTGAGGTATTTTCTTTTCAACGGCTCAACTCTAGGATTGATGTATGGCACAAATGCCTCTGGCCATAAATAATAAAATTGACTGGGCTTGGTGCACAAAGATGGTATTTGTTGATGATTCATCTCCAGGTTTGCCCACCCCCCACTCAGGGGGAGGTATTGGAACTAGCACTCCAAAGGGTTAACCCTTAAATGTATGATTTTTCTGTACTGGAGGAAAAATTTTATTAAAATAAAAAACAGTTGAATACAGTTTCAATGTACTCCAGAAGCAAGTTTTATGCTAATCACATCACTATTTATGGAATTAATGGAATGGGCCATATATGGCACAAACCGAGCAAATGGATACCCTCTGGAAATGAGGGAGTGTGCCGTATATAAAACAAATCGAACATAAGATTCCTTTTGTTCCATGTATGAAATATGACCCAATGAGGGTACGAGCTGCTTGTGTGCATGAAACGGCGCATTTTAATAAAGCCATACAATGAAAATATAAAGATACTTCCATTTACTCAACTTTGTCGTATCGGTTAGCCTTAAAAAGTGGTTGTTCACCAACAAATGTAGAGACAATATTCTCCTTATTTATTGTCCTACCAAGAGACGCAAGTGATATGAATATTATCGAAGAAGGCTATATACTCATAGGTATTTCTTCACCCGGTTAGTCCCCTTGGAGGCATGTTATCTGGAAGACATATTTCTGAAACAAGCTACTACTTTAAATAATAATATTTTCCTGTAATTCATGGTTATATATGAACATAAAGGTAAGGTATTTGACCTATGCACCGTATGTGGCCCAAGTGATAACTAACAGGTAAACAACACCAAACTCGGTTTGTTCCATATATGGCACAACGATTAAATGCACATTCATCTTATCAATAAGCCATCGAATTTCATTTCTAGTAAAATTTTTGTGATCTACACACATTTTATACGTAATCATTTCTTATACTTACCGGAAACTGTCTCAAAAGTCAGGACAATGACAAAATTTAGGACAGTGCAACCCTCCTTCCACCAGCATCGCTAGTGCTACATTGAATGAGCATACAGAGAGTATGGTTCATTTCCTGTGTTTGATTCAGGAATTTTCACTGTTCCCTTTACCACGTTTTACTGGCATCGAACTCGAAATATTTTGTTACGGTTATTTGATGTGCAACTTTCTTTTTGTGGTTTAGGGAACAAAAAAGAAAAACAGACAAGGATTTGATAGAGGTTACCCGTGCTCAGGTGCGGGTATCCAGCCCACCCGCACCTTCTCGTGGTGGTGCCGTTAGTACACCCACTACGACTACTGTCATCTGTACAACCTGTTGTACTGGGATAGCGACTTGATTATTGTAATAGTTTATCGCCAATCAGAATTATTGTGGGTGGAACCAACGCGGGGGGCGCCTAGGGCACCTCGGTGCTCTAGGTTTTGAATTTCTTTTTCATTTTTGGTTTGCTACGCGTTCGTTAGTGTAAGGTGAATAACTAGGTTGCATAACCTACTAAATCGTGTATTGTTCCAATTTTGTGTTAAATTTGTAGTTTTGTTCTTGTTCTAAAGCCTAAAATTAAGAGTAAAAACGCCAACCCTGATCCCGGAGGCCGACGGCCTCTGGGGTCGGGCATCATGCCCAGAGGAGCGAGAGGCTCGCGGTCCGGAGGTAAGCGCGCGGGGAGCGAGCGCAGGCCGGACCAGGGAACGACAGAAAAACGAGAGACTTTGCCTAACCCCATTAAGTCAATCAGGACTCCAATCAATAAGGAAACAATCGAGCCTACCAGCAATAACGGTGGAAGAATTCAGGCGGAACGTCGTGAGGCTGTGGCCGGGGGGACGGCCGTGGGTGCAGCGGTCGAGCTAACCACGTCCGAGCGGGTGAGCGAGGTGGAGAGGAGTGTGAGCAGGCTGATGCGGAGTCTGGGTGAGATGGGATGTGGCGGAGACGTCCGGGATGTTCAGAGTGGCGACCCAGCAACGATGGAAACATCTACGGAGGAGAGAATCAAAAAAGTGGAACTGGCTGTGAGCAAACTGGCGGACATCATTGATAAATTAACACCCCCTTCAGAGGGAAAACAAAAACCTACCTGTTCCCCTGGATCAACCAGGAAGCGAAAATATGTGCCCCTGGACCTCATGGAACTTCCAACCACACCGACATTCATGCGCTTTTATTGCATGAAATTTAAACCAGAAACTAAACGCAACCTAAATCCCTACGCAATTAAGGCCAGCATCATAAACGCTACTGGACTTCCTCCCAAGTCAATTACCACCAGCGGTAAAGATAGTTTCACACTCGAAGCAAGGGATAATAAACAGGGACAAGCCATGCTGACCATCACTAGCGTGAATAGCGTGCCCTGCGAAGTCATAGTCCACCCAAGACTGAACAAATCCAAAGGACTCATCTATATCAACGAGTACAACATGAGCGACTTCGACGAGTTTGCGGCCGGGCTGAAGGAAGCTTACAACATCAGCAACGTCATTGACGCTACATTCATAAAGACCAGACGCGAACAAACTAGCGCCCTTATCCTCGAATTCAACTCCGAAACACCCCCCAGCTATATATATATTCCAGGTGAGCGCGCGGACACGCCAGTTCATCCATACATCGACAAACCGATGCACTGCTCCAACTGCCAGCTGTATGGCCACACCAAAAAACGCTGCAACAGGCCACCAACCTGCGCAAAGTGCGGCACTGGGGGACACTCAAGCGATCAGTGCCTGGAAGTACAAGCCAAATGTCTCCATTGCCGCGGTCCCCACCCGGTGAAAAGCAAAATGTGTCCTAAGCATATTGAAGAACAGAAAATAGTTGAAATTCAAGCCAAGCACAAGGTAGGCATACGTCGCGCAAGACAACTTTACCACAACTCTGACGAATACTCTGAAAAACCATCAAAAACCTCCACCGAGCACTTTCTCTGCAAAATCGATGCAGCCGAAAAACGCAAACTCTCACCGTGGATACTGGAGAAGAGCCTGCAACGGGAACTTGGGACCAAACCCAAACGCATTTCTTCTAAGGGGAACGATTCCTTTATAATCGAAATCTGCAATTCACGCCAGAGCGACTCTGTCCGCAAGATAAAGTCAATCAATAACATACCTGTCACCATGTCCGAATATTGCCACCCCAATGCCGCCAAAGGACTTGTCTACATATACGAGTACGACCTGACAGACTTTGAGAACTTCCGCAAAGGACTCAAAGAAGATCACGACCTCCACGATGTGACCAAGGCAACATGGATCCGACCCAAGGACCCACTCGCCCAACCATTGCTACTAACTTTCCGTGGAGACCTCCCAGAATATCTAACAGTGCCAGGCGAACAATCAAAGAGCAAAGTATACGCCTACGTACCACGCCCGATGCTTTGTAAAATATGCCTGGAATACGGGCATACCCAAAAGTGGTGCTCAAGCAACACCCCGATTTGTGCTCGGTGTGATAACGCCAATCACAGTGCCACAGAATGTACCAGCTCAAAAATAGAATGTCACCACTGCGGCCAAGATCATTTCACCGGAACCCTTAAATGCATCGAATTTAAATACCAACAAGAAGTTGTAACAATACAACACAAATTTAGACTTAGTAGAGCCCAAGCAAAAGCTAAATTTGATGCAGAATGTCCTCAATATCGACGCTCCTTCGTCAGTGCAGTGCAGACGACCGCCGCCAACACAGCGTCAAGCCAAACCCCACCGAGGGAAATGGAACCTCCGAGCGCTGCCGCTGCTGACAGCCCTGTCAAACCTGTGGACGGTAGCACGCGAAGAAAGCGGAAAAACTCCGAACATCAGGAGCGCCCAACGGAAAAGAAACAACTAACAGAGGCAGTGTGTATGAATCCTGATACTGGCGAACTTTATACTACAACGATACAAATGACCCCAAATTACGATTCCGCTCTCAGCGACTGTGAAATAACCAGCGAGAACAATCCCGCAGTCAGAAGAGAAACCGAAGAAATTTTCAACGAATATAAAACAAATCCATCCACATCCGAGCAACCCTATTGAAAATCGAGGGCGGTGCACCGGTGGAATATGAGTGGAAACATGGACGATTTGAGGTTGGTTTACCGTCTATTTGAGGGTCAAATGTCCAGTCTCCGCGACCATACCGCGCCCTCAATACGCCCATACTGCGACCAACTTTGGTCGGTGAACAGCTTCAAATCAACCTCAACCCAACTCTACATCCAATGAATCGCTCGCTTCGCAACCTTAATCAACTCCAAATCACGGGTGGCCACCTCTACGCAATCGCTTAAAAAACGCTCCCAGCTGCCAGTGTATGACGTCACGAGCATATATACATATGGTTGTGACGTCATACACTGGCAGCTGGGAGCGTTTCTTATCCATCGTACAGAGATCACCTGTGATTCTGTTTTTGCTAGGGTGAAGAAGCAACAATATTAACATACCATGCTAACCGCACACCAATATTAAATATCATATTCCCTTATTTTGGATATATGAATCAATTGCGCAACCTTATCCAATGGGTAGATTTCTGAATGTCAGTCCCCCCCCATTTGCAAGGATTTAATTTTTACATTGAAAAGTGCTGCAAAGAGCAATATGTTCATGCAAATATAATTTATTGAACGTAAGCAAATAAAGTTTTGTCACTTGCAAATGAGTATTACGGAAGGGTATCATGGGTGCCATGGCCCACTCATTGTGGCTGACTTCCTTAATGAATAACTTATGGTTCCAAATTTAATATGGTACCATACATGCCATTCACTAACAGGCACTAACATTGATGCTTACCAAAATGCCGAAAGGAAAAATTAGATTATAAGTGAGCTTAGGCAGCCCTAACCACACAGCAAAAACGTTCCAAAGGGAGGAATGATGACAATGTTGTGAGTCATTAAATAGTGTTTCTGCTAGCTTGGATGTATATCTTTCCTTCACAATTTTGTGAAAGACATATTAATTATTTTTCATTTTTGTAGTATTTGCGCAGTATTTTAATGAATAAACCGTTAATCAGCTGTTCTGGACAATAAAAAAGAAAATAGAAGTACTGTTAAAAATATAGAGAATAATAGTTGAAAAAACGGTAAATGTAAAGGACTTGACCATAATTGATAATCGAATTTTCGATGCCTTAATAATGTTAATCACATGAAAATAAACAAGTTTTCTTCAATGGACTTTCCGGCGGAAACGAGTATTTTAAAAGTTATGGCATTAAATGAGTTACCGTAACTCCAGTGTTTGAGGCGGGGAAAAATATACCGCGCGGTCCGACGTGAAAGTAAACAGGCGTTCCCGCGCGCCAACCAAGCCGACGAAGAGCAAACCCCCTATTACAAACGTAAAGAGGTTGGGTCGTGAGGGGTAGCAACAGTTCTTTTAGTGAAAATTATAAAACTAAAAGAACTGTGGCTACCCCTCACGACCCAACCTCTTTACGTTTGTAATAGGGTGATGCACTATGGAGTTCCGGTAACTCATTTAACGCCATAACTTTTAAAATACTCATTTCCGCCGGAAAGTGCATTGAAGAAAACTTGTTTATTTTCATGTGATTAACATTATTAAGGCATTGAAAATTCGAATATCAATTATGGTCAAGTCCTTTACATTTACCGAAAAAACATTAATATCTCTTATCATCAACAATTAAGAATACATATGTATAATACATAAAGCTATTATATCAAAAAATTTGTAAGAATTGAAAAAACTTGTTTCAATTAGCTAATGAAATAAGAAAATTAAAGAAATAATATTGATGTTTTCTCAAAATAATGTAATAGTCAGAAATCACATATGTGCGCTGAGATCACACTGCATCACTCAAAAAGCTATCACTATTTCAGTTATTTACACACATTGTAAAATTGAAAACTTTCAATAAAATACACTTTAAATGAGAGGCCTTCCAAGCGAATACTACTTTTTTTGTCACCCTTGTAAAACTTTTGTCATGTTGAAAAAAAATCGTTTCACAAATATTTTCCATGTCTTGCTGGATAAACGATATTTATAACTTCATTTACATCAATAATTGGAAAAAATAAATTCTTCAATGCTTCCCACACTTGTAATTGTACCAATCGTGTCAGGTCACCATTGTCATCAATACGTTTAGAACAAGGTTTGTTACGTCTATTATTCATGCCCTTCACTGCTAAGTAACTCGAATATGACGAATGCTTAATATAGATTTCTATGGAACATTAATTCACGAACTGAATTACAATGAGTTGTACCACAAATTATGACTACTCTGTGTGTTGGGAGTATGGAGGCTGTTTATCTACGCGTAGTTCAGTTAAATTTGAAACGCAGGGAACGTTTTCGTTTCAAAAATATAGTTGTTCAAAACCTAATGAAACAAAAAAATGGTAACACGTTTGCTTCAGTTACTTAAATGTATTCAAATTCACATTAACTGCCCTCTTGCTTTTGATAGCTAAGCAATGAATGTCCTAAACATGAAGAGCACAGCAACTACTTCACTTCAGACAGTCACAAAATTCAAACTACCGCGATGCACGCCTGACTCATGCTGCACCGTGGCTGCGGCCGAGCTTAACGTATCGCACACAAGACGTCCGACTCAAGGGCTGCATCCTGCATCAGCAATAGATCGATTTGTCGTTAAAATTACCCCTCAAAAATAGTTTTATATGTGTTTTTGACAATTTAAATAGGTTTTTCACACAACTAAATTATTTTTGCTGAATAAAACTATAATTTGTGATTTCTTTCAGTTGACTGATGTCAATACCGGATTGTGAAATCAGACTAAACAACCACATACGCTACGTTCATCTGAGCAGCAGATACTGTATATGCGTGCTTGAAAAATTGCACGAGAGCGCTTTACTCAAAGAATGATGCATGCCAAATGGGTTATATGGTAGGAATAGGCCTACTCAATACCATCATTACGAAATTAAGTCATTTCTATCATCTATATAAATAACTTTATATCTTTATATCCTCTTAATTCAATATACATATAGAAATTTATTGCTATAGTAAAATATGACAAACGATGTTAGCATTTTTTTTTTGTAAAAACTAGCCCTTCGAAACTCATTGAACGACTGAAAAAACTAGAACTGTGAACCTGCGAATACAGTAATTCTGAATATACATATTATTGTAACGTATTCATATTTCTTGATATCTGTCATATATATCTGCACTCATTAATGACTGAAATAACTATTCATTAACTTAATTGGTATATTTTATGCAAATTACTCCGTTTTCTTGGCGTACGATATCAACCCAATGTTTGGGCAATGATAATGTATATTTTTACAAATTTTATTAAATTACGATATTTTAATTCATATGAGATAGTTTCCACTTATGTGAATATCGTACATAGATACATACATACACTGTTAGTTCATTATTAGAAATAAAACTATTTACTACATTGTCCCAATTACAAGTTGATATAATGAATAAATATATCTTTTTTTGATATTGTCTTACTATTAGCCTATTATTGTAATCCAAGATTCCAATATCAGGCCAATAAATAATTATCAACCCAATATTGACCTAATAATTTCTTGCTACCTGGGTATGTTTATCATTTTAAATGAAACGACAAACAGTTGAAGTGTTCAGAATTAATATTTCTCCATGTATTGTTGAACCCCATCATGTATAATCACAGCATGAAATACAGTATTCACCTCCGTTACATAAATAATAATTTTATGATATTGTTGAAATGTAATTGGCTACGCCTGTGCATTTATATCCCAACAAGTTAAATATAATTGAAACGTTCCACAATACACCTCGGCAATTTGATGCACTTTCACTCGACCATAGAGTTGATCATATTTTAAAACGGGAAGTAAACTATTGGCATGAGTCATATTTACCGTATTTGGTTTGGGTGCACATTTAGAACCAGTTGCTGCAGCTACTGACGATCTGCGATAAGGATTAATTTATGCAATTGAGAATTAACCACAAATGCAGAGCAGTAATTATTGAATGGGAGAGGGCATGAGAAACAAGTGTCAGAAAAACACGGTATCAGCGATTCTGAGCCAGATGGCCGTCCTTGGCCAAGTCAACCTCGAATCGCTACTAGATGCCGCGAATTAAAGACGGTGTATGGACGGGAGGCCACGGATGGCAGTGCCAATCATAACATGCTCGTAAATTGGGCGGTGTACCGTTGTTTTATCGGTCGGATGGCCGAATGACCAATAAATCGCGGATAATAAGCCCTGTCAACCATATTCCACCGGTGCACCGTCCTCGATTTTCAATAGGGAATGAACAACCTAGCCTCAATTATCCAATGGAACTGTCAAGGAGTTCGAGCCAAGAAAGACGAACTGCTGGAATTGATACACCAGCACCGACCAGCTGTTGTAGCGCTACAGGAAACCAAGCTATGGCACAATTGCACATTCTCTATGCCCCAATACTCCCTTCTTATCAAACACGGTCACTTTAACTTCACCCCCCATGGAGGAGTGGGTCTGCTTATCCATAACTCGGTCCCATTCAGAGAACACGTTTTGACGTCCCAGTTTCAAGTCATCGCAGCCACCATCCAACTTAGTCGGCCGATCACAGTCGTCTCAATGTACACGTCTAGAAATCATAGCCTTACCCTAGAAGCACTACGTGATCTAGAAAATCAACTTCCTACTCCAAGCATTATTATGGGTGATTTCAACAGTTACAGCACAATTTGGGGATGCAGAACCACGGATACTCGGGGGCGCATTCTTGAGCAATATCTAGAACAGTCGAACCTCGTTCTATTAAATACAGGATCCCCAACCAGAATTTCGTATAACTCAGAATCCGCCATAGACCTAACACTAGCCTCTCCCCGCCTGAACGCGGAGTTGGAATGGTCTACCTGTCTCTCTCCTGAGGACAGCGATCACTGCCCGATCCTAATCCAGCTAATGAACGCACAACAAAGCGAGCCTAGCAGAACTGTGTGGTGCCTAAAAAAAGCAGATTGGCACTCATACGAGAACCACCCAAAGTGGAAAGAGCTGGAAATCTCGCCGGAAACTAACTGTGAAGAACACCTCCAAGCCTTTATTAATGCCATACTGGCTGTAGCTGTGGATTGCATACCCACCATTGAAATTAAAACCTTCTTTCCAAAGCCCTATTGGAGCGCAAAATTGACCGAAACACGACGAAACCGCGAACGCCTATACCAAAAGTACCGCCAGACCAGATCGATGCAAAATGCTCTTCGTTGGAAAAGAGCACGAGCAATCCACAGGAACCTCTTACGTGAAGAAAAGCGGAAGGCGTGGATAAGTTTCGCTAATACGTTCACCAGAAATACACCTCTAACAGCCGTATATGCAAATATTCGCAAAATAAAAGGCCAACCCCAACGAAAAATATCCATCTTGCAAGAAAATAATATTACGTATGCCACCGTGCCCCAAATAGCAAACAAGCTAGCGATGGCCTTCAGCAATACAAGCAGCGCTACGAACTACCCCGTCGAGTTTCAACGAGAAAGAGAAAAGGTCCAAAACGAAGGCTTAAATTTTTCATCTGCGAACACTGAAGTTTACAACATATCGTTCTCAGCAGCAGAACTAGAAACGGCTCTTCATAACACCAAAGACACCTCGCCTGGAGCGGATCAAATCTCCTATCAGATGTTGAAGCACTTACCCGAAGCCGGCAAGCAATGCCTACTATCCATGATGAATAAATTTTGGCTGAACGGATATTTCCCCCCCAGCTGGCGGGAGGCAATTATAATCCCCTTTCCGAAACCGCATAAATCTCCACAGTCGCCCCAAAACTACAGACCCATCGCACTAACCAGTTGCCTCTGTAAAACAATGGAACGTCTGGTCAGCAATAGACTCTCGGACTTCTGCGACATGCACGGCTGCCTCACCAACATCCAGTGCGGCGGTAGGCGAAGTAGATCCACAACCGACCACCTAGTGCGCCTCGAAACTACGATCAGGAGAGCTTTTGTACACAACGAACACTTCGTAAGCGTGTTCTTCGACCTAACGAAAGCTTACGATACAACGTGGAAATTTGGAATAATGCGAGATCTCCACCAAATGCAACTACGAGGACGACTCCCCTCGTTCATCCAAGAATTCTTACGCGACCGAACTTTTAGAGTCAGAATCAACAATTATTTGTCCGACCCCTTCCCGCAAGAAGAAGGCGTCCCGCAAGGTTCAGTGCTCTCGGTCACTCTTTTTGCCATTAAGATCAATAGTATTGCCTCTCTGATTCCTCAGGATCCACGATTTCATGCCTCACTGTTTGTGGACGACTTCCAGCTCGGCTATCGACACAGTGATCTAAATGTCATAAAAATTAAACTCCAGGAATGTATTGATCGTGCCGTACGATGGACTCTGAAGAACGGTTTCACTTTCTCATCAGAAAAATCCAAAGCTGTACATTTCACCACGTTGCCCGGTATCCAGATGCCCCCACCCCTAAAAATCGCAAATCAAGATATTGAGTTTGTAGAGGAAATCAAGTTTCTTGGACTCACGTGGGACACAAAACTCACATGGAAAAAACACATCAACGACATTAGAGCCAAATGCAAGAAAGGATGCGGTATGCTCAAATCTATCTCCTCCCATGACTGGGGAGGGGATCAGCACATTCTTCTCCACATGTACAAACTTTTTGTTCGGTCAATAATGGACTACGGATGCATTGTCTACGCATCAGCATCCAACACCACCCTTAAGCTTTTGGATCCCGTCGCCAACGACTGCTTGCGTCTGGCTACAGGAGCCTTCAAGTCCACACCTGCCGCAAGCCTCCAAGTTCTAACGGGTGAAATGCCGCTGAACCTGCGAAGGCAACTACTTTCCTTAAAATATTATTTCAAAATGAAAAGCCACTTAGGTAACCCAGCCTTTAACTCTGCTATCCCTCCTATTGACAGGAGATTGTACGTAAATAAGAAAGTTGTGCCTTCATTTGCCATTCGCACACTCAATAACATTGGATCCCTAAATCTCGAACCCCCTTATATCAAACCCGCTTTCTCGTACCGGCTACTGAACCTTGACGTCCCAACATGGAATACGGTCGCCATCGACATAAACTTGGAACTAACAGCCCTAAAAAAAGAAACAACCCATCCAACTACATACATCCAGGAATACCACCGACTAGCAAGCGAAAATTACCCAGGTCACACTGCCGTCTTCACAGATGGCTCCAAGAGCAACGACGGCGTTGGCGCTGCGGCATTCTGTAGCAGCATTCAGAAACAGATTTCACTTCCCCAAGTATCCACTATATTCACTGCGGAACTGTATGCCATTGATCTAGCACTACAGATCATTCGGGATCATCCTAAGGACCAATTTATTATCTTTAGTGATTCCCTGAGTGTTTTGCGAGTTCTCCTCGACAAACGCACGGACCATCCTCATGCCCGCCTTCTCCAACACCAGATTCACGACCTTGCCCAGAATCGTAAAACCATCAAGTTTTGCTGGATCCCCAGCCATGTGGGGATTCGAGGTAACGAGACCGTCGATAGTCTAGCAAAAGCGGCCGCACTTCGCCCGCCAGAGCGATTCCCAACATTTTATAGGGACTGGTTCACGGTTCTCGAGAAAGAAATCCACAGCAAATGGAAGGAAGGCTGGCACCAGCGGAGGAGCATCATGCACGAGGCCCAGTTGGAACCGGGATCATGGCCCAAAAGAAGACTGCCACGCCGAGTGGAGGTCGTACTTAATCGACTCAGAAGCGGCCACACCTACCTCACCCACAGCTACCTCATGAACAGTGAGGTACAAGAGCCTCCGCCTGGTTGCCCTCTGTGCCTGGGGGCGCGCCTCACCGTGAAGCACGTTCTCATCGACTGCGCCGCGCTGCGCAATACACGACGACAGTGTTTTGAAGTCTTCTCCGACGATAGCCGGCCACATTCAATAAGCAATATACTTGGCCACAATGCGCCCGTAGATCAGCTGATTACCTTTCTTCAAAAAATAAATGCTTACGACATGATCTGATACGGGGAAATGTTCAGGCTCCTAACTTGGATCTCTTCATGTAGTACTACTTGAAGAGATTTAACGGGAAGCCGCGCTGTAGGGCTTTATAGCCAGACGTGATTTCGTTTTGGAAGTTTAAAGATGAAGAAACTGTAATATGGCCGGGCGCGCTGCGTTGATACCTCGGGGGTTTCAGCGTGGGTAAGGCGTCCGGCCATAAATGGGTGGGCAGCTGAAACCCCCAACGGGGCTTGGTTGCTCAGTGCGTTCGAAGGAAATGTGTTGTGTACAAACTTTAATGGGGAGACACTTGTAATCTTGAGTTGTAATTATGACCATGATGCTCAGATAATTTTGATGTTTCAAATCATAGCAATGTTTCTCTTGTGTGCTTATCTGGAAGAGTCAGATACGAATTAAATTGTGTGACCTTCGGTGCAATATAGTTTGAGTAACTGAAGCGCTAGCAGGCCCATGTTACTACTACTACTCTAACTCCTAAAAAGTACGACCCTTCACTAACCCAAACCGTGCATCATCAAAATTTACTCGCTAATTGTTTTTCTTGTATGTCCAGTGCGACGTGTCATAATGCGTGAGTCTCTTGTATCTTGCTGTTATCTGCCTTTATCAGAATATCTGAGTTTTTCCCGGCCAGCGCCGGGGGGGGGTCCACATTGGCGTTACGCTGGCGACCCCGGTAGAAACGTTTCCGTAAAATTATTATTATTATTTCCTGTAATTCATGGTTATATATGAACATAAAGGTAAGGTATTTGACCTATGCACCGTATGTGGCCCAAGTGATAACTAACAGGTAAACAACACCAAACTCGGTTTGTTCCATATATGGCACAACGATTAAATGCACATTCATCTTATCAATAAGCCATCGAATTTCATTTCTAGTAAAATTTTTGTGATCTACACACATTTTATACGTAATCATTTCTTATACTTACCGGAAACTGTCTCAAAAGTCAGGACAATGACAAAATTTAGGACAGTGCAACCCTCCTTCCACCAGCATCGCTAGTGCTACATTGAATGAGCATACAGAGAGTATGGTTCATTTCCTGTGTTTGATTCTTGTTCGGGACTGAGATAAAACGTGTCAGATGAGGTACAAACAGTTATAATGCCACGATATTCATTACTCGGCAAATAAATTGATTAATTTCAGTATGTGCCATATATGGCACACCATGCATTTAAGTGAGAGGGCCCAAGCTAAGGGTTAGGTAGGTCTTCTTTTTTGTTGAGAAAAAGAATTTATGTTCTGATATTGACCACTTATTTTTGGTTCACTGCTGTCCTGTTTTTTTTTTGCACATGATACTTTCTTCTTCAACTTTTATCTTGTTTCATAAACTTCTTTTTCAACTTGCTGCTTCTATGTCTCTTGTGCAAATATTCCGCTTTCCCTTATCTCCATAGTGAATAGTGAATTCTTTCTACCACTCTTCGGAACGTTGTTTAGCTGTTGTGGAGGCTTAAATTAACGTCTAAGCTCATCGCCAGGTTGGAGCTGCAACCGCAATCAAAAACCTGTACCGGTCACGATGGCGGTGGACGACGACGACAAGGCGATGAGGGTGGTGGCGGCTGGTGCAGCAAATCTCAAAATGGTGAGACCGTTTCCATTATTGTGAAATGCAGGAGCAGTTCGAAAAACGAGTACAGTATGTAGGTTGCAATTCATTTGCGACCGATTTATTTACTCTTGTCGAGTAATTATTGTGTGTGAGAGAGGCAAGATATGTATTTTTTGCATACCAATGCTGTAAAGATTTTGTTTTTCATAGTTGAGGAATCTGGATGTGTTACTTTCATGATGTTTATGATTTCAGGACGTTGCGTTGAAGGAGTCTTCAGTGATAGAGACTCATCCAGTTCCTCTTGACTCCTTAGTGGATGATCAAGAAGAAGAAGAAGAAGACCCTTCTGAGCCGCAAGAGTGGCAGTCAGGGTTCCATGAGAAGCCCGCTGATGGTGCGATGGAGATGCCAGTATCACCGTCTCAGGCCAACACGGTACAACACTGTCACCACAGCTCACGGGGTGTGGGGGTGGTGGTGGTGCAAGCCTCACCTGGCTCCTGCTGTCGTTCGAAGGTGGGCCATTTATTGAGCGAAATACCTCCCCAAATTTTTGTTTTATGAGATGAAATGTGCTTTTTTCTTCTTGTCTCATCTTCATGGTTGAGCAATCGAATGTAATTTGGAATATCCATGATTTCATCTAGTAGTCTTAGTAAGGTAATTAAGGTCAAAGCCTCAAGTTATACCTGAGCAATTGGTTCTCATGCCTATCGGACACTCGCAGAAACTTTCAGGCCTGAGCTCGTCATCTTAGGAGTAACAATGCATGCCTAAGCCTTCCTTGTTTTATTAGCACTTGTTTGACATCAATTGCCTATGCTGTTTTTGTTTTTCGGCGTAGATGAACTCGTCTACTGAAAGAGCTTGATGGTATAATGGTTGTATTGTCCGTTTTCTGAGCAAGGAATGTTCTTTAAACTTCTAGACTACTGTACAATTCGCATTCCTATTTTCTTTTCTAGGCCCCTCACACACCCATCCAAGAAAAACTCGCCTCAATTACGAAGTCCGAGCACTTGAGGCATTCGGAACAAAAAATTATAAGAGGATGTACCTTTCCAGCTCGTCGAGTGCGTCGAGTGCGCTGGAATTCCAGGGCGTACTTCAAGAACATCGCGCGGCCAGTCGTCGATTTTTATCTAGGCTCTTTATGCCCCCAAATAAATTCTGCTGACTCCCCATACGTATTTCAAACACGAAGTGGTGTGAAAATGATGCCGAAGCAAATGGACGCAGCACTTCGGTCAGCGTTCATAAAATGGGGAAGAAACTGGAATAATAGGAAACGAATGAGTCGTAATAATTTGAACAGAAGACAATTGACCTCTTCGGCTTGTGAACCTTCGCACGGATCATCGACATCAGATGTGACCGCTCATTCAGAGGAGGAGGTGACGACAGCAGCAGCAGCAGCAGCAGCAGCAGCAGCTGCCCATGGCCGACCAAGTTGCAAGTACCAAACCAAAGCTGTCGTCACTCCAGTGAAACGCTGCTGCTCTGACACTCAAAAGAACGCACCAAATTTGTCATCGTTCATCATTCCGAGAAAGGATCAGTTGAACGCAGCTGAACAAGCTACACCCGAAAAACAGCGTTTCACTCCCAATTCCATCAAACGAGAGAAAGAAAGAAAATTTGAAGCCTACGAAATAACCGACGAAGAAATCAGTGAAGAAGAAGACGAGCCTCAGACGAAGGAGATGATGAAAAGACGTTCTATTGACAACTCCCGCATTGGAGAAATGTTCCAGGATATTATACATTCGAATGAGCGGTACGTATCGAAAGATGAAGTTATAACAAGGGTAGCTTTGAAGGAGCCTAGGCTCCTTCGAAAATACGGCATCGCATCTCTCCTCGACTAAGTTAGATACATGAAAAAATCTGCTAGTGCAAGGAATTTCATATTGTAAAAAACACTGCGAGAAATTTTGGTGAAATTACTTGAATTTAGGTCGATAGACGTCCATTGTTGCCCGAAAATTTTTATCTCTAATATTTAGGTTTTGTTTGTTTGATTGATATTTTGCATTAAGAATGCTCTTATTTAGCGTGAATGACGGAAATTTCTGAAATGAATTGGTTTTTTGGAAGGCTTCGTTGCGTTTTAAGAGGATACCATAAATCTTTAAGATGTGTGCGGCGAATGACGCGTCAAGAATAATTGATCGTATTTTTATATAGAAGAATGGCCGAGTTTACTGTGCTCTCTCTCTCTCTCAGTACGTGAGTGGGTTCACTCTGGGTAAAACGCTAGGCCAACGTGAGGGTGAATAGCTGGATCACTCTCTCTTCAAGGACCCAGCTAATGTTAGTATAGAATACGTCGAAACCCGCAAAGGCAATTCACCTTTACCTTGCCCAAGCTGGGGGAGTGTAAAGTCAATTACTTTGCTGGAGATTTCGATGTACATGTAAGCCCGTAGACTTTCCATGTTCTTATCAGCGAAAGGAATCGAAGGAAATTTCTTTGAGTCTCCAATTGTTGACGATATTTCGTTTGCTATCACTAAAATTTTAAGACTTCCTGAGTACTTATGATCTCAGCCCTATTTTTCTTCTTCATTTGTCATCATTCTGGAGTTAGTAGTTGCATTCATGATCATCGAGATGTTCGATCATCGTCTTGGATTTAATTTGTAGTTGTGATTCATGGTGAAACGTATGTCATACTCTGGGTTTCTTTTTCTCTCGTGTTCATTGATATTAAAGGTGTGTGTGTTTTCCATTTTTTTAAATTTCATGTACTTTCTACTTGAGCGATGAAATGCTGTCATTTTCTCAGTTTTTTTTTAAAGAGGGAAAAAATTTCGTTGTATTCATTTTACCTAATGGAAGAGTCCTAGTTTTCTAATAATGAACCTATGTATAAAAGTATACATATGTACTGGTGCTAAAGACTTTAATGAGATTAGATTATAAGTCAGTTTAAACCTCCCTATCCGTGAGAAAAGGCGATCCGAAGAGAGAGGAGGAAGTCACTGTTTAGTATAAAGTTAAGGAAACGCGAAGTGTAAGCAGAAACGTCGTAGAAACAGTAAATTGAGAAAGAAGATCATGAAACAAGATGATAGGTAAAGAAAAAAGTAGTAGGTTTGAAAAACAGGAGAGCAGTTTACCAAAAAAATTGATGGTTGATGGTCCTTAACCCCTCAGGGGGATACAACTTTATATCTATGGGAATTGGCGCTCCCAGCGGGACTATGTGAGGGCCTGAGCTAAAGGTTAGGGTAGGCTTCCTTTTTGTTGTAATAAAATAGGTTTTTGTTTTGTTACGGACCATCTTTTTTCGGTTCACTGCTGTCCTGTTTTTCAGCACCTACTACTTTCTTCTTCAACTTTTTTCTTGTTTCATGAACTTCTTTCCTAGCTTACTGTTTCTGTGCACCTCGTGCATAGATTCCGCGTTTCCTCAACTCCATGCTAAATGGTGCCTTCCTCTTTCCTCTCTTGGAACATCTTTGTCGTGGTTAAGGGAGGCTAAAACTTTCTTATATAATAATAATAATAATAATAATGATGATGGTCTTTAACATAACAAAAGCTTTCTATTTAAAAGAAAAGCCAGCCTTACTTTCTCAGCTCGGACCCTTGCACGTTTACCGCCTGGGAGTGCGAATTCTAATAGATATAAAAGTAGCATACATTTGAAGTGAACTTCAAACTTCGATGAGACGAAGGAGAAATAATGCCATGAAACGTTATTTCGTATTAAAAGATATACATTTGTTAGGGAGGGGCCTGTAATCGAATACAAGATGAAGAGCCGAGGAAACGAAATTTCTTCATTCATAAGAAGGAAACCACTCGTTGTCGTCTGGAAAAAACTCGATATTCTATGCTTCTGTTGTGAAATTGAATTTATTTGCGCGGAGAGTGAAAGAATTTTCCCTCCATATGAAGGGCGCGTCTCACCAGTGGAATATATGTTTTTCCTTTTAAACTTGAAAAATGAATTCCGAATAATACATGTTTGGAACGTCACACTTGAAAAGGATTTATAGCCCAAATTTTAAATAGAATATCAAAGCATAGATAATGACATGTTTTTCATTTTGAAATTTTCGTGTTCGGAACGTGTATCGGTAGAGCTAACCTGACGTAAACAACAGAGCTTGTGCATTTAGTTGATCAGCTGATGCTCAAGCTCGTGCGCTCTCGGTCGTCAAATGGTTGTTTTTTTCTACAAGGTAATTAGGTTTTTGTTGGTCGTGAAGTGATCTCGTTTTTTATGAGATACCAAAAATAGTCTTACCTAGGCGAATTGACAGAGCGTTCGGCGGTGTGTCCAGCTTTTTAGCCGAGTATGACTGCGCATTCGAGTTCACTAATCTAAGATTGCTCTGAAACGATGTAGTTGATTTGAATGGGAATATTCCTAAATGAGGTGAAAAACAAGAGAACAAAAAACCTACAAATCATCTCTTAACCCAGAAAGTGAAAGCATTGCGGTAATTTTCTTTGAATGTTACTAATGGCATGGGCTTGGTGTTTAGAGCATAAAAAGCGACGTGTGCAAGACCTCTGACGGTTCTCTCTTTATTCCACAGATCAGTTTCAGGCTCATCAGATTTTAGAGCTTTTGGCTTGGCCGAAGTTCTTTGCTCTCTTCGCCCTCAGTCTTCAGCACCTTTCTCACGTCCGCAATGTCAGCCTCAAGACATGACCTATTCACGGAGTTGGAGCAAGCCAATCCAAAGGAGGTCAGTTGTGTTTTTATCTTAAGTGTACCCTAAACTAAGAGGTGTACCGTTATTCAAACCAAGAATGTTATGCGAAGTCGTCATTGCTCTTTCTCTCTCCGGTTTTGAAAATCTGACCATGCTCGCTATTGATGTTTCTCAGTTATGGCTTACATCTCATTCTTAGTATCGTAAATTTGTATGAAAAAAATGTACATTTAATGCATTTTTTATAAGTATTCATGCTGTTCGTTTTCTAGTTCATAAACGAATTGAAAAATATCAATAAAATAATTTATGACATTGCTGAACTTATAGGAAATTTCAGATAGTCAACTGCTGCCGGCAAGAATTTATTTGTTCGTCTGATTGATTATTCATCAAAAGATAACTTGATGCAACTCAGCAATTAAAGGCCCACAGTACTCTATGGTATTTTGGAAACCAACTCAAGTTCTTTGATCAGTTCTTAGTTTCAATTTTTTAATTGTGCAGGATGCTGCTGCTGCTGCTGCTGCTGCTGCTGCTGCTGCTGCTGCTCCAGATGGAAGATTATCATCAGAATCTCAACCGTATGCTACGGTCGTTCCTGGTCATCGTAGTACACCACTTTCTACTCCTGAAGCCACTTTCGAACATATTCTACCTACACCTCCTCCCTCTCGTATTCTTGCTTCTATCGCCTCTCCGCGTCTTTCTTCCATTTCGAATAACGTCCATGTTTTGCCATCTGTAGTTTGTCCTCCTTCAGCAGAGTGTGCACTTCCTTCTCTTCGTGATTTCCAGCTACCGCTTTGCTCTGCTGCTAGTCCTCTTTCTCCTTTACCTTGTGTACGTTCTTCTTCATCTTCTCCTCCATCTCCTTATTCTCTTGGGCCTTGTGCACTTTCTACTTCTTATGTTGCTTACGAACCTCGTCCTATGTTTGCCGCTGTACATCCTTCTTATCTCACCTCACCTGATTCTCAGCCTTTAGGAACTTCCACTTCTGGGACTTCCTGCTCTAATCCATCTGTTCCTCGTAATTCTGTAAACGATTATCCTCATCATTCTGTCCTTCCTCCTCCTCATCCTCCTTTTCCATCAGTGCATGCTTATCCTTATCCCTCAGCATTCCCTGCTCCTCCATGTGCCATTCCTTATTCTTACCCTCCTGTATTTCGTTCTCCTCCTCATCCTCCTCCTCTTCATCGTTCTCCCTCTTACCCCATTGTATTTCCTTCTACTCCTCCACCTCCTCTTCCTCCTTCTTCTCCTTATCGTGCTTTATTTGCTTCTCCTCCTCCCTACCCTCCTGCATTTCTTCAGCCTGCTGCTCCACCATTTCCTCCTCCTCCTCCTTCTCCTATTCTTGCAGTACCTCCATTTCATCTTTCTTCTGTGATGGTACAGAATGCTAAAGGAAATGTGCTACTTGCTGACTCTGGCAAAGAAATGTTCCCTGTCAGAAAATGGGGCAAAGCAACCGTGGAAGGTAAGGTATTTTTGTCTCAACTCCTCAACTCTCAAAATGTCGCATTTGCCTAGTGAGAAATGATAGAAGTATCGAGGCTCAGTATGTGAAGATAATTAAATTCATCAATAAAGAATCTTCTTTTGAACAAATGAGGTGGTTGTAATGCTACATTTGTTGATGATTCGTCTCCAGGTTTGAGCAACGAGAAAACTGCACCGGTCATGATCGTGGGCGACGACGAGGCGACGGTGATGGTGGTGGCGGCGGCAAGTGCAGGAGATATGGAAATGGTGAGACACGCGTGTCCATTATTGTGAAGTGCAAGAACATCTCTGAATAGGAATACGCCATGTGCGTGAATATCTGTGTTGCGATTTGTTTACGTTCGACTTATTTCCTTGTACCCGGTAAATATTGGGAGAACCGAATATAAAT
Source organism: Morinoia aosen (assembly GCA_030386875.1). Lineage (NCBI taxonomy): Eukaryota > Metazoa > Arthropoda > Malacostraca > Amphipoda > Talitridae > Morinoia > Morinoia aosen. The sequence goes on along the minus strand of CM059568.1, from coordinate 9,132,927 downwards.
GTATGTTGTCTGTTGAAGAGTGCTGTAAAAGTTAAATTTTCCCCGATTTAGCAGTCTCGTTGTGTTACTCATGTACTGTTTTTCATTTCAGAGCGTTGCTTCCACGTCTCTCGTGGATGATGTCCCCTCTGAGCTGGCTGACTTGGACTCGTTGCTGCATGAGCAGCAGCCTTGTCTTCATTCGTGCGAGGTGCAATCAGGGTTGCATGTGGAGTCCTCCACTTCGTGGGATGATGGTGACCCAGGAGCCTTATCTCATGCTCCAGTTGGCTCCAGTGCGCGTTCGAAGGTGAGCCAAAGTAGGGTGCTTGAAAATCCTGAATGTGTGAAAAAAGGCGATTTGGCACGATGATATTCCTCATTGTTTTGGTTTCTTTCTCGTCTTAGCCGTGTGGCTTTCGAACTTGCCTCCGTGCAGGCTAACCCGGGTTCGAGTCCCGGCGGCGCTGGTGTCGATTTTCTCTGTGTGATATAGGGGAAAAATTCCAAGCACAATACGTACCTCACTCTACCCAGGTGTCTGAAATGGGTACCGGTCTTGACCGGGGGAAAGCGTCATTGCGTCCTGGCGTTAGTTATAAGGCATTTGAAAATCCAATGTACAAGGTGATATGTATCAGGCTTGAAATTGAAAGTAAAGCATCCGTAGATCCGTAGATGCCTTCTTATTTAATTCTTGAAATTTCTTTATTCCATGACTAACTTTTGCTACTTAGTAAAATAAGTTGAGTTTCATTCGGCGCCTAGTACAGGATATTATGAGCTTTACCATTGCCTAAAAATGTGAAGGTATATACAACAAAAATCCTCTCAATATTTATTTGTTGAATTGTATTCAATGTTTTCTTGAATATTACCTCTGATGTTCAATGATCGAATCAAACGAATAAGATTCATGACTTTGTGTAGGATCTCATCAATGGCGTGTGCGTAAGATCTTTGGGTCACATGATGCAGTTTTTGTGCGACATTTTTTCCTGCGGATGCTCTGTCACGCATTTTCATGTTCTTATCAGCGCCTGCTTATGTATGCCTTGTTACGATTGCGTTGCGCTGTGCAGTGTCGAAGTTTCATCAAGGGGGAAATTTTTAATCGATCCCGACTGTAATTTCCCATGGACTAATAATTCAAACGATTGATCCTCCGTTGAAACGTTACTTTTTTTTAATTAACGTGTCTATGTCCATGTCTAAATGCTGCCAATTATGAAAATAGTTGTTTTTTACAGGCGGTTTCCTGTCCCATTTGCAAGAAAAAAGTGAAGCAAATTTCGCAACACATGCGGTCCAAATTACCGGGACATGGTTGGCCCCAAGCCAAGGCCAGAAATGCAGCGGCACTCCTTGGACTACGAAAAGAGCGTAAGAAGAAGCCTACGACGTGCGTTAGGACGCTTAAAGACTGTCCAATTAGCTCGTGCTATGCTAGAGTACGACGCTTGGATCTCCACATGAAAACCACGCACCCAAATTCTGTAAAAACGCAAACGTTTTACAAAAAGCAGCACACAGATGTCGAGTGCACGCTTGATAAGCGCATTCTTGAAATCTTCTATCAATGGAAGCTGTCTTCAGATGGCGCTTCACGATCCGAGAGGACAGCCAAGAGGCAGGCTGAAGAGGTATTTCGGCTGTGTCACATGATCCGCTTGCGTTCTTGCGTTGAAATCTTCAAGGATGAGCTAAAATTACACGACATGTTCAATCAAATGAATGCGAACAACAAGTGGGGCTATGGCACTCTTTGTTGTTATTGCTTCAGCCTCATCTCCTTTGCTGGCTTCTTGAAAAGTCGCAAGTTTTCTGAATATTATGCGGGGAACCTGGATGATTTCACTTCTCCAATCGCAGAAATTCGAAGCGCGGCCAGCTCCACGACAGGTGCAATATCGCGCTGGATCAGGGCATTCAGAAAAAAAAGCAGGGCCTCAGCGCTTCACAAGTATGAACTCGAACGCAGAGATCTGATTACTGCTGAAGAAACGATGGAGTGTGCTACTGGACGTCTGTACAAAAGTGTTCATTTTCTTCAAAAAATGGTGAGCGATGGAGCTGTAGAACCAAATTACCTATCTGCCTACCACTTCTACCTCGTCCGAGATTATCTCATTTTGAACATCTTTCTGAGGAATGCCCACCGAAATGCTGTCGTTTCCGAATTAACTGTGTCAGAATATCGAGACGCCACGAAAAGAGAAGAAAATTTATTTATAAATGTGAAAAAACACAAAACAGCAGACGTGTCTGGATCTGCATGCCTCGTCCTCCGCCCAAGAATGGCTTCATTGATGGAGTTCTACTTTGAAAGCATACGTCCTATGATGGATCGCAATCATTCTCAATACTTTTTCATTACTAGAACTGGGAAACAGTTATCATCTCCGCACATTAACGCAGCACTCCAATCAGCATGGGCCAAGTGTGGAATGTCAAAATCAAAGAAAATAACTCCGAACCTGACAAGAAAGTCATCCACGACTCGTGTGTATCTACATGATCCGTCGAAATCGAATGCAACCGCCTCTTTAATGATGCACTCGGAAGCTACGGCAGCGTTACATTATCGCCGGATCGACAAAGAAAATCAAGCCATGGCGGGAGAAGCAGCTTTGGCCGAAGCAACGGGTTTGCATGATGGGTGCGAATCAGAAGACCAACTACAACTTGACGACGACCACCAGCAACACCCCGAGGATGAGGAGTGGGAGTGCGTCATGGAAAATGGCTGTGAAGAACACAAAATGTTCCAGAACGTTATTGAGAGTCAGTATGCAAGCTCACAATCAAAACCCGATGGCTATCATAGTGATGAATTGCCGCCGTCAGATGGGCAATTCCGTTCAAATTCTACCATTATTGACGATCCTCAACCAGAGACTACCTCAACTGAAGACAAAGTGTTCTGGAAGAACCCTCCCTCTCTTCTTCTCAGCAGATCATCATCATCCCCGCCTCCTCCACCACCATCACTATCACTACTACCACCTCTACCATCACCATCACCACCTCCAATGAATTCACCACCTCCATCATCATTACTTGAAAAAATTGGCTCTCATCAGTCACTAACCGAGGATGATTTTGAAGCCTCCGAACAGCAACTTCAACTTTCTGATGAACGCTCTGCGTTCAACTTGAATTTAGTCGACTTGCAGTTTGATTCAGGTTTGGCTTCAACACAGGGTAGAACCTATTCTCCAGACATGTTTGAGGACATTTCGGAATGTTCTTACTCTCGAGCAAAGGAACAAAAAAATGATGATGTTGATGATGATGAAGTAATCAGCAGTTCTGAAGATGAGACACCACCTGATTACGAAGAACTAACTGCAAAGGAGAGAATCAGGCTCTTCCGATCAGAGGATAACAACGTCATACACTCTCTATTTCTGGACATTATCAGCTCAAGAACAAGGTATGTCATGAAAGACGACGTGCTAGATAGGGTAGCGAAAGAACAGCCTAAGCTCATCGAAAAATACGGAATCGTCTCCATCCTTAATAAAGTGAGGTACATGAAAGGTTTGGCCAATAAATAATAAACTATTGCAGTGCCCCATAAAATCTCTTTGTTTCATGCATTTTGCCTTGCTGTGTATTGTGTTGCGCCTGGGCTGCTTTTCCTTTGCTTCGATTCACAACTTATTTACTCCTGTTGTAGTTAATCAAACTAGAGTTCTTGATGTTTTCTCGATGTTCTGTTAACTGGCGTTGTAGATTTCAACTTGGCGTATTAAAGAATCTTTCTTCTTCTGAAGCGATTCAGCGTTTGTGCCCTCAAGGACCTTGGATTTTTTAGATGTTTAATAGATTACCTTCATAAAAACTCGTTTGAATTAGAATTTAAATAACAAAATTTAATATTAAAATGAGTGGAAATTCTTTATTAATGTAGAAATTAAAGAAATTAAATGGAAATTCTTCTCACTGTTTTACTTTTACTGAATTAGCGAACGCTAGATAAGGCTGTGTTTTTCATTAGATTCATCGCTTTTTCCCCTCAGGGGGATACAACTATTTTACCTGTGGTAATTGGCACTTCCAGGGGGAAAATGTGTGAGGACCCGAGCTGTTAGTTTGGTAGTTTTTTGTTGATGTTGAAATAAAATCTTTTAAGTCAAGGACCATCTTTTTTTGGGGTCACTGCTGTCCTGTTTTTCACCACCTACTACTTTCTTTTTCAATTTCATCTTGTTTCATGAACTTTTTTCGCAACTTACAATTTCTATGCCCCTTCTGCCTAGATTCCTCATTCCCTTGCCTTCATACAAAGTGGTGCCTTCCTCCTTCCTCTATTCGATACGCTCTTTGTTGGTATTGGTTAGAGAAGCTTGAACTAACATGTTATTTGATTCAATTTATCGTTTTTTTTGCTCGTTATTCTGTCATTTAGGTTAAGATTTGTTTGTTTTTTCTTCCGAAAAATAACAGCGGATAGAGAAGTTGATGAGCTGCTCGATTCGATACTGTGGATTGAGGAGAAGCTTGTTGTGTTAATTTCTGTTAATTTCACGTACGCTGTACCCATGCAACGAGACTGTTTTGTTAATGATTTGAAAGTAAAAAGAGTGTCGCAGTTTTGTGTGTTATCCTTCAATGCCAACATTTACAAACATTTGAGTCACAATTAGGGACTAACCGCATTCTCTAAGAGGCGCGTCAAAGACAGCTTCCAACCAAGTTGTGAGAGGAGCCGAGAGAATATTTCCCGAGACGAATATATGTCTAAGATACTTTCAAATTTTCAGAGATGTAAAGCGTGGCCTATAATTTATGGGGTATGAAAGAAACGATATGCTTCTAAGATAATTTTTTACTCTTTAGGATATCTAAATATATAACGAGAATAACGAGATATCCTACATATAATTAGTTGCAAATTGGTAACAGATAAATACGGTGAGTTAGCCGTCGAATTCATCGCGTCGGATGGCTGAATGGCTCTTTCGATGTACAAACATCAACCGTATTCAGGCTCTGAACAACTCAGAAAATGTTCTATTTCACATTTCAAACTGGGAAAGCAATACCAATAAAGTTAGGAACTCCCTGGATTCGTAAAGGTGTTCCGAAGAGAGGAAGGTTAACGCACCATTTAGAACCATAAGCCAAAATTCGCCTTAAGCGTTGAAACTGAATATTGAGTTTTTTAATATGTCCTTAACGAGCTGGAGCTTAGAGCTAAGCGGCCCATAGACGATCAATTTAATTGTCAATATCATTGACTCAATATACTGATGATTTTTTTTCGCCCATTAAGTCAATTAATTGACGGTCGTCAATCAAGGCCATAGACGATCAATTAAATTGTCAGTATTCATTATTGTCAATTATATAGCCAATAAAATTGATCGTCTGTGGCCGCTTAAGACACCTGGGCAGTTAGAGAGGGCACGCATACGTACGCTTCCAGCCTTGCGGCCGTTTGCGCTCGTCACGTCGAATAATTCCAGTGAAACCAAGAACCATAAACTCCCAATTCCACGTTTTGATGAACTGAGCCCTGACGATCTATGGTGACATATAACATCCCGCTTCTATATGGTAGCCGTGGCTGGGACGCATACTCTCAGATTGCTATGTTCTACAACTTTTTTAACTTTATTGCAGGCCAACAAAATTTTACGGAGCGCCCCCTAGCGTCAACATTGACGTTGTGAATCAGAATATTTAAGGACTTATTCCATTTCTTCCTCTTCATTTGTAGCTATGGGTAAGAAACATATGATCTAGTATTGTTTTTAACCGGTTAATGGATTAAGTAAATGATCGTAATATCCTGAATCGTTTCAAGAATTAATTCTCAGAGATTAAAGAAATGCTTCTCTGCTATGATATTGTTCAGAAGTTTTGTATGGTCCACGTCATGGTCTAGTTCGATGTGCTTTCGTCCTTGACATTTGGCATCGAATTTTTCAAAAACGCAAATGAAATGGTCTGTTGATTGAAAGTAACGTTGAGGATATTATTTCGTATGTTAGAACAGAGTAAAGTTGGGTGTTTTGACAATGCGCAAGTGGGAAAGGGAGCGTAGCCCCCTGTTGTGTGTGAGTGTATAGGAATGTTGGCACTTACGATTTTCCCTCAAGAAGAGTGAACATTTGGATTGTGAATGGTATAACGCGACCTGGCCGAGATGGGCATGGGCACCACAATCCATCCAGAACATTTGAGTCACAATTTCTTGCTAACCGCATTCTCTAAGAGGCGCGTCGAAGACAGCTTCCAACCAAGTTGTGAGAGGAGCCTCTCTTCAATGAAATCCGTTCATCTCTAAAACATCAGATGCATGAACATCAATACCACACATTGGATTATAAGGATTTCAAAATGTAAAGTTCCTAAATTGAGATGCGAACCGTACGAGGTGGTGGCAGGTAGTCCTACAGTAAACACAGTGGTGAATATTCTGTTCTATAGTGTCAGACAAAACGATACCCTAGAAATGAAACGCACGAAGAAAACTCAAACTTTGGTTGCGTAAGGAGCTAGCGTTACGAAGAAGAAAGTGCTGCTACAGCTACTTTACTTGCAGGAGAAGTCAAAGCAGTTGCTGCGAGTGTTGGTTTTCTGAAGTGATGATGAGTGTTCAAAAATACGTTGAGAGAACACTGCGACAGAACTTTCAAATGAGAAAACTTATAAACTAGTTGTGACTCGTAAGCAGATGACTGACAGCAATGATACCAAAGAATGGCTCGATAAGGCAATTAACAACACTGCTGACAACGAAAAGCGCGAAGCATTAACGGAATTTCCTGAACTCAAAATGAAATTCAATGAGATAGCATAAGAAATAGAACAGGATCCTGAGAGACTTGCTTCATTTCGGCAGTCAGTTGGTGCTCTCAAGAGCTATTAAATTGATGAATAAACGGTTTGCCAGCTCCATTTATGCATTTCTGCCGGTTGTGATGCATATGAAATATGTAATTTTGTCGTGCATCAGATCAATGCTCCTCCATTTCTTTCAGCAGCAACGTTTAGTTCATTGCGCCTCAATTTCACGTGTGAATATACGGGAATTAGTAGCGCAGCCAGGGGGGGGGGGGGGGGGGGGGTCACGGAGCATGGACCCCCCACACCCCGGAATGTTGTGCTGGGGGCCTTCTGCAGTCGCCGTTTTAAGTAATAGAATAAAGAGTGCTGATAATTAATGTATGCCTCACACCCCCCCCCCACACCCCAACCAAATGAATATAGTTTCAACTTCTGCATTTCATATGTAAAGTGGACAAATTGAGAAGTTTTTCACCCTAAAGTTCTAAGATGTTTTGCTTTTTTAGTTGACAATTTATTTTTTTTGGGTGTCTTAGCACATGCAACTTGCAGTAACAACAGAGTTGTCCCTCGTTTATATTTTCTTACTGGCTAATTCGAAAAGAAAATGCACAAATTCGATGGGTAAGTATGAAATTTGAAAAAAATATATATTCATATATATATATTCGTACAAACAATCGAAAATACACTTCAATATAAGTGCATGCATTTTTATTGATACGCATAAAATTTGAACGAGAAAAAAAAGTAACAAGTGGATATTTATTCTCGTGCTACATTAAAATTGAGCTTCTTTTCACACTGTAATGAAAAGAAATTAATTGGAAAAACTTGTACAATAAAAAATGAAAAGACAATCTATAATATAAAAAGTCACAAGTATTATATTTTCTAACAGAAACTCTACGACACGTACTTTCTCCGTTCGGAAACACTCAATGCGCACTACCTATAATTTGTAAATACTTGTAAATTTGTAAACACTTTTATTAACACGACTGAAAGTTCATGGAGCGTGCAAGAATGTAGAAAATAGCATTATCTCTGAACAACAGTCAAAATTCACCATTCTCTATACTAATACTGTAAAATTTTGCACTTTAATACATCAGAAGTAATCACACTCAATACCTGCGGTCATATTTGAGTTACCCATGTAAAATAGTTTTTCCAATGTTCGGGTATAAATGAGTTTAATGATTCCACTATGGATAATTTCTATTATAAATTTATTTCGTTATGAAGAAATTTCAGTGTATTAGTGTTTAATTAAGGTAATTACGCTATTTTTTCGCGTTTTTGCCTAATAATGGTGCTTGAAACTATCATCTTTGTAAACTTGGAACACCACCGAAAGTTCCGTTCTCAGGTTTGCGACCAACATCTCAAGGATTAAATAAGCTTATATTTCTGTTTACAGAATTAATTTGAAATTACGTTTCCATAAATTAAGATAAAGTTCAATTTATTTCATTAAAAGATAATTATCAACCCTTCAACGACGGGACACGATTGCTCAGACAGCTAATTCTTAAATAGAGAGTCTCTATTATGGTTATAGGTAAGTTTCACGAGCCAGGAATTTATACTTCTATACTCATTTAGGGGCCAAATTCAAGTCTTTTTTACCGTAAAATAAAGTTCCGAAAAAAGACCAGACGATACAATCCCGTCCAAAGAAATACAATGACTTATTTCATGAAACGAGAGGTTATGACGTAGTTATGACGTCACAGTCTTGAACTAACCCAGTTTCGAACGAAGATGTAACAGAAATAAATCTATCTCATGTCTTTTTAGTTTATATTCTCTTATTGAAAACGCTTTTCTTTCATTGAATTTAATACATTTTTTCTCGAAATAGGAAAAGTTTCAAAACTGATTCATAATATTTTTGTAAATTTTATCGATAACAGGTAAAAGAAAACCCTAAAACGTATCCAATAATAACTTCCAGCAAACGAACAGACGCAGAGAGAAAAAGAATTTAATTATATCGTTAAATTCATCAATAAAAATCTATCACATCATATATAAAGAATCAGAAACTAATATTAATTCTCAACCACCTAAATTACCTCGATGGTGTCTCAGTCTACACGACCCCATCTCATAAAAATATAAATCAGTTGTCCCATGTTCTAGTTTCCGAATTATTGCATGAATGAATTCTTTATAGTCTCAAATTTAATAAACCTTTTTTTCCAGTTTTTGAATCACCAATGTTGAGACATGAAGACATATCTCGAATGAAAGGAGCTCCGCTGCCAGCCTTTTTCCGACAAAAATAAGTTCGTGAATGCTTTCAACAGCTAGAAATGCTTCAAATCTCAATTTGATACTAGGTTTCAGCTTTCGGATGCATTAGGTCATCTACTACTGCCTGATGAAATTGATATATTTGGAGAAGAAGTGACTGTGTCCAGGGGAAGTTCATATTTTTACTCCCTTTATTCAGAAACAAAATCGTGAGTGCGTCAAAAGGCTGATGAAAAATGGTACCTTTGATATGATATTGAAATATTTAGACATGCATTATATCCGAAACTAGACTTGTTCCTCACGATACAGGGAAAGATCGGTTTATGAACCATTGTCAATGAAATTCTGAACTCGAAGTTTTTCCGTATTTAACATCAATAATGTTTAGTGTTTTTTCACCCAGATATCCAAATTTCCTTAGCTCGCTTTCTAAAAGAGCATTCATGTAAAGCGTCATCATATTTAGCATCCGTTGTTCCACAAAATTTCTTCATTGCATCACTTTTAGATTTGATGGAATTTGACTTTGTCGCCTTCGTTGTATTTTCTCTCACCATTCAATTTTATATGATAAAAAGTTATTTCCCTCCTTTGAAGCTCTTCCACAATTTTACTAATGACAACTTACTATTAAGTTTTATAAGATTTCCTTCTTTCCATGATAATTTTCCAAAACCCTTATTCTTTCAACACCACTCTCCCTGTTCATGTATAGTGTGTATCACAGCAGCAAATAGTGTTGTCTCTAATAATGGTAAAAATTCACCATTCTCTATGCACATAGCCAAAACTTCTGCTATTAAACTGAAGTGGGCAATGCTATCTATTATACATGAGTTACCCTCTGAAGAATGCGCTGGTTCGTTTTCAAGTGCAACACATCAGTCAATATTGGATGGACAAACCATCAGAATGTAACGACTAACAATCTCGTTGATGAAATAAAGAGCAAAATAATTATACAAATTTAGGAAGGTCTTACGACCATGATGGGGGGCAACTGTGCGTCATAGCGTATCTGGATGCGATTATCTTCATCTACTACATCAATATTGTAGATGAACAAATTTTCATAAAATCTTTTACTTCTCCGAATATCGATAATTTCTTCTATCTGAATAAGCAAATTACATGAAAAAAAACTTCGTTTTAGTTCATTATAAGCTCATGGGAGAGAAAAACTGATGAAAAGAATTGAATGCAGGCTAAAAGTTTTTTTTTAAATTCAGTTTATTGGCCTTAGTTTCTAGGTATGAAAGGCGTTCCTCGCAGCGGGGGGCAGCATGGTATGTGTAAGAGTATTTTACACACGTAGCACAGGACGTCGCAGGCGCCCTGTGATGGCATTTTACACACGGGGCTGCGGCAGTGCAGGGCATCTAGCAAGGGGGTTTTACACGCGACTTCTCGCGAGGGCATTTCACACACCACATCTCGCAAGGGCATTTTACACGCGACATCTCGCGAGGGCCTCTCACACACCACTTCTCGCAAGGGAATTTTATACACTCAACTGTGACTGCAAAGGAAAGGGCATTTTACACACTGTGCAGGTTTGGGCGAGAGAGGCACCCTGTAAGGTCGTTTATCACACGACATCTCACGAGGGCATTTTATACACTCAACTGTGGCTGAAAAGTGAAGGGCATTTCACACATGGCTGAAAAATGAACGACATTTTACACAATGTGGAGGTTTTGGCTGGAAAGGAACTCTTTAAGGACGTTTTACACACAACATCTCGAAGGGGCATTTTACACACGCAAATTCGGCTTTAGAGGGCATTTTGCAAGGGCATTTTACACAAAATAACCGCCTTGGCACGGAAGACAACTCGAAAGGGTATTTTTTAGAGCGCGTGGTGTGCTTTTACACTACTTGTTCAACATGCCCCTACCCTACACGTCAACCACACGCTACCACACGCCTACCACGCTCTTTTTACCTTTGCAACAAACTTTTACCCCTCGCCTGATACGCCTTTAATGCCTGTGTGCCTCACAAGCATTACGCACGACATACGCGCGTCTTATAGGCGTATCCCTCTTGCGATGTAATGGCAAGAATGTCTACATCATAAAGTATTTATATATTATTCATTAACCAATTCTGACGAGGTTCTTCCATTTCTTAAATTGTTAATAAACTGATTTAGAATCTCTTTCAATAATAAATTGATATCCGGTTCACGAAAAATGGTATTTGAAAAAATAAATTTCCGCTCATCATCGCGAACGCAGCCGTTGTTGTGACGTCAATTCAATTTAGAAGGAACACGTTTCAAACAAACGCAGATCACAAGTGCATTAACTCTATAATTATTTATTTCAATCAGTGTTTTCGGTGAAAACTTGTTTATATTTTATGAAATATTTTTTCCTCCTCGTTAGGAACATTTTCTTCAACATGTATACATATGTCAGTGGCGGATCAATTAAGCATAACAAGAACACAGTTAACGTATTCATCATGTAACTCATTTGAATAATGAAAAATTAATAACCATTTATGGGGGCAACTGTGTGTCATAGCGTATCTGGATGCGATTTTCTTCATCTATTACATCAATATTGTAGATGAACAAATTTTCATAAAATCATTTGCTTCTCCGAATATCGAAAATTTCTTCTATCTGAATAAGCAAATTACATGAAAAAAACTTCGTTTTAGTTCATTAATAAGCTCATGGGAGAGAAAAACTGATGAAAAGAATTAAATGCAGGCTAAAAGTTTTTTTTTTCGAAAATTCAGTTTATAAGCACTAGTTTCTAGGTATGATAGGCGTTCCTCGCGGCGGGGGGCAGCATGGTATGTGTAAGAGTATTTCACACACGTAGCACAGTACGTCGCAGGTGCCATGTGAGGGCATTTTACACACGGGGCTGTGGCAGTGCAGGGCATCTTGCGAGGGAGTTTTACACAAGACATCTCGCGAGGGCACTTCATACACAACATCTCGAAAGGGCATTTCACACGCGACATCTCGCGAGGGCCTTTCACACACCACATCTCGCGAGGGCCTTTCACACACCACATCTCGCAAGGGCATTTTACACGCGACATCTCGCAAGGGCATTTTTCACACTCAACTGTGGCTGAAAAGTGAAGGGCATTTCACACATGGCTGAAAAGTGAAGGGCATTTTTCACAATGTGGAGGTTTTGGCTGGAAAGAAACCCTGTAAGGACGTTTTGCACACAACACCTCTAAAGGGCATTTTACACACGCAATTTCGGCTGAAAAGGGCATTTTGCAAGGGCATTTTACACAAAATAACCGCCTTGGCACGGAAGACAACTCGAAAGGGTATTTTTTAGAGCGCGTGGTGTGCCTTTACACTACTTGTTCAACACGCCCCTACCCTACACGTCAACCACACGCTACCACACGCCTACCACGCTCTTTTTACCTTTGCAACAAACTTTTACTTCTCGCCTGATACGCCTTTATTGCCTGTGTGCCTCACGAGCATTACGCACGACATACGCGCGTCTTATAGGCGTATCCTTTTTGCGATGTAATGGCAAGAATGTCTATATCATAAAGTAATTATATATTATTCAATAACCAATTCTGACGATATTTTTCCATTTCTATTAATAAACTGATTTAGAATCTCTTTCAATAATAAATTGATATCCGGTTCACGAAAAATGGTATTTGAAAAAATAAATTTCCGCTCATCATCGTGAACGCAGCCGTTGTTGTGACGTCAATTCAATTTAGAAGGAACACGTTTCAAACAAACGCAGATCACAAGTGCATTAACTCTATAATTATTTATTTCAATCAGTGTTTTCGGTGAAAACTTATTTATATTTTATGAAATATTTTTCCCTTCTCGTTAGGAACATTTTCTTCGACATGTATACATATGTCAGTGGCAGATCAATTAAGCATAACAAGAACACAGTTAACGTATTCATCATTAACTGATTTGAATAGTGAAAAATTAATAACCATTTACCAACTTATTAGGGTCTGATGTTACTTCAGGCATTGACTTCCAATGCGGGAAGTCACGTGGGGGACGTACATGTAATTTATTTACTATACGCAAGTCTTTTGTATGTATGTACAATGAGAGTTCTCAAAAATACTGAATACGTAAAAAAATAAAATTTTGAGGGGTAACTAAAGTATAGTAACTACAGCTCTAAAACAGACATTCAAATAGGTTGTCCAAACATTTCGATGGTGCCCCAGTCTACACCGTCACTTACTTCTAAAATGTATCAGTTTGGGTATGCTCTAGCTTCTCAGTCTAAACAGTCTTGATGTCTATATCAACAATGTTGAGACATGAAGAAATATCTCGAATGGAAGGTGCTTCGATCGCACTCTTTTCCAGACAGAAAATGCTTCGCGAATGCTTTAAAAAGCTATAAATTGCTTTTAGCCTCAACTTGAGTTTTTAGATTCCTCAGGTTAGCAACTAGTGCACGACAAAAACGATATATATTGAAAAGAAGTGACTGTGTCGAGGGGAGGTTGATGGGAGCGCTGCTTCTACTCTTTTCATTCAGAAACGCCGTCGTGAATGCTTCAAAAGGCTGAAGAAACACGTAAGCTTTGACATGAGACTAAAATCATGATTTGATGCGCGTTATTTCAGAAACTTGACTCATTCCTGAAGGCCTGAAGAAAAATCTGTAGTGTAAAGAGTGTCAGTTGCACTTTGAGCTGGAAGTTAATTGGTGTTTTTTTGTCCAGATGTCGAAACCCCCCAGCTCGCTCTGCTAAAAAACATCTATGTGAGGCATCATCAAATTCAGCATCCGTAGGTCCACGAACTTCCTTCATTGCGGGTCTTTTTGATTTGCCGAAATTTGACTGTTAATTTGTCTCCGCAGTACTTTGTCTAGTTTTTTAGTAAATAAACAACTTGTCTTCAATTTATGCTGTTCTAATATATCCCAATCGGGAAATCATTATTGGGTTTTCGATAATTTCTTTCCCCTCAGAATTATTTCTGGAAACACTTTTTTTAACACGACTGAAAGTTCATGGAGCGTGCAAGAATGTAGAAAATAGCATTATCTCTGAACAACAGTCAAAATTCACCATTCTCTATATTGATACTGTAAAATTTTGCACTTAAATACATCAGAAGTAAACACACTAAATACCTGCGGTTATATTTGAGTTACCCATGTAAAATAGTTTTTCCAATGTTTGAGTATAGATGAGTTTAATGATTCTACTATGGATTATTTCTATTATAAAATCATTCCGTCATAAAGAAATTTCAGTATATTAGTGTTTAATTAAGGTAATTACGCCATTTTTTCGCGTTTTTGCTCAATAATAGTGCTTGAAACTATCATTCTTGGAAATTTGGACCACCAAAAGTACCATTATCAGTTTTTCGACCAACCTCTGAAGGATCAAATAAGCTTATATTTCGGTTTAAAGAATTAATTTGAAATTACGTTTCCATAAATTAAGATAACGTTCAATTGATTTCGTTAAAATATAATTATCAACCCTTCAACGACGGGACACGACTGCCCAGACAGCTAATTCTTAAATAGAGAGTGTCTATTATAGTTATAGGTAAGTTTCACGAGCCAGGAATTTGTACTTCTATACTCATTTAGGGGCCAAATTCAAGTCTTTTTTACCGTAAAATAAAGTTCCGAAAAAAGACCAGACGATACAATCCCGTCCAAAGAAATACAATGACTTATTTTGAAACGAGCGGTTATGACGTCACAGTCTTTAACTAACCCAGTGCCGAACGAAGATGTAACAGAAGGAAATGCATATCGTGTATTTTCAGTTTTAAATGTGTTGTTAAAAAAAACTTTTCTATCATTGAATTTAGTACGATTTTGCAGTAATGGGAAAAAATTTTGAATTTATACGTGCAAGTGTTTTATATTTTATTTCACAATGAGAAAAAAACCAACAACGCATCCACGAATGACTTCCAGCGTACGTACGAAATCACACGGAAATGAATTTAATTGAATGGTTTAATTTATCAATGAATATCTATGACACCATATGAGAAATCAGAAAGTAATTATAATTTTCCATCAAATGATGTAAAGAATCAGAAACTAAACGAATTTATAGAAGCAAAACACAACGTTAGAGTTTGGAAAATATCTTGACATAACACACGAGCTTAAAGAACAGGGAAAATTGGACAATTTCCAAGTTAGGGTTGTATTTTTTTCAATTCGTTCGCACTCGTGAAGAAATGAAGCTTATTTTCTTAACACTCATCGATTCCGAACGGTAAATGTAATTGAAGTTAAGCATCAAAATTTCATCCATTGGGAATGGTTTTTACCACTTTTATGAATGTGAAGTTGTTGGGGGGAGATGTACAATTAATAGTAATTAAGTACAATTAATAGAAAAAGACTTTTGGAAAAATGCACGCGACTCTAAAAAGGGTCGTATCGTAAGAAATGTGTTAAACTGAAAAGACAATATTCTCCACAACCGAAGCTCATGATAAAAAAATTGATAACCTCATTAGTTTAGACGTCTTTTATCTTTCTATTATTATTTTTTGAAATCTCTACACATTTTAAAGGATGTAAAGCGTAGCCAAATTCAGAAAAAATATTCATCTCCTCAGCTGAAGAAATATAACATGTTTTTAGATTTTTAGGTAGCTTTTAGGCCCTGGCTTTCCATATCTGCTGCAGCAGACGAACAAACAAGCAGAATGAAGGTGAATCATATTGTTAGATTTAGAAAAGAAGTATACGGATTGAGTTTTGATTTAGGTTTGGGCTCCTAGCTCTGATTTGTTGTCCTTCAACAAGCTGTAACCGAAAAACGAACACACCCATATAGGGAGGCGAAGAATATTCTTATTTTTCGGTCATTTCTTTTAATCATATTTTATGGGAGCGATTGTGTAGGAGCGAACACACTCAAAAATGCAAAGCACGTAACTAGATTCGATCAAAAATTATTCATAACACGGGCAGGACAGGAGAGCATGGAATTTTTCTCGATATATTACTAACTTTTCCTGAAATTGAATGCTGCAGAAGTGAAGCCTACTCTCAACACTTTGATTCCAATAGCTTAAACTGAAGTTAAATGTCCACGTCAAATTTAGGTAAAAAGTTGTTACCAATTTCATATATATCAAACATTACCTTAGAATGTTAGATAGTTTTAGATCAAGAAGTTGATAAAAAAATTTTACGACCCACCTATACACCATATATCAGCTGGAAAAGCATAAGCAAGACTCATATCGAAAGCAATGTCATAAACTCACCAAAATATTCTCCATAACCTGAGCTAAAGATGAGAAAATTTATAAATTTCATATTTTGGGGTATTTTTCTAATTTAACGTAACTTTTATCGAGCTGTAGCACGCAAATAAAAGAACTCACAAAAAAATGATGCACACCGTTGCATTCGCGAGAAAATTCTCTATGAGATGAGCTAAAAGAAAAAAAAATTTCAAAAATCCCATTTTTACGTGTATTTCATCGACTAAAATATCTCATCATGTCTTTTTCCCTTTTATTACTATTTCTAGGGCTCCCTGATGCCTTAAATAGCTATATTTTACCTTATTCACATCATTGATACTCGAAAACACGCATAAACTATTTTTTTTCCGAAATTAATCTCCCACACGGGCAAAATTAGTAGACGAATTAAAAAAAAAGCATCCCCCGGAAGTGAGACGAAATTTTGGCACTTAAAAACCACGATTTTGTGACGTCACACCCCCCTGGGGCACAACAGACACCATAGGGCAGAACCCTCCATTTTTCCCAACTTTTTGACAGAAAATGGTGCAGAAGCCGGCCGATCTTTGTCAATTGGGGCACGAAACGATCAAAAGTTCCAGCGCCGACCAAGATCTCGGGCAGAATAAGACCTTTGGTGATTACTACTACTACTACTACTACTACTACTACTACTACTACTACTACTACTACTACTACTACTACTACTACTACTACTACTACTACTACTACTACTACTACTACTACTACTACTACTACTACTACTACTACTACTACTACTACTACTACTACTACTACTACTACTACTACTACTACTACTACTACTACTACTACTACTACTACTACTACTACTACTACTACTACTACTACTACTACTACTACTACTACTACTACTACTACTACTACTACTACTACTACTACTACTACTACTACTACTACTACTACTACTACTACTACTACTACTACTACTACTACTACTACTACTACTACTACTACTACTACTACTACTACTACTACTACTACTACTACTACTACTACTACTACTACTACTACTACTACTACTACTACTACTACTACTACTACTACTACTACTACTACTACTACTACTACTACTACTACTACTACTACTACTACTACTACTACTACTACTACTACTACTACTACTACTACTACTACTACTACTACTACTACTACTACTACTACTACTACTACTACTACTACTACTACTACTACTACTACTACTACTACTACTACTACTACTACTACTACTACTACTACTACTACTACTACTACTACTACTACTACTACTACTACTACTACTACTACTACTACTACTACTACTACTACTACTACTACTACTACTACTACTACTACTACTACTACTACTACTACTACTACTACTACTACTACTACTACTACTACTACTACTACTACTACTACTACTACTACTACTACTACTACTACTACTACTACTACTACTACTACTACTACTACTACTACTACTACTACTACTACTACTACTACTACTACTACTACTACTACTACTACTACTACTACTACTACTACTACTACTACTACTACTACTACTACTACTACTACTACTACTACTACTACTACTACTACTACTACTACTACTACTACTACTACTACTACTACTACTACTACTACTACTACTACTACTACTACTACTACTACTACTACTACTACTACTACTACTACTACTACTACTACTACTACTACTACTACTACTACTACTACTACTACTACTACTACTACTACTACTACTACTACTACTACTACTACTACTACTACTACTACTACTACTACTACTACTACTACTACTACTACTACTACTACTACTACTACTACTACTACTACTACTACTACTACTACTACTACTACTACTACTACTACTACTACTACTACTACTACTACTACTACTACTACTACTACTACTACTACTACTACTACTACTACTACTACTACTACTACTACTACTACTACTACTACTACTACTACTACTACTACTACTACTACTACTACTACTACTACTACTACTACTACTACTACTACTACTACTACTACTACTACTACTACTACTACTACTACTACTACTACTACTACTACTACTACTACTACTACTACTACTACTACTACTACTACTACTACTACTACTACTACTACTACTACTACTACTACTACTACTACTACTACTACTACTACTACTACTACTACTACTACTACTACTACTACTACTACTACTACTACTACTACTACTACTACTACTACTACTACTACTACTACTACTACTACTACTACTACTACTACTACTACTACTACTACTACTACTACTACTTACTACTACTACTACTACTACTACTACTACTACTACTACTACTACTACTACTACTACTACTACTACTACTACTACTACTACTACTACTACTACTACTACTACTACTACTACTACTACTACTACTACTACTACTACTACTACTACTACTACTACTACTACTACTACTACTACTACTACTACTACTACTACTACTACTACTACTACTACTACTACTACTACTACTACTACTACTACTACTACTACTACTACTACTACTACTACTACTACTACTACTACTACTACTACTACTACTACTACTACTACTACTACTACTACTACTACTACTACTACTACTACTACTACTACTACTACTACTACTACTACTACTACTACTACTACTACTACTACTACTACTACTACTACTACTACTACTACTACTACTACTACTACTACTACTACTACTACTACTACTACTACTACTACTACTACTACTACTACTACTACTACTACTACTACTACTACTACTACTACTACTACTACTACTACTACTACTACTACTACTACTACTACTACTACTACTACTACTACTACTACTACTACTACTACTACTACTACTACTACTACTACTACTACTACTACTACTACTACTACTACTACTACTACTACTACTACTACTACTACTACTACTACTACTACTACTACTACTACTACTACTACTACTACTACTACTACTACTACTACTACTACTACTACTACTACTACTACTACTACTACTACTACTACTACTACTACTACTACTACTACTACTACTACTACTACTACTACTACTACTACTACTACTACTACTACTACTACTACTACTACTACTACTACTACTACTACTACTACTACTACTACTACTACTACTACTACTACTACTACTACTACTACTACTACTACTACTACTACTACTACTACTACTACTACTACTACTACTACTACTACTACTACTACTACTACTACTACTACTACTACTACTACTACTACTACTACTACTACTACTACTACTACTACTACTACTACTACTACTACTACTACTACTACTACTACTACTATACTACTACTACTACTACTACTACTACTACTACTACTACTACTACTACTACTACTACTACTACTACTACTACTACTACTACTACTACTACTACTACTACTACTACTACTACTACTACTACTACTACTACTACTACTACTACTACTACTACTACTACTACTACTACTACTACTACTACTACTACTACTACTACTACTACTACTACTACTACTACTACTACTACTACTACTACTACTACTACTACTACTACTACTACTACTACTACTACTACTACTACTACTACTACTACTACTACTACTACTACTACTACTACTACTACTACTACTACTACTACTACTACTACTACTACTACTACTACTACTACTACTACTACTACTACTACTACTACTACTACTACTACTACTACTACTACTACTACTACTACTACTACTACTACTACTACTACTACTACTACTACTACTACTACTACTACTACTACTACTACTACTACTACTACTACTACTACTACTACTACTACTACTACTACTACTACTACTACTACTACTACTACTACTACTACTACTACTACTACTACTACTACTACTACTACTACTACTACTACTACTACTACTACTACTACTACTACTACTACTACTACTACTACTACTACTACTACTACTACTACTACTACTACTACTACTACTACTACTACTACTACTACTACTACTACTACTACTACTACTACTACTACTACTACTACTACTACTACTACTACTACTACTACTACTACTACTACTACTACTACTACTACTACTACTACTACTACTACTACTACTACTACTACTACTACTACTACTACTACTACTACTACTACTACTACTACTACTACTACTACTACTACTACTACTACTACTACTACTACC